>OZ005650.1:79805017-81005017 GCA_963930645.1 Salticus scenicus
AACAATCTATATTAACAAGTTATTTACATTTTTTGACTTAATATTAACAACCTATTTTAAAAGACAATAAAATTTATATGATTTTTAGAAAATTCAGTAAATTATTATTATTATTATTATTATTATTATTATTATTTTTCTCATTTTTATAATTTTATTTATTTATCTATTGTTAATTTTATTCTTTAGAATCCTTGAAGAAATTTTATAAATGTACAAAAAATTAAATATTCCATTCATTTCATATTACATGGTAGCAATACTTTTCAATTTTGATTAATTAGTTTTTATTTTATATATAACACCCTCTTTTTTGGTCGATGGCTAGAAATAAAGTTTAAAAAACGATATTTTTGCTTATTGTTATCAAATAAAACATTCAAATTTCTTATTATTATTGACTCTTGCTATTCTGTAATCCTTATTTGAAGAAAGGGTTTTCTTTTTTTCTTTGCTAACGTGCAACTAGTTAATGTAATTAGACATATTCGATTTACTGACATGAGGTAATGCGTTAATATAATTTTTCTAATTTCATCATTCATAATCTGGATAATTGATAAGGGATGGTTGATTATGAACGTTGATGAAGATAACGATAGAAGAAAAAAAGAAAGAAATGAGAAAATGTGATTCTTAGAAATATTGGTAACATAGTGGAAATGGTTAAACCACGTATAAAAAAATATGTATATAAATATATAAGTCAAAATAACAGCAATAAAGGTGGTATTACATAAAGTAGTAAAGTATGTTGTAAAATCAATTTATTAAGAAAACCATCAATCATTTACTTTGAATTTATCACTTCAATAAAAATTCCAAATATATGTAAAATGTATTAATTAAAACTATAATGGCTACAACATGGAAACAATCTTTTTAAGTCTGTGGAAAGGTTGGTACACAGAAGTATATCTTGTTTTGGATGTAAATTGATTTATCACGTGATTCAGCAATATTATTTGAAAGAAGAAGGTAGTAAAAACAAAAGTAATACCAGTTATCATGTTCGTACAATTGTAAACGACAGCAAGAAATAAATCAATGCATTGGCACCAATATAATTTCGACTTTATCGATCATAAATTTCTAATTCAGATAAGTTTGCAAAGCAATGTAATAATAATAATAATAATAATAATAATAATAAAACCTTAATTTTGAGGTGGAAAATATATTTATACATACGTTTAGACTTGGGTTTTGGTCAAAATAATTGTATCATGAGAGATTTTTTACTTTTATGTTTGTTATTTGTTAGTACGACAGAACGACTGTTTTCAGACAGCAATTTTAGCGTTATAGAAGTTTACAGTAGGCCACCTTGAATCAAGCATATATAAATATAATATTTAGGTTTCAATTTTCTATACAAACTACACCGTTCAATCGATCAATACAAAATTAGGTACACTTATTTATCAGGAC
Organism: Salticus scenicus; assembly: GCA_963930645.1. Classification (NCBI taxonomy): domain Eukaryota; kingdom Metazoa; phylum Arthropoda; class Arachnida; order Araneae; family Salticidae; genus Salticus; species Salticus scenicus. Next base: position 79,806,449 of record OZ005650.1, read on the forward strand.
AAAATCTAGCTAATCCCGTACTTTTTAGTTCAATCGGTGATAGACATTTTAATTAATCGTTAAAAGAACAACAAAATTTTAAAAGCGCCGCCAAGAGGGTTCTGCACTATAGCTGCATCAAAGAAATTTTAAGAATTGAATAAAATAACTGTTGCTAAGGGACAAAACACAGTTATCACATGCATTCATATGGAAGAATAGGTTTTTAAAAGGTCTTGTTGAGCTAAATTAAATTCTATTTTGTACAGAATCTTACATCTATTACTTAGAAAACAGAAATAAGTTTCTTCTCTCTCTCTGTCTCTCTCTCTTTGTCATTTTTAGTTATTGAATAGCACGTGGTTTTCGGCCTTGACTTGGCCTACAAATATTAGAACAACGTAAGGTGGTAAACAAATGTTAATATACCTGTACCTAAGTATGTCAAATTTATATGTGTGTGTCAAATGTATTAGCTTTAGCTAGCGACAGTCCAAATGGCATTACAGTATATTTCCGATTTATAATTCTTTAAAATTTGTTTTTAAAATTTGTATAATTGTATAATATAATATATCTATATAATAAATATATATCGCTTCTTTATAGTTTTAATGTAAATTTCATTATCTCTCTCATTCTCTCTTCCTTTCTCTATATACTTGAAGTGCAAAATAAATGACCGTAGAGCGATGATCTTAAATAAAAAACCCCTCTCTCTCTCTCTTTCTTTCTCTCTACCTCTCCCTCTCTCTCTATCTATCTCTCTATCTATCTACCTACCTATCTCTCTCTCTCTCTCTCTACATATATATATATATATATATATATATATATATACAGTAAAACCTCTCTAAGTTGGACACCTACGGTTCCAAGAAAAAGTGTCCAACTTATAGGGGTTAGACATGTGAATGGATACATTCCGTTCCGAGAAAAAGCGTCCAACTTATAGGGGTGTCCAACTTGAGAGGTTTCACTGTATATATATAATTTGTAAGTTTAATATAGTTTGTAAGTAAGCAGCAGAAATTGCAAAAAACTCGCCACTAACTGTTTTGGCACGAAATAATAAAACGACTCTTCATCAGGTGAAAAGTATACGTTTTCGTCTGATGAAGAGTCAAATAAAAGGTTACTCTTATCGTGCTAACTATTTCGGGCGATCTCAAGTAGTATACTATTATTTCTACAAAAAACAATTGATGATAATTTTTGTTCACTATGATGTTTGCCTATAGAAAGATTTTTATTCATAACTATGTGTGGTTCCTTAATCAGTCCGCGAGTATCAACTGATGTGCTTAATTTTTACTTGCCAATACATGAACAGAAAATTCTTTTACTTTGTTATGACTACTTTAACATTTATTGAATTAAAATTAACTTATGTAGGCATAATTTAATTATATATATATATTTTTTTTTTCCTCTCGATGCTTATTTGCAGAGTAACTTCATTCTTTGTAAAAAAAATCAGTTAAATTTTGATTGGTATGTGTATTGTAAGATTTTTAAATATACATTTCAATTGGACTGATTATTTGAGGAAAAAATATATGAACAGATACTGCACGAGAAAAAAAAAAAAAAAAAACTTTAATTAATTTTCGTAAATCTCATTTTATTCATATGATACAATAGCTGATGTATTAGTCAGTTTTATATTATTTAAAAAGGAGTGTAATGTGACGTTTATAGTTAGGTTGTTTAGTTAAGGATTAGAAACTGGTTACATTAATGAGTTTTTAAAATCTTCTGTTTATATAGCAGTGTAAGTGTTCATCATGAACGTAAAATTGAATGGTTAATTGTTTTAATGTTCAATGTTTTTCTTTCTCGACAAGGATACTTCACTTAATTTGACCAGAAGTCTAACCCCATGTTATTACGTGAAGAAATTTTTACATGTTAATCAATAAAGTCAATACCTAATATATTTTTTAAAATTCACACTGAAAATGGTGGACCCTCCCCGCTGTTTAACATGGGGTTTGACTGACTTTTACGTTGTCTTATAGGAAATGATAATAAAGTGCAAAATATCCGTGTATGCATTCAGAAAATTTATGACCGTTACATAAGTCCATGTTATATTTAAAATAATAATAATAAGAAGAAGAATTTTTAATATTTTATCATGTAAAAGTAAATTTTGCATTTAAAAACTTCAAAATTAACTTAAAAAAAAAATCAATTTTCGGAAAACAAAATCTAATTTCTGAATGAGAAAGTGTAATTACAAAATATGCATTATGCAACGAATAATAATGGAATATATTTCACCATAGGTTTTTCATGGAGTTTGGTTGACCTTGACATCTTTTGATATAAATCCTTAATATGAATTTACCGTTATTGATACAGGTTATATATCACATTAGTGTTTAATAAATACGAAAAAATTGAGTACAAATATTATTAGTGTTGTGAAAATACACTATCTACCAATAAATATTTGGATATTTTCGAATTTAAACGTTTTTACAAATATCTAAAACAATCCTTCACAAATCATCGTGAAACTTTGGAGTATAAAGAGCATGTTATACCTCATATATTTTAGTAAAAATTTTGCTCTGAAGAGAAAAAGGCCACCAATACAAAATTATCAAATTGTTTTGGATCACTCTATAAAAAATAATGGTTGAAATGAGTTTTGGCTAAAGCATTTGTTTATGAGGATGTTTCTAACTATCTGTATAAATTTTTATGAGACTACCCTATATACTCATGGAGATATAATGATTTCCTTAAAAAATTGAAAAAAAAAAAAAAAATAATTACCACTTTTTAAATTATAACACGTGGGGCCTAGAGCAAAGCCATTTTTAAGAAATTTGGCATTACTACTTTAGACACACCATACTGCAGTCAGAATGCAAAAATGTTAAATATCATACAAAGTATGAGCATTTTTACTAAATAACTTTTAATTACGGATATACAAGCTTTATAAAATATTTAATTGCATAATTTAATAGCCAAAAGTATTGAACTACTTATATGAATGTGCAAAACAAATATCGCGAAAATTCAAAAAGTTATGAGTTATAGAATGAACAGAATTTCAGTTCCTCTAAAAAAAAATACGAAAATGATAGGGGGGGTTTATCAATATTTATTTACAATCAGCGAAAACTGTATTACCATTGGGCATTGATTGAATCAAATTAAAAATGTGAGCAAAACCCCTAATAGTTTAGCTTTTATTTTGAAAGGAACTGAAATTCTGTTCATTCTATCATTCATAACTCTATCATTCATAACTTCTTGAACTTAAACGATATTAAGCATTTAAACTCGTTCTAACGATATTTAAGAGTGATGTCATATGTATTAATCTCTAAGTTCATCTGTTTGCTGTTTAGCATCCTTAAGTATTTTTAGAATTTCTTCAAAATGATATGTTATTAACTTCAGTAAGGAATGTTCTCATTTGAAAATGATATAAATATCAAAATTGGTACAGGGACACCTAAAATAAAGCCTGTACGGTCTATATGAAAGGGAATTTTATAAATTATACTTAAATAACTTTGTACGACAAAAATCATAATGAAATTGACGTTATTATTTATTGTTAAATAACTAACAGCACAGTTAGGCTTAACTTATCCACAGTACGTCTTAAGGACGTTTCTGGGATGCCTTGTCATCCAGAAGACATCTTAAAGATATCCTGGGGAGGCGATGTGCTGTCTGGGATTCTTTTTCTATACGATATAATATGCTTAGCTTTAAGATTTATAGGATCACTAAAACATTCAGATACATTAAAGGTTACAACTAAAAATTGCTGGAATTGCATTTCCGTTTGGGATAAGCACTTTTAACACTTTATAGCAATGCTTAAATGCGGTTATGATTTCAATTAATCCCTAACAACACACTTGTCCACAATACATCCTGAATATATCCATAGGATGTCAATAGACGACATTTTCATCCATAGGACATCCTGAGGACGTCATTGGGAGAATATGTACTGTTAGTGAATGTGCCTGTCCGTTGTGTGATCGCGAAGGCAAAACGTATTGAAGGTTAAATGATGCAACGAGAATGTATATTTGGAAAGTGCTATGCATGTATGTATGCAAACCGCATAATTTTTCTCGTTTCTATACAATTTTGCTCTAAATGCTAAATATGTTATTGAATACTAAATCTTGTCACGATTCTACAATTCTTATAGCATCATATTATATGCCAATTATAATAAAACGTAAAGTTATCATTCCATGAAATGCCACACACATAACGAAATTTAAAAAAATAATTTTAGAAAATTGAGCAGTAGATTTAATTTTTCTATTGAGTTAGAATAAAACGTGGTAACTTAAGAAAGTATACTAAAGCAAAACAACTATGCTATTTATTTTTCGAAAATTATTATTTAAGTTGAGTGGGTTGTATGTCGCTCTAGTGCTACATATAGTGCTATGTGCAATTGGTGATGATCTGGCACAGACCCCCTAAGGGTGGTCTGGAGACATACTATCACAATTTTGATCTTTCACGGGGGGAATGGCTTCCCTTATTCAGTGGCCTCCAGGGGTATTATTTGAGATAAAAACATGGGGAACATTACGGCCATGATGGATTTTTACGTGCACCAGCGCCAATTAATATATACGATGTTTGCGGCTGGCTCGAGTATCGAACTCGCAATCTTCCAATTATGATCTCGGTGCCCTACTAACGAGGCTACCGCGGCCCAATTAATACTTAAAATTTTGTGACATGTCATACGGATGATCCAAAGTTAAAATTACATTTCAGTGGTCTATTCTAATCTGTTTTATCTGTTCTTCTGAATTAATTGCTAAATTCTACAGCCACTCACAATATGTTAAAAGAAATGATAATGTAAGCAATTTAAGGCTTGTTCCAAATATATTATATGTTAAGGTTCCTTTATCTTTTTTACAATTCACCAACAGCCAAATCCTGTGTTATTCTATGGCAACATATGTTACAAGAATTATTTATTACCTAATTCATTTTTTATTTCCATTATTACCGTAGATAATAGATGTATTGTATATGGTCAAAAATTTCGATATTGAGTTTTCACTTGATTTACATGCTTTAAGGTTCCTGCGTCCAAAAAATGTGGTTTTTGGCAAATTGGGGTATGTATGTGTGTGGAAAATTTTCTGACTATCATATCTCCAAAACTAATAAAGTTAGAACGGCGAAACTTCAGAATTAATCCATGTGTAGTGCAAAGATGTTTTTTCTAACTTTTGATGAAGATTGGAAAACTAGATGTATGATCCTAGGTCCATATCTCAAAAACGGCTTTAACGATTTTTTTCAAATTTCATATGTGAACCCCTTTGTGTATGTCCTTTAGTATGTATTACTTGGTTACTACAGATAAACTGACAGGCGTGTTAATTAGGTATATAGGTCAGTCATAAATCCCGATGATGGGTGTTTATAAACAACGACTCTTCTTTTTTTTTTTTACTCTGTTCTATATGTCTTTATGACGTATGTATTCGTTTGCTTTCACTGGAAAATCGTTGAGTGTCTCATTTGTTAAATCAATTTTTTTATTTTTCCTGATAACATTATTTCCAAAAAGAATATTGTTATACGCCAGATTTTTTTTTTTTTAATCAGTTTTCACATTTAGAAAATAAACAGCCATTAAATTGTTTTTTGTTTTCCAAAAAATGATATTTATTTTTTTTTTTTTAATATTTCATTTTCAGAGCTACAAAATGCTAAAAATGCACTTAGATCATTTTTTGCATTTTATAACTTTGAAATGAAAAGTAAAAAATAAATAAATAAACAATAATAATATTAATAAATATTTTTTACAGTAAGAAAATTCACAATCGTTAAATTTATCCTGATTTTCCAAATATTTATTTTTTACATTTTATTTCGAAACTATAACGGTTTCAGCCTGTATCTGCTCTAAGCGTTGCAAGGTGTATGCTTCCATCACCGGCGGTTGAGGTGGTTATGGTGGGGGTGTTTCGGCACAGGCTCAAAAAAAAATGAACTTAATGTATCTTTCGCTCAAAAATGAAATAGTAAAAAATTATACAATCAATTTTCAGGAAACAAGCATAAATTTTTACAGTTGTGTATTTTTTTAATGTGAAGACGGAGTTAAAAGAAAAAAAAAAAAAAAACTCTATTAGGTAATGAGTAATTATCATGACTAATTCTCCTATAAAATAACACGGAGTTTGGTTGGGAAAACTAGAGATAGTAAAAAGTAGAAAGGAGTTTTAATATACACATAACACATATAATGTTTAATAAAGTGACCTTACTATCAAATCAAAAACATTAATATTTTTAAGCTAATGGCTAATAAATAAATAAATACATAAATAAATAAATACATAAATAAATAAATACATAAATAACCTGAGAAAATGAAAATTTTAAAAATGTCCTTTTGCAACATTCTTCTCAAAAATACACATTAAAATTTTAAAACTCTCACGTAATTCATTTGTTTAAATAAGTTGTTTAAATTCCAAACCATTAGCTACCATTTCCTTGCTTGGCACATTTCTTTTATCCTAATCTGATGTGTAGTTTTACTGGCGTGAGTTTCTTTGGTGGTTTTCTATCTTTTATAAAGTTTTGGGTTTTACTAATTGAATATAAAAAAGGTTTGGCTAATTACCTTTTGTCAAAATTTGACACATTACCTAAAATATTACTGTTTAGGATAAAATGGTTCCAAAGTTGAAAATTGTTTAACTCTTAATAGAAATAGTTGAAGTTTGCTTTGTCATAATATTTATTCCAAAGAAAAATTTCCTACGTACATTTTTAATCGGGGAAAAAAAAAAAAAAAAAAAAAAAAAAAATGTGAGATGAACTTTAAAAATAGCTAAATAAAAATGAAAAAAAAAAAAAAAAAAAAAACTTTTTTGATTCTTTATGGTAACGTGCTCGAATGCTTAAAATAATTTTTGAATTTTTTAGTTCAATATTTTTTGCATAAAATAATATTTTTTAAAGCAGTGAATTCCAAGTCTATTTTCTTTGGTTATTAAGTTTTTTAATGAGAGCGTATCTATAATTTTTACGTAGTTAAAGGTTATAAATCAGCGCATTAAAATTTCACATTCATGAGCAGAAAAAAAAAATTAAATACATTTAATGCTCATGAGATAAGAAATGATATTCATTTATATAATTAGATGAAAAATGTTATGTATTGCATTGAAATGGAAGTACATTGTAAAAAAAAAAAATCCTTTCATATAACGGAAAATTCTTGGCAGCAAAGATGCCAGAAAATCTCCGCATGCTATTTGAAAAATACATTGTGAAAAAAAAAAAAAAAAAAAAAAAAAAAAAAAAAAGAATCAGTAACAAAATAATACAGAAAATATTTATGCCTAACAGATTTCTTTCATAGGATACGTTTTAAAAAAAAATTCGCACTAAATAAAATTCTCCAGCCTTAACATCCACACTGAGAAAAAATTCTGTAACTGACATTTAGAATCTAAGTTGTGGCGCTAGAAAAAATAGTTCCATGTCGAGTTTGTCGATATTATCGAGATCAAACCTATTTGAAAATATCTCCAAATAAATGCGAACACAAGAGGCGGGTTTCAGAAACTATAATATTTGTTTATGACCCAATTCTAGATAATTAATCGAGAATTTCTCGCCATACCAAAGATTCAGAATATTGTTTCACCATCTAGAAATGTTTAGACTAGAAATTCTCGATCATTTCGCCTATTCAGTTTATTGGCGTGCCTTATGCGCATAGCTCGGAAATTTATATTTCTAGTTAAGGGATTTAGAAAATGGCCTCTTATCCATTCTAGATGAAGGCGGTATATTTCTTTTCTTGGTGCAGTTAGTTTCAAGCCAGACACCACCGCAGAGTAGACTAATGATGTCACCTCGCACAACTTGAGATATCGCTTCCCAATGCTGCGTTGATACCAATTTCTCCATGTGGAAAACAGAAAAAAGATATTTAACCACCACATAAATTCCGCATCAATAGTTGTAGATTTTATCTAATTACAAAAAAAAAAAAAAAAAAAAAAAAAAAAAAAATCTTTTGATAGACTGAGATGTGGTTTTACACTAAATTTCTGTAGTTTCAAAAAACAGAATTTTTCTGGAAGAAAATTATAAAAATTTTCTTTCTTTCGTTTAATAGAAATGTTTACAGTGTATCATAAATTTTCCTCTGGCTGCAATTCTAAATAAAGCTGTAAATGTACCAGAAAAGTCCGCATTACTGAACAGGGGAAAAGTAAATTTTAACATTTTTAATGCAACTGAAATATGAATAGATTATATATAATGTCTGAATTACATTTAGCAGCATGTTTGGGAAATATATTTTTACACTTATGGGGATAAAAAGAAAGAAAAAAGAAGATGTATGAAAAATAAACAAATAAATAAAACAGAGTGAAATATTCAGCGTAAGGGATAACAAACAATACAATAGTCTATCATACAACAATACAACCTTCTTAAGCTACTGTAGGATTTTAATAAAAAGATTTAACAATAAAATATTTGAAAAAAAAAATGTATCATATAAAATTTCGAATCTCATCAGGTTAAGGAATCAAAAATCAGCAAAATGATTTCTATTCTACTAGGATTACTTTAACATACACCATAGGTAATACGTTTGTATGATCGCGATTTTGAATGTCATTTTATTACTAATGCTTTACGACTCGAAAAATTTATTGATTTATTTATTTATTTATTTATTTATTTATTTATTTTTTTTTATGAATTTTCATATTTATTCATTTTTATACATATATAACTTCAAAAAGAACGACATGGACTTTATTAATGATAGTAATTGAAAATAAAGGTATTGCCCAAATTAGACTGTAAATTTACCAGAGAATTTAAGCAAACCTAATGCAGATGAAACAAAAAACAATGCCTCAAGCACATTTATCTGCACGTTTAAGAAATTTCGCAAATAAATTATTATCCTTATGACAAAAATAAACAAATGAATAAATGAAAAAAAATGTGGGAAAAAAAAAAAAAAAAAAAGACTAAAATTTACAGCGTAAAAAATAATTTTCAAAATATCTACCATAAAATTTTAATAAAAGTACTTGCCAATAAATTATTAAAAAAAAAAAAAAAAAAAAAAAAAAAAAAAAAAAGAAGAAGAAGAAGAAGAAGAAGAAAGAAAAGAAAGGAAAGAAAAAGAAAAGGAAAGAAATTCCATGTCAAATTGAGAATTAGTGAATCTCGACGAATCTCGAAGTTAAAATAACAAAAATGAGTGAAATCATTTCTATTCTTCTAGGACCATTTTAGCTACGATCATGTTAGGTAATACATTTTTGCATAATCACTATATTATCAACTAAGCCAGTGAATATACAGAAAGAAAAGTAAACTCATAATTTAAGTGAATGATATATATTTATTAATGTTTTACGAATCAAAAATTTATATTTTTCGATGAACCATATTCCTTATAATACATACATATCTTCGCAAAGAACGACATGGATCTCAATAATAATGATACCAGTAACAGTAACTATAGAAAATAGAGGCATTGTGATCACACGTGAGTGGCAGACCGCCAGTTGAATACTACCGCTACCGATAATAACGTCGTAAAAGTCTTATCCGAAAAACAACTTAATATACAGAGCCTCATAGATTCAGAAAGCGTAATGTATGCGGATCGAGTAATATCATTACACTTGAAAGCTCAACAGACTTTCATAGATGAATAACGGTTCTATGGTAAAAACCCCATCAAAAGAAAACCATCCAGCAGACTATGAAATTCCCGTTTCGTCCGCTCCTGTGAATCCAAATTCTTCCGTAAAATTTCTCTCCGTGCTGAGGAAGGAGAAAGAAGGGAAAAATAATCGTCGAACCCTTTCGGAAAGATTCCGAATCTGCGATCCTTTCCTCTACTCACAAATGATACTTCACCAATTGTTGGGCTGCTACAATGACCCAAAGCATGTGTTGTTTAAATGACTCTGCATGCACGGGCATGTTCCAAGTGGATAAAGAAGAGCAACGAAGAGCGGCTCAACTGTTACAACATCTTTTCGAGGATACAAGAGAGCGAAATCGAGAGAGACCTGGCAAAAGAGTGCTCAAAGCCTGGGTGCTGCGTAATTCCTTCGAGTATATTAGAGGGCCTCTCAGCTATCCTGTGGAGGGTCACTCAGTGCAGTCTGAGCATCTTCTGATGCCTCTTCAACACCCCGAGATAGCTTTTCTCCCGCGCACGAGTGCAATTGGGACGGTTTTTTAAAACTTTCAACCATTTTATACCTCATCAACTATTTTTTACCTACACCCCCTTTTCTTTATTATTATTATCATACAGAATCTCTTAACTTTTTCCACACTTTTCACCTTTTTAAGTGTTGGCGAAGTGGGAGTTTTTTCTCTGTTATGCGCTTCGCAAAAAAAAACCACCATGATTTTTTCACGTTAGTTTTTGATGAGTAATAAAATAACTTTTTAGTTAACACGATCATGTAATTGTGTTCAAGCAAGTTTTTTTTCATGTAAAATTTCCTCTTTTTTCCCCCCTCTCCCACTGGAGTTACTTTCTTATCTCCATAATCCACTTTTACTGACTTTCATTGTCAGGTAGTCCAAACAACACTTGATTATGAGCGAAAAATTCTAATTTGAGACAGCGTCTTTAATTTTTGAACACTTTCTTTGGATAAAAAATACATATGAGGGCACCCCATTTGTTACTTTTTTTTTCCTTTTTTTTTACAATTAGAATATTATATTTCATGGTTCAGCGGACTGTGAAACTTCCTTCTTTTACTTTTTTTTTTCTCTCTTCTTCACTTTAAAATTAACTCGTGTGTATTCGGTTTTTCTTTTAAAATTTTACATCCTGTAATTTTTTGCAAAGCATTGTTCTCACAGTAATTAAAGTAAAAGTTAATTACTATTTGGAGTCCTACCTTTACATTTAAAGAACAATTAAATTTAAACACGTATATATAACAGAAAATTATAAATTAAAACTTGGTTAATTTCTTAGTTCTCAATATTAAATAAATAAAACCATTATTTAATTTGCTTATATTTTCTTTTAATTTATTTATATTATTTGTAATAGGATTTTTCACACAAAAAATTAAAAAAATTATATGGGAATGTACACTACGATTTCCAATAATAATAATAATAATTATTATTATTATTATTACATGTGTTGTGAGTTATTATTTGGAATAAAAAAAATAATTCAAATAATTTTCAACAAATAGAATAAATCAAAAAATATTTAAAAATTTACAAACAGGTGATGCATTGCTATATTTTCAGTTTCATAGTATACATACAATATGATATGTACGATATTCTGATATAATTTCACAGTATTTATTTATTTATGAATATTTTTCAGAAATGCTTATATTGTTTTACCTGATTATTAATAAAAAATAAAAAAAAAAGATTAATTTTGCTCAATAATAATAAAATATAAATAAAACTTTACTTTTTTTTTTTTTTTTTTTAAAAGAAATTTAAAATTATAAAGAAGAACTGCGTAATTAATTTTACCTCAGTTTTTATTATTATCATGACTTGTCGTTATTTTTTTAATGTATTAATTTAAAGTGAAATAGCTTTTACTTCAGCGATTTTGAATTTCTTTATATTTTTTAATTCATACAAAATAACATTTTTTCCATATTCTTAAATTTAGATTATATATATACATATTAATTGTACTTTTTACTTTATTTTCTATAGTACATTTAGAATCTAATTATTATTATTTATTATTATTAAAATATATTGAAAAAAATTGAATAGGTATTTAATCAACTCTGATAAATTAGCTCTAAAAGTTACATTATATGTATATATACATATATATATATATAATTAATTAACTTTATATATATATGTGTGTGTGTGTGTGTGTGTGTGTGTGCATTCTTTGATGGTATAATAATGGTAATGCCTTTTACCCCATCACGTGGATAAATAATAATAATAATAAAATGAAATAAAAATAAGATTATACAGTAGAACTTGGATAATTCGAAGTTGAAGGGACCAGAAAAAAATTCGAAATATCCAAAAATTCGAATTACATATACTATTTTGTCAAAAAAAAGAGATAAATTAAAAAATTAAAACTCTACGATCAAAGATTTAACACATAAACGTTATATCTAAGAATACTGCAAGATCCCCCTCCCATTAAATCAATATTTTTTACAAGCTTAATTTTTCAACACTTTTTAAAAAATAGTCAGATATTTTTTATTTCTTCTTTAAGTACAATATTTGTGTCATAGCATATGACTTGATACAAAAATAGAATCTTCTTCATTAGACACGACTTTCAATTAAAAAAAACCCTCGAAGTTCATGTATATGCACCATATCTTCTGATGCACTAGTTAGGGGCTTCTCTTGTATTTCCTTATCCTTCTTTTGAAAGACTGTTAAAATATATTAGCTGAGAAAAATCTCGGGAACAAATTTTACAGTAATATTTTAAAGGTAATCGCATGAAAAATTCGAATTATCCAAAATAGAATTCGAATTATCCACGATTTTTTAACATTATTTTAATACAAAATTCAAGGGACCGAGTAAAAAGTTCGAATTATCCAGAATTTCGAATTAAACAAGTTCGAATTATTCAAGTTTCACTGTATTATATTTAACACGCTCAATTCAGATCGTTCAACTCAGAACGTTATTTTTAAATTAATTTAAATTAAACTTTTAATTTATACATTATTTTTATTATTAAATTATTATTTAAAGCATTGAAATACTTTATGTTTGAATTATATTTAATTAATATATTTATATAATTGTATATATTTATATTGAATATATTTATATGACATACTTATTATTTAAAGAATCTAGTTCGGTGGTTTGTAAATTATAAGAAATAAAATGAAAAAAAAAAAAGTAATACTTAAATAATAAATCAAAATTTGTTTAATTATTTAATTATTTATTTATTTTTTTTTTTTTACTTTGTGTTGTTTTGCTTTTTTTATCATTTCTCGTAGTTATTGATCTATTAAACACTAAACTTAAAATAAAGAAAGGTGACATACATAAGAACGTTTAAAATCCCGCAGACTTTATGAAAGAAATGTATGTTTGAGATAAATATTGTGTATTGATGTGTACTTCTTGCAACACAAATTTCAATTCCAAAGTAATCAGACTTAAATATTTCCGTTACGAAATTAAAAAATAACAACTTTTACTGAAATTCTTTTAAAGTTTTCTTTTCTTTTTTAAATATACTAAAAATTTAAATTGCAAGGTTACTTCTGAAGCTTTTAAAGGATATTGTTGGTTATGGATAATAAATGCTTAATTTTTTTTTCATTAAACCAAATCCTTTTTATTTTATTTGAATAAATTATACATAGTATGTTCTTTTCTGACTTTAAATTTTTTAGGAAGTTTACAAAGCTGTAATTTCTACTCTTATGAACAACAAAATTGATATTGTTTAAATTTATTTCATAAAAGTGAGTGGCAGATGTATCGCTCACTCACATTTATTACATAATGATCAAATATATAGCACGAAGGCTATATAAAAAGCTAAGAAAACTTTGAAATTGTTCCTCTTTATAAACCATCGTAGGTCACTGACTTTCCTTTTATATAATTAATAATATAAATCTATAATAAAGTTTAACATTTCGAACGTCAACTACTTCTAAAGTGTTTATATTTTTATAAAAAATCACATAGTAACATGAAAAGACTTTGCATGCATTAACTAAAAACATCCAAAGGGTCAGTGACTTTTCAGGTTTAAAGACCTTTTTATTTACGGAAGACATCAAGAAAAGGATTGTTATATTCTTCACCTGGAAACATTTGAAAATTTACTTCCTTAACAAGTGTAATATTTTAATAAATACAATACACTATCACAAATATTGTTCAAGTTTATTAACCTATGCACTTGATAGTTAGAAAAAAAATCCTTTAAGATAGAACTTAAGTTTAACATTTGACTTAAAAAAATAAGTAAAATATTATTAGGTTAGATCGTTATTTGAGAAAGTTGTCTTCCACGAATACCGAGTAAAATGAAATATGATTCCATGTGCCAATATTTCGGAATTCCCCCTTCCTAGTTATATATACTTTACAGGTAGGTAGAACAAACAATTTCATTCTGCAGTTTATTTTGTATTCGATTTCATGTTAAGGGTAAAGTTATAGAAACCAAATCGTCCCAAGGTATACATTTTAAAAAGCTTTTAACCGATGGGGAATTTATTTGACTTTACAAGTGGAATATGGGCCAGTTTCACTTTTATTTGAGGTTTATAAAGGGGTAATTTGGTATATACTACGGTCATTGACACCTAAAATGTCACTTTCTTCATAAAAGAATAAGATATAAATTAAGAAATTTTAAAAACACGATTTTATTTCAAACTGGAATAAAAACTCCAATTTAGTAGATATGGATAACGCACACGTATGCGAAACTTCAACTCAATCAGATAATACACTGTTAAAAATTTCAACAGAAAACTCTGTGTAATGTATTATCTTAAGTCTTACGTAAAATAACAGAGAAAAATTAATGGAGATGTTAAAAAACGTATTTTATACATTCACTTTAATAACTAATATTAATTAAATTATTTATTGGTGAGAATATATTTCAGATTTAGAATGCGCTTTCTCAACAGTAGAAACAGTCATTTTTAATTTTAATTAAATAATAAAATTAGGTAAAAATACAGAATAAAGATTGCGAATCTCGATTATTCACTTTTATCTAAGAATTACCGTAACTTTACGGAGACTCTGGATAAATATTTACACGAAATTTACGGAAATTTTTAACAGTGTAGGAAGTGGGTTAGAATTCAAAAACAAATTTTTAATGGAGTTGGAGTCCAGGCCTCAAGGCTTTTCTTAAGTTCGTTACTGCTTTATCATGTATTGTATTCGGAATTGTGCATGTACGCAAAATTTCAGCTCAGTCGAATCGTGGGTTAAAATTTGAAAACAAATTTTGAACAGGAATTGGGAGTCCAGGCTCCCAGACTCCTCCTCCTCCCCCCATTCTTAAGTTATAAACAATTTTAACATGTACTGTCTTTGGAGTTTTACATGTATGCAAAATTTCAGATCAATCGGGTGGTAGAAAAGGGGTTAAAATTCAAAAACAGACTTTTAAACAGAGTTAGGAACCAGGCGCTCATATCTTTCCTAAGGGGCTGTCCATAAATGATGTCACGCTTTTTTCAGAGTTTTGGACCCCCTCCCCTCCCCCCTTTGTCACAAAGTGTCACGTTTCAATATAACCCCCCCCCCCCCTCCCTTGTCACATGTCACGGAACATGACATACATCAATGATTACTTGAAGTTCAGAAACAAAATATTAGACTAGAGATCATATTTCAAATTTTATTTTTAAATGTTGACTATGGATCTTAATGACATCTGTAAATATAACCACAATAATGATACGTGTAGTTATTTTGTATGAACTAAGAGTAAGGTTTACAAAAAAAATCCAAATTAATATAGAACAGTTGTAAAGTATTCATAGAAAACAGCAATTGAAAACAGTAGTATTTTGGAAAGCTGAATAAAATTTAATATACAGTCGTATTTTAACTGAAATATGTGATGTCACACTTTTTGTTACACCCCCCTCCCCTCCCTTGTCACAAACTGTCACAATTTCACGACCCCCTCCCCTCCCCTCCAAGCGTGACATCATTTATGGACGGCCCCTAAGTTCGTTTCTACTTCAGCATGAATTAATTGTCTTTGGAATTATACATGCAAAATTTCAACCCAATCGATCCGTAGGAAACAGGTTAGAAATCGAAAACAAATTTTGAACCGGAGGAAGAGGTCCAGGGCTCCCGCAACCCCACCCCTAAATCAGTTACTATTTAAGCATGTATTATCGTCAGATTATACATGTATGTAAAATTTCAGCTCCATCAGATGTTCGGAAGTGGGTTAAAATTCACCTTTTCAGATTTGAATCACACACTTAAATAAATATTACCTACCAAGTAAAATAAAATGGTGTAAATCGTATAAATAAATAAAGATTTATATTAATTGGAGGTTTCATTTAGAAAGCTTTGAAGTTATATATTTCACTATGATTAAGCATTCAGATTAAGAAAAATAATCATTTCCCCTTCTTTAGTACTTTTACAAATTAAGACACGACCAAGTAAATATATTACTATGAAAAAAACTTAGTTCATAAAAATAAATTTTTAATTAACAGAAAAGCAAAAATCTTCTGAAATAAATAAATATGGTGGGGAAAGCTAGTTTCACTGTACTATCATTAAAAAAATAATTAAATAACCTTTTATTTATGGAAAGTTGCGTGGAAAAAAAATCTTCAATAATGAATAAAAGTTAAAGCAACGTCATTGAGAAAATAATTATGACTAAGAAATAAAACAATACAAAGCGTTCTTTTTTAACAGAAATTACACCTTTACTTTTCAAGAAAAAAAAGAAGAAGATTATAGAATAAAAAACTTGTTGATACCTAAAGAATTTTTTTAAACAAAAAAAAAAAAAAAAAAAAAAAAAAAAGAAAAGAAAAAAGAATCCAGTTATTCTTATTACTCATTTTAAGTTTAAAGTTTTTAGAATGAAAATTAACCGAAGAACCCGTTAAAATTGTTTCTTATCTGAAAGAGAATTTGCTTAACTTTTATGCAAAATTGAATATTTGTCAATTTTACTTTTGGTCTATAAAGAGGGGATTTATTTTATTTTATTTATTTTATTTTTCTTTTTTTACACTTTTTTACACTTTTTATTTATTTATTTTTATTTTTTTATTTATTTTTTATTTTTTATTTTTTATTTTTTTATTTTTTTTTTTTTTACACTTTAGAAATATTTTTTCAAATACGCATGAAAATATAGAAGTAACGATGCATGTAATTTAGAAAGAGAATGTGTAATTTTTACACTTATCAAGGTGATTACTGTCCAATTTTAAATAATTACATGCATGTGTATAATGCATGTTTAAATTTTTAATTGATGTGATTGACTTATTTTATAAAATTATAATAATTTTTGACAGGATTTTTTTCTTTTTTAATTTTATTCAGCAGTTTGCAAAGGTCATTGAAATTATATATCCCAAGTGCGCATATCAGCCTCATACTAGTATTATTAAATCCTGAAAATCTTTTAACAAAAAATTAATTAACAATAAATTCAAAGAATAAAAAAATGCCAACAATATAATTTAAAGAAAAATAAGTATGAAAAATAAATTTTAAATTTAACTAGTATCCGCAAGTTTTATTAAAATACATATAAACAGATGCATTTCTACTTTTTATTATTTCTATTAAAATAATTACTCACACACTGAAACCTTATAAAAAAAATATTAATATTATTTTTTTTTAATATTTCATGTTTCATAATGTAAACATAATTCTCCATATTAGTTACTTACCATCAAAGTCAGCAGAAAAGGAAAATAATTAACAAAATTTATTTCTTTAATTGACGACTATCCTTAAAGAAAATATTTCCTCTGCTAAATTAAAATGCTTCGTAGTTTTAAACTTTTTGAATCAATCAAGCGTATTTAATTAAAACATAAAAGCGAGAAATGAATTTTTTCGATGTTATTTCAATTTTTCCTTTTCATCTTACAATTACATCAAGAACTTTATTTCTCTACTCCGGACTAAAAATTTTGAATTACTGTTTTAATGATTGATTTGAATTCAAATAAACTAATTCTTGTATAATTAAAAGCTACAGTAATAGATTCTTTCAGTGAATTTTAGATTGGAAATGTTCTTATCTCTGATCATCTTATTTGGTGATTTTTCTTTTTTCTTCTTCTTTTTTTCAACATGAAAAGAAATTTCGCCTGATTCAGTTGGTCTTCTTCATCTATTGAGGTAGTTAATAAATTAATTGAATAAAAGAAGAGAGAGGAAAAAAAAAATATGCTTATTTAATAACGAGGATAATTTCTAAAAACTAATTATTAAAGCAATAAATTGCATTTAGAAAATATACGTCTGGGGGGATAGAATAATAATTTGGATAAATTGTTTTCATTTGTACGTGTTTATTAGTAACAAATGCTTCCAGAACAGTGATCTGGAACTTGATTATTATTCTATATGTTTGAGTTTCATCAACAAAATATGGTTCTAACAAAACAAATTAAATCAAATGAAAATTACACATTTGTAATGTTTCTTTTAAGTAAAAAAATTAAATAAATAAATAAAATGAAAAAGTTAATTGTATGTAATAATTGCCAAAGCAGAAAAATACACTTTTAATTTCATTAAATATATGTAAGAACGAAGTTTTTCAATTAAAGAACATTAATAAAAAGTAAATGGGTAATGCATTAATAGCATTAGTAAAGGTTTTTATTATGTGAAATTAGCTTTCTCAAACACACACACATACACACAAAATAATAACAGTAATAATAGTAATAATAACAGTAATGAAATGGAAAACGAATTTCATCATTGTGAAACTAAGAAAGAAAAACAGAAAAGCTTTTTTTTTATTTAAAACAATAAATTTGTGCATAACTTTTTTATACATTTTATAATAATCAGAATATAAATATTCATTATGCATAAAAATACATATTTTGTATTTATTTATTTCTCATACATTAAAGTAGTGTTTAGGAGTTTAATCAAAAAAGCGTTTTTTTTTTTTTTTTTTTTTTTTTTTTTTTTTTTTTTTAACATTTACTTAATAAAGCAAAAGACCATTCCAATGTATTGACCCATATATTAAAGAGTCACATCATAAAAAGTTTATGTAAAAATAAAGTACTCAATTGGCATAAATAAAGCCCACCTTGTTGTAGATTTTTGCAGCTAGTTCTGTAAAAGCAATTGAACAGTGGTTCAGTGTTACCAAATTTAGAAACTTTTTTTTTTTTCAATATCTACTACTAAATTTTAACTGTAACGGTAGCCTAATCACTTTGAAGGTTGTTCTTCCATTAAATATATCAAATATAACTCCTTAAAATTATTGGTGGTAGTTGTATAAAAGTATCTCAAAGTTTGGCAAAACTGGACTGGTTACTTTACATGTAAAACGGTAATGAACATTTTTCTCAAATGGCTTTTAGTGTGCACCAGAGGATTTATTACACAATCAGCATCGATCTTGACTTTGATAATTTTTGCAACGCAAAGAACGAATATACTTTGTAATCCCACTAGCTCAGTTAACAGGAAGCTTAGTTTTGGGAAGATTGTGAAATCACGAGCGAAGCATGAACTTTTGCTCCTCATATGTGTAAAAAATTGTGTATTGATACGAACACTGTTCAAATAAGTAATAATTTCAGGAAATGTTTTTACAGCAAACTGTGAAAATTGCATCAAATTTGTTTCACTGAACACTGTAAAAATTCAGCTCAGTGAGTCAGCAATACTGCACTCTGTGATATAATCTTCCACAAAATAATTTTATGCTTCAGTTGTTTAATAATACCTAACATTTTATGATCAATCCCTATCTACATTCAAATATAGGCAGAAATCATGAGATATATGTATTTGTAATAGATAAAACATTCGATATTATTAACATAACATATAGCCTAACATATATTTTTTATTAATTTAAAGTAATATTTATCCACACTTTTTCTGTATTAAAAATAAAGAAGAGGCTTTTATTAGTAACGCTGCTACCCTCAATAGATTTTTTTTTTTTTTTTTTTTTTTTTTTTTAACGATTTAAGAAATCCTTTCAGTTTTTAATTACGAATTGTCTTCACTTGTGAGTAAGCAATACTTTTCCCATGTGATGTATTCTTCCACATTTTTTTTTTTTTTTTTTTTTTTTTTTTTTTTTACGGTGCAATTGTTAGATGCGTATATTTGTAATAGCTAAAACATTAAATATTATTAGCATGATATACAGGCTATCATATATTTTCTGTTTACTTAAAATAATGTTTATCCATATTATACCCATATACAAAAAGACAGGAAAAGTCTTCGCTTCCAGTAACGTTGCCACCCTAAATGTATATATATATATATATATATATATATATATATATTTATGGTTTACGAAATCAATTTCAGTTTTTAATTACGTACTGACCTTAGAAATAAGCATTACTTTTACCAATGCACTGTAAAGTAATCATCCACAAAAAAAAAAAAAAAAAAAAACGCCTGGTTCTTATTTACTTTAGACAAGTAACTTTTAATTACTTTGAAGAAATTTTCATTTGAATAACAAATTGATATTTTTTATTAAAATAATGACAATAATAATAATTAAAATATTTTCATTTCTGAAAAAATAAATAAATAAATAAATAAATAAACGACAATTACCATTATTTCGAAATATTTAATAATAATGACAATACCATTTCACGTAAAGCATTTATTACTGAGATAAAAAAAAATCGGCATGTGATCTCGATTAGCTCAGGTGCATACAATCTATGTGTTATGCCACGGACGTAGGTTCGATTCTTAGAGAAAATATTTCTAAACAGAGAAATCTTGATATTTTATTAGTCTCAAATATTTTGTAATATAAAAAGGTTTTACAAGAATATCACCAAATAGCTAGTATGAGATAGAGAATATTAGTTGAGCTTACCTTACACTCAGGAAATAAATGTTTTCTTAGTAAAAAGTATCTTCAAAGAAAATATATTTCCTAGTAAAAAATATCTATCAAAGTTTTGAAAGGATAGTGATACGAATTCTCATTTTTTGTACAATAAATAATTTGATAACTTTAAACACCCGTAATAATCTATGGAACACATTATTCACTTTGATTTCATATACCTTTTGTTTGTGACGGCTAACACATTAACTACTAATTTAGCAATGTGTTAAAACTCGCAGTAGGTTATGTATAGTGTAGTCTTATTACTGCCATAGATTTGAATAAAGAAAAAGTAAAAAAAATGCCGAAAAAGAAAGTCATAAGAGAAAATACGCACAATAAATGTGAAAAATAATCTATGTAATAATCTATGGAACACATTATTTACTTTGATTTCATATACCTTTTGTTTGTGACGGCTAACACATTAACTACTAATTTAGCAATGTGTTAAAACTCGCAGTAGGTTATGTATAGTGTAGTCTTATTACTGCCATAGATTTGAATAAAGAAAAAGTAAAAAAAATGCCGAAAAAGAAAGTCATAAGAGAAAATACGCACAATAAATGTGAAAAATAATCTATGTAATAATCTATGGAACACATTACTCACTTTGATTTCATATACCTTTTGTTTGTGACGGCTAACACATTAACTACTAATTTAGCAATGTGTTAAAACTCGCAGTAGGTTATGTATAGTGTAGTCTTATTACTGCCATAGATTTGAATAAAGAAAAAGTAAAAAAAATGCCGAAAAAGAAAGTCATAAGAGAAAATACGCACAATAAATGTGAAAAATAATCTATGTAATAATCTATGGAACACATTATTCACTTTGATTTCATATACCTTTTGTTTGTGACGGCTAACACATTGACTACTAATTTAGCAATGTGTTAAAACTCACAGTAGGTTATGTATAGTGTAGTCTTATTACTGCCATAGATTTGAATAAAGAAAAAGTAAAAAAAAATGCCGAAAAAGAAAGTCATAAGAGAAAATACGCACAATAAATGTGAAAAAAAAAATAAAGAAAAAAAAAATAGAAATAAATTACTGACACCAGTCAAAAAGTGCAGGAATAATATTTAACTTAAAACCATCGACAGTGGCAGTTTTTGGTTAAGCCGTAGGAATCGTAGATAGAACCTGTGGCTATATTGCTGTTTATGTGCATAATTCTTAAAAAGTCACATTGGCATACTTATATTCCTTCGAGCATAAAGAAATAGACTTTTCTAAATACATGTAAGCCTAAAAATACGAAGAATAAGAAATACATGTAAGCGTGTAAGTTTTCTATGGAAGACAAAAAGAAAGTCTTCAATAGATTGTGGTATGAACAGCATTAATAGTTTGTAACTAGGGTGGCACAGAGTATTCATTACACATTACTAGCTATCAGCGGAAACTCTTGAAAATGCGTTTTCATTTGCATTATGCCTTTTTTTTTTTTTAATGTACCAAATTTAGTGTATTGTATGGTGCGTATACTGTATATAGACAAAGACTATGGCTGCTTGAAGTCAGTAAAAGCTACCACTAAATGTAGTAGTTATTGTGCTGAATTAATAGTTAAATAATAATAAGTAGCAATGCTCATTTCTAAAGAAATAATCACTGATCTAATGGAGATTTTATACTGAAATATTCTATTCGTTTTTTCACTAGTCGTTTATACATATATATATATATATATATATATCTTGAAAAAAATGCTATACATAATTTTTATATCTTTCTGAAATAACCAGGCAATTTTTTTTTCAGAATTCAAATATAGTGTTTTAGAACTCTAGTGTCTTTCTTTAAAAATAAATAAACAAATAAAATTAAAAAATAAAGTGTATTCCTCTTTTTTTTTTTTTTTTTTTTTTTTAACGTTAAATTTAAAGGTTTTCTTCTTCTTTTTTTATTTTAATTCTATTAAATTGAATAAAAAAGATATGCTATAATATCAGTCTGTGCTTTTAAACAGTACTATCTTCTTTATCACTTTGATTTGTGTTATCTTTTTGATTCTAGACGATAAAATTATATTTTAAGAAGTTTGGGTTTTGATATCAGGAAATCGATAAATATTCTAACTGTAATCTAAGCAAATGAAAAATCAGATTCGGATTCACTTTGCTTTTTTTTTTTTTTTTTTTAATTCACATAAAACAAAAATATAGAACAAAAAAAAAAAAAAAAGAACAGCCTTTGAAGAAGGCTTTTTTTATATGCTGGAGATTTTGAACAAACATACTGTCCATAAAGTGTACCATTTTTCAGCATTATTTTTGTAATACATATGCTTTAAAAATAATTTAATGCGAATTTGAAGAAAAAAATGTTATATGTTACTGAATGTTAATTTATTTCACAAGATATTTTTAATATTGGGTACTGAAGAGTCACAATTTTCTTCTTTAAAAATAACACAACGCCAAAAAGTGATTAACATCTAATTGGTCTGTGAATCGCTAAACGATTTGCAAAGCTTGAACATAGGGAAGAAAAAGAAGTTCTAAACTATATAAAATAAATAAAGGAAAAAAGGACAGTACAGAAAAGGAAATATAGCTTTATAACGAACATACTTTGGTAATGCTTTGATTAATTACACAGGTTAAGTAACTTGATTTTTTCAAAAAATATTAAATGTAATAAATTTTGAAAAAATAGGATTCCTTTTTATTATAAATATAATATTATGAAATATTTTATATAATAGAATAAACAAACAAACAACAACAACAAAAAAAAAAAAAAAAAAAAAAAGAAAAGAAAAGAAAGAAAGGGAAAAAAAGCTGAACTTGTGAAACAGCTTCAAAAATTATTATTTTCCTCCCTATTATATAAAATTTTAAGTCTCAGTAAATAATGCTGTCTATAATATATATATATATATATATATATATATATATATATTACGTGTTATATATAACGTGTATATCAAGGGGAATAAAAATGCGTTCATGTTATCAGTAGTTCATGCTATCAGTAACTCAGAAACCAATGTTTATTTTAATAAGGATTGCAAAAACAGTTCATGTTAAAAAATAATTCATGTTAAGCGTGTTTCACGTTAATGAAGTTTGACTGTATATGTATTAATATAAAACCAAATACACTAAGTATAATTGTTGGACGTAGCACAAGTTTTTGAAATTGTTACTTAATAACCCACCCTCTTCTTTTTGAACTTACCTTTGCAACAATAATTGTCTGAAACTGAAAAAGAAAGTATGTTTAATGCTTTTGAATCCCATAATGCTTCAAATATGTATTCGTATTTCAAACATTATATGTCGTATTTGAAGCATTGCGTATGTCGCATTATTTAAAGTGCCGACATACGTAATTTGCCTTGCTGTGTTGATATCTATTTTGGAGGGAAATAAATATTCTTTTAGAGAATAAAATAAAATTTATAAAACAGTTATTTAAAAAAAAAAAGTCTGTACTCATTGCAAATAAAGATGGAATTAAGTTTCGGCGTATGAATGCATATAAGTCTCTTATTCTAGTCTTTTCAAAATAAATAAGGTAGGCAAATGCTTATGGTCAATTCTTCTCAAAAGTTGAAATTTATTTTTGCATGTTTTTGCGCATAAAAGTAATTCCAAACATAAATTTTGCAATTCTCTTCTATAAATACATTATTTTATTGAAATATTAAGGAAATTAATCATTATTACGAATCTGATTAAAAATATTTAAAAATTTTCATACTTTTGTGGAGTGGATTTTTTCTAGCTTGTGTTAAAAGGACTGAATTCGGTTCAAATATAGTAAAGCTTGGATACAACACTTATCCGCAACATTTGTGTATGCGAGAGTGTCAACGTGATTATTTAATTGGTATGCTTCATTTCCTTTCCTAGCTCATTCACATCTTCACTCCCTTTGTCGGCTTGTTCAAAGGGATAGGCACGCAATAGCTCTTTTCCTTGATGCAGTGTTAGAGTTGCATAGCAGAGACAACCTCGTAATTTTTGTTTTCCCCTTATTGATGAATGGAAAAACTTTGAGGAAAAATTGTCTTAAGTGTTGAATATTTATTATTTTTTTTTAAGATGCTAATGTTTGCCTAATAACATATATAACATTTTTTGTTAGAAGTTTAACATTTTGACATAAATAGAAACTAGTTTGAGAAAAAATATGCATTTTCAAAATAAATATTCACTAACTGTATTAGAAACTCTGCATTGTATATTGACAAAATAAATCGTTAGAGGTTATGCATTATTTGGATTTTTTCGGATGAAATGCATGTTAAATTTCAAATATTATATATATATATATATATATTCTAATTTTCCATTTGTTAATAGTTATTTAAGTTCGTCTGTTAATTTAATACATGGGTATTTTATAGAATAAATTTATTTTAAAATGCATTTTTAAAAAGCGTAATTGCTTTAAAAAATAATAAGCTTCAGATACACATTTATTTATGAACTTATTTATTTTTTACGAAACAAATAAAAAAAATCTATACTGATTACACGGTAACATTTATAGCTTCTAAATGTAGTTTTTCGACAATATTTTTTATAATTATAAAAAATGTAATGCATAACTATAAAGAACTTTTTTTTTTTTTTTTCTAAAATTATTTGTATTATTCAATTTGATAATAATAACAATACCAATTGAATCTATATTTTCTCTTTATTTACATATTTTATTGCAACTTTATCTTTTAAAATCTTTAATGTTGAAAAAAAAAAAAAAAACTTATTTTATGATATTTAAATTTTATCATAAAAGATGAGCCTGCTGAATTAATTTTAATTAATAAGATTATATAACTCTTAAATAACTATAAAGTTAAAATGTTATGGGTGTTTATTTCCTAAATTAAATATTGCCAAAATACATAAAATAAAAAAAATTCCTAATCTGATAGACATGTGAAGAAGATGTGGGCAAATTAGTAGAAGAATTTTACTTACCAGAAGAATTTTACTTACCAACTTGTATAATGTAAAGTTATAACTAAAAAAAAAAATAATTTACTTTTTTTTTCTCTCTCTCTTCCCTTTTCTGCTTATACAAGGTTTCTAAGGTCGCGCTTTTTTTTCCCTTGATTCTTCCACTATTATATTTATATAATAATTTTCCCCTTAATTGATCATGGAAACTTACTATAGAATAATACTTATAAATATAATGATGTAAGAATAAGGAGAAAGATATGGGGTATACAAATCCTGTCAAATTAGTTTTTTATAAAATAAACTGTTAGAAAGAATTAAATTTAAATAGAAAATCTACGTAACTCCCATAAAAAATAATGCGCAGTTTGTGACTTAGTATTTGAAATTATCCCTATTACTAATTATTATTAATTAATTATTATTTTTAGTATGCGAAACTTGTGACTACTTATATTCAATGTATTGTTATTCCATGTCATCGAATGATTATATATATGTATTATATGCAAGCATGTACAGTTGTTTCTTTTTGTTGTTTTTATCACCATGTTCTTTTTCTATTGAATAAATCCTTCAATTATGTATACATATTTGTAATATATTGTATCCAAAATTTAAGTGTAAGAAATTTAACATTTTAAAAGTTTAATGTTAGGTGTTCGACAACTACTTCTCAATATGTAAAGTGCTTTTCCATTATGGCGAATGACATTTTAGTTTAATCTACCATGGTTAACAGAGAAAATACTTTCCATATATATAGAATTAAAAAAAAAAAAAAAAAAAAAATTACTTAAATATTTTTCAACTTAAAATAAGCTGTAAAAAGAACATAAATGTCATTAAATATTCACATATATAACTGATTAACAATCAAACTAATTTAAAAATATTACTACTCTTCAATAATAATATTAATAATAAACTGCTTAAACTGAAATACTGAAAGCAATCTCAGATCAAAATGTAAATTAAAGTACATTTACATTAATGTAAAATGAAATTGAGTGACTTTATTAATAGAAATACTATAAAGCAATAGAATTCCTCTATTTCATAAAATGACGACGGCATTTGTTACGGAGAACATTTGAATTTAGTTTCATTTTGAGAAGGAACGTTCCCATTGATTTCCTTAAATAATTCTTCTTAAGGTAATCCCACACAATAACTCTTGAGAGGGGCACTATATTGAAAAGTACCTGAATGTTCTAAAGAGTTAAATCTGATTCTTATCAGATTTACTCTTCAAAAATGTTCATAAAATCTTATGACAAAAATTTTACGAACATTCTCCTAAATGATGCTAGGCCCCTCGGGCTTTTGTGATATTTCGAATGATGAAAACTTTTTCTTAACTTTAAAAAGTAGAATTCATGATTTCAAATGAATATAAAATTCATATTCTTTGAGAATTGAGTCATACTAACTCTATGTCAATATTTCTTTCTTCTCTGTTTCTTTTTTTATTTACTTTTATTGCTTTTTTAAAAAATTTGCACAATAATTTTGAATAGAATTTTTTTCTTTTTTAAACGCAACCGACATATATAAAAAATCAAAATATTTTTTTTTCTCGTGAAATGCAATTTAGTTTAATTTAGTTGACTTATGATGTGTACGAAATGCAATAATTTTAATTAAATGATTAAATTTTTATTTAGAAAATAAATAAATAAATAAATAACGCTTGGTTTTTCCCTCAACTATGTTTTTATGCAGCCTTTTCTTTTCTTTCTTTTATTCCATTTAATAATATAATGAAGCCAGTTAATATGTGCTTTTCTTTTACTTAATCCTTATAAAAAATTTAAATCCAGTAAAAAATTACAGAAATTATAACTGAAAACTAATTTAGTTGTACTGATGAATATTCTGAAACATATATGATAATACGTACTATTAACCATTGTTATATTTTAGAGCAATGCAGTAACACTAAAATAATGCGAGGAAAATTATTCATTTAAAAAGTTTTTTCCTCATATTCATTCCCCACCCTCTCTCTCTAAAATAAAAAAAAAGAAAGAAAGAAAGAAAAAGGACAGGGAAAAAAGAAAGAAAGAAAGAAAATCAAAAGAAAAGATAATCTTTTGACGCTGGATAATATGAAACATAATCTGATTTTGAAGATAAAATAAACATAAATGATAATATTTCTCGAAACCATAAAACCAATAAAAAAATTTTCAACATGTATTTCTACATCTAAAATATTCAACAAGCCTTCTTATATCGTCTCCTTTTCTTTCTTATATCGTCTTCCTTATGGTCTCCTTTCTCCTTTTTATATCGTCTCTTCTTCTCATATCGTCTCCTTTCTACCTCTTAAGGAAACTGTCTATCGTCTCCGACAATAAAATCCCATGTTATTGTAGGGGGAATTTTAAAACAAAATTACTCATTAATTAATTTTTTTTATGGCAAATCATAAAATTAATACGCTTAATCAGTGACAATAAAAATGTAAAAAATTATCAATGTATGTAGGCTTTTCTGTGTTATTTCTGGATCCGTAAGATAATTTAATCGGACATTGAAATTTGTTATTATTACTATTATTATTGTTATTACTATCACTATTATTATTATTATTTACATTCTACTACTTCCTAAATCATGTACTACCACGGAATCTATCATTTTTATGTATAAAGTATTACATATTTTAAAAGATAAAATGTAATTTTTTATATGGGGGAAAATAAAGCAAAATAATGCTCAATTCCAAAATGCTCCGTGAAAATTTTAATTTTTTTTTTTACATTTTTTACTATGCGTTTCTTGTATGGAACTAGGGTGACTAGCGTCCTCGAAAACTACTTTTCGTCCGCAAAATATCAGGACAGATTTGAGGAAGCCAGTTATAAAGCTATTAATGTTTCAATATAATTATTTATTAGGGTTTTTTGAAACCAAAAAACAAGTAAGATTTTTTTCAACATGTATTTCTACATGTGGAAAATCATCTGATACATATATGATAATATGTATTATACCATTATTATATTTTATACCAATACAGTAACAATACAATATTCTGAGGGAAATAATGCATTTAAAACGTTTTTTCCTCAATTCTCCCCCCCCCCCGCCACCCCTATCTCTCTAAGTCTACTGCATATTTTACAAATATTGAAATTCAGTAACGTAGTTTTAGTTTTAAGACTCTCTAAAATTATATTTAAGAAAATATGAGTGTGACCAATCAGACTGAGAGATCAAATGATAGATATAGAGAGAAAAGAAAGTCATAAACCTGTTTTAGCTATGCTAGAAAGTATTAAAAATGAAAAGAACAAATAAAAATTTACCTCCAAGAATTTTTACCTATATCTCTTAATTTATTCGAATCATTTATGTAATGCTATAAACTGCTATAACATTATTAAAAATAATACCACAAAAGTATTACTTTTCGCTTTTAAAAAACGTGAAATTTTCGTTATGGTTTATGCAATGAAAATATATTACAATGCTTTTAAATAAGATCGCTCGTAGGCCGTGGTATTTTCTAATATTTGTATGAGATTTAATTCACAAACCGTTAGAAGTATTTATACTATCTTCAATGTTAACATGCCATAATAAACTTGAATAACATACATCAGCTTCAAAACATTCTAGAATATTTACAGAACTGACAGCGTAGATAGTCAGACAAACGGTCGGGCATATTCAACAAACCTTAAGTTTCCTTTTTACCCCTTAAGAAAACTGTCTATCTTCTCGGGCAATAAAATCTCATGTTATTCTATGGGGTAATATTTTAACAAAATTACTCATATCTTAATTTATTTTAATTCCGTTTTCAAATTCCGAAAATTCACAAACATTAAATTTGTTCTTGTTTATTAAAAATAGATTTTTCTTTTCTTTTCTTTTTTTTTTTTTTTTACTTTAATGTATAAAGTAACAAAAATGCATTAGTTCATTTAATTTTCGTAAAAAAATGTCCCTGCAGAATAACATAGATTTTGGTTACCTACGTGAAGATATTAAATGAAAATATAGTGATATATTATCACGCTGAAGACGAGATTTTGTCTCATCTTTCTCTATTTTTTGGCAACCTCATCTTGAGCAAATTTGCACAAAAGTTAAAAGTGAGGAATGGTCTTTTAATATACATTTCTACAAAAATTATTTCAGTTATGAGAAAAGATAAAACATAATTTTTCTCGAAACCAATACATTATTTTTTAACATGCATTAAATATTATTTCTAAAATACTTAATAAGCCTTAATTATAAATATAGTGACATATTATCATTCTGAGGTTAGGCACAGGATGTTGTCCTAATCTGCTTCTATTTTTTAACAGCCTCATTTTCAGCCATATGCATATTCATGTCTATTTTTCTGGGCCGCGGTAGCCCAGTCGGTAGAGCTCCGGGCTCGTAATTGGAAGATTGCGGGTTCGGTACTCGAGCCGGCCAAAGACCGTCGTGTACAGTAAAGGTGGCTGGTGCACGTAAAATCTGTCGTAGCTACAATGTCCTCCTTGTTTCCATCAAAATTATACCTCTGAGAGTTACTAAATCGGGGGAGCCATCCTCTCCATGTTTGATCAAAATTATGATGACATGTCTCCGGACCACTTCTAGGGGTGAGGCCAGACCGTCGGCAATTGCCCAATGCGCAGCACTAGTGCGACGTAAAACCTAATCAACCAACAAACCTGTATTTTTCTATCGCAATAAGTAAATAACTAAATAAACATGATGAATGATTAGGCCTGATAAGGTACATTTCTATCCAAAAAATGTTTTAACTGTGAGAAAAATTTAAATCGCAACGTTTCTTGAAACCAATATTTATTTTTCAGCAAGTATTAAATACTACATCTAAGATATTCAATAATCCGTACTTGAGAATATACTGCCATAACATCACTCATAGGATAGGTCGTTGTCCTTACCTGTTTCCTGTGAATATTCATGGTTAAATTTTTGTTGCACAAAAGTAAAAGAGGGGAATGGTATTATAGTCTGATAAGATAATTTTACATAAAAAATGCTTCAATTGTAAAGAAATGCTGAAATATAATGTTTCTCGAAACCAATAAGTTATTTTTTAAATACCTTAAATACTCCATATAAAATATTCAACAAAAAATAATTGAAAATATATTTATATATTATCACTATGAGGATAAGGCACTATCCTCACCTGTTTCCATTTTTGACAGTCGCACCTTAACCCAAAGTTGTAGATATTCATGTCTATATATTTTTAGCACAAAAGTAAGAGGGATGAATGATTATGTCTTATACGATACATTTATATTAAATATTATTCTGTTTTTAGAAAAGATAAAGCATATGATATTTCTGAAAATCAATAAGTTATTTCTCAAGCGTATAACTCAGAACTCACTTTTAAAATATTGAACAAAACAAGACTTAAGTGAAAATATAGTTATATGTCATCAATCTGAGAACAGGATGACGTCCTCACCTGTTTCTATTATTGACATTCTCATCTTGACAAAACTTGTACATGTTCATTTTTTATATTTTTCTTACATAAAAATAAGAAGGGAGTAATGATAGAGCCTGATGATAAGATACATTTCTATTAAAAATATTTCAGTTGTGAGAAAAGGATAAAGAGTAATGTTCCTCAAAATCTATAAGTTAGTTTTCAAAATACATCAAATACATTTAAAATATTCAAGAAGCCTTAATTGCTAATACAGTGACTATACATGTTAACGCACTAAAGACAGGAAGTTGTCCTCAAATGTTTAAATTTTTGACAGTCTAGCCTTGATCCAACCTCGTGAATATTCATGCCAATATCTTTGTAGAACAAAAATTAGAGGTGAAGATAATGATAAAAATTGATAAGATATATTTCTGTTAAAAATATTTCGATTGTAAGAAAGAATAAAGCTTAATGTTTCTCGAAATCATGAAGCATAATGTTTCTAGAAAACGATAAGATATTTTTCAACGTGCATAAAATAACGCATTTAAAATATTCAGCAAGACTTATTTGAAAATATAAATACACTATTATCACTCAGAGAACAGGACGTTTCCCTCATATGTTTTTATATCTGGCAGCCTCTTCTTGAACATTATGTTTCTCGAAACCAATAAAGTATTTGCCAACGTGCTTTAAATATTACATATAAAACGGTTGGAACTATCGTGACATATTATCACGCTGATGTTATGACGTTATCCCCACCCGTTTCTGCTTTTTGATAGCCTGATCTAGATCGAAACTTGTGTATATACATGTATATATTTTTCTAGCACAAAAATAATAGGAATATATATGATAATATATATTTCTGTTAAAAATACTTTAACTGTGAAAACTCCATAATGGCTGAGGTTTTCTAATCTAGAAGCAGGTAAATGGGAGGTTCCGGGTTCCAATGCAGGTTGCAATAGCCATTCCGAATATTTCGTGATTTTCTCCGAAATAAGCATGAATACATGTTGGGGGTCTCTTTAAAATCCCCATGCAGCCCCTTCAACCCAAGAATAAGACCCTATCATATTCGATCGACACATCATCATCAGCAACACTAACAATAGTAAGAAAATGATGAAAAGTGTTTCTAGAAACAAAAAAGGTAATTTTTCCAACATGCATTGAACGATTGAATACTACATCCAAAATATTCAAAAAGCCTTGATTGAAACTATAGTGACATATTATGACTCAGACGACGAGACGTTTTTCTCACCTGTTTCGATTTTTGACTGCCTCACCTTGATCCAAAGTTGTGCATATTCATGTCTATATTTTTCTAGCACAAAAATAAGAGGGATGAATGATAAGGCCACACATCAACCCAGATCCTCTGTTCCTTTGGTATTCTTCAGTCCGAGGCTAACCTGTCCAGTTCGGCAGCCGCACACAAACGTTAGGCCCCATCTGTCAATATTTGTCTTGCACCACCTTCCCTTACCCTCTCGCATTTCCCCATTCTCTTTCCTTAGTTTGAAGTTGTCGAGTCTTTTCCTCAATCTGTGGGCTCCAGGGATGGAATAGGTAGGAAAATAGTTTGTGCTTAGATCTTTAACTTCATTGTTTTGCAGCTCTAAAAAATTAATATTCATTATTTTTAAGCAGGGAATTATTACAATAGTACTAATTTCCACCCTTTAAATATTCGATTTTAAATATTTTTATTAAAATTTTTAAAAACGTTTAACTGAATGCTTTTATAATTGACAAAAATTTCAACACAATAAAGACTAAAATTGCATAAATGCTTTTTTATTCCTGTTTGATTTAGAGAGTTTTTAATACATATAAAGTATTTTTTAACATCCATATGTTAAACGCACACACATATACACACACACATATATATGCATATAATATACATATATAATACAAACATAATATAATATACATATATATGTATATTATATACATATACAATATACGTATATAATATTTACAAAAACTATAAGAAAGTCCCACAGAGCTGACATTTAAAAGTGTTACGTACAAAACTTTGAATAAACACCATACAATGCAAGAACGTGCAGTAATTGTTTGATATCGAAAGAAAACATGACCCTTTCATCAGGCGTACAATATAAGCACGAGTGCTACAATGTTGTGGTGTTATTCAAAGTTTTGTACTTATTACATATATAATATGTTAATTTTTAATTAGATTTAGGATCTTGGTAAGATAATTTTGCTTTGCATAAATTATAGGTCACTCCGAACCTTAATAGCAATTAATATAAAAGTTACATTTCATTATGCAGACTTCAACAATTTCTCCCCTCTACTCACCGTAGCAGTAAACATGAATTTCATATTTAAAAAAAAAAAAAAAATCTAATATTAATAAAGTACGTACTTTGACAATAATGTATGTGCTGGAAATTGAAACGGATTTGAAACTTATTGGTTGCTGGTTATAAAATTTTATAATAATTACGTAACATGTTTTGTTAATTATTATTATTATTATTTAATTAATTAATTTTAGTGGAGAGATGGGAAATGTGTAGAAGCACGTTTTTTTTTTTTTTTTTTTTTTTTGCTATTTTTAAATAGAATTGAGCCATAAGTTAAAACATTGTAGAATTAAGTTGAAAAATATTTAAACTTGTATATATATATTAATAATAATATTTTAAAACATAATGAAAGCCGAGCAACAGATCCAAGATCACTGAAACCACACATCAAATTAAAAATACCTTAAAAGACTGTTGTTTAATAGTTAAAAAAAAACTTTTATTTATTGATCCCGAAACAAAAGATACAAACAAACAATGAGAAAACAAAGAACTAAGAAACTATTTTAGACACGTTTTTAGTAGGAGAAGCTCAGAAAGGTGAAACAAACTCACCAATCGTTATTTTAAAGTGGCTTTACATTTAACAAAAGAAAAATAGGTTGATTCTTTATTTGATTGATTTCTTGATTAATTGTTTTCTTGATTGAATATTATTTTTTTTTTCAGTCAAACACATGGGGATAGAAATATTAAATTCCCAATAATTATAACGAAAAAATAACTCTAAATAAAATATGAACCATTTTCCAAATGAATATTTCAAAATACGTTTAGGAAATCAAGTCATCTTCAAATAGATTACTAATGTCGTTAAACTATGTTTTTTCAGGGTAACTATATAGAAGGGTTAGGGTAAGTATATAGAAGGGCATTTAGAGTAAGTATGTAGAAATACGTATTTCTATTTTTTTTTTTTAGAAATGAGTTTGCTTTTTTTATATAGAAATGAGTCATAAATTGAAAACGTTGTAAAGTCATGTTAAAAAATATTTAAAAGTATGTGTATAAAAAAAATGACATTGTTTTAAAGTAATTTCATTTTAACTAAATATAAATAGATTGATTCTTGATTTGATTGATTGATTGATACATCTTTTTATTAAAGCAATGTTCAATCAAACATATTTTGAAAAAAAACTTTTAAGTTTCCATTAATCATAATGCATGAATAATATTAACTCTGAATAAAAACATAAACGATTTTTCATTTGAGTATTTTGAAATGCTTTCAAAACATCAAATCACATTCATATAAATCACCTATGTTTGCCGAATAGTGACGTGAGAAATACTTGATACTTCAAATTCGAATACATACAAAATGGCTATCTGACTTTTATACGGTAGCAACAATTATTGTTTGCATAGCTGTTACCGCCCTGTGTTGTATGTTACTTAATAACCCCATAAATAATATGTTTTATTCCTAAATTTTCCTGAGTGGTCCCACAATAGGCTACCGATTTATTCAGCTGCCTCATTGTTTGTACTACATTTGGGTGAAAAAGCTTTTGTTCAAATACTAACCTGTCTATTTGAAAACAAGTGCACAGGTACTGGGTAAACTTTGAACATACTAAAAGTCCTATTCTAGCATATTTCTGCAGTAAGTGGTAATTCACGCTTTGAAAATTAAAGAGAGGATATTAAATCAATTAAGTAAATATGGTAGTTACTATACTTCAATAAATATTTGAATATTTTGAATTTCCTGAATTTTTTTTTATCTGAAATTTTTTGAGAATCTGTTCTTGAGATTGTCCTTCTCAAAATTGTCTTGTCTTGCATTCGTTTTCTTTTTTCTTTTTTTTTTTCCATTTCATTTTTTAGCGCCCTATCTTATTATAAAATTTGAGGAACATGGATATTCGTGAAAATTGTCTAGCTACATTAGTTTTTGAAGCTTTTACACCTTTTCAAGTGAGAGAAATCCGAAAATCTTTTAAAACGACGAGGTATCCATTTGTAGGTTAAACAGTTGTGTAGAAATTATCGATCGTAAATAGGTCGGACCAGTTTTAAAATATCATTTATGATACTGGCCAGAAATCTTATTTCAAAAACTTCGTAAATTGTTCTTGAAATTAATGATTTTTACATTATACGGATTCTGATTATCCATTTTTAAAATATCGTTTATGGTATTGTTATGAATATTATTGAACAGTAACATTTTATTTTAAAAACTTAAGTTATTCGAAATGAAACTTTTTCATAACTTCACAGAATAATGCAATATTTCACATAAAATTGATTTATATGGAACTGCTGCATTGAAATGAACTATTGAATTTTAAACAGTAAGAAATTTCACGAAAATTTAAATACAAAACTCTTCAAAATTGATCTTAATGAAATTAATCCGAAGTTTAGGATAAGATAAATGTATCGAAACTTGTGAAAGGTAGCCAAGTGGATGAAAATTTTCAATCTCTGACAAGACTTCCCATTAGCCGAGTTTGTTTTTCGTATGACAAGTATAGTAGGAAATTTATGTGAATATATGATGAGAAGTGCCTATTTATACCAATTAATTTTTTAATTACATTCTGTGAATTTAAATTAGCAAAAATCCTGTTGCAATAAATTATGAATGAAGAAGTTTTTCTCAAAATTAGAAATTTTGAGATGCTTTTGATTTTTCTAAAATTATGAACAAACTTTTAACAAATAAATAAATTAAATTATTTTTTTTAATCCGCTTAAAAAAATAACAATAAATGGGATACAATTGGCCTTTAAACCAAGTTCAGCACTTCTTACATACAAAATATTTAAATTTCACTGCGTAAAATTAAAATTTTGTTTTGTTTATTCTTTGAGGATATAAAGCTCGTACTTCTTATTTTGTTCCGGTAAAGTCGATAAAATTAGATGAAAAGAATATAAAATATTTAAGAAGGTGAAAAAGAATGTTTCAAGTTGCATTAAATCACGCATTGTTGTGGTTGATAACATACAAATTCACTATTATTTATGCAAGAAAGTAAAACATAGTTATTACATAGACACATTTGCTTCATAACGTGGAAACAAATTAATAAGATTGAAATTCCATTATTTGAAAGCATTATTTAATGATAAAATATGTCCATTAAAAAAATATATATTATTTTTCAGTATTTTTGTTTGAAATGAAATCGCTATAATTTGAATGGCAGATTTTTTTTTTTTTTTTTCAAATAAAAACAAAATTGGGTATAGATCGATGTTTTTGATCATAAGAAATATATACCATTCAAAATGCCATACTATGTGGAAAAGTGAATCTGTTTTAATTTATCATAGATTTTTTTTTTAAATTCTCATTAAAAAAAAAAAAAAAAAAAAAAAAGATGTATAAGGGTTATTTTAGTTTATGAAAAATCATTAAAAAAAAATAATAATACTCTTAATTAGTTATAATACAATATAAAGAAAATTTCTTTTGTGTTATTTCTGGATTTAATTTAGAATTCACATATTAGTACATATTTTTTACTGAAATATTTTGAAAACTACAACATATAGAATGAATTAATATCTTCAGAACATTTATATATTTTCATTATGTTAAATAATTAATTAGTTAAAAGTTTCAGGCATTTTTGTATTTTTTTTTTCACGTTATTGTTAAGCCTTTTTATCCCAGAGGGTTTCTATATAATTTATTCATTCTTTGGAATGCAGTTATGGGCACATTTTTATCCAAGTTTCATGTTAATACGTAAATTTTAAATTAAGGTATCTAATACGAATCATAAAAAATAACACTGAAATTTTTTGCCGCATTGATGAATTCAAATATTTTCTATTGTAATCTATTGAGAATATTAATTTTATAATGTTCCAACATTTTAAACAAGCCTTTAACAATTTAGAAAATCGTTGCATAATTTTTATAAGAATTAAAAAACTTGTGATCAATCAAATCATATTCACCTTTCACTGGTACATTTTAAAAGAAATAAGACCCTTTTGACAGATCCTTTTTGAGTACTGATACTGTGAGTAAGAAAGTCTATATCATAAAAATTATTAATTTTTGACGCATATTTATTATTATTACTTTTTTTTTTTTTTTTAAATCATCCCATAAACAAATGCAAAGTTATTGGGTTGTTCGGAAAGTAATTTCGTTTTTCTAAGCAAAGGACTTAATTGCATTTTTTTTCACACCATCTTCACAAATAAGCTGTATTACCTTATATATTGTGGCAGCTGATATAGCAAGGCTTGCTTGTGAAAAAATTTGTTTTATTCTGCTTGATAGGTTTTGATTGGTGCCCTATCAAATAAAGAAAATCGGAAGCGACATTTTCTGCATATTTTGTTTTTGCTATCAAAAAGGCAAAAATACTGTTCAAACAATAAAAAAAATATACGATGTGTATACATAAAATTTATTTAAAGAACGACAGTGTCAAAACAGGTTTACCAAATTTTGTTCCGGCAATTTTGACGTTGAAGATACATTACGTTCTGAAAAACCAGTTTATGATAATGAAGACAAAATAAAGTATTGGTTTATGAAAACTGCCAAACAACAACTCGTGAGATCGCTAAGAAACCAGGGCCTGACTATCGCACAGGCCAACTAGGCCTCAGCCTAGGGCACCTTTATCTAGGGGCACCAATATAATTTTAAAAATTTAAAGTGCTATTTTTGCTAAAAATTTCTTTAAGAAAATTAGCTAAAATCTAGCTAATGGTAATAATCTTTATTTGTAATCCAGTCTCACTTGTGGAGGATCAAAATTGAAAATCATGTCTCCGGACTGCACCTTGGAGTAGATCCCAAACCGTCGCCAATTTCCTACTGTGTGGCTCTAACGCAGCGTTGAACCTACTGAACATAAACCTCAAGTTGATAACCAGTTATATTTTCTAACTTTAAAATGAGATTAATCAATCAAAATCCAGCATTTTTGAAAACTCCACACTTAAAGCAGAAGGTGAAAATTGTGATGGCATGTCTTTGGACTACCCCTTGCGGTCATTATTATATTAAGAGCTCTATCCTGCGCTTCTCATGTTGAAATAATACTTAATTTTTTAATTAAAGTAAAGAAAGTCTTAGGTGAAATTAAAACTAATAAAACATCTTCCAGCATTATGATACTGCGAGTGAAACTTTTGAATAAATGGATTCCAGACTCAACCCAGGAGGTTGATAAAAACATGTTCATGTTGATGTATTTATAGAACTTCTGTCTAAACAAACTCCAAACAATAATTTTTGTTTTTCCTCAAGGAGCCTTAGTATATTCCCCCCCCCCACCCCCCAAAAAAATAAAAGATAAAAATAAAAATAAAATAATCATAATAATTTGAGATTTCTTTGTAAAAATAAATAAATAAATGAAATGAAATAAATAAATAATTTCTTATGAAGACGATGCTTTAATTTTGTCTTCAACATTCAAATTTCCTGCACAAATTAGATATTTATTTTGATAAAATTGCTTAAATTTGTTTCGGGAGGAGAGGGAGGGGGGCACCAAAATCGTCCTGGGCCTTCGGCACCAGTAGGCCTTAATCGGGCTCTGTAAGAAACCGATCGAAGTGGAGAATATATAATTCAATAAAATATTTATACAATGTAAGAAAATCGATTTTCATTTTCAAAGGAAAAACGAAATTATTTTCCGAACTACCCAATATATAATATAAACAAATAAAAATTTTTAATAATTAAGTTTGTTTGTAAACATACTGATAATTTTACTTTGACATTTTAAATTATATTTCACAAAAATGTTCGAACATTTCATTCACTAATCACTATGCTATTAAGAATTAAATAATCCTTTGTTAAGAAATCGGTAATCGCAACCATATAAAGCTGAAATCATAAAATGACATCCTGATATATTTTGCTGGCGCGACACTTTGACTTCCTGACATTTCAGAAGCGTCGATTCGCAAAATTTCTT
Source organism: Salticus scenicus (assembly GCA_963930645.1). NCBI lineage: Eukaryota > Metazoa > Arthropoda > Arachnida > Araneae > Salticidae > Salticus > Salticus scenicus. The sequence continues at coordinate 79,845,741 of OZ005650.1, forward strand.
AAAAGATCCATTAGAAGAGCGGTTGTTTTATTTTGCTTGATGAATTATGCCCTAAGGAAAACAGCATTAAATATAAAAACCGGCACAGATATTTTATCCTTTTTTGAGATGTCTCACTCATTTATTTTACTTTTTTCTGTGTGCGTAAGAAAAAGGTTTTGGATTTGTGAAAATAAAAATATTTTCTGGTTTTCCAATGGATTTACACGTTTTGACATATTCTGAACTTGATTTGAGCATTTTTTAGAAAATTTCTGTCTGCCTGTCTCTCTCTGTTACTGAAACTTTTAGTATATAGTATCTCAAGAATTAATGGTTGGAATTCAATAAAACTATATATTTGGTTAGATCTTGAGTTAAATTGATGCTAATTAGCTTTTGAGATATATCGTCCAACAGATAGTGATACCGCCCCGCTTTTCATAAATTGTAATATGGCAGCATTGGACAAAATACCACATAACTGTATAGAATCAGGATTATTTTTATCTAATTATTGCGAAATTTAGAAATGAAATTACAATAGTAATATTTAACAAGAACTTATCGATTTTCTTTTCATTTTTAACTCCCCCCCCCCCCCCAAAAAAAAAAAAAAAAAAAAAAAATAGAATATATATATATATATATATATATATATATATATAAATGAATAAATAAATAAATAAATAAATAAAATAAAATAAATAAATAAATAAAATCTTTTCTAAGATGTCGTGTGTATGTATACATTCGTGTATGTATACACACATACATACAGTCGTGTGTGTACACTATATACGCCACATTTCTTTCAACATTTAGCATTCATTCATCAAAAATATGACATGCATCAAAATTGAATCAAAATATTTTTTCTCAAATTTGTTCCTTATGAGATTTTATGTAGTTTTAATTACCGCATTAAATGTAAAAAAAGGGCATAGTGTGAAAAATACAATCCACTCTAATTGTTATCTATCTAAGTAAATACGATGTTTTTCTGCATTGCACTTTTTATTCTTAAACCGTGTAGATTAAATAAAACAAATTGTAGCATGTAAACGTATCTAAAACTGACAAAATCATGGTGGGGAACCAATTTCATAAAAAAAAAAAAAAAAAAAAAACTAGACTGTAGAAAATTTTCATTAATCTATTATTTGAAATCAGAAGAGAGAAATAAAAAAAGAAAAACATTACCTGAAAAAAAAAAAAAAAAAAAGAATAGTATTCTTTCGAACTCCACCATCGCAACATTCATTGCAATCCACCATTTTAATTTTAAATTTTGTTGAGCAGATATCTTCCATAAATATTTAATAATCTCTGTTACTTCCTTTATATTAACACAATTTCCCCCTTTATTTCAAAATAATGAATTGTCCAATCCCTTAAAAGGACTCCCATTTCGAATTAAAATTATTTAACCCATTTTTTATCACATTATAAAGCAAATAGAAAATGTATTTAAAACTTTTTTTCCCTTTAATTTATACTTAAGAGTATTTTTTTAAAATACATGCAATGAAAATTATGCATATCACCTCTTCATAGTAATTAATAAAGATTTTGTGAGGTGTATATTTAGTGTACCACTGGTACATAGTGGTCAAAAAAGATATTTTGACCTTAAAAATGAGTAAAAGTGTATTTACTTTTTGTGTTCCTCATTTTTTTTTTCTGAGATTGGTGGAAGATTCTTGATAAACTATATGAATTATTTATAACACTCATGAAGATTGTGAAAAATGGCGAGCATAAACAGCAGTAGCACTCAATATAAAATCCTTTGTATAATAAAAACGGCTACATGTAGCGTCTAGTGTCATATAGTGAGATATAAATGAGGTATATGCGATCTATTCTTATAAATACCTTTGACCATTTCTTCCATAAATTCGATTTTCTATGTCTTTGAAACTACCGGTACTTTAAAGTATTATCGTTGGATAAAGGGTTAATATTTCTGAAACTAATTTAAATTTCCAAAACATCGACTTTTATTATGACATTTTGGAATCTTTACTAATAATTAATATTAGTTTCACACCCTAAATTTTTCTTATTTATATTTTTAGCAATCTTCTATTGAAATACAAGCATACAGTCAGATTTTAAACTACACATTTCCTTTATTATTCAACTATGTAATTTATCGTATTTAGATGTTACTGAGACATATCAAAATGCGATGCTAAATTTTTTCACATTAAATTCTGACGTTTGAATGCAACATTATATTTATACATACACAGACACACACACACACACACGCACACACACACACACACACACACACATATATATATATATGCATATAAATCGAATAATTTAATATCATTCTAATACTCAGCAATCAAATGATATATATATATATATATATATATATATAATTTAATAAGATGTAAATATAAAGCGTATTTATATGTAGCGTACATGAGAAACATATTACACTGTTCTGTATGAAAATTGCTCCCAACACCATTTTTAAAAAATGTTTATGTAAAATGGCCTCCTGAATCCGATTACGACGCCCATTTTGCCCTATAACCCACCGTTTTTTAGGGACGGCCCCTATTTTTATCACTTTTCGGTAATTTTATATCTATAAATTTGATTTTTAGGGGGGGGGGGAAGGATTATTTTAACTGTTAAATATCTTCTGAGGGACTACAGAGTTGGAAAATTCTAATACATGAACATTTGCGGCAAAGGAAAAATTTAGGGGGAATTTGCCACTGAAATTATGTATTACATTTCTTATATTTTTTTAATCTATTATTAATTTTATTTATTAAACATTATGATTTTTTGTTTTTAAGTGTTAAATTAATTCTTTTTCATTCTCCAAATCAAATTCATGGCCATAAAATTACCGAACAGTGATAAAAATTGGGGAAGGGGTTGATGCCCAGAGAAAACGGTGGGTGACAGGGCAAAATGATAGTCATATTCGGATTCAGAAGGTCACTTTACATAAGAATCAGTAAAAATGGTATCAGGGGTCATTTTTTTTCCTGCAGCGCGGTGTTATCAAAACAAAGTTTACCGAAAAAAATTATGGAAATATAGCCATGAATAGTAAAAATAAAGACGAATTAGACCACAATACTCACTTTGTAATGAATAATGATACCATTCACGCCAATAATGAAATGTAATATGAGTATAACCAACAACATTAATAATAAAGAACATTAACCAATCAGAAACTTTTGGCAAACATAATATGAGATGAAAAAATGCTCAAAACTCGAAGAATTTCTCGTCAGGGAACGTACATTCTTCATAGAGCAGAATATCGCCCTATATATATTTCCCTTTTTTATTCGTTTATTCATCAATGGATTTTCAATATTCATTTAATTCTGGAAACTTTAGTAATAAGTATTACTTTCAGCTTCTAAATTTCCCTTATTTTTAGAGATATTCTTGTAACAGACAATCTGATTTTAATCTACATTTCCTTTATTATTCAGCTGTATAATTTAAACGAATTTCTCTATTACTGTAGCATCAAAATACGATGCTTTAATTTTGTCATATTAAATCATCACACATGAAAGTAACATACATACATATATATTTTTTTATTTCTTTTTTTAATTCGTTTATTCACCGATGCATTTTCAATATTCATTCAAGAAAAGCACGTAAAATTTCTTTTTTTAAGGACGAATAAACAGAGCGAAATCTACGGAGAATTTTTTTGCCAAAAATAAAACGCACGTGTTGAAAACTCTATAACAGTTAATCAGTACAGACAAGTGGAATGCAAAATGTAAAATTCTGCTTGACAACTCTGTGGGCACGTACCTGTCTGAGTTAAAAGAAGAGAGGTGTGTTCCCGTATGAAGAGGTTACTGTTAAATATTGACTCGCACGTTCATGATAAAATCAAGTACTTAATTGGCTCCACTTTTGGACTTCGTTTCAAGTTTGTATAAAACGTGTGGCAGAAAGTCTGTGAGACGTTGATGTTGTAAATTCGGAACAAATTAATAATTGAATAAAGAATGATTGCAAACGAATTTCAAATTTCCAGTTATTGTTTTTGTTAATGTAGTATTTTATACCTTAATTAAGTTTGTTTTTATGTTTCTAAAATTGTTTTTATTTTGATTATATATCGAGAGAACTTTTTATTACAGAAATTATTATTTCTGAGATATTAACGTTTCATTAAATTCTTTTGAAAATTTTTCAAACATAGTTAAAGATTTGTAGTTGTAAATTCTGTACAAGTTAATAATTGAATTATTATAAAGGAATTTCACAGTTCCAGTTATTGTTTTTCTTTATCCTCATTCAGTATTAATGTAATATTTTATTAAGTAAGGTTGTATGACTGCATTCGAAAACTATTTGTTCTGTTTCTAAAATTGAAATAATATTTTTTTTTTTTTTTTTTTTTTTTTTTTTTTTAGAATTATTATTTTAAAACAAAATACAGATTTTCTTGAGTCATATATAGTTAATTAATATATGTAGTATATTCTGAAAGAAGAATGAATTCCACGTCCCCTCTTCTCCAATTACTATTTTTTTTCTTAGCTTCATTCCGTGTTAATACCGTATTTTATGCAATGAGCTTATTTTCTAATTTTAAAAATTATTTTGATTTTGATTGCTGACCTAAAGCATTGTTTCCCCCAAAAAAATCACTATTTCTGAAAAAAAAAAAAAAAAAAAAAAAAAAAACTAATTTTTTTTCTTTTTGTTGTTGTTGTTCGTTTGTTTCTTTGTTTGTTTCCTATACGAAAGAATATTAGCTGTATAACATTCCAGAACTACACTGTAAAAAAAAAAAAAAAAAGTTAAAAAGTAGAAAATTTCTATTTTCTAAAACTACAGAAAATTAATGTAAGAAATTACATCTCATTCCGTCGAAAGAAACCCTTTTCTCTGCATAAAATCCAGAATCATTGATGCATATTTCATCTGGTGGTTACATATTTTTTTCTGCTTTGCATACTGAGAACTTGTGGTATCAAATCATGGTTGGAAAGTGTTTACTAGCATAACACATTGTGCTTATGTGGCTGCGACATCATAGCTTAATGCAAGGTGGACCCTGGTTCGATTCCAGGTGGTAGAACTGGAGAATTTTATTTAATGTGAAATTTTTTACAGTGTGCTCTAAGAAAAAACTATTACATACGGATACTTTCTGTATTGTTCTGTTGATAAAAGTTTTTGAGAACGTATTTTTTGCTTTTCATACTACTATTTTCTGTTATATAACGGTTTTTTTTTTTTTTTTTTTTTTTTAAGTGTACAAATCTTTTACAGTTATGATTCTTTGATTCATTATTCTTACTTTAGTTTACATCATAAATATCTCACGTTTACCATACGTTTTACACTAATTCAAAACAAAGTTCAATAATAACTTGAATTAAGTACAACGATAAAATTAGAATTTGATCATTTTTAACAATTAACACTGTGCATCAAATTTGAACTTTTTTCAGTTCTTTTTATGAAACTGTGTAATTTTGTATAAATAAAAGGTGTTTCATTCATATAAACCAAAATGATACATCACGTACCATTTTTGTAGGGGACGCATTTCTCATACGTATATAAATTGGTTACAGCGAAACGTAGCAGAGGCTTGATTGTAGAAAACATAAACACTAAAATAGTTTTTTTTTTTAATATCCATTTCCTTTTATTAACATCTGTTGATGTGTCCCTGATAACAGACCTTTGTCGATGTTCCTCATTAATTGCGCCAAGGTTTTGAGGAAAGAAGACCAGTTTTGAGAGCAAAATGTGTAGTTTTAAGGACATATTGCAACCTATAAAATGAAAACATTTCTCCATGTCACTAAAAATATTTTCATATTTTAGATCTTTCGAAATGTGGATTTTGGGGGAAATGGTGAGTGATAAAAAGTAATTACAAATCCGTTATTTTCATCCAAAAATATACAAGAAACACATTTTTTTTTTTATCCAAAAGATGTTTTCCAAGTTGTACAATGGTAATCACTCTCAGTAAACTCCGCAAAAGATTAAAAGTTTATAAGCAACTTGTAGAAAGAGAAATGTATATAAATAAAGCAAAGAGTTTGTCGGAGGAACGCATCTGAGTGGACCACTCCTATTTCTGATTGGTCCAGATTTAACTACTTTGGTGATGAATGTCGGCCCTTTCATAAGTAAAAACTGATGAATTTTTTTAAAAGATACCGCATAGATGTTATACTTTTTTAAAAGAGCTCTAAAAACTGTTCATTTTTTGTTAGGACACCATGTACATCAAGTTATTAGATTTAAAGATATTACTTCAAAACACGATATCATTCGATTGCTTTTATCTTAAAATAAGTATCTAATATTAAACAAAACACAGTCTAATTTTAAAGAATAATGAATAACATTTTTAAAATTATCAGTTTTGAAGATCTAAGAGCTGCAATTTTTAAAATACAGCTTACTTATTTCCCATATATCTGTACTGATAAGTATAAAGGATTTAAGTCCAAAAATGTCGATTTTGAGTTAAGTACATAGTCAGACTCAGAAAAAAATTCTCTATCGACTGCTATAAAGGATTTAATTCTATGTCATTTAGTCTTTGAGAAAATCCATTGGTAAAAAAAGGACCAATTTAGAAATTTACCATTCATGTATGGTATAAAATATTTAATTCAATTTTTCCCGTTATTAAATGAAGGTTGACAACCACTGAATGGTATAAAGGGTAAAAATCAACGAAATACCTTTTCCCTAATACATTCTTCTGATTTGTTTTTAGCTAGTTATACTTTATTTTTCGTCTCCTGAAAAATCAAGAATATGGACTTAAATCCTTTATACTTATCACTACAGATATAATCCGTTAAATTTGTAAATAATTGCTGATTCATTCTTGAGAATCATTCACATAAGACCATAGAGCATTGTTGCAAAACGGGTGCAAAACGGAAGAAATATTTTATTTTATTTTATTTGTAATATGTTATTTTGACTTTTTGACCTTAAAAAGAATTTTTCTTCATGAGGATGATTATGTATATAAACAACATTCAAAAAATAAAATTCTTCATTTTCTTTCTTTCGTGAATATAAGGAACATGTGTGTTTTTCTATGTTCGTGAAGGAATGTAGTTTATTCTTAACTTTTGTGCTATACAGTCTGATATCTTAAAATATACTTTATTAAAACGGTTGTTTGTTTTTCTTCTAGTTAATATCTGTTTGGAAAAGGTTGTTTCTTTCCTAAAATACATGCATAACTACTTTTTAATACGATGGGGAAGCGTTCTCATAAAATATGTATTTAAAGTTTTTTTTTTTTTTTTGTAGTTTATATATTTTTCTGAAAGACACAAGAGGTTTTTTTAATTTCAAGGATCATTAACGTAGAACATAATTAAGTTAAAATGTGACTGTAAAAAATGTAAATGGAATAAATTTAAGCATGCTAGAAAAATGTACTGAAAATTCAGTTGTTAAAATTCCATTTTGGAACTGTACATATGATAATCAATTACATATAGTAAGCAATATAGGAAAAAATAGAACCTGAAATTTCACTGAACCTAGCAAAATATTCATTCAGAAAATGAAACATATGCTGTAAATGTATGTTTAATTTTCTGAATGAATATTTCTAAATGATTATATAAAAGGTATATAATAGGATTAGAGATAAATAAGATGAAACATATACAGCAAAACTGCAAAATTTTTGCGAAAATACGAATGCAGGGAAGTTCAAAATCATACAGGTAAATTTTATAAAATATTAAAACAAAAAGCAAATTTCCAGGTTAGTATATGTTCTGATGTAATTCATATATTATACAATGCTTACGAAAAATATATAATAAAATTTTTATTCTATTGAGAAAATTATTATTTAAAAAAGTATAGATAAAATGTTACATTTTTACAGAGATCGATATCTAAATCTTAATTATCGGAAAACATAAGTTGTCGAAAAAAACTAACACAATATAAATTGAAATATTTTCAATATTTTCAATATGAAATATTTTCAGATTTTCATGATATTTAAATTTTAAACATGCATTTAAATATCATGAAAATTTGAAAATAATAATAATAATAATAATAATAATACTTTTCATATGTATCTATAAAGTATTTCATCAAATAAATAACGTTCAAGAAAATCTAACGTAGAAAATTCATTAAAATATTCATACAGAAAAATAAACGTGTGCACATCATAAAAGTTGTATTTCTCTAAGCACTAATAACATAAATTTAACAGCATGAATTATTATAAAAGACATTTAGAAGGAAATTAAACAAATATCTAAATTTTGTCGAAAGATTGAAATAAAATACAAGTTTCGTTTTAATGATGTGAATATACATGCATGTATAATTTTTTTCTACTTTACTTTAATGTACTTCCTAACAGCTTACAGTTTCAAAGTTTGACCGCACTCCCCACAACAGTGAAACCGAGGAAAAGTGAAGGCAATTAAATACTCGATTTTAGCCGTGAGCTCAAGAGTCAATATTTGTACTTAATCTCTTTATATATGCACTTGCATGTCTGTCGTAACCTGAATTTTGAGTCTTTTCCTGCACAGTGACAAGTCACTTATTTATATTTCCTTTCTTAAAATAGAGTTTTAATTCTTAAAATTATTTTTTATTAAGATAAAAAAAAATTGTGAATGTAATTGCGGCTGTTCATGATGAATATTAATAAAACGAAATCCGTGGATGCGTTACTATAAAGCATAGAATTTGGCATAAATTGTTTGTTATATAACCTCAATTAAGTTCTTTGATTGTTTTGATTTTCTTCTTCATCACTTTCTTCTACTATTACTTCTCTCTCTCTCTCTCTCTCTCTCTTTCTTTCTCTCTGTCTCTCTGTCTCTCTCTTTTTTTTAATGTTTCAAAACACAATTTCTACCTAATTTGAATTATATATTTTTTATACATATATAATAACAGTGGTGCTAAACCACTATTCTCTGTTTTCATCTATACCAGACGAAAAGAATAATAAGTTACAATTTAATTTAATTTTAAGGCAGCATTAATGAGTATTTTGTAATTAATGAGTATTTCGTATTATATATGTAATACTAAGAACGTTTCGTTAAATAATGTAAATTTTTCTGAAATTATTCTTTTAACATTACATATGAATTTTCAGATAAAATCATTTTATCTTTCTATGGAAGCGGGATTATATATAGTAATTCATTAAAATATTTGAGAACATTTATTATTAAATGTAAAAACGGTTCAAATTTTTATTATTATTTTTCAGGGAGTATCATTAAAAAAATAAATAAATAAATAAAAATCTGTTTTAATGTTAATTGATCTTTAGGAAAATTAATATGTAATACATATTTTATCGTTTATTGTTTGATCAGCTGAAAGTAAACTTTTAAATTAAACTAATTAATTAATTATTGCTATTTTATTTTCCATGCAAAAAACATCAAAAATAGTATTTGTATTTCTAAAACATTTTAGTTTCGCCCATTACGGTAATTACAATACTACATTATTACATATGTATATACATATATATATACACTCCTTCTCATATTTACAAGGAAACTTTATGTTTTGAAATAACTAATGTAAAAATAATTGTGAACAAGATTATACTAAGTGCACTAATATATCTAGTATTCTAAAAACCAAACCCGCTATAATTTTTTTAATATGAAACAAAATTTTAAAAAAATAATGCGAAATATTTTTTTCTCCGCGTTTTTAGATGTTCATAATTATAGGGACAATCAAGATTTTTTCGTTTTATTTAACTTACTAGCAGATAAATTACAGTTCACATGCGAATTTGTTAACTACTGGGCTAGATTAATTCATATATAAGCCTTCAATTTTTCTTGGACGGACATTACTGATAATTCCTCGAAAAAAAGAACGTGCATGTAGTGTATGATAAATGTGTTTTTTAAGTGGAAGGATAATTTCAATCCGCCGAATTTCTAATGAAATTCAAAAATCTAAAATTGCTGAAGGAAATGTGATCAAACGTTGAACTGCTGGTTCGGTGGGAGAGAGATCTGATGCAAAATCAGAGTTGTTTTACAGAGATCGAAGACTCAAAATTCCTCTTACTGTTCTACTCATAATGACTGCTGCTGAATTTTCTCGTAATTTTTAACGAAAGGTTCGGGTCCACATTTATGCATGTTTAAAATAATTAATAATATGTTAAAATGAATAAAAAACCTGTAATAATCAATAAGCATTTAATGGGGGAAAGAACGTCTGTGTTAAAGTTGAATAAAGACAATATTAAATGGTAAAATGTTGCATTTTCGGATGAAAAACATTTTATTTTTGATTAACCAAATGGTTTTAACAATTACTGGTACGATCTGAAGATAGCGAAAGACAGAAAATATTTTAAAGGCAGATATGAATCGGGCATTTTAAAGGTGGATGTGGTGCTCTGGGGAGCTGTTTCTACTGAAGGCAGAATGAATTTAGTAATTTTTTTCTATTATTATGAACATCAAGAGAGTATCCGCAAATTTTAAACGTGGAATTCTCAGATTTTTGTTAGATTTATGGGGGTAATAATGTTTTTTTTCAACAAGACTTACATTTTTGCTCCACTTCTAGAGCAATAGGAACTAATTTGTAGAAAGAAACTTCTTTATTATTGCCCTTTCCCGTGGCCTAAAAGTTGAAAAAACCTTAACTTATCATATTTGAAAAGTGCATGCAAGTGGAAAGCAATTTTAAATAGTTTAAATGTATTCAGAATATCATCTATGCTGTATGAAATGGTATTGAAACTGAATATTAAAAGAAAATGTATATATATACCAGAGAGAATGTCTGACTGTTTCACCCTAAAAAGAGACTCCATAAAATATTAATTTAAAGAATATTTGAAAAAAAATTACTAAGATTCGAGCTGTCCTTATAATTGTGAACACCAGAAAAATCATCTTTTTGACCGTACTTAAAGTTTTTTTTTTAAGATAAAACGATAAAACTTTTTAAGTATAGTCTATTAATGAAATTCAAATTAATAAAAAATATATTTATTTAAATAATAGTGTCAGTGTCAAAAAATTTCAATTTATGCTGTGTTTAGCACAACATAAATTGAAATTTTTTTCTTGAATAGTGTTAAATTTAACTTATTTTCTTGTTTATTAACATTGTTAAAGGTATTATTGTTGTTTTTACATTCCACTTTCATATCTCCACTTATCATAATTTAAATTCATAGTTATATTTTTGTATATAAATTTAGTGCTGATTTAGCGCGTATTTTATGCAAATTAATAATTTTTATCATTTATTTTGAAGTTAATATATACATATGTATATATATATGACATTCAATTTAATATTAACTAACATATCCTCGTTTTAACAAAACGTTTTTCTTTGGATTCTTCGATTTAACTGGATTGCACATAATCTGAAAATTACTTTTATATCTCAAATTTTTATCTTAGACGTAAAAATTTTCTGAAATTTAAAATGATATTCGAAGTTTTTCACATTTGCATGAATATTACTTCATTTATTATGGGTTAATAATCTGTTTTTCCCACTTATTTAGCAAGTTGTTTGGTATATATATATATATATATATATATATATATATTTGTAAATTCCAGCTTTTTCAACATTTGTTATGTTATATCTAACCCGAGGATTTTCTTTATATTTAGCATATTAAATATTTTGGAGATTATTCTTACGTTTGAAATTTTTGCCATATACTGACAATATGGTAATATCTGAATAAGGGCCTGATAACAGAAAAGTACCCAATAAAATCATTATATAAATATCTTTATTTTTCATTTTTAATATATGTGTTTCATTTAAAAGCAAATGCAGTGTTGGATAAATTCCTTATTAGATTACTTAGAGACGACACATATGTTGCTCTATATTGATGGTGTAGGAATTAAGGCCAGTTGTCCGCGCTAGACACCTGAGCAAATGTAGTGTTGGATAAATTTCTTGTTGAGACAACACATATGTTGTTCTGTATTTATAGTGTCACCTGAGCATAGTTGTAGTGCCCCCCATTAAACGTCTCATTTAATATTTTAATATAAACTTTTTAAAAAGCATTAGGAAACCGCAAGAGAGAATAAAAGATTTATAAAAGATGAGATTTACAAAGCGCTCTTTTTTCATTATCTCTCCACATTCATTTATGTATTTTGTAATAACACTAATTATACTTATTATTCAAAAGCACAAAAGTAGTTCGATACGAAAATTACTTTATTGTTATTATTGTAAATTTCATGAATTTGAAATGATTTTTCAATTATTTTCAGTCTGAGAATTAGCCAAAATCTACATTCATTAATCAAGATCTGATCTTGATTTTAATGAATTTTTCTGTAACCACTAAAAATCTATGAATTTCTTCTTCTTCTTTTTTTTTTTTCTTTTTTTTTTTTTTTATCTAAAACAAAATAAAATGGTTCGTTCATAGTAACAAAGTAAATGTTAATGCTTCGATTCTTATAATACATTTTGAGTTTACTTTATTTTGCCTTTGTTCTTATGCCAAATATTACATTATTATTATTAAAATGGATAAAATAGAGGGCGTTTTATCATATATGATAAAATAACTTCTCAACTGATGTTTGAAAAACGCACACGGATTCGAAATAAAATGGAAATTTTTTGACCAATAAAATAAAATAACTTCTGAACTGATGTTTGAAAAACGCACACGGATTCGAAATAAGGGGAAAATTTTTAGAGCAATAAAATAAAATAACTTCTCAGCTGATATTATAAAAATAAACACAGGAATTCGAAATAAAGGAAAAAGTTTATAGATCAATATAAACTTTTTGTGTGTGATGTGTGTCTCATAGCGTGTGTTGGACTGAAAGTCACAATTTATGCATTCATCCAGGCAAAATAGACATTTCTAGTAAAGCCAATGTTTTGTTCACAACTTTCTCTCATTATTAAAATGTTTCACCAATATATATATTAAAAACTATTCTTGATTTGCGTAAAATGGCGATGACATTTTACGCAATGTGACAACAATTTATGATGACATTTTACAGAGTGAATCATATGTATATATAGAAAATCCTTAAAGAAAAAACGTCTGACTTAATCTGGATGCGGATGATGTTTACTGATCACTTCCAGTATTCATGTAAAGTTATCACGTTTTCCTCAAAGCATATCATCGAGTTATTAAGACCTTTCAATCACATTTCTTCATAATCGTTATTGTTTGAAATATAAACAAAATTTATTGTTCAGTGATATGTGAGGCGTTATTTGTTTTTGAATCAGTAAATGGTCAGACGTACATCATGCAGAAAAGATCAATTATACTCCAATTAACAATTAAAGTTTATTTCATTCATTTGTGTAAGATATTAATCTACATAAAAATAGAGAATAGATTATTTTAGACTAAATTTTCTAAACGGTATTAAAAAGTAATATTGTTAAATATTGAAAATATTATGAACACATTTTAATAACCAACTAGGATCTTTACTTTATACATAGAGTTGTCGCAAAAAACATTCCATAATGGCCTAACACAATCAATCAAAATTGAATACCAGATATTGTCATTTGAAGGCATGCGTTCGAGATTCTGATGGTTTAAAACAATACAGCTGCCACAGTTATGGTTACAGATAAAAAATTAATTTTTGAATAGAAGAAACTTTTTTTTTTTTTTTTAATTTCGTCGTAATTTTTTACACTTTCGTGGCGACGTACGAGTTATCACGCCTTCCAAGATTATTTGCTATGCCCTAGGGACGAGATAACACGTCCTGTATACAATGCTTGTCTAAATGTTTCGTACGTGTGTAGTGCGTGTACAGTGCGTGTAATACGTGTACAGTGACTTACTTACTACATGAACTTATTTCAATTAATTATTTATTACCTTAATTAATTAACTTAATTGTTTACTAAGACGAACGCGCGTCATTGCCGCGATGAATGTGTAAAAATAACCATAAGTGGTGTTGTCCCGCTAACTGTGGATGGAGAAACAATGATTTAAAATATAATTAATAAAAGTAAAAATAGTATATAGTTTAATAATCAGCAAAACATGTACTATATTATGCATTAAAAAAGAACTTAGTTAATTTTTAATAATAATAACAAAAATATTTCTATTTGAGTGCTAAAAAAAAAAGAAAGAAAAAATGAGTTTTTTAAATCATAATTTCTTTTCCTTCATATACTAAGTATACGGAATAAAAATTACCATTTTAAAGGCCGTGGGCTATAGGAAAAAAACAAAAAATCATAAGAACCATACACGGTACGATTGCTATTTATTTAATATATTATAATCAGATAATTCAAATATTAATATATTGTTATTAAATAAATAACAAAATAAGTAACATATAATATTATTAATTTGATAAAGAATAATTCATTAATAGTACAAAATTTAACAAACAGAAAATATATTCTATATTATTACGTAAAGTTAAGTCAATTTTCGATAATAATAATTCCCATTCGAATGTTAAAAAATGATTTTTTTTTTTTTTTTTTTTTTTAAATCATAAAATCCCCCTCCCCCCTCGAATGCTGAATCTATCTAATAAATATCCCCATTTCAAAGGCCGCGGGCTGTAAAAAAAACCACAAAACGTCATAAGAGGTCTACAACGGTACGACCTAGAAAGCTTTCTTTTCTATCTCCCTCTCGGTGCTCGTTGTAGATTTTTATTTTGAAAAGTTAAAAAGAAAAAAAAAAAATCATATGAAGCAACAAGCCAGATTTTAACGCTTCGAGGTTCTAATGCAGATTGCCTTGATTTGATCGATTGCCTTCTCTAAATCTAAACCGTATATCGATTTCCAATAACTCTCTGAAATGCTAGCAACTCATTGAGGCTTGCCCGCGGTCACCTTTTTGATGAATTTAAGCACCGATATGAATTTAGAATTCATAGTGCTCGGGAGGGATGAAAAGCATTTGCTTAATATTTATCTCTTCCTTTTCTTTCCTATTTCCGGTGTTATAGCATTTTTTCGCCAACCTTCGCACGAATTTTACGCGATGAATTTTTACGGAGTTTTCCAAATGATTTTCTTTCGGAATCGAATTAAAAATCTATTTTTATCGGCAATTGTGTTTTTGTGTGAATTATGTATGTATGTCTTTTTAATTCTATCCTGTCTTTGTATTTCAGTTTAAATTTTTAAAAACGCTGATAATTATAATGATTTGTATAATATGATGAAATATTTTGCATTGACTTTTTATTTTATACGATTTAGATTTAAAAATAATCAACAATAAGTTTGTTATTTAACTTGTAAAATTTTTCGCTCCGTATTACTTATAACTGGATTATTTGGTAGTATTGTTGCAAATATTATAAAATTGTTTGAAATCACTTTTTTTTTTATGAATTCAAGCACCGATCTGAATTTATAGTATTCTTGGAGAGATAAAAAGCATTAATATTTACTTCTCCATTCCAACTTCCTTATAGTTTTTTTTTTTATATTTTTTTCGCCAAACTTAACACGAATTTTACGCGATGAATTTTTACGGAGTTTTCCAAATGATTTTCTTTCGGAATCGAATTAAAAATCTATTTTTATCAGCAATTGTAGTTTTGAGAATGAAATTCAAGTTTATAAAATATATCATACATGTGTTTTACTGATTCGTGTTTTGTAGTATAATTGTTTAAAAACACTGAAAGTTCTCATGAGGATTAAAACATGATGATGAAATATTTTGCACAGATCTTTTAATTTATACGATTTTGATTTTTAGAATTAATCTATGTAATAATTTTCTTACATAATCCTTGTAATTTTACATTTCGTATTATTTGTACTAGTATTAATCTATAATACTAGTAAAAATAATACTGAATAATGCCGTACTGTTATAAGTCACTTAAAAAAAAATAATAATAATAAATAAACACCGATATGAAATTATAATAAAATGCACGGATGGATAAAAGCCTTTTTAACACGCTCTTATTAGCTTCACCTGTATGTATGTTTGTTTGCATGTTTGTAATCGCTCTGGGAGCAAACAAAACATCTATATTGTAAAAAAAAAAAGACTTTCCCTACGTGAACACCGTGGCGTTGAGATATAGCTCCGCGCTACGAACCTAAAGGTCTAGCGTTCGATCCCAGCCAGGGGAGATTTTTTAAAAATGGTTTTTATTTAATTCTAAATTATTTTAATAAAAGATTTAAATGTATGTAAATATTATGGTGTGTCACTCACCCGATTTTCTCTTACCCTGCATTTTAATACTAAGATACATATTTTGTGCTTTTTAGTTCACATTTCTATAAAAGCGCGTTCTTTAATTTTTTAAAACTATAATATTATTTATATTAATTTCTTGCTTTTCTCTCTTGATTTCCTTGATTCCTCTTGATAATAACTTTTTTCACCAATTACTCATGAATTATACGCGTTCATTTTTTTCAAAACGATTTCTTTCTAAATTGAATTAAAAAAATTATTTTTATCGGCTTTTGTGAATAAAATTCAAATTTCTGAAATACATACACTTTTCAACCGCATTTTTTAAATCTAAATTTTAAAAACTCTGAGAGTTTTCGTAGTAATTAGTGACACGCTGGTAGAATGCATGGCATTTAATTACACGAATTCTATTTACAATTAATCTATGATGGAATTTTATAATTTAAGCTTCATAATTTTATATTATGTATAATTTATAAACGTAATATTTTTATAAGTTTTGATAGAAATTTAATTTATTTTTTATTAAATGAATCATACAGTATATTTATATAAATATATAATATATAATTCATTGCATATACCATTTATATATGTTCATTTATATTGCTATATAACTGATATAAACTTGCAATTCACAAAATAATACCACTTTCTCTAAATATATATATTTTTTGTTTCTTTTACAATATATCTATATTTTAAATTTTTAAAAACAAATTAGCAACTTTGCTCTTAGATAATTTTCACTTGTAATTTAAAAAAAAAGAAAAAAAGAAAAAGGATAGCTATCCAATGTAACGTAATCTACGATAACTGCTTTAAAATTATACATTTGTATACAGTCGGTAACAAAAGTGTCCGAACACTAGCAAAAATTACTATGTAAAAAAAGGACACTTCATACGGTTTTGTTAAATAAATCCTTATCGAATCATGTTCTTACACTAAGTACAGGACTCAACAAGGACTTGACAACAAAACCGTATGAAGTGTACTTTTTTTACATAGGAATTTTTGCTAGTGTTCGGACACTTTTGTTACCGACTGTACGTTCCTTTTCACGTTGTTCATTGGTTTTCACGTGCCACAATTGAACCCAATCGTGCAAATAAACATCTTTTTCATTCCATTGACTTACTTATAAAAGCAGAGATTATTATAAATTGTAATTTATTTACATTTAAAATTACATTAGTAAAAATCACACTTTAAAAAATTACACTGATCGACATGTAAATTGCCCCAATACCATTTTGGCAAAATTAATTTAAATTAATTCAAAATTTTATGTAAAATGACCTCCTGAATCCGAATATGACATCCATTTTGCCCTACCACCCACCGTTTTTTAGGGACGGCCCCCTATTTTTATCGCTTTTCGGTAATTTTATGGCTATAAATTTGATTTTTAGAGGGGGGGGGGGAAGGATTATTTTAACTGTTAAATAGCTTCTGAGGGGCTACAGAGTTGGAAAATTCTCAAACATCAATATTTGCGGCAAGGGGAAAATTTAGGGCAGGGGGATTTTAATCTATTATTAATATTATTTATTAAACATTATATATATATATATATATATATATATATATATATATATATTGTTTTTAAGTTTTAAATTAATTCTTTTTCATTCTCCAAATCAAATTCATGGCTTTAAAATTACCGCACAGTGACAAAAAAAAAAAAAAAAATTGGGGGAGGGGGGGTGATGTCCCGAGAAAACGATGGATGACTGGGCAAAATGGTAGTCATATTCGGATTTAGGAGGTCATTTTACATAATAATTAGCAAGAATGGTAGCAGGGGTCGAATTTTTTCTTCAGCACGGTGTTACTTTAGAGAAACCATAAACAAACATTTTACTCATTTATTTATTTACAACCAAGTCTAGCATAAAACGTTTTATGCACTAACTTCTAAATTATGTGTTTTCTGCATAAAATACGTGAATTTAAAATAACACGCCATACTTTTTATCGGTTCTTTAAAAAATCGTTTGTTATAAAATTTTAAAATACATTCACTAATTTATAATGTAAATAATCTCCATCCCTCCCCTTTAAAAATTCAGATGTCACTAGAACTGTTTAAGTAGTAGTAAATAGACTAATAGAATTACAACGAACCTTTTGTCTAAAAACTCCTTTAAATGGTTTAGTTTGCACAGACCGTTTTAAACTGCGCGTAATGAAAAAAAAAAAAAAAAAAAAAAAAGATGGCCATTTTTCTGTTTTTTATTTACCTTGAGAGACTTTCGTATTCTAAAACATTTTTGAATTTTAAAATAAAAATGCATGTACATTTCAAACAGGTAATTTTCTGTGTAAAAATATTTTAAAAAGACACTCATCTGAATTCCGCCTAGGAAAAAAAAATTCAATAGAAATTTGCTTTAAAAATTTTTATTCGAAGATTTTTCTTTTCTTTTTTTTTTTTTAAATCTCTCTCTCTAAATTTTTAACTAAATTCATAAAAGATCTGCTCAGTGACGAAAATTTAATTCGTTTACCAGCTAATTATTTAAGTTAAACGTTTTCACATAAAGCCTCGCCATAGAATTTTTCATTTCTTTTAAACTTATTTTCTTCCTAAGCATCATCAAAATAATTTAATTTAAACACTCAAAAACAAACAATCCCAGAAAAAAAACCCAACCTCTTTTCTTCACTAGGAAAGTGGTGTTATGTTTTAAAGAGGCCGAAAAGTTAAAAATCTTACTTTATTCGTTCCAAGTTTTTCCATCTCTGAGAACGAAAAAAGCGACAAAAATCTTTGCTAATTTCGTTCCTTCCTGTCGCCTCTGAAGATGAAAATTATTTTTAAAGAGGCCGCGAATTTTAGAGTAAAACTGAGAACAACTTTTAAAAGAGGGGAGGGGGGGGAGGGAAAAAATCAAATCGTGAATTTGATTGTGAGACGACCATTGCATTACATTCCGAAGAAGACGACAAAGGCGTTCGACGTTCTTTTGTCTCCGTTCCTCTGCGAGCATGGTCGCAGTTAAAAGCGGTTCGCTCGTCAGCAGTACTTGAGGCTTCGTCTCTAGGCCTCTAGCGCGCACTTCATCACGGAGGAGCTCAGTAGCAGAAAGCAAACAGTGCCGCCGGCTGCCCTATAATTAAAGCAATATTAGCGGGAACCCCGCTTTTCGCCGCTTTTCAAATTTAATTCTCCAGCAAGAACAATTTATCAAAATCTTCTGACATGATTACGGGACAGCCCCAAAAACAATGGGGCGATTGTTTTAGTTCCGTCCCCCCTTTTCATTTTCATTTAGCGAGTGGGATTAAGACAAAATATGATGAAAAAAAATTTTTATGAAAAGAGGAGTTTTAATATATTTCTTTGTGTGGAGTGTGTTTGAAGAAGGAAAGCGGCGCTACAAAGACATGTTAAAGAATGGGAAACCGGGCGTGTAAGGTGGGACACACTGCAAACAGCGCTTTTGTTGGAAAATTTTTTAAAAAGCTCCTTTTCAATGAAAAATTGAAACGTCATGCAAAGACCGAAATCTAATAAAAGGAAACTTGCATGCAAGCAAATAAAATTAAGATTCTCGGGAAGAAAAAAAAAATAAAATAATAATGGAAGGACTTTAGCATTTAAAAATTTAAGGATAGCACATGTTTATCAAACATAAAATTTTCGCGAGTTATAATAAAATGTAATCCATCTTTTCAGTTCTTCTTTGAAAATGGGAAGTTCTTACTAAGGAAGTACTTAAAATTTAAAATTACATATGACTTCTAAAAATTGCGCTATTTCTTAAGAACAGCGAATGATCATTAAATAAAGATAATTTTTATATTTACATAAGCAGAAGATTTTATTTTGTTTAGAAATATTTAAGAAGCTAAAAATTTTGATTCTGGTTGAAGGTAAAAATTTGTAAGTGACATTTTAAGTCTTGTCAAGGAAAACTAATAAATTAAAAGCAATAGCAAAGGAAACTGTAGAGTTTTTAAGACGCATAAGTTATTTTTCATAATCAAGGCATTTCTGGGTAAAAGCTGCAAGCGACAAAAATCAGAAATATTCTTTCTGCATTAAAAATATTGTACAAGTTAAGCCAAAACTGCTTTAAAGGTTTATCAAAAGAAGTAGCAAAAATCAAGGCATCCTTGAGTGAAATGCCAAAATAAGTTAAGGGACAAAATTATAGATAAAGATTATCATAGAGCAGGTAGCACACCCGCAACTTATAGCAGGCAGAGAAACTTTTACAGAGCAGGTAGCAACTTAGGTATTAACACGTAAAAATCTAAAAGAGATAGAACTGCGAGAAAAAAAATGTATTGAAGGTTTATTAAAGCAGGCAGCAGACCTTTAGCAAGTAGCAGGCAGCAAATAGGAGACCTTCAACAAAAGAGGTGACAACAATCAAGGCATTCTCTTTCATGAACTACAAATAACAAAACTGTAATTTTACTGGAGCAGGTACAGACTTTTAGTAGATAACAGGTAGTAGGCTATGCCTTTATAATTTTTTTTTAAAGGGAATATTCTCAATGCTGAGGTTTCCTTTTAACCAAAAACAGCTTTTAATTTTTGTCTGCATTTTTCTCTGTCCTGGGCATCTTCCTCATCCATTCCATTCTCTGTCATGCCCTCATAAGCTTGTCTTTCCACCTTTACGGCGGTTTTCCCCTTCAGGTTTACAAGCTGTGGTATCCCATTCGCAATCATCCGTTGTGCATGTCCGTACTATTGTAGCCTCTTCTTGTCTATTTTTCTTATGATATCCGTCTTAACACCCATCCTTGCTCTTATTTCAATATTGGTATTTTTTTCAAGTCTTGAAGTTCTGGCCGATCGTCGCCAGAAGTCCATTTCTGTAGACAACAGTTTTTTTTTTCACTTGCAGACTGATTGCCCATGTTTCTGCTCCACACAGCAGAACACTTTCTATCAAGGTATTGAAGATGATTCTTTTTGTTTTTTCAATAATATTTCTGCTCCATAGAATTGAGTTTAGTATTCCTATTATTTTCCTAGAGTCATATATTCTCTTTTTGATTTCCATCCCTGATGAACCATCTTTTTCCATCTTTGCCTTTATCAAAGCAAGTAACAAAAATTAACCCTTTCGCGCCGACTGTCACGTATACGTGTCAGTAAGGAAACGCACTCATTTTCCGGCCTGCCAAAGAATTTTCTCGTTCACCCCGGACATCACACATTTGTCCCACAGGGTCGAGGAAAGTTTTAGGAATTGTAATTTTTAGCAAAAATGGTATTTCTTTAAGACTAAAATAATAGTTTTGCAGAAAAAAGAAGTTTTTAAAAAACAATCTATCCACCATTCCCACCCAATAACAAAAAAAAAAAAAAAAAAAAAAAAATTGCTTGCATGCAAAAATATTTAACAAGAAAAGTGTGTATTGTGCGTGTGCGTGTATGACAGTATATGATTGAAATTATTCCTTTTACAAATCAACAATACAGTAATTAATTGATTTGAAGAAGAAAAAAACATTAGCGATAGTCTAAAGACAAAAGAAGAATGATGTTTTCTCTTTAAGATAGGGGGAAAAAAAGTACATATATACTTCCTTTATATAATAAAGGAAGAAGAAGATACATTATCGTTTGTGCAAGGGTTAAGTCCAATTAACTGCACGGGGGTTCTAGGCTTGAGTGGAATGGAAAACTATATGAGATCCTATCCCGCGCTTACGTGAGTTTCGGAGAAAGCCACGGAAAACTCCGAACGGTTAGGTCGATGAGAGCGACCTGGGATTGAACTCGGCGGTTCCCGTTCATCAGCTTCGAGAGCAGAACCTCAGCCATTGGATGGGTCAAATAAAAAAATTAAAAATTAAAAATAAAAAATAAAAGCAAAGAAAATATGAATGAAATTTTGAAAAAGTTTCAGAATCTTAGACTAGTAGATACTTGCTATTTTTGCTATAATTGTACAAGTGTTTATCACGTAGAGAAATGCATAGTATGTATATTTTAAAATATTATTTATGCAATGCTATTAGTTTTTTAGTAAATTACATTACAATTTAAGGATAATGTTAATTATTTGCTTATTTATTCAAAAATTCTGCCAAAAGAAAAATAACTCAGATTTCTGATTCTTTATAATGGAATATAAGTATAAAAAATTAAATCATTTGGAACAGAATATAAAAAACAGACCGAAGCATCGATCTTTATAGTGAATATTCCCCCATATGCAATTTGTATTACAGTCTTAAATTATATCATTATAATTATAATAATAATAATTATTATTTGTTAATCGATTTAACGATTTTACAAATTTGTAAGTACATTTTTTTTTTTTTTTAGTAAGCGTGAAAAAATGTCGTCATACTTTTAATACTATAGCATGTATGAAGTATCATCGTCTTGTCCCATTTCTATCATTTTTATTCAATTATTCATCCATGCTTTTTATTTTATTATATCTTTATAAATCTTTATAATTGGTTTGTTTTATATAATAGAAGTAGCTGATGTAGCTCGGTCGTTTCTCACCAAAATGTTTACTTATGCATTAGTGATACCCATATCAACTCATCGCCGAAACGACAACAAAATTATAAATAATTATAACATTAAAAAAAACTTCTTATATACTAGATTTTTAAATTTTCTGTTGAATCTCATAACTACAGAACTACATTAGCACTTTATCAATGTGTAGAAAATTTGAAAGTGATAATGACGTCAATTTTTGTGAGAAGCATAATTTAATTTATTTTTTAATGTCCACGTTTAATTCAATTTAATTTTAACCAACATTTTTTATTATAATAAATAAATAAATAAATGTGGTACTTAATAAAAAGATATTTATATTTTATAATTATTAATTAGAATTAAAGCAATGATCTTATGGTTTCACAAAACACAATATAGCCTGTAAAACTAGATCTATGATTCTATAAGATTTCAAAACATATTGATGTTATCAAAAAAAAAGTTAAGATTCTAAATTTAAACATAAAAAAATTCTAAATTCTGAAAATTATCATCTTTAAATATGCATTAGGTTTAGATGGCTAAGTTCCTTTTACCTTATCGTTCAAAATATATAGAATAGATACAAATAAATAGATATAAGTATCTAAATTTCTCAAACTAAACCTAACTGAGCATTTAATCATCAATATGACAACAGCAGGTTCCAATATATTGATGCCCACAGTGTCTCAGGTACTAGCAATAATGAGATTTAAGACATAAAGCCAATATCTTTAAGAGTTTTCATAGAGGAAGTAGAATAAATCAATGCCTTGAAGGAGTGGATGTTAAGAACTCTTATAAGTATATTCTCCATAATATACTCGAAATATACCACGCTTCTATAGTGAAATAAATTATCATTAAATTTAGTAATAAGAATATCTAAGGCTAAGCAATCAGGGTATAATTAATAATAATAACAGTTTATTTTTTTTATGCTAAATAATTAAGTAGGTAGGTCGAGTTTAAGAAAATGCCGATATAAGATCTACGCCAGTTAGTTTTGTATTTATTTATTTATTTATTTATTCCTTTATTTAACAAAATTTTATATGGAGGTTTAGATAGTAATACTAATTATACAATATTTCCTTTAGATCTTTGTTCTTTTTTTCTTTTTTCTTTCCTTTTTTTTTTTTTTTTTTTTTTTTTTTTGATTGAAAAAGTCTCCTTTGCACTAAGAAATATATATTCTGTAACTGCCATGTAGAATCTAAATTGTGGCTCTAGAAAAAATATTTCCATGTCATCCTTATAAATCCTAGTTCCGTTTGAAAGTGAGTTCTAGAAACCCCTATTAGAATTCTAGAGATTTTGTTTATATTATCGAGGTCAAACCTATTTGAAAATATCTCCAAATAAATGCGAACACAAGAGGCGGGTTTCAGCACTTATAATCTTGATTTATGACCCAATTCTAGATAATCAAGCGAGAATTTCTCGCCATACCAAAGATTCAGAATATTCAGAATATTGTTTCATCATCTAGAAATGTGTAGACTAGAAATTCTCGATCCTTTCGTCTATTCAGTTTATTGGCGTGCCTTATACGCATAGCTCGGAAATCTATATTTCTAGTTAAGGGATTTAGAAAATGGCCACCTATTCATTTTAGATAAAGGTGGTATATATTTTTTTTTCCCTCAGTGTAGTATATCTACTATTATCATAATATAAATTTGTGTTAATGGCATAAGAAAATCTTTTACGATATAGCGTGCAAAATGCATTAAAAATAAAAACTTTTTTTAATTCAATTGCTGAATTTGTCAGTCATTAAGTATAATTTTTTCCCAAAAATTTATTTGAAGTGTTTCAAGATTATGCCTACTCAAATGGCAGATATGTTCTCAGTCATGATAGATGTATTTACTTGAATGTTCTCATATATTTACATTTTTGTCTCAGCTTATTCGTCATCATATTCAAGCCACAGAAAACGGCTAATTGTAGCCTATGTATAGACCGTAAATATTTCTCAGGTGAAGGGTGATTTCACACTTCATATTCGACTGTCTAGGTTATTGGTGTTGGAAACATATTTGTGAGACAGTCGCTCTTTAAACATACCTTACGACTGAAAATCACACGGTCACAGATAACGCAAATCGAAAGTAAATTTATACAAATGTAAATAAGAATTCTAATTGGGGTTAGTTATTATTTGGTGTATGGTTAATAAATAACAAGGTATATCGATAAATATTCATCTCATTTGAGTGGTGACATAGTTTTGAAATTTCATGTATATAGAGCACATTAACTTTTCATTGAATATTTGAAATGCAGCTTAGTTCACAATCCTTTTAATTATCGTTGACTACTATTCTTTTAGCACCACTTCTCTAACGAACA
Source organism: Salticus scenicus (assembly GCA_963930645.1). Lineage (NCBI taxonomy): Eukaryota > Metazoa > Arthropoda > Arachnida > Araneae > Salticidae > Salticus > Salticus scenicus. The sequence goes on from OZ005650.1 coordinate 79,870,802, forward strand.
TTCTTTAAGCATAATTTTACCAAAATAAAAATATTGAATATTATTGAATATATTGAATATTATTTCAAAATTTACATGCAGTCATTCAATTAAATTCCCTTCCCTGATCAGAAAAATTAATTTGTACAATAAACTATGCTAAAATTATTCACCTTTGTTTTTCTTTTGATTAATCTATTATTTAAGAAATCTTGGTTCAATACAGCAAGTATAACTAGTTTTTAAAATATATATATATACCTAAGTGTTTTTGAGTGTTGGATTCAGTAACTAATTTCAAAATTGATAGTCAAATCTAATTAATTTTAATAAGAAGAAAAGTTTAATGAAAAATCTTCTTAACAAGAAAAGAATATATTTTAAGTGAAAGTGCAATTAAAAAAATAAAAATAATTTTAAAATTTTATTGATGGAATTTTTAGTATGTGATTTTATGCCAGAAGACATACTTTTTAGGAACTTTAGATTTTAATTAGCTTTTATTTTTATTTTTATTTTATTATTATTATTAGATATGATTTATACATATATTTATATTGAAATTTTACATGATTTTATGACATTAAATCCAATTACCAAAGCATTTCTATAAACGTCACAGTTTAGCCAAACCCTTTATCTTAAAAAAACAAATAAAATAAATAAAAATAACAATTTATTGGAAAGAGAATATAATACATACTTAAAAATTTAAAGACATTTTAATTTATACATTTTCTTTTTCTAACAAAGATGATTTTTTTCGTATTTTATTATAAAATATTACATTGATCTTATAGTGCTAAATCCACTGAGAAAAAATAATGTGACTGACATCTAGAATCTAAACTGTAGCTCTAGTAAAAATAGTTCCATGTCATCCTTATAAATTCTAGTTCCCTTTGATAATGACTTCTAAATACCCCTACTAGAATTCTAGACCATTTTCTATATTATGGTGGCCAATCACATTTAAAATTATCTGTAAATAAATTCAAACCTAAGTGGCAAATTTTAGTAACAATAATTTTGTTTTATAACCCAATTCTAGGAAATCAACGACAATTTCTCCCAATACAAAGGATTCATAACATTCATAATGTTCATAATATTGTTTTACCATCTACAAAAGTGTAATCTATATTTCTAATTTAGGAATTTAGAAAATAGCTACTTATTCGTTCTAGATGAAAGCAGTATATATATATATATATATATATATATATATATATATATATGTGTGTGTGTGTGTGTCTGTGTATAAATATGTATTATTATTTTATTTTATTTTTCCTAAGTGTCCGTAATTTAATGCCCGCTATTGCAGATGCGAAAAGAATAAAAGTTGCTTTTTAATTACCTTTAAAATTTCTGTATTATATCTTAATTTTCGAAATAATAATGTTTAACTTTAGACATTTTTTTAATCACTATTTTATAAATTCATACAGAAAATAACCAAAATTACATTGCTATTCCAATTAGATATTTATTCATCAGAGTATAGAAAACATCAATCAAAAAATTTTTTATTCACAAATTTGTAAATTTTTTATCTAATTTTAAAAGTAAAAATGTTATTTAAAATAGAAATTATCATAGTTTAATTTTTGCCACTTAAAAATTTACATGAACATCGCTTGGAACCAATTCTGCTGACAGTTAATGCATTTTAACAGTAATATTTCTAAAATATAACGTATTCTTGTAAATTTTGAGGATAAAATAACACTAAGAAATAATGATAAGTACTGGAAATGAAAACATAAAGATTTTTGTAATGAATCAGTTAAAGAATTACTAATCATTGGTAGTTATAAACAATTAAATATATGACTATATAATAGAAAGTTCTAAATCTGTTTACATCCCTATCTGTCAGATTAGTAATAATTAACTTATTAGAAATAAGTAAATTTTCTTGAGAAATCGATTGCTAAATAGTTGTTTAGCATAGCTAATTCTAAAAATACATAATGTCTGAAAGAAATAAAAATTACTACTATAATCTAATGCAAATAAAATGTTTAATACTGTGCTAGTGTTTTTTTTTTTTTTTTTTTTTTTTTTTTTTTTATTAATGTCGATTGACTGCATAAGGATCATAAACCGATGCTTATCACTAAGTCAATACCATATACTGTATGAAAGCGGATCATTGTATGGTGTATAATTTAAGTGCAAAATATTTCAAATTTGGAGTTTATTATAAAGTTTAACGGTCTTTATTTATTTATTTGTTTATTTATTAATAAAACTTACATGTATAATACAACACTGTAAAGAAAAGAATATCCACCTTAAAATTACGGCAATTCTCTGGCAGTAAAAGATACAGAGAAGTTCCATAATGTTACTTCCAATTTCCATTAATCTTACTAGGAAAATCCTGTAAAAAATGAAGTGTAACCTAAATTTACGTATTTTGTCATGTAAACACGAAAAATGAGAATTTACCATTAAAGAAAGAAAAAATAAATAAATAAAAGGTTAATTTTCCACTTTTTTAATTTTTTTTCTTTTAATACAATACATCCTTATGAAGTGAATATACTTCATCAACATTAAATTATGCTCAAAGAATTGCTGATAATTATGTACGTGTATGTGTGTTTTTGTAAATATGTTTTTGATGAATTGTATCAATTTTTGAAACTTGAGATTAAAAAAAAAAAAAAAAAAATCTAAAAGTAATATTTTTTTTTACCTCCTCATAAAATTTTAGAAATTAAAAATACTGTTATGCAACTAATATTTTTTTCAATCACTAAACAGCCATTTCAATCACTAAACAACCATTTCAATCACTAACATTTCCAGTATTAATAATTCATATCATTCGTATCGTGCATATTATAATATTTTTTCCTAAATCTCAAATCTGAATTCGATAATCTATTGGGATAATTCTTTCGATACTAATCAGAGTTTAAACATATCTTCTGAAAATTAGATAATACGGACAAATCAGTGTACTGATGACAGTAACGAAAATGCTACCGAAACAGCTGTCTGCAATTGTACTATTCTTCCCGTTCTATACGTTGAAAATTTACTTATTTATCTAATGCCAAATCTCCTTGTAATATTAGCTCATACTGATTTTTTTTCGATCGATGTGTAGATTGATATTACCAAGTATTTACATTTGTTATATATAAAGCTTTCTCAAACTTAATAAACATTTCTTGCTTTTTAACAATTGTAAATTTTACAGTACAGGCATTGAATTAGGAAGCATAAACATATTTTTTTTTCACTAACCCTCATTTCTATTTATAATTTGAAATTAGCATTCTGAAAACTAAAAACTTGGGTTTTTATCACAAAGCCAAAACTTCAAAAACACGCCATGTTATGCTACTTTATAGCACGATATTCATCGCCAAATCATACAGTAAAATATAGACGTTTTTCATGAAGAGGCTTGTACAAATTAGTTGGTACAAATTATCTGAATGTGTAACAAATTTAAAAAGTCTCCACATATTGCTTCACGTTTTTGGATTTCCTTCGCCCCTTGCCCCTAATTTGTTTTTAAAATATTTTAAAATAAAAAACTCTACAAAAATGATCAATTTAAAAATAAAAATAATATAATAGATTAATTATACTTCTTTTTGCTGAATACACTTTAGAAAAAAAACTAAATTAAAGATATATATACAAAGAAATATTTTATTTTTTCTTTTAATTTATTCAATATGAAACAAAATTGATATTCATAGTTACTTAAAATCTCATTTTATTTATTTATTTTTTAAGTCTTTCTATTTTAATTTTAGCCAAAAACAAATACTCTGTAATAAATAAAATCTAATGAAGAACTAAATAATAATAATTAAATGTAAACAGTTCATTAAAAACTGATCTCCTTTTATTTTCAAGAAAAGAAAAACGCGATTTCTTCTCCATTCCAATTTTGTGAAAAAAGAAGAAAAAAAAAAAAAAAAAACTCACAAAGAAATTAATAAATATTTCTTTTACTTTCTTATACAAAAAAATATATAATTAATCCTTTTTTGATTTAATTGGTTGTAAGAATAAACACAATGCACAAAGCTACAAATTTATTAATTATATTTATTTTAATAAAAGCAATTAAGCATTTTGATGTTTCTAATACTTTTTTTTTTTTTTTTTTTTAAGAAAAAAAAAAAAAAAAAAAATTCAAAAAATTGTAACACCAAACAATTTACGAATTAAAAAAAAAAAAAAAAAATCGCTAATAGAATAAGTAATCAATTTTTACACAAGGATCTGATTAAGAATAGAATTGATGCAATATTTTTTTTTTTCCTTCGAATTCATTCATCGATGTCGGTTTTTATAAGAAAAATCGTCAGTTAAAAGAATTTTAAAAGAACGAGCTCATTGAAAATAAATAAATTTCTCAAAAAATCAAAACGTGAATTGTATAGAACTTTGTTTAGCACAAAGGCAAAATTAACTGCTTTTCATTAAAATATTCACTCTGTTTCTTCGACTAAAACTAAAAAGAAATATTTCTGGTAAAAATAAATGAAAAAAATATATATATAGTTTAAAAAAAAAAAGCTGAATGAATAGAAATAAGAAACAAAATTTGTTCAATCAAACTCTACATATAAAATATATTGGTTAAACTTGCACAAAGACAACATGAAAGCGTAAACAAAAATGTTTATAGTTTTAATACTTTTTTCTGTAATTTATTTTATTATTAATTATGTAAAATAGTCTAACTGTGTAATTGGGTATTTTTTTACACGAGCTTTTTTTGCGTAATTTTTTTATTAAATTTCATTTTGTACTTCCCTTTTGCTTTATTATTTGTTTACGTAATATCGTTTGTTTTGTTTACGCAGAAAAAAAAAAAAAAAAAAAAAAAAAAAAAAAACTGCAAAGGAATTATTTAAATCAATGTATGAATATGAGGCAAATGTATCTGTAGTTTTTTATTTTGTTTTATTTATTTATTTATTTTTTAAACAGTTTTAGATTTTTTTTTAAATAATTACTAGATGTTTCAAACATCTTATAAAAAAAGTTAAAAAAAAAAAAAAAAAAATGTTTTGGGAAAATACATTTAAATTAAACAAAAACCAGGCCTGTATAATACGTTGGCGCTTTATTATTTCAGCATCTATTTTTTCAGGATTTCAGTAACGTATCTAAAAATATCAGAAATACAATTTTTCTTTGATTAAAAACTGAAATTACGAGCCTTTAAGAAAACAGTTTTCTCAGGACTTAGATAAAAGGTAAATCGAACGTTAACACATACATGTGATTTTATGGATTTGATTTTTAGGAGACGGGAGGGTTATTTTAACCGTTAAATATCTTCTGAGGGGTTACAGAGTTGAAAACTTCTAAAACATAAACATTTGCGACAAGGGATTTTTTTTTTTTTTTTTTTTTTTTTTTTTTTTTTGTGGTTGGGGGGGGGGGGGATTTGCCACTGAAATTAGGCATTACATATCTTATATTCTTTTAATCTGTTATTAATGTTATTTTTTAAACTTTACATTTTTTTGTTTCTAGATGTTAAATTAATTATTTTTCATTCTTCAAATCAAATTCATGGTCATAAAATTATCGAACAGGGAAAGAAATTGAAGAAAGGGGTGGTGTTTCTAGAAAACGGTGGGTGACTGGGCAAAATGGGAATCATTTTCGGATTCAGGAGGTCATTTTACATCAGAATCAGCAAAAATGATATCAGACCTCGATTTTTTTTTTTTTTCAGAGCAGCGTTATTTGATTAAACTCTAAGCTATCGTTATAACAAATAAATAAATAATGATTATGTTTTATGAGATGGGACATTATTTTCTTTTGCATGTAATCACCAAACTTAGAGATTGAACCAATATAAGTAAAAATTCTAAAAATGGTACATTTCTTGTTTAGTTTTTAAACTTTACATAATACGTGGCACGAAGTATTTATCGGATGTGATTATATAATAAATGCTAATTTAACTTATTAACGCAAATTTTAAAGAAAGATGCCGTTCATAATCACAGTTTTTAGTAAATGTTCAATTACTCCTTTTTATTTTAAATAGTTTTGAGTTTTTATAAAATGTCATTAGCAAAAAAATATCAAGCATATGATTAAAATCTATATATATATATTCTTTCAATATTTTGAATAATACACAAAAACTTAATTTTTACAAATGCAACGTTCTGTAAAGTTATTATCTATGTCTAATGCGAGGTATGAAATGTCAAATAACCGATAGTTTATAACGTAATATAACTTAACGTGAATTAATTAGTTGTTAATTAAATATTAAATTTGTAATTATTTACTATGATTAAAATTTTTTAGTCTTATTTTTTCAATATCCATTAAAAAAAATAATAATGAGTCTTAACGAAGTTGTAAGTATTCTTTTTTAATAACTAAAACTAACATCGACGTAAACAATGAATCAGCGCACCAACATAATTCATCATCAAATGCATTAAGATACATGTACAGGAGAAGGCATGAGTGCAGCATCAAAGAGGCTGCACTCGTGCCTATTTTTACCTGATGAGGAATAATGCTATTATTTCAACTCCAAACAACTATTGTGAGTTTTTTGCAATTCATTATGTTTGCTTTGAAAGTTTTGATTTTTTTTACTTTGTAACTCTCCGGTGCATTGTTAACTGCTTTTTATTAAATCATACCTACCTGTTAAAATTAAATTTAATTTAGGCATTGTGAAAATATCTATAAAATTCTAATTTCGTTCTCAGTTTAATTTAACTCAAGAAAATATGCTTTTCAAAACTCGAAAATTTTAATGTACATATCTACATATATTCAAAGTTTTGATTATAAAAAAGGCAAAATAATTGTTTTTTTTTTTTTTTTTTTTTTAATAAGGCAGAAGAGATTTTGTGCAGAATTTTTCGAGGCTTTTTTTTTTTTTTTTTTGTAATAGTAGTTGTTAAACACATATTCAAAACTTATGCACATCAACAATTTACAGTGAAAAATAATTGTTTTGATGCTAAAGTGAGTATATTTAAATTTAGCATTTTAGACGGTAAAAATCTTAATTGGTAAAAATTGTAAGTTATACTCCAGTTGGAACTCACATCGTTATTATTAATTTTCAAAATCAACTCAGGAACGTTAACTCTAGACAGACCTACAGGGTTAAGATATTTCAAAATTCTGACAACAGCTTGCGGAAAAAATAAATGAATTTCATTGTCATTTTCATGTAGTTAATATTTTGAAAGAGGAAAGCGAATCACGTTGATTAAAGAAAAAAAATCTAAATTTGCTTATAAGGGCAAATGAGATCATTAAGAGCATTCGTGATCTGAAGCTACTTTTCATTATTAAATATAGTTTCGCTGTCGCTGAATTACCAAAAGTAAAAAAAAAAAAAAAAAAAAAAAAAAAGTAACATGCATACTTCATTTTATGCATCTTTATATATTCTATTTTCATAGTTTTTACCAAAACATAAATAAAAAGAAATTGAAGGAAGCACCAGTTACGTTTAATTTGATAATTATAATTATAATTTTATGATTATTGATAACATAAGTTTACATTTATAATTTTGATCTGATAATTTAAGTGATCTTTATGTTTTTTGGTGTGGTGGAACCGAAACTGAATCCAGTTTTTCTCTGTCACGTATAGGTTTTTGTCAAGGCAGAATGTCTACCGATACAGTTTCTTCTGTGACGACTCTTTCACCAATAACTTTTAAGTTTCCATGATTAATTTATTATACTAGAAACTACCGAAAATGAAGTAATTGTATCGGTAGATACCCTGTATTGGCAAAAATCTATACTTGATAAAGAAAAACTGGTTTTGTTTTCGATTTCAACAAACTAAAAAAAAATATGTATCAGCTAAAATTTTCAAATCAAATTTTGTCAATATTATTTTTGTAAACCAGTGTAATTATAATTATCACTGTTTTGTATTCTAATGCTTGTAATATTTATCTTATAACCAAAATTACAAAATATTGCAGCTATTAATTCTCATCTAATTTAAACTTGGAAAAAAAAAAAAAAAAAAAAAAACCTAATTAATATGTTTTATATAAATGTTTAAAATATTCTTACATCCTTACATTAGCCAGTTTTTAATGTGACATGAAAAAGTTTCGTAAGATTTTCCCAACACCTTAAATATATTCTTCGTCAATATTATGTTTGTAAACCAGTATAATTATAATTATCACTGTTTTGTATTCCAATGTTGGTAATATTTATCTTATAACCAAAATTATAAAACAATGCAGCCATTAATTCTCATCTAATTTAAATTTGAAAAAAAAAAAAAAGAAAAAAAAACCTAATTAATATGTTTTATATAAATGTTTAAAATATTCTTAAATCCTTAATACTCTTCTACATTAGCCAGTTTTTAATGTGACATGAAAACGCTTAGAGTTTCGCAAGATTTTCCCAACGCCTTAAATATATTCTTCGTCAATATTATTTTTGTAAACCAGTATAATTATAATTATCACTGTTTTGTATTCCAATGTTCGCAATATTTATCTTATAACCAAAATTATAAAACAATGCAGCTATTTATTCTCATCTACTAATTTAAATTCGGATTTAAAAAAAAAAAAAAAAAAAATCTAATTAATATGTTTCATAAACGTTTAAAATATTCTTAAATCCTTAATACTCTTCTACATTAACCAGTTTTTAATGTGACATGAAAAAGCTTAGAATTTCGCAAGATTTTCCCAACGCCTTAAATATATTCTCCGTACTGTTGTCGCCGTTAAACATGTACCTTTTCTGTTAATCTCTAAACGTTTTAAAACATTTCTGGGAAGAATGCTTTACTACTCAAGGCACGTCTGTAAGTAACTGATGAAAATACTGTCTTCCTAGAGTTTGGAGAAACAGAATAAAGGAAATCATGGAGGTGGAGCAAAGCCTCTTCATTAAGTTGGGGATAACCAATTTACGCGGAGGAAAGCAAGGAATTCAGAGGCTGGATGTTCCCGTCGCACTTGAGATTCTTGGATCAATACGCGACAATGCCTCTGGTGGTGGTGTCTTTGCGTATGGTCAAGACAGCGGCAAAAGAGGAGGATGATATTAAATGTCATTTGAGATTAGTTTAAGCTAATAAATAACTTTATTTTTCTATTATTATTTTCCTTAGGTACATAAATTGTAAATTTTACTGTAAAGAAGGGAGAAAACATAAATCAAACTACAATTGTTCTGATACGATTAATAGTTTTTATAAAAAGAACCCAGATCTAGTTTAAAATAAAACAAAAATTATAAGGGGAAAAGGAAGGACATAAAGGATTTGTAATAAGATGTATGTTGCAATTCTCTGTCCCTTCCTCATTTATTTTTACTGACATATATGTATTGTTGCTATTAAAGGAAGAATTTCTTCATAAAGACAACTTAATTAGGACTACTGATTTCTAATATTTTTGTATTAGAAGTAGTTGTACTGATAATTGTAAATTTTTCGTAATAGTTTTCATACATCAAATAGTCACTCTTAACACAAAATATTTATCTAATATGTCTTATTTATATCACTCTTCTTAAAAAGGAGGAAAGAAATGTAAACAAAAGTGAAATTAGAACTAAATGCTGTATGGAGGAAAATTATCTGAGAGCCTTTCGATAAATTTATGCTGTTTATCTCAAAGGTAAATTCTCTTAATCAGTTTATAGAGGATATAGTGATTAAAAAAGCAATAACTGAATAAGAGTAAAAATAAAGCCTAAAACTGTGTCAACATTTTATTAACTAATGTAAAATTGAAAGAAATATAACTGATCTGAAGTTAAATAACTCGATTACACGATTCAGCTAATTTAATGCATAAAGGAATATCGTCATACAAAATTTATACCAAAAATATATATGGCATTTAGGAGTACAAATATTTCCAGCTATTCTGCACTAAGGACAATATAGATGCCAAAACTTTAAATATACGAATTTTATTCTTCATTTTTGGCATTTTCAACAATGATATGTTACGTTGATTTTCTTTATCTATATCGCATCAAGTTAAATCTAATGTTATTTTGTATAAGCTGATCAATAATAGTATTTCTCGTAGCAGCAATGTTTTACGTCACAAAGAAGAAGGGAAAAATTTTATTCATAAATGCAATTAAATACATATACAATATTTTTTTATGAATAACATTTTATTTCATATCTGTAATTTACAAATCAAAATTGGTACTTAAAACCAAGTCGTGATATTGGTACTACAAATTAAAAAATAAAACGACAGATATAACTAGAAAATAACTAACTTATCTAATAATAATTTGTATGAAAATAAAAATAACTTAATTGATGAAATTAGTAAACTTTTATTCAAATTTTGGGGAGCAAATAATAATAAACATTGATCTAAAACTTTACGTCATTTCCGATAATATAGGAGACACATTTTCTTAACATAAGAGAAATTAAATGGCTAATGAAAGTTCCTATTTGTAATGACAATTAGTAATGCTTATCACAGAGAAAAATAAAAAGTACTTAAAATTATCACAATAACATTTCCTTTTCTTAAAGTTCCTAGTTCTAAGTTCACGACAGAGTGTCATTTTATGTAAAAAAAATACAACAAACTGCAAAAAGAAGTGGTTCCAATCTGCGTGCAATGTTCAATACTAATAGATTGAGAAAGGAAGTACATTTAATTTATGTAGTTTATTTCATAAGATAATTGGTTTGAATTATTAACTTTCAGTACAATTATGCGTTGCCAAATTTTCGATACTATCACACATGTTCGTAAAAAAAAAAAAAAAAAAAAAAAAAAATTAGTATCATGATAAATTTGAAAGTTTAAAAAATGTAATTTCATCACTTAATAAACACTGCGTAATTATTTTAATGTACCTTTCCTTTGATTTGTGTAGTATCTATTCTATCTTTCTCCACTTCCAACTTTTACTTAAGAACAAATACCTTTAGAGTATAAGATACGATGAAGCTAAAGGGCTAACATAGTTATTTTTTCCTTGTCATTAGCATTGCCAACTCAAATTTTGCTAGGTCCCTACTGATAACTCAAAATGTCCCTACACAGACGATTAAAGCCCCTACTTTAAAGAAAAATTATGAAAAAAAATGTAGAAAAACAAAAATCATTCAAAATCCTATAAAAAGACTTTAAAAAAAAGTACCCCCAAAGAGTCCTTACAAATTCAAAATCCGTCCCCACATCCTGAAGAAAATTGTTAAAAATCCCTACGCGTGCGGAAAAATCGCTACAGTTGGCGACACTGATTGTCATTTCGTTATTTATTTATCATTTCTTTAAGTACCATCATGCTTTAAACTTACAAATAAATGTATTTTTTTTTCCTATGAATCTTTTTTTCTTTAAATAATTGTAATAACTATAGTCAATTGGTGAAAACGCTTAACTAAACAAATAAAGGTCAATGATGTAAGAAAATACAAAAAAAAAAAAAAAAAAAAAATTATATATGTTAGTTTTTATTTATTTATTTCCCGATAAATTGTCTTTTATTAATTTCGTTCCCGTCTGATGTAAGTCTAAAAGAAAACTAAATTGAACATACGGAGGAATGAAAAAATAAAAGAAGCTAAATTGTGTTATCGGCTGTAGAATACGTCTGACGATGAACTAAAAGTTAAAACGCATATTACAATGTGTGTGTATTGGAGGAGGGGGGGGGGGAGGATTTAAATTTAATATTAGTTTTTGTTTTACTTTATTTTATTTTATTTTTTCATTATTTTTACTTTTATTTTATTTTTATTTTTTTCTTGCGTTTATTACTTAATATTTTTGTTCAATTTCGTAAATCTCAAATTAAAAAAAAAACAAAAAAAAAAAACAATAAAACAACTAAGTCGTGTTAAAGAATATTGTACAATTACTTCAAATTAATCAGGTTCTAAATATGTTTCTTAATCTTAAAACAACTAAATAATTGATTATTAAACATAATATTTTATTTGAATTTTTAAAAAATGAATTTTCTGCAGTAAACTAACAGCTAATATATATGTATATATATATATATATATATATATATATATATATAGGCATTGAAATCCGTAATTTTTTTAGCTATATACATACAGATTTACGCAAATGCACCTAATTTTGCATAAAATATTCAATCACTGCTCGTGACGATAAACTGGGTATTGTATCTTTTACGTTTTATATTTTGATTATCTTTTTTCTTTTTAATTAAATTTTCCATTTCTTCCTGTAATAACTTTTATTTCTTCCAGTGAAATGTTTGAAAAGATTTTCATACATAGAATTTCAGTTTAGGTTCAACAGAAAATTGAATTCGATTAATTTTTATAAACGTCAAATTATAACAACAAAAGAACAAAATAGCTGAGTTGGGTTAATAAATGTTATAAAACTTCATTTTACTCAATTTCTGTTTTCAAATACTTTTGTTAATGGTGAAAGAAATCCATTAACTAACAAGGTGTATCATTCAAGTATTAAAAAGAAAATATGCCTAACGCAAAATTAAAAGGTTAAAAATCAAATAAATAAGTAAATAAAATAAATTATGGAATATATTTGAAAGAGCGTTGAATTCCCTGTATTTTTATAGACTTCAAATTAAAATACAAAACCAATTTTGTGACTAATAAAAATTAAATATTTAAACTAATTGATAAATCTTATTTTGAAATAAGTTTTTAAAACGAATCTTATAATATTGAAGTATAAATAGAAAATGGAACGTTAATCTGTAAAACATTATTAACTTAATTTTTATTTTCAAATATGGAACTTTCTTTTTCTAGCATTAAAATTTGACAACATTCGCAAATACAGTAGGTAAAATTAAAATAGTATATTTTGTGCTATTCTAGTGAAAAATAATCATTATTAACTTTCAAAATGCTTTTTCAGTAGGGAAAAAATGCCATATTTTTTATTTATTTATTTTTATCTTCATAGCTGTCAACCTAATCCGGAGTATTGTTAGTACCCGCACCTTTTTGCACACCACTTAATTTTTATAGAAATTCTCTTTAACTGTTTTTATGATAAAATAAAAAGAAAAGTACTCTAAAAAAAGACTGGTGTGAAACAAAAGTCGGGTACTACGAATCCTCTGGATTATTAATTAGGATGTTGGCAGTTTTGTATTTTCATAGGTTACATGATTCATGTTTTATCATATGTTTTAAAGTAATAGAAATTCATAACATGACGATTAGTAATATAAATATTATTTTATTCTTTCTTACACATACTTTCATGTTAACAAAACACTCAATATTGTTTTACTTTTTATGTCATGTGACGTTTCTATTCCATATTCCAGCAGCAGTGAACTTGTTTTTATTAAATTAGTAAAATATACGATCAACCAAAATGCTGCTGTTTTTTTTTTTTATTATTATTTATTTATTCTTAAGCTTTGAATTTATTTATGTAAAAATTTATTTCATTTTTTTATAACACAGATTCTTTATTTACACGTACATGCACACAAAAATGAATAAAAGAATAAATGAAATGAAATAAAAATAAAAATAAAACACAAAGATGGTTTTAAATATAAATAACTTTGAATAAGCAATACTTTTTTAAGAAACCTTGATTATTTTGCATGAAATTTTAAGGCGATTTAATGAAGATGTAATGGAATTTTAATGAGAGTGATGATGATGTTCACTTAGAAGTGATAAATCACAAATACAAATGTAATTTACATTTTTATGTATTTATAAAAATTTCGCAACTTAGCTATCGTCCTCTCATACTGGTGAAGATAGTTCAGAAAACTAATTTCTTTTCTAGAAATATAATTATTTGTGCTTTCAACATTTTTCTTTCTTTCATTCATAAAATAACAACTTTCGGTCATGCTAAAGGTAAATTCTAACATATCACTACTTTCATCCATTGAGCATTTGAATTCTAAAAAGGAATCTGACCCAGTTTAATAGACTGAATAATCATTAGCGTAAAGAATTAAAGGGATATCGAAATAAAAAATGAGTATCCTGTAAAAAAGCGAGACGTTTCTACTTCGGATTCTAACAAAAATAAAATTTCTTATTTAGCGAAACTTGTAGTAAATTTTTTTTTAATTCTCTACGTATTAATTTGTGCAATTTTGCCCATGTTAATACGATTTCCTATATCTCGTGTTGTTTTGAATGTAGTTTTTCTTCCATCTCAAAGATACAAGTTTTTAATAAATTACAAACTTTCGAATATGCTAGCATATTATACATTGATTCTTACTCTAACATGCACATGTGAGTCATAATTGCTGACTCATAATCAATTCATTATAAAAGCAGTCTTTATTCTGTAAAGTAGAATAGTATGTACAACACGAATTCTTAAAATGAATATGTGCACATATTAATTTCTAAATCGCATAAATACCTAAAATGCAATTATTTTATACATTTTTTTTTTTTTTTTTTTGTGTGTGTGTGTGTGTGTTTTCCAAACGCATCATTATTACTTAAAATTATAGTCTCTTATAAGGCGTATATGACATTCTTGTATTATTTAATTTATGAAAAGGTCTCTTACCAAGTCCCTCCTATTAATAAGATACAACAATCGATGCCCCTTTGAACCAATATTTTGTTTCTGCTTCAGATTCCAACAACAGAGGCATGTTGATTCTAAACTGGTGAAGAGAACAAATTTTATGAAATAAAAAGAAAAATTAAATAAATAAATAAATAAATAAGAAGGTTCAGGTGGAACTTCTTTAAGTTTACATGTTATTTTACATGTTATTATACTATTTGCGACTTTAAGAATGATTTTTCATCAGAAATCTGAGATTATGAAAACTCAAATCTCAACTTATTCTTATTCTAATATATATTATTTGACTTTTAAAATGGAATCTTACATTTGCTCAATAGAACAAACAATAGCCCTTTAAACTAGCATATTTATGTTCATAAATTCCAACCACAAAAAGTATGTGTCCACGGCTTAAATTAGTGAGACACATAACCTTCAAGAAAACAAAATAAGGGGGATCAGAAGCATTTTATATACGGCCTATTTGCTTATGTTAGCATACCACTTCACAAAGTATCACCAATTGCGGCTTTTAGAATGCCCATAAAAAAATCTAAAATCAGACAAATATAAATTCCAACTTATTGTCCTCTTATTAACAGCATAGAACAATCAATATTTCTTTAAACCACCATGTTATATCTGCTTCAGATTTCATCAATATGAGACAGATCTATACTAAATTAATGAAAAACGCAAACTTCATGAAAACAGAATAAGAGAGATCACGAGTTTTTTATGATTATGTACAACATTTTTTTAAATGTCTGCATACCATTTCAAAAAACAAGGTATCGTCATTTTCTGTTTCAGGATTTTTCATCAGAAATCTAAAGATAAGATAAATATAAATCCCAACCTAGTCTTACTCTAACACATATATTATTTGACTTCTTAAAAAAAAATTTATACCGTTGCCCTCGTATTAAATACATATAATAATGAGTAACCGTTCAACCTAGCATGTAATTTCTTTTCTGCTTCAGATTCCAACAACAGAAGGAATATCAACACCAAATTAGTGAGATGTATAAACTTCGTGAAAATAGAATAAGGTACATCGGAAATATTTTATGTTTATATACATATAAACTTTTATGTTAACAAGCCATTGTAGAAACAAAGTATCACCATTTTCGATTTTAAGCTTTTCCATGAAAAATCTAAGATCAGGGAAATATAGATCCCAACTTATTCTTACGGTATCACATATGTCATTTGCCTTATTAGAAGGAATCTTCATTGTAAAAAAAAAAAAAAAAAAAAAAAAAACTGTTAAAAGTACAGGTAAAATCTGGCAGCTGGGGTGCCAGTATTTCTTCGTCAAATATACAGGACAAAACTGTACTTTTAACAAAACACCTGTTTGATTTACAGGATTCCTGTGTAAAATATACATCAGTGATACAATTTTACGGTTTTAAACTGTATATTTGACGGAGAAATACTGGCACCCCAGCTGCCAGATTTTTCCTGTACTTTTACCAGGTTTTTTTTTTTTTTTTTTTCAGTGTACATAGGTTCTCGTATTAATAACATAGAACAATCAATATCCCTTTAAACCAGACCTCTTTTATTAACAATATAGAACAATCAGTATCCCCTAAAATAATATGTAATTTCTCTTCTTCTTCAGATTACAAGATTTCAACAGCAGAGGGCATATCCACACTAAGTCAGTGAGATACATAATCTTCAAGAAAACAGAATGAGATGTATCGGAAACATTTTATACTTATATACAAATTTTTTATGGTAATACCCCCTTTTGCAAACAAAGTATCATTATTTGCGATTTTGAGATTTTCCATCAAAAATCTATTGTCAGGCAAATCTGAATCCAATCTTATTCTTACGTATGTCATTTGACTCCTGAAAAGGAACCTTACCGAGATATTCACATTAACAACATAGAACAATCATTATCCCTTTAAACTAGTGCGTTATTTCGACTTCAAATTTCAACAACAGATGGCATATTCATATTAAATTAGTGTGACACACAAACTTCACGAAAACAGAGTAAGAGAAATCAGAAACATTTTATGCTTATAAGCAAATTTTATGTTAATAAGCCCTTTTACAAACAAAATATTGCTTTTTGAGATTTAAATATTTTCTCATCGGAAATGTAAAACATATAAATCTCATATTATTCTTACTATAACACACATATTATTTGACTTCCGAAAAGTACTTCTTTTATTAACAATTTAAAACAATGAGTATCTCCCTAAAATAACATGCAATGCCTTTAATGCTACAGATTCCAAGATTTCAACAACAGGGAGTATGTCCACGCGAAGTCAGTGAAATGCATAAACTTCAAGAAAACAAAAAGAAAAAAATGCATCGGAAACATTTTATGCTTATATAGAAAATTTGTTTGCCAATACACCTTTTTGCAAACAAAGTATCATTATTTGCGATTTTAAGCTTTTCCATCAAAATTGTAAGATCAGGCAAATATATATCCCAACTTATTCTTATGGTATCACATATGTCATTTGACTCCTGAAAAGGAATCTTGCCGAGGTGTTACATAGAACAACCATTATCCCTTTAAACTAATATGTTATTTCTGCTCCATATTCCAACAACAGATGGCATATCCATATTAAATTAGTGTGACACACAAACTTCATGAAAACAGAGTAAGAGGAATCAGAAAAATTTTATGCTTATAAGCAAATTTTATGTCAACATGCCATTTTACAAACAAAATATTACTATTTGCGATTTAAATATTTTCTCATCAGAAATGTAAAATATATAAATCTCATCTTATCCTATACTATAACACACATATTATCTGACTTTTGAAAAGGACTTCTTTTTTTAACAATATAGAACAATCAGTATTCCCCTAAAATAGCATGTAATGTCTTTTCTGCTATAGATTTCACGATTTCAAGAACAGAGGGTATGTTTACACTAGGTCAGTGAGAGGCATAAACTTTAAGAAAACAGAATAAGATACATCGTAAACATTTTATGCTCATACTTTTTTTATGCCAATACACCCTTTTGCAAACAAAGTATCATTATTTGCGATTTTAAACTTTTCCATCAAAAATCTATGATCAGGCAAATATATATCCCAACTTATTCTTACGGTATCACATATGTCATTTGACTCCTGAAAAGGAATCTTACCGAGGTCCTCACATTAACAACATAGAACAATCAATATCCCTTTAAACCAGTATGTTATTTCTGCTTCAGATTCCAACAACAGAGGGCATGTCCACACTAAATTGGTGAAACACACAAACTTCATGAAAACAGAATAAAAGGGCTCAGGAGGGAGGAGTTCCAGGCTCTTCATTAAGCGGGATAACTAGTTTATGGGAGAGTTGCTGGGAATCTTTGGGGGGTGGGATGTTTCTGGACCACTTCAGACTCGCGGGATCAATGAAGGACAATGCCTGTGGTGATAGTGCCTTTATTTCTATTTGCAAGGATGGATAAGCATTATAAATTGGGAGATAGTTTTGAATTAGTATGAAGTTGGAGACAACTAAGTCATTAAAGAAGAAGAACACGTATCACATCGAAACATTTGTAAAGAAAGAATGCATTTGTAACAGAAAGAAAAGTCTTACAAAACACAAAATATTTGCTAAACAATAGCTTTACATCGTTTATGAAATACAAAATATTAAACATGATTGATAAAAAATAATAGTAGTCGAGACAGAAATTGGGTTAATGATAAAAAGTTTTAGAAAAATGAATTGTTTTATTTTATTCATTTATTTATTATTATTTTTTAAGAAAAGCATTAAATTATAGAACAGATTTTAACTGCTTTAAAATTAAAGACAGCAAAATAATTTAGATTAAATAATATGTATTATATTGTAATATTTATACAGAAAAATGAATTTTTAATGACATAGAAGATTAGAAAATAAAAAATATTAGAATTTGAAAAAAAAAAAAAAATCTTAAAATCTTTATTTATTTTCTTTATTTTTTAATATTTTGTTGTACCAAGAGAGTGTGCAATAATATTAAGAAGTAGAATTGATGAATCTGCTTTAGCGAAGGAGTTTTTGTTTACTTCTTTATTTTCTTGTCTTTCTTTTTTATATAAACAAATACTGTGTAAGGAATGAGTTTAATATAAAAATACTTAAAAGAAGGGGGAAAAACAGGCAAAAAGTAGTGCGATATTTATTTTAACTCTGTCAAGTAAAAGAACATATATGTATGTGTGTGTGTGTGTGTCTATATATATATATATATATATATATATATATATGAATAAATTATCAATGAATAAAATGAAATAAAATCCCAAAAACATGGTCTTCATCAGGGATGAAAGTGAAATTTTTGAAAGGACAGTAGCAATTAGTTAATAACTATCCTTAGCCCCCAACTTCTCACCAAACAGAAAACCACCATTAACTGATAAGAAAGCTGATATACATATAATTTAAAAATTCCAAAAACAATTATAAAATTACTAAATTTACAAAACCAAAATTACAAAACCACCAAAAAAAATTTTTATTTGGGGGTTTTCTGTTTGGTGAGAAGTTGGGGGCTAAGGATAGATATTAGCTAATTGCTACTGTCCTTTCAGAAACTTCTCTTTCACTCCTACACTGAGGGGCCTCCCTGATGAAGACCTCGGTGTTTTTTGGGGTTTATTTCATTTTATTCATTGATAATTTTTTCCTGTATTTAAGTTTTGCATTTCCTTTTGCAGCAATTCTGCACATTGGCTTGCAATTCTCCTTTATTGTTTTTTTTTATCTTTAAACTCATAAATTCGTTACAATAGTTACCTATATATATATATATATATCCTAAATTTTAGAAATGTTATTATAGTTACGTGCATCCGCGTTGAGAGCCCTACCGGCAAAATTCAAAATAAATATAAAATTCATAAAAAATCTAAATATTTTTTCATGTATTATTCGGATATTAAAGAGCTGACAAAGATATATTTTAAACACATAACTACTTTCATAGCATTTTAAATGAAAGTTTTTCTTATTACATAAGCAGATCTACTACATGCGAAAAAGAAATGTTTCGCAAGTTTTATATTTACAATATGAAAACATTTTTTTAAAAAATGTCAAATTATTTATTTAATTTTCTGTTTGATATTTCAGTAAAGGGTTGAATACATTGAGTTTAAATTTCAAAATTTTGTTGATTCGATTTCTTAAAACAAATTTAAAATATTACCCTCAGTAATTTGAAAAGGCTTATTAAGGGGGTCTGGGTCACTAAATTTTTGTTTTTATAATTTATTGATAAATTGCTGTAATTATTTTTTCTGAAATTGGAGTTTTTTTGACGATGAAGTTGAGCAAGAAAGAATCTTAAAAAATTTTAAATAAAATTTTTAAATTTTTAAATTTAAAATTTTTGATAAATTTAAAATTTGATATATCTCATGAACTTATGATTCAATTTACAAACTTTTTTCACTCTTATATACAGATAAGATTTATCTTCAATTTGTCTTCGGGATTTTTAATTAGGAGCAAAATGTTTTTGGTAATCCAAAAGTTATGCATGAAATAAGTACTTTTTCAAATTAAAATTTATATTTAAAAAAATTATTACTATAATCAGAAATCGTGAAGACATATTGAAGATAAATCCTTTCTGTATATAAAGGTGAAAAAAGTTTGTAAATTGAACAATTGGTTCATGAGATATAACAAATTTTAAATTTATAAAAAAAATTTAATTTTAAAATTTTAAAATTTTATTTTAATTAAAAGAAATTAAAAATTTTAAGATTCTTTCTTGCTCAACTTCATCGTCAAAAAAGCTTCAATTTCAGAAAAAATATTTACAGCAATTCATCAATAAATAATAAAAACAAAAATTCGGTGTCTCGGACACCCTTAAGAAGAAAAAAAAAGAAATACTTGTGCATTTTTTATTATATTGAAGTACAAACTATACTACACTATACTACAGTTAATCCTATACCTTCCTATACTACAGTTAATTATTTAAAGGCAGAGAGAAAGTTTTATGAAAAGAAAATCATTAATTTTTAGACCACCTTTAAGTACCTTAAAAATTAAAGACATTGAAATTATGTAAAGTAAAGAATAAATATTATACGATGCTGTTTATAAAGATTTTTATTTTATTTTATTTTAATTAAGTAAAATGTTAGAAAATAACGAATATTAAATTCTCAAAAAGATCTTAATCATAAAATCTTTATTATTATCATCAACATCATCATTATTATTATTATTTTATGCAAACATAAACTGTGACAATATAATAATATATAGAAATAAAATAGATGAATAATAAATAAGTCAATAAATGAGTTATTTTGTATAAATAAAAAAAAAAAAAATTACATGGAGTAAGTGGAACATAAAGAATTCTTTTAAACAGGCACAGGAGATAGTATGGAAATATTTACTAGACTCTGTCGAAAAAAAAAAAAGAAAAAGAAAGAAAAAAAGCTACTTACTAATTTTTTATTTCTTCATAAATATTAGAATTAATTTGATGGTAAAGTGAACTAGGATTAAGAATTATACGGACGAGTATTACAGAATATCAATAATAATAATAATAATCAGGTGATTTTGAAGTGTAAAAATAAAAATAATAACTACAATAATAAAAATTAAAAGAAATATTTTTTTTTTTAAATAATTTGTTGTTAAAAATTTTAGCCGTATATCTATAAAATATTTTACCCCAGATGATCTACATTTTGTTTTCCACTATTATCTGTGATGTCGATTATCACATATTCTAAAAAATATATTATCATATTAAAAAGAAAAGAAAAATTAAGCTAACGAATACATTTTTATGACCCCTAAATTGCAACTTAAATTCTCATACAGTATGTTCTTTAAATTTTTACATCCTCCTTCTTCCCACATATGTATTTTTTGCTTATTGCAACTCTATCGGAACCTTTGATCATATATTATTCGTTCTTTAGCGTTAATGCAGATCTACAATACCTTGTTTTGACTTTTCCTAATTCGGTTTCTTTTCACCTTACAAATAAATGCAGTTTTGTCGCCATAAGTGGATTCCTTGTCTCATAACATGGTGTGTCAATTTTGCTCAAAAGTTCCGAGTTCTCATGGCGTGTTTTGGCGTTTAGTGAGGACCGTTTGAATTATAATCATGTGGTGACCTTTTCAAAAATTGTATGTATTTATACGTAACATAATTACAACCATTTTTTTTTTCTACTTTTTGAATTTGGCGTCGACTAGAGCTCTGTCGAAATTAATCAAGAAATCGAAGCGTCTCTTCATCATCATTACTTGAACTGATAAGTCGACGCTTTTGGGCTGCCACTCCAAATTATTCAATTATCCCAATTCTACCTACCATTTTTATAATAAAATGCTTATATGGTCATCTATAGCTGTGTTAAATAAGTCAACAATTCGTATATAATAAATTCATCATAATTTCTACAAGGAAATGGCTGTTATTTGGATTAACGAGCGCTGTATTATTGTCTGGACACATCGCAAGAGCTAAAGCTGTTTTTCAAATTCAAGTTCAATAATCGACGGCCATATAAATAAACACTACATTATCCGGATATTAAGGGGAAGAACAATGTATATTTTATAAGACACATTACTTAGTATTTTATAGCATTTTTAATCAAAGATCTCCTACATATGAATAGCAAAATTTAGCATATTTTATTTTTATGCAAAGAAAATTTTTTGTGCAGTTTAATCGTAATTTGTCATTTTTCTTTCTCTAAACGAAAGGATCAGGTTGTTTAATTGACATTTTTGCTATACTTATAAACGATT
Source organism: Salticus scenicus (assembly GCA_963930645.1). Lineage (NCBI taxonomy): Eukaryota > Metazoa > Arthropoda > Arachnida > Araneae > Salticidae > Salticus > Salticus scenicus. The sequence continues at coordinate 79,893,134 of OZ005650.1, forward strand.
TGATACATCAGTACAGAATGGGATACATCGAGTTTGAATATCTGTTATTTAGATTTAAATACCCCTTTAATAATATGCAAGACTTGCATTAAAAAATGCTTATGAACTTTTTATGACATTTAACAGAAAAATTTCCTACATACAGTTAATTACTTTATTTTCTTTCATGTATTTCATAAAGGAAAAAGTAATTCTGAGATAAAGAATATTTATTTTGTATATAAAATTATAATTTCATATAGAACACTTTTTTAATCCATGATTAAATCTGTGCTAACTTTTACAAAAAGGTCAAAATCATAATTTTTAATACTTAATATATACAATTATATTAATTATATTAATTATATATTTATATTAATTTTAAAATACATCACTTTTTAATACTTAAAAAAAAAAAAAAAAAAAAAACAGTTAATGTTTATAAAAATAATATGTATATCTGTAAATAACTTTCATAGTACTATTTACAAAAAGTAATTTTTGCTAAATTTAATTGAAGGTAACTCTTATGAAAAATAAAAAATACTGTTAAAAATTTATATTACGAGCAATCCGTAATAAATTTACATCTATAGTAGTACGTTTTCTAGTAATAAAGAGCCTTCTTTAAAAAACTACAATATCACTTTTTTCGATTTACGTAATTTGAGACTTAAAAATCTTCGAAAAATTGCTACAGAGAAGGGACGAAATTTTATTTTATCACTTTCCAGTTAAAAAGTGCTGATTGTGCTTGTTAAAAACTGAGTACTCCAAAATTCTTAAACAGTTTATTTAGTCATGGATGTCATTAAGTATTGTAAACATTTAAAATATTTAACTGTTAATTTACTGTCAACATCATGACCCTCAGAATTATTAGCATTGGCACTTATTATATTAAATAACGATGGTATGAAGGTAATAGTATTTTGTCAGGAACAGTTTTGTTACTACAATTACAATATAATTATTATTGTGATAATCTTCAGGGTTTATTATTATTATTATTAATCATTTTTAACTTGATTCATTTTTGGATACTTTAAGCTATTTTTGCATTATTAAATAAATTCAAATTCATGATTTTTGAAGTTGATGTATCTTATTCGAATTTTCAAAAAAAAAAAAAAAAGAAGAAGAAGAAGAAGACGTTTTCAATTTTAAAAGAAACGAAAGATTCAACCAAATTAATTACATACTTATTTATGAAAGTGTTTTTTTCACCCTCTATAAACTCGTATACATAATATCTCATCATTATAATGCAAAGAAATTGAAGTTTTCTCTTTCAAACTGAAACTTCTTATTATAATGATAACTTCTAAGTCAATTACACTTGAAATATCTATATAGTAAGTACTAATTATATGGCAATTAACATATTTTATTGTAGATAAATAGATAGATTTTAACAATGAGTCTAGAATGCAAAAATAATACATGATTATAATTAGAAAGCACCACAAAACTGGCGTTTTAAAGTAATAATTGCAAAACTTTGATAAAACACCATAAACACAATAAACTCGCAAAATTATTTTCAGGTCGAAAGAACACACGACCCTTTGTCAGGCGAACAAAATAGGCACGAGTGATGCAATCAAAGCGGTACTGCAAGATTAAAATTTTGTAATTAACACATGATTATACCAGAATTTACCATAACAACTAAAAATAGATTAATAGCTATATATATATATATATATATATATATATATATATATATATATATATATATCGGATATCCGTTGTTCATTAAATCAATGGCAATTGATTTCTATTAAGTTATTCTGATGTCAGTTTTAATAAAAATTCCATTAAAATCGCTTAAAACCTCGCTTTGAGTCGTACATGTGGAATATAGCTCTTTAAAACCTTTGGCCCTGGTGTTCTAGTGTTAAAACACATTTGTTATTGTGTTTAACATTCTTCATTAAATATGTTTTAATTATAAAATCTAGCTTCTTGATGATAAGGTATGTAAAAATAGCACTATACTTTTTTTTTTTTTTACTTTAATGTATTCTAAAATGAAAAATGTAGAGACATGTGAAAATATATTCTAATACTAGGACGTTAAAGCCGGAATTATACATATCAGTTAGGGAAAAAAAAAAAAAAAAAAAAAAACTCTGGTCGATTTTAGTACATTGAAATAAGATAATTATTTCTTGCGATTACTATAAATAAATCTAATTTTATTTATTTACTTATTTAATGAAAAGAGATTTAACTTTAAAACACTCGGAATATGAAAATAAAATACCAAAAATTTTAACGATTAAGAAATATGAAAACTATAATAACAGGTGACTTGGCGTTGCAATATTAAAACCCGAATAAACTACTACGTCAGAAACGCCAAACAATATTTTTCTTTGGCGTTTCTGACGTAGTAGTTTATTCGGGTTTTAATGAAAATTATAGTTTCTTACACTAAATATTGAATATGAAATTGAGTTGATAGTTTGCTGGTGCGATGCATAAATTGTCGATGCAATTCTCAATTTTTATTCATTTACTTATATATTTTTCTCATAATATTATCTTTATCTAACCATAAAAATTCTTTTTAGTTTCTACCTGAAAAGTTAGAGGTTCTCACACTTTATAATATTTTCCTGTTTTCTAGGAAATTTTAGAGAGCAATCTAAAAATATCAGTAAAGGATTATAACAAAATTTGCCATTCGAAATATTTGCTTGTTTATATGAGAAATCAGTAAAGATAGAAAAATTCATAATTTCATCATTAATTATTCTTAAATTGCTATAAATTTACTTAAAATTTATTTAATGTTTGTTAAGGAAGGTTTATTTTAAAGATATTTTCATTATAATTCTACACTTATATTGTTCTAAATTTTACTTAACGTTTGTTTAAGAAAGTGTATTGTAAAACTATTTTTATTAGATAAAATGTGGATAGTCACATATTATTGACATTTTAATAGCCAAATACATCTTCAATAAATATTCAATATATTTATAATAACATTAAAGTTATTGATTTCTTTTAGTGAAAAATGAAGTTATTTGTCATTTAAAATAAAAGTCTGATTAAATAAAATAGTTACACTTCTTTAAAAGAAATTTCAAATTATTATACATCTAATCTGTTATATTCATGTCTTTTATATGTATAACGTCTGTTGAAAAAGGTTTATCGTAAAACTAGTTTTATTATATAAAACGTGAATAATCACATTATATATTATTGATATTTTAAAATTATAATATATCTTGAATATATCTCCAATTAAAATTAGAATAACTTTAAATTAATTGATTTCTTTACGTGGACAATGAAGATATTTGTCATCTAAAATAAAAGTCTGATTAAATAAGATAGTTATACTTCTTTAAGATAAATTTCAAATTATTACAACATCTATTCGGTATAATTCATGCCTTTTAAATGTATAACGTTTGTTGGAAAGGGTTTATCGTAAAACCATTTTTATATATGAATAGCCACATTATATATTATTGACATTTTAAAAGTCTAATATATCTTGAATAAATCTCCAATATACTTATAATAACTTTAAACTAATCGGTTTCTTTGAGTGGACAACGAAGGTAAAATAAAAATTTAAAATAAAAATCTAATTAAATAAGATTGTTATACTTCTTTAAGAGAAATTTCAAATTACTACAACATCTAATCTGTAAGATTCATGCCTTTTAAATGTATAACGTTTGTTGAAGAAGGTTTATTGTAAAATTATTTTTATTAGATAAAATGTGAATAGCCACATATTATTGACATTTTAAAAGTCTAATATATCTTGAATATATCTCCAATAAAGTTATAATAACTTTAAACTAATTGATTTATTTGAGTTGACAACGAATATATTTGTCATTTAAAATAAAAAATCTAATTAAATAAGGTAATTATACTTCTTTAAGAGAAGTTTCAAATTTTTTTTACATCTAATCTGTAAAAACCCTGTCTTTTAAATGTATAATTTCAATATGTAGAAGAGTTTTTAATATGTGCTTTAAATTTCAAAAAAAATTATCTTAATTTAGAACATAACAAATGCAAAAAGCCATACAAAAATTGCTGCAAATAAATATGAAGTCTGCCCTTATAGAAATTTGTAAAATAAATTCGTAAATAGCAATGTCCTCGAGCGATTCACATTTTCAGTTTTACTATTTCTTCCTTCATTTTAGTAACTTACAGAAATTTTTAATATAAATTCGTAAATAGCATTGTCTTCGAACAATTCACATTTTAAGTTTTACTATTTCGTTTTTCACTTTAGTAACTTTTCTGTAAAAAAAAAAAAAAAAAAAAAAAAAAAAAAAAAAAAAAAAACATCAATTTTACTTACATGTTCTTTTTTTTTTTTTTTTTTTTTTTTTTTTCAATAAAATAATTTAAAAATATACATTTAGAATTTTTCACAACTTTCTATAATTATTTCATTTTAGTGTAATTTCTTAATGAAGCGTGCATACTCCACAAGGGGAAAAAAATGTTATCTACCAAGAAACTGTAAAAAGCAATAATTATGTCTATCAAGAGAGAGAAAACAGTTATGAAAATTAATATGCGCCATGAAATTAATGTTTCATAAATATCTGTTTTTTCTTTTTTTTTTTTTTTTTAAGTTATTTCTTTAAATGTTAATTAAAATTATTTGTAAAATTAGCTAATTGCCAGACTAATTAAACATTAATTAATCATTTACACTGCCGTAATTTCAAAAGCATAGATTTTAACAAATTTGTAATTTTAGAGGCATTTTTTTTTAATTTACATTTGTTAACAACATTTTTTAAAAAGATGAAAAAACAGTATGAAGTACTCACTTATAAAATAATATATCTACGAGCAAATATTTTCACGTTATCGCCTTCTATTTTAAAGATATTAAAACAAAAGGAAATAAATAGATGTAATTAAACGAAATTTAATTGCGAATAACAGAAAATATTTTGTGTATGGTAATTGTAGTATATATGTTTGATTATTCACGAAATTTTGGGTTCATTTTCTTTCTTTCTTTTCTCTCTCTCTCTCTCTTTTTTTTTTTTTTTCTTATTGCAACACCTATCCCCTCCCCTCTTTTCTTCTTCTTTTTTTTTTTGTTTGTTCAATTTTTATTGCATACATAAAAAATAATTCTAGTATGTTGTGGCCACCACATGACTTCTACAAATTCACTCAGTAAAAATAATTTATTAAAGTTATTATTAATTTATTAAAGTAATTTATTAATTATTTAAAAAAATTATCTTCCATGATAATGCAGACTATTTTCATATTAGAGAAGTAATATAACACTAAATATAAAAAAAAAAGTCAATTTTATTGTCAACATTACAAAAAAAAAAAAAAATTTTTTTTTTTTTTTTTTTTTTTTGTTAAGAATGAGAAAATCGATAACTTTATTTTAAATTATCGCAGATTGATGGCTCAACCATTCGTTTTGAAGGTATTGGCGAGCTCTTTTTGAAAGATACCCATCATGAAAATTTACTCCCCTCAAGGGGGGACATCCCCCCACCCCACACACACACACACGGGGGGTGGCGAGGCTCCTACACGTACAAAAAAAATTTCCCAGTTAACTATCTCAATAATAAATAATTCTTGTAAATTTCATAATGATTACTAAAAAATAATTCTCTTTATGTCTCTAAATATCTCTCTTTTCTAATTTTTGTCCTATATCACCATGTTAAAAATTTAGAAAAAGCGGAATGGCAACGCAACCTGCTAGACAATTTTTACTAAAAGTTGATAGGCACTAATTTATGTCAAGGTGCAACTACATAGCAATTTGTATGAAATTCTGTGCAGTAGTTCCTGAGATACAGTTGCCAAAAAATTTTGTCTCTCTCTCTCACACACACAGACAGATAGACAGACATTTTCTAAAAATGGTCAAATCGTGTTCTACAGCTCTCAAAACGTGTAAATCGATCAAAAAACCGAGGACGAAAATTTTTACGAATCCAATACTTTCTTCTATTGAATACAGAAGAAAGTAAAAATAAATAAAGAAAGAAAAGCATGCAGCTAATCTATGCAACATAATGACGAGCAATCGGCATTTCAATTTAGAAAGACTTAATGTATTAAGATTTTGAGCCAGAGCGACAAATCTAGTGAGGAAAAATGTCATTGCTGTAAAATACATTGGAAAGCTGCAGTTGACGTACGAATAACAAAAACCTTATTAAAAAACATATGTATATCACAAAGTGTAACAAGATTTTCATTTGGGTCACATGGATTACAAAACACTTTTGAACTGCGATTTCTCGTTAAATTGTTAAATAGTCAATACGTTTTATTTCTAATAGTAAGAAAGCACCACAGAACTGGCGTTTTAAAGTAACAAGTACAAAACTTTAAATAAATACCATAAAATGCAATAAACTCGCAACAATTGTTTTGGGTCGAAAGAAAACACGACCCTTCATCAGGTGAAGTAAAGTATGCACAAGTGCTGCATTGCCGCTTTGATTGCTCCGCCTGCGAAGGGTCGTGTTTTCTTTCGACCCGAAACAATTGTTGTGAACTTATTGCATTTTATTGTGATTATTCGAAGTTTTGTACTTATTACATTTTATTTCTGTTTAATAAATGAATGACGCCTGTATTCGTTTCCGAGCATTTTAAAAATATTTGTGAAATTGAGAGCGAGGGCAGAAAGGTAGACAGAACGATGTCATAAACATTTTTTACTACCTTCTATACGAAGAATTCCGTCTATTGATTGAGATACAGAGTAAACACACACAGTGTGCCAATATTTTATGGATATTTTATTTCTCGAACCAATGGACGAAATTTAACCAAACTTGACGGAATTAGTGCTGATTACATTTGAAGATTAATCACTCAACAGCTGTCATATTTTGTAGGACAAAATTTCGTACACTGAGGAAAAAAAATATACCGCCTTCAACTAGAATAAATAAGTGATCATTTTCTAAATCCCTTAACTAGAAATATAAATTTCCGAGCTACGCGCATAAGGCATGGCAATAAACTGAATAGACGAAATGATCGAGAATTTCTAGTCTACACATTTCTAGATGCTGAAACAATATTCTGAATCTTTTGTATGGCGAGAAATTCTCGCTTTATTATATATATTTTTTATTGATAACATAAGTGCAAAGTATTATAATGCATAAAACATTTGAGAATTAACTTCGAGCAATTTTCAATTATATTCAATAACATATCTCAATGTTTTAATCTGGCCCTCATAAAACAGTCATAAATGCCAATAATACCACATTCCACACACAAATAAACATACATACACACATACACAAAATAAATAAATAAATAAATAAAACTATGGATGAAAATAAAGATTAAGTAAAATTTAGAACAATATGCGTAGAATTAGAACTAAAATATCTTTAAAATAAACCTTCTTTAACAAACATTAAATAAATTTTAAGTAAATATAGCAATTTAAGAATAATTAATGATAAAATAATTCATTTTTATAGGTATTACTATCATCATATGAATTTTTCTATCTTTACTGATTTCTCATATAAACAAGCAAATATTTTGAACGGCAAATATTTTTATAATCCTTCAGTGATATTTTTTTATTACTCTCTAAAATTTCCGATAAAACGGGAAAATATTATAAAGTGTGAAAATCTTTAGATTTTCAGTTAGAAACTAAAAAGAATTTTTATGGTTAGATCGAGATATTATCATGAGAAAAATATGTAAGTAAATGAATAAAAAATGAGAATTGCATCGATAACTTATGAATCGCACCAACAAATTGTGAACTCAATTTCATATTCAGTATTTAGTGTAAGAAACTATAATTTTCGTAACTTTTAATCGTTAAAATTTCGGATATTTTATTTTCATATTCCGAGAGTGTTAAAGTTAAATTTCTTTTCATTAAATAAGTAAATAAATAAAATCATATTTATTTATAGTAATCGCAAGAAATAATTATCTTATTTCAATAATATTAAAATCGGCAGGAGTTTTTTGTTGTTGTTGTTTTCTAACTGATATGTATAATTCCGGCTTTAACGTCCAAGTATTAGAATATATCTTCACATGTCTCTACATTCTTCATTCTAGAATACATTAAAGTAATAAACTATGGATGAAATTATGTCTGTGACAGAATTTAATTTAGTACGAAAGGACTACTTGTATTTGTATTTTAACATCCTTTCAAATAAATAAATAAATAAATAAAATAAATAAATAAATAATAATAATAATAGAAGGCGCTCAGTAAAATTATTAAACACATATTCAAATGATGCATTCATTTTTAATTCGAAATAAATCAATAAAATCTGAATGCACTAATTGTTTAATATCTTCCCCTAATTGTTTAATACTCATTTATTAAATATTTTAATTAGTAAAATAATCTGTAAAATAACACTGTCGTATTTATTATTAATAATTAACAGTTTTAATTTTTACAGAACAAAACATAATATAAAAAAAAAAACTATAAACCAATTATTCAATATTTAAATTATACTCAAAATTCATCACAGATTAATTCATATTAATCCATTAATTTCTCAAAAACATAATTAATATCAATATACTCATCTTATAAATCGGAAAATAGCACACATTTTAAATAAATTTCACAGCTTTAGTCTAAGAATATCTGAAAACACTAGTCTAAATAATCAGAAAGCATTCAGCCAAGACCTGTTGACTCTGTGGTCAGAGTATATAACTACGAACCCGAACACTGAGAAAAAATTCTGTAACTGACACCTAGAATCTAAATTGTGGCTCTAGAAAAAATAGTTCCATGTCATCCTTATAAATTCTACTCCCCTTTGAAAGCGAGTTCTAGAAATCCCTACTAGAATTCTAGAGAGTTTGCCTATATTCTCGAGGGCAAAGTTATTTAAAAATCTCTGCAAATAAATGAGACTTCAAGAAGCGGGTTTCAGCAACTATAATCTTGGACTGTTACCAAATTATAGAAAATCAAGCGAGAATTTCTCGCAATACAAATGTTTCAGAATATTTAGAGTATTCAGAATATTTTTTCACCATCTAGAAATGTGTACACTAGAAATTCTCGATAATTTCGTGTACTCAGTTTATTGGCGTGCCTTATGCGCATAGCTCGGAAATCTATATTTCTAGTTAAGGGATTTAGAAAATGGCTGCTTATTCATTCTAGTGGAAGAAGGTATATATATTTTTCTCAAGGAAGGTTGTGAGTTCAATCTTTACCGATGGGAAGTGAAAGAAAAAACATATAAACGTTTTTACGGATTTCACAAAATATTTTATGACAGAGTAAGAAATTAAATGGTAAAATTGGATATTGGCAGGCGTTTTCGAAGTGGAACACTATAAATTGGTAACGACGCAAAATGACAGATATTTTATCTTAATCACTATAACAAATAATTCAATAAATATCTTTTTAAATGAAAGTGAAGATAATAAAACAAATTCATGAACACTTTTTACCTCTGTTGAATCAGGCTAAATCAGGCTAAATCATGCATTAATTGTTTTGGATAGGAAAAAAAAAAAAAAAGAAAGGCCTACTTAAGTATGCCACAGCATGTGGTTCTGCTTTTACGCAACATTATCGCTTTTTTTTCTGGTAAAGGGTCGTGCTACTTTATTTCTAATCTAAAAAAATGTTGCGTATTTTCGCCATATATGGCGTTTTCTGAAAACATATATCATTATTCAGAAAAATGTCATCACAGATACAAATATTTATCTCTCACAGAAATTTATATTTATTTGAAATTAAGATAAATGGATCACATTTCGATTTTAAAGTGAAATTTGCTTCATTGAAAAAATAAATATGAACGTGTCATTTCTAAATCCTTTTAAATTCTGCTCAAAAATACTCTTAAGTATAACTAAAAATGTATGTTGCAAATACCTTTCTTGTCTGTTTCAAAAAGCGATAGATAAAGGGTTAAACAATGTTAGAAAGTTTTAAAAATGCTTAATATAAACCAAAATATTTCAGCAATTTCGAATTGTAGCCCTTAATATATCTTAACGCTTTAGTATGTCTATGTAAATCTTAATGATAAACAAACCATATTTTAGAAAAAAGCATTTTCTTTAGTATATGAGCAATAAAAGTAACTTTTATTATAATTTGTGCAGTACTTAAAAATAATTTATTAAAATATGTTTCACAAATAATGCATTGAGATTCTTTTGGATGTCCCTGTACGCAAACTATTTGTGCTATTTATGCCATTGTAAATAAAGAACATGCCATAGTGAACCTAAATAACACATATTATTTTGAAGAAAATCTGGAAATGTGTACAAACGCTAGAGGCGGAAAGAGAAATAGGTAGACAAACAGACAGAAAGATAGACAAATATAGTAAAGCAGAATTGGAGTTAAACATTGTTATAAAATGTTAAAAACACAGAAGCAAAAGCAATCTCAGTTATTTCAAAATACAGTTCTCATTATAAATGAATATTTTTTTGTGTGGCCCTGTAAATCTTAATATACAATCATGTTATACTCTATAGAAAGCATTTCTTTTTTCTTTATATCTTTTATATTTTTATTTCTTTTCTTTTCTTTTTTTTATTTATTTATTTTTGTATTTGTGTATACATGAATGATAAATGTTAGTTCCATTGTGATTTGTACAAAATAACGGTATTAAAATATGGTTTAAGGAAATACCTTTAATAGAAAACAATGCTTTAGAATTTTTTCCGATGTCCCTGTATACAAACTAGGAATGCTAATAATGAACTTAAATAACATGCATCAGTTTCAGGAAATTCCATTGTGTTCCATATTTACGGAAGTTAGTGCGCGGAGAGACAGACAAAAAGACAAACCGATGTTATAAACACACTTTATCATTGTTAGAAAATGTTAAAAATTGGAGATATTGAATAAACAGTGTCACATTTAAATGATTATTTTGTATTCGAAAGACAATCTTTAAAAAAAAAAAAAAAAAAAAAAAAAAAAAACTTTTATTTGTAAGTGGTACAATTTATCAAATTATCACTTTTAAATTATTATTTCTCTTATTTCGATCCCAACGCCTTGTATTTTTATTTTTATTATATTATTATTGTCGTTGTTTCGATTTCAAGTTATTTAAATGTTTTCATTTGTATACAACAGAATAAAAACATTTAAGTATATATTCTTTAAAGATCAATTTAAATGATTAAATAAAAAAAAAAAATCTATATCTATTCTGGTGAAAGATTTATTTATTTTATTTTATTTTATTTATTTATTTATTTTCATAAAATCTGTATAATTATTTTAAAATTGGGTTTTCAAAAGCTATGTAACTATTATATCTGGTAATTCCCATTTTTTAAAACTATTATTAATTGTACTTTCAATAGTTACGCTTTTATATTAATCTTCATGCGAAATTTAGTTTCCTCCATTAGCAATTTTATGTAATAATTAGAATGGTGTTTTTTTCTGATTATGAGAGCTAAAAAACCGTTTTCATTTAGAGTCAATTATATATTACAATACTGTACATAAATATCATAATGATCGCAATCTTGCATCTAAGTATTTTTTAATGTATTAGAAGATAAATTAGTAGAATTTTGGTAAATAATTCTCCTCACACTTAGATTTAATAATTATTCTCTCTCTCTCTCTATATATATATATATTTTTTTTTTCGTTCTCTCCTTCTCCCTTCTGGTTAGTTTTCAAAATTAGTTTTTAATGTTTATTGCATTTAAATAAATTAATATATAATATTAAAAGGAGACTTTGCGCGAGATAAGTAACTACACGGAAGTCTTCAAACTATAATACTCATTGATAAGTGTAAGTAGATTTCGTTTCCCTTCTTATATATAAGAACATTTTCTTTTCCTTTCTGTATGTACGGATGATGGCGTACTGAATGCTGCCGAAACAGTTGTCTGAAATTTCTACTTTTTCTGTATTTAAATTAAAACTTAATTTTGAAATGTTGATACATTAGATTAAACTGAAGAAAAAAAATTTAAAACATAAAAAGAATATTTTTTACTGTGCTTCCTTTTTCCCTCTTAATTTGCAAAGTCGGTGACAAAAGTGTCCGAACACTCGCAAAAATTCCTATGTCAAAAATGTGCACTTCATACGGTTTTGTTAAATAAATCCTTATCGTATCCTGTTGTTAGTCAGTGTAAGAACATGATTCGATAAGGATTTATTTAACAGAACCGTATGAAGTGTACTTTTTTACATAGGAATTTTTTCTAGTGTTCGGGTACTTTTGTTACCGACTGTATGTTGTAATTTTTATATTCGAGTCTTTTTTTTTTAATTTGGGGGCTACTTAATGTAATAAGTTAAAAAATATTTTTCCTCTCGATGAATATTTTTAGTATAATTTTCCCTTTTTTTAATGTAATGATTTTTAAAATATGTTTTTATTGAATACTGAATATATCATACATGGTATTCAAATACATTTATTTTGGATACAAGTTCATATGTTATAATGTTTAAATTTATTTTATTTATGTATGTATTTATGTATGTATTTATTTATTTATTCAGTATTAAATGAAAAAAATAAAGTTTATTTTTTCTAGTATGTTTTGAATATTAATTTTAAAAAATTAAAGCAATATGACGGGAAAAAATTTCTTTTGTAATTTTTATGAAAGTTCTAACATACACTATAAATGCCGATTGTCGATGTATACTTGATCAAGTTTGATCACAGCTCTGAAAATATAAAGCAAAGCATTAATTAACTAGGAAAAAATAAAAATAATGTCAGTAGAAATGTTTTACTTAACTATTCATTTATTACAAAAAGTGTTTTGGAACAGAATTTTTCAAACTATTCGATAGGATAATCTAGTTTTAAAATATGCTGTACTTATTTTTCCTATATTTATTACATGCCTATACACATGTTAGTTAAATAGAACACAATTGCTGGCGCAATGCCATTTGTTTATTATGTGAAAATTATTAGTTTTTTGTTACTGTCTTTTATATATATATATATAAGAAGAAAGTATTGGTTTCTTGAAAAAGTTTCCAAGATCTAGTTTTTGATGAATTTACACGTTTTGAGATGTTCTGAACACGTTTTTCCATTTTTAAAGGAAGTATCTCTCTGTCTCTGTGTGTGTATCGTAAATATTGTAGACGTTGTATCTCAAGAACCCATGAACTAAATTTACACAAATTTGGTATATAGCTGGACCTTGACCTAAACTGTGTCAATTATATTTGGGGATCAACTGCTCAACAGATAGCGCGTTATTATTTCCTTGTTTCATAATTTTTAATATAGGAGAATAGGATTCAATTTTTGATAAATGTACATAATGGAAATTATTTTTAACTTTGTTATGTGAAATAAAAAAAAAATATTTATATTTATAATAGTAATAGCCAAACCACAAAAAGAAAGAAAATAGATAAAGTTTTATTGAATTGTAAACAACAACAAAAAAAAAAAAAAAAAAAAAAAAGAAAAAGAAAAAGAAAGAAAAATTACCCTGCAAGTTTAATTTTTCACGAAGTTTTATATCAATTTACGCATGAATTTCTTTTCATTTCAAAAAAATTTAAAACCATCTCGTAAACTTTTTTGACAACAATTAAAAATTAAAATAAATTACCCACTGTTAAAAATGGTTTCTTAAAAATGAGATAAACTGTCTCAAAATTGCCCCGAAACAATATATACTTAAATTTAAGAAACCATGTACTCATTTTTGAGTATATATAAAGTATATATTGTGCATATATAGTCATTTTTGACCAATAAGAATCAAAATATACCCATATTTCACATGTCACTATACTCAAAAATGAGTACTTGGGTTTCCACATTTAAGCATATATTGTTTCGGAGCAATTTAGCTCATTTTTAAGAAACCATTTTTAACAGTGTGTATTTTTGACTAAAAAATGGCTTCTTCAACTTTTTTGATACTGTCCGTTTCGATACAGATTATTATTAATCTTCTTTTCTTTTCTTTTATTTTTCTTAAAAAAAAAAAAAAGATTTTTTATGAAATTCTGGCAAAAGCAGAATTTAGTTTAGTACGCAGGACTATTATTATTATTATTATTATTATTATTATTATTTAATTATAAGATCGCTTTCAAATTATTTAATTATATTTTCGATACATTTTCGATTTCGATAAATGTCCAACCATTGTAAAACTGGCGACAATGTTTTATCCGTAGATTGAGACTAATAATAATCTCCGTCCTAAAAAAAAAGGGGGGGATTGTATATTTAGATCCATTGTCTTCACTACCACCCTCGCCCCAGGGTAAAATTTTTCAGCATAGGAATCTTTCAAAACAACACGTGAACATCTTTAAAACGGATGGTTGAACTATGGATCTATGTGATAACTGGAAACAAAGTTATTGATTTTTTTTTTTTTTTTTTTTACTTTTCAACAAAAATAAAAAATGAATTTCATAAGGTATTTTTTGAATTGCATAAAATTGACTTTCATTGGATATTTAGTTTTACATTTCTTTGAAGATGAATATCGACTGCACTCATCATGGAAAATAATTCTGATAATTTTTATAAATTAAATGTACTGCGTGAATTTGTGAAGAAAAATGTACAAGAAAGTTTAATGGTGATTAAAATGTACTAGTTTATTTGATTTTTATTATTGTTATTTCGGTTTATTTTTTTTAATTTCTTAAAACACTGCCCATTTTTAAAATAAAAATATTGCAATTTTCTGTCGTATTTAGTAAAATGCCTGAAATAACCGAAGGTATAACCAATATTCCCTTTTACTAAAAATTGTAAAATATTTAATGTAATTTCCAGCATGTTGAGCGTATTCCCACAGATTTACATAATGAACAGTGGTCTACATTCACAGAGTAGTCATGAAAAATATATCTTAAAAATATCATAACACATACACATGCTTCAAAAATATTCTCTTTTCTTTATAAAAGGGGGATATTTTTTTCTCTTATTTTCTTCCTTTCATTCATTCTTTTTTTTTTTTTTTTTTTTTTTTTTTTTCCTAGGCTATACGTTTTCTTATATTTCTATGATAATTTAAAAAAATATTTTTTTAACAATATTTTTATGCTAATGGTTAAAACTATGCATAAAATTTCATACTTCTATTTGTCCTATATTCAAAATGGTTAAACTGTCTACATTACTCTGCTGCTTGATTTAGAAAAATAAATTGTAAAATGATTATTGAAACTAAATATTTCCATTTTGAAAAATATAGATAACAATGTAAGAACGATAAACAAAACATTAAAAAAAAAAAAAAAAAAAAAAAAAAAAAAACTGAAAAGGAATTATGTTTTTAAAATTATTCAAGCACATTTATTATTTATTTTTAATAGTTTAACGGAAAAATAAAGGCGGTTGTTAAACATAATAATTAAAAAAATAATTATATAAAAATAAAAATAAAAATAAAATAAATAAAGGGAATCAATGTATTTTTATATACTTAATTATTGACCGTATGCATTTGTTACAGCAAATTTAGTTTAATTAAACTATATTATAACAAATTTAAAATTAATTATTAACACTAAGATGTAATAACTGTTATTGGTTTAATAAAATTTAAGCATTAAAATGTGGATTAATGTAATTGATACGTAGCATGAATTTAAATTAATATTACCGTAATCACACATTTTAAAAAAGCAAAGTTATTAATGAAGGTGCTAAAGATAATAGTTAAATTATTAAATATAATTGAAATTGGTTTTAATACATGTCCTAAATAATACGAAATGTTACCTACACAATTATTTGAATCCTTAAAATTTCTCAACTCGTTTATAATTTTTAATCTCATTTTAAGCCATACCAATTTCTCTACCTTAATAATAAAATGAATACTAAGTCAATTTATTAAATCTTTCATAATTTTCGCTTTAAGTTTTAATTTTTCTTTTTGCAGTAATTATTATCTTCATTTTCACTTTTTACTTTGTTATAAAATGATCTTGCAGAGTTTGGTACCCGTAAAAATTGTTTAATCAGCTTCACCCGCCTTACGCCGTGGTGGCCTCTGCTGCTTCTTGTACTAGTTTCTGTGTTTCTGTGTACATTACTTCTGGCCTTCCTTACTAGTTTTTAATCATTGTAATGAATTATTATATATATATATATATATATATATATATATATATATATATATATATATATATATATATAAATAGATATAATATATATATATATATATATATATATATATATATATATATATATATATATATATATATATATAGATATAATATATATATATATATATATATATATATATATATATAATGATATTTAAAGGGAGACATAAAATATATTTTTTCAATTTAATAAAATAAATTGAAATAAAATATTTTGTAATAATAATAATAATAAATTTTAAATGAACATAAGATAAAAGTTAATTTTTGGTCTTATCTAATTAATGTGTGCACATTTGTAACTTCGAATAGAAACGTAAAATTTCATTACAAATGTGACTTAAAATACAAGTTATCACTGCTGACATTTTGTAAGATATTTATATTTTAGCATTTATTTATATATTTATTTATGCGATAGTTTTACAAAATGCAAAGAACAATAAAAATACATATATTTATATTCAAGAAATGATCGACTATTAACGGGAGCCAGAGTACAAATAATCGAAGTAAATTGAATTATATATATATATATATATATATATATATATATATATTATGAAATTGGATTATTTGAAATTAATATTTATTTATTTTGTGTAAGAGATAAATTAGTAGAACTGAAATCTGCAGATAAATTCCAAAATATAAAATTAATTTATCAAAATATTCTCGAATAATAATAATATTATTATTATAGGGAATTTAAAAATAATACGACCGATTACATTGAGAATATTTTCTTATTTACGTTAAAATTGCGTGCTAATAATATTAAATAAAATATGTATATGTATGTGTATATATATATATATATATATATATATATATATATATATATATATATATATATATTATTTATTTATTTATTTATTTATTTATTTATTGGCGATTTATTATAATAATGCAATCTGCATGTTGTAATGAAATCATTTCTCAAAATATTTTTTTTCTTTTTTTACAGTTTCCCGACTTATGGGTTCGTCTACTGGAATGTCGATGTCCAACATGAACATGTCAAGCCTGAGTGCATGCAGTGTAGCGGCAGCCGCAGCTGCTGACCAGAAAGTGGCTTCAGCTGCTGGTGTCCAGTTTCCTCTGACACAACGTCGAAAACGTCGTGTTCTGTTCACCCAAGCCCAGGTGTACGAACTCGAAAGGCGTTTCAAGCAACAAAAGTACTTATCGGCCCCCGAAAGAGAGCACCTAGCAAGCCTCATACACCTGACGCCAACGCAGGTCAAGATCTGGTTTCAAAATCACCGCTACAAATGTAAGCGACAAGCAAAGGAAAAAGCAATGGCAGAACAGCAACAACAGTCGCAGCAATCACCAAGAAAAGTCGCCGTCCCCGTTTTGGTAAAAGATGGAAAACCTTGTTCCACAGGCTCGGCTGAAGATGATGATGGTAGTGGTGGAGAATTGATCCAATCGGCCACCGGCATGCAGCAGCAATCTCAGCCGCACCAGCACCAAGGTCCTCCGCAACATCATCAACCGCAGTCTTCCGTCGCAGGCACGGGTTCTGTACATCGAGCTAGTTGCCTCGGCGATGCTTGTGCTCAGGGTTCCGCCGCCGTGGCTCGGGTACACGCCCTTGCAGCTGCTCAGCAGTCGACGTGCTCTCTAGCGGGGGGCGGGTCGGCGGCCGCAGCTTTACAGGGCGCTCTCAATGGTATGGGAGGATATGGACAAGCAGTGGCCGGTAATCTGGACCTTAGCGCGGTGACGAATGCAGCTATGTGTCCGTCATACCTACAGCTACAAGGAAGGACTTGGTAACACATGAATAACTATAAATCGGGTTTTTTACAACGTTAGGTGTAGAGACAATTGAATTACTAGCGACTGGTTTGTACGAAAGATTGTTACGGAAGAACTGTTATTCACATCTAACTTAAAATCAGTTGATTCATGGCCACATCTAAATTTTGTATTTACATCTGACTGTGAAGACTTCGTGTGTTTGAAAAATTACTTGAGTATAGAACATTTTTTGAATTATATGTACATAGATAGGTTTTAAAAAATTCCGAATTATAGAAATTTAATAATTAATAATAGTTTTTCTTCAATTTTCTTTCCTTAAATTATATTAACTTATTTAAGGTAATTTATCGAAATTTCAAAGAGCCAAGTAATAACAATAAGAACTAATGTATCTTTTGATGATAATTTTAATTATTTAAAACATATAACAATATCTGAGTCATATACTAGAATCTACCAATATAATAATTTAAATTGCTAATTTCAGATACTGAATTCTAGGAAGTTATTTATAACTATCACATGTCTTTTATAGAGATTTTAATAATTATAACAGAATTAATAAGAATTAAAAATTAAAGGAAAATAAAAATGTTTACTAATAGAAAAAAAAAAAAATATTTTAGGTATAATCTAATAACAGAAGAGTTCGATTAAAATAATGGAAATGATTGCATTATATTTTCAACCCCTTATACTATATGCGTAATATAGTGTAAGCGAATTATAAAATAAATGATAAAGAAGATTATGCGAAATTTAAAATGACAGAAAACACATTCAACATTTTGTTTAAAAATATTTTTGAATTAATTTCATGTAGTATCACGCAGTGAAAACAATATAAATGCATTGAATAAATACATACAATATTTTCCAAACTTATTAATATATATATATATATATATATACTTTTTTTTTTAAGTTATTAAATGTGAAATTAAAAAATTTATATCGCCTTGTCAGAATTTTGTTTTTTTCCTCCCTGTTTAAGAAGAATAAATGTAATACAAAATACTTGTTCTACATGAGACGTATTTCAGTTCCTCATTAATTGCAAAAAATTAACATAATCATGTAACATAATTTAATATTTAAAATAATTATTTAATAATTTATAACTTCTTGGAATCGAAGAAATTTAAGACATTATTTAGATAGAAAATTCATAATTAAAAAATGGAAGATTACATGTTTTATTCACAAAAAAATTAATCAAACGTTTTATCTGTAAGAAAATATTCTTTTAAATACCGATTTTCAAGGAGATCGTTATATGACTAAAGTAATAAATGAAATTTATTAATAAAAAGGAAATTTTTTGCCCCATTGCTCTGTTAATACATATATTTAAAATTAAGAAATAACTATATATCCTATACTTCCCACAAAGCCATTTTACATTATCACTCTCTTTTTTCCTCCTCCATTTTTCACTTCAGGCTAATATATAAACTTACTTTACATTTTTTTTTTTTTTTTTTTTTTTTTTTTTTTTTTATTCTTTATAAATATTAGGAAGTCTACAGAAATCAGAATTAATTTTTAAATATTTCATGTGGCATGTGTTTATATTTTAAACTCAAACGAATAAAGAAAGTAATAAAAATATCATAAGGAATGCGATCGTGTCAAAAGACAAATATTTTACTACCATAATCTACGACAAAATATTTTTTTTTTTTTTTCAGTTTTAAACTGATGTTTATTTCAACCAACAATTTACTCAGATGACTCTTCCTCCATGTTTCACATACACCATTATAATATTTCATGTCAAATGTTTCCCCTACAATTAATTATAATAATTAATGGCCTTAATGTTCCATTTTACTAAAACTTACAACTTAATTTTTAAGGTTATTTTTTTCCTGTGTCTCATATTTGTAAAGAAAATATTTTTTGGTATTCTACGCATGTATAAAAGTTATTTATATGATGTAATTAAAGAAAAATATACCTTCATACAAATTCAAATTTTGCATTATTGGTAATTAAAATGTCGAAATAAATTAAATACCTGAAATCAAAAATGTATAAATGTCTATTTCACTGATAAAAGTTGTTAAAATTGCAACAAGCAGAAGACAAAATGTGTTACATATAAAGGAATATAATCTCGATAAGTAAAGAATAAAAAAGTAAAGGTACTAAGTAAAAAAAAAAAAAAAAAAAAAAAAGCTAATTTAATGTTTGAATGTCATTAGAAATATTTATGAAAGGATAATTTATATTGAAAGCCTTTTCATTCAAATTTTTACGGATATAAAATAGAAGAGTATATGAAAAGTTAAACAAAAATTGTTTTGTAAATATAAACTTTGCATATTTACTATTAAAATAATTCGACAGTAATATAAGATGATATTACAAATTTATCACACTAAATAATAAAAAATCAGATTCATAAAACACAAATCAATGTACAATGATAAAATATAATATTATAGGGGACTCAATATATTAGTTAAATTTTAATTGTTAAATTATGTATAATAAAATTTCTCCAATCTTTCTTTACCCATTCAATATCTCTCTCCTTCTTACTTATCAGTTTTATAATTGCTTATGAATTAACTATTCCGGTTCAACCATTTAAACTTTTTCTTAGTGAATAATGGGATTATGCCAAAATTTACCTTTCGTAAACAAAGTTCGTCATATCTTTCGGATTAAAAATTACAAAAAGAGTTTCATTACATAAAATATTCATTATTAAAAAATCAGTTTGTTTTTTATTCATTATTCATGATTCTTAAGAAAATGCCTCATAACATGAGTGGTAATGCAATATTTGCAGGCTCAATGTTGCTTGTAATGTTAATAGACAGAGGTGGAATAATGAGATTTAAGATTTAAAAAATAATAATAATAATAATAATGCTATAATTTCTAAAAAATATGTGAAATTTATAGTATCTTATGTGAAAAAATGTTTAAAACTTAATTCATTATACTTCTGAGTTGTTTTTTTTTAATACTAGTAAAGCAAAGAAAAAAAAGTATATATATATATAGAGAGAGAGAGTTTTTAATATATTGCCAATAATAAAACAATAATAAAACAATATAACACATACCAAAAAAAAAAAAAAAAAAAAAAAAGTGAGAGAGAAAGCATTTCGAATTCCTTATGAATTCAAAGTCGAATGAATATAATAATGTAATGAATGAAAAAAAGTATTATTTACATATAAAAATCAAGAAGATTTTTTTTTTCTTTTTAATATTAAAAAAATAATTTTTAAGTTCATGATATTTATAAATTTGAAATCATGATCGATACGGAAATCAGTAATGCAATAGTTCCATTCTAATGATAATTACTAAACCATAAAAAACTATGATGATAAAAAGACACAACTCTGTGCACTGATCCGCATACGTTTATTTAGAAAATAACAAAAACATTTTCGGTCTTTTTTTCTTTTTCTTTATTTGCCTTACTCCCCTGTTTTTCATCAATCGATTTTATTATTTATTACATCAGTGCAATTCGCAAGACTTCTCTCGTAACCCTTTGAAGTTTTTCCAGATAAGTGACATGATTATCCCAAGATATATCTTTAGTAGAACAAAACTTTTTCTTTTTCTTTTTTTCTGAATTTCTAAGAAAAATAAATAAACGTATCAGAAACGCGATGTACAATTTCCCCACTTCGAACCCCTGCCACGACGAAATTTATCTTTAAATTGATTAGCCGTGCCATTCAATATCGCTGAGATGTAAAGAAATTCCTTAACTGTTTATAAAAGGGGGGAGAAAATACAAAAATGTACGATCCGGCGTTTAGTTTTCTCTAAAAAAAAATAAATAAATAAAATAAATAAAAAATGTAAAAAAACATGAAAGATGGAATAAAAAAAGATTTTCTCTTAAGCAAGATGTTTTTATTTTCATTCTTTCTTTAAGATTTTAATGTTTCTTAAATGGCAACTTCTTATACTGTCAGACATCCTGATAAATCAATAAAAAGGGGGAAAAAAATAAGCAGATATTAAATCATTTTTTATGATTTGATCCTGTAATTCATATGAGCTTTTTTTAATTCCATTTTTCCTGAAAATTGAATTATTTGTTGTGTATGAACTTGAAGATATTCTATTAATTTAATAGAATTAGTTTCCTACTTTTTTTCATACGGGGGATCGCATTTTTCTAACGTTAAAGTATTTTAAGAATGATTATAATAAAATTAAAAGCATTCAAGCATTTTCTAAAAGAATCAAATTATATCTTTATATCTTTTAGAAATCGCGAAGGTAAATTAAATAATCATAGGCTTTATCGATAGGCTGGAAAAAATAAATGTTCTTTCATCTGTTAAAAATTTTATCTTTAAGTAACTTATAAAAAGACGATATAGATTATCTAAAGATTAAAAAACAATAAAATTTTATAATTATTAAAGCAAAAGAGTATTTTTACTTTGCTTTTTTTTCTGGAACAGAGAAAAAGAATTTATTATTTTCCATAATAGCTATTTAAAAAAATCTATTTTGTGTTCTAAAACTTACATAAATATTACTAGAAAAGAAAAAAGCTTATTCTTCTGGAAAAACTAATGCGCTGCACATTAATAAACCTTATTTGGGAGTATGCCGTTAAATAATTTCATTAAAGAAATATTTCAGCGTTCAAAAGAATTTTTAAATGTAGCTTGATTTGGTTATACAGCTAACACGAAGTTTATTTACTTGAGCAGTAAAAATTTCAAAATGTCTGTTTTGGATAGAGGAATAGTGTTATGTATAATATAAAAATATTAAAATTGACAATCTGGTCATTAATTGTCATTAGATTGCGTTAATGAGTAATGTTGATCAAATTATGGTAATGCGTCAACCAAGTAAAATAATTTTATAAATGCAATTCAAAGAGGTTTAAAAAAAAAAAAAGAAAAGAAAAGATAATAACACTATTGAAACCACGAAAACATACTACGCTACTACGCAAATATGTTTTGAAGGATATTTTTATAACAAATATACTGAAAATTATCCCAATCTTCTATCTATTATAACATTTTGTTAACGTGTTTTTGATTACATTTTTTGTTTATAATTATGGTAGTATCAATATTCATGATAATTCTGTGAACAGGGTTCGAGCAATCCTCTTATCTATCTGATTTTCTTACATCTCATATATCAATTGAAAAATATTTATCTAGTTTTAAACCTCATCACATTACTAATTACACTATTTATGAATAATCTCTTTTTTATTTTTAACCGACTTCAAAAAAAGAAGGAAGGTTCTCAATTCAAACCGTATGTTTTTTTTATGTTTGTTAGCTCATAACTTCTGAACGGATGCTCCGAATTTGATACTTTTTGTTTTGTTGAAATGGTCTTGGTCTGCAATAGGTCCCATTGTAATATCATTACGATCTAAAGAAAATACAGGGTGCCCAAAAAAATCAGTCCCAACTCTCTTAACTGCTAAACGGCTGCAGCTATAGTGATGAAAATGGTATGTAAGTATGGTAAAGTGGCCCTGCAGTACAAGGTTAAACCGCTTGCTGCGCCACCTGGTGGAAAATAGTAGAGTTAGTGTTCCTATCTCGAAAACGGCTCTAGAGAAAAAAGGTGAATTAGAAAGTTGAAGATTATCATCGATTTAGTACTAAAAGATAATTTAGACATTCATGCTAGCGTTTCTATCTCGGAAACGGTTCAAGACAGGGGAAAAAAGTGAATTATAAAATTGCAGAGTATCATCGATTTAGTACGAAAAGATAGTTTTGACATTGATGCTAAAAGTACAAGGCTAAAAACGTGCCTTTTTTTGTTCGCAATTTCTTACACTATACACACTTGAGCTACATTGCTCACGTTGTAGCGTAGCTGGTGAGACATACGCTATATAGCTCAAAATACGGTTACTTGATACTTTTGCTTTGTTGTAGAGATCTTGGTCAGAAGTAGGTCCCATTATAACAGCTTTACAGTCTAAAGAAAATAAAGCGCCATCTGGTGAAAAACAGCAGCACTAACGCTCCTATCTCAAAAACGGTTCAAGATGGGAGAAAAGTTAATTACGAAGTTGTAGAGTATCATCGATTTACTACGAAAAGACAGTTTTTAGACATTATTGCTAAAAATAGAACGCTTAAACCGTTGTGATGTTTCGAACAAACAGAGTAGACTGAAAGTCTATGATTTTGACATTATTTAACAAAAGGATAGCCGCCCCGTAAACGCCTTGACATGTGTTACAATGCCCGGAGAAATGTTCTGCATGGAACGAATTTCACCATCCTGGCGCCTGCAGTTAGCAAATGAGAGATCAACGGATCACCGCCTTCTAAAAGACTATTGGAGATTTAAAGGACAATTTTCACCCCCCTCCAAAAACCAAGTCTTCCTGAGAAGAGAGAAAAGACAGAGAGGAATTAAGTTGGGTGTACGAGCTGAGGCTCGAAGCTATTTTTCTTCGATATCAAAAACTTTGCCTTGTACAGGCAGACTAGTTTAGAACTCTCACAATTTTTATGGACTGCATCACCTTTTTCACTGTTGAACCCATATTTACTCAAAATTACGATTAATTGTATTTGAAAATAAATAATTGTATTTTAAGGCTGTAGTATTCTCCATTTTACGCTACCGCATCTCACGAATACGTTACAACGTGCAGTTGTTTGTTCGCAATTTCCTACACTGTGCACACTTGAACTACGTTGCACGCTTTACAGCGTAGCGGATGACACGTATACTCTGTGGTACAAAGTACTGTTACTGTAAGCGGTCACATCGATTAGCGCAAAGTCGTTTTCAACCAACTACAGAAAGGAGGGTGTTCTTAATTCTTGCTATGTGTTGTTGTTGGTGTTTGCAAGCTTATAACTTCGTAAGAAATGCTCTAATTAACAAGACTTCAAAAGGGAGGAGGTTCTCAATTCAAAGCGTATGTTTTTTTGTTTTTGTTTTTGTTTGTTAGTTCATAACTTCTGAACGGATGATCCGATTTTGATACTTTTTGTTTTATTGTAAAGGTCTTGGTCTGAAATAGGTCCCATTGTAAGATCTTTACGATCAAAAGAAAATACAGGGTGCCCAAAAACGTCAGTCCCGACTCTTTTAACTGCTGAACAGCTGCAGCTATAGTCATAAAAGTGGTATGTAGGTACAGTAAAGTTGACATGTGCTACGCGATTCAACCGCCTAAAGCGCCACCTGGTGGAAAAGAGTGGAGTTAGCAATCCTATCTCGGAAACGTTTAAAGACAGGGGAAAAAAGTGAATTATAAAATTGCAGAGCATCATCGATGTAGTACGCAAAGATAGTTTAGACATTAATGCTAAAAACAGAACGCTTAAAACGTGCATTTGTTTGTTCACAATTTTCTATTTTGTGCACACTTGAAAAACACTGCATATGTTGTAGCGTAGCGGGTGACATTTATGGTATGTAAAATTCAAAGTATGGTTATTGTAAGCGGTCACATCGATTAACGCATAGGCTTTTTAAACCGACACGTATTCACTGTAAAGTTCAATATGTATGCCTAACAGAATTTTCGGTTACGAATACAGCGTATCCTTTCTTTACATTTCTAAAGACTTTTTAATTTAACGTATGTTCGTTCAATAAATACTTTTTTGGTCATATCCGATAAAGGCAAGAAAAGTGACACAACTTAAAAATGCAGCATTTGAGAAAAATTAACTTAAAAATAACTTGACTAGAATAAAACTGGCACAACTGTCTCTCGAGTGGATAACTATCTAGATGGAGATGTAACTTTTTTGTCCACATTGGGTGCATTTAATGTATTTTTCAGTGACATAAACCATTTTTTCAGTAATGTCACTTTTCTTGGCAGTTGTGATTTGTGAATCTTTCGTCGAACGTCTTCTGATGCTCTGCTATATAAATAAGTTTTCACTGAAAAGAGAAAAATAAAATCTTTTTGTAAAAAAATAGAACCGACTCCAAAAAGGAACTACTATTCAAACAACTAAAAATGAAAGAAAATTGGCAGAAAATGGAACTGTAGATTGTGCCTAAAATTATAAAATAATTTCCTTCGCCAAACAACCTATAACACTACAATTAATCATAACTTTTGAAGTCGGCGCAAAATTAAATAAAAATTGATATCTTTATTCAATATAAAAATCAAATCCTATTCAAAATAGACGTCTCCCATTGTTACCTGCAAAACGCAGCCGAAAACTACTTTGATTCAAGAAAACAAATAAGATTTCGTAAGCAGCAAAAGTTGGTGAAGATGCTGGTATCTGACGTTCTTGGTGAACGAAAAACCGCAAAATTATCTGGCAAAAATATTTAATTTCTTTGGGATATCATGATTATTTTAATAAGGTATATCAAGAGAGTAATCAAGAATATGAAACAATATATCGTACAATATATATTATGAAAATATACATCTTGCGTGTATATTTTTGCCGTACGTTTTTATCGCCAAATTCAAAAGCCATCAAGGATAATCTAACTTCGTAGAAACATAAATACCGCAAAGTGAAGAATGTTCACTCTTCTATGTAGATGCTACTAACAGACCAATTGTATACAGTGATAAAATAATAAAGGAAACATGAAAATGGATCATTCGAGAGAACAGCATTTGTTGCTACCGATCTAAAGACATACCATTAAAAACTAATTAAATTTTATTTAATTTTGCGCCGACTTCAAAAGTTATGATTAATTGTAGTGTTATAGGTTGTTTGGCGAAGGAAATTATTTTATAATTTTAGGCGCAATCTACAGTTCCATTTTCTGCCAATTTTCTTTCATTTTTAGTTGTTTGAATAGTAGTTCCTTTTTGGAGTCGGTTCTATTTTTTTACAAAAAGATTTTATTTTTCTCTTTTTAATTAAATTTTTATTAACCTGTTATACCGTATTATAAGTACTAATAAGTGATTTAGAATCGTCAGTATATCTAAAAGAACTAGAGTTTTAATAATAAGGACATGATTTCTCTAATTATAACATTTTATGAAAAAGACTACTTTTAGCAAAATAAAATTTTTCATTTTAATTTTCAAAATAATTGAAACTTAGAAGCTTTAATGAAACACGTTATAAATAATAATGGAATGCATAAAATGAGAATTTTAAAAACTTATGACTTATTGGGTAAACAATAGCAATTTGATTATAAAAAAGGCTGAAATAATTTTACAAAACTGAAATTTTTGTTAAATGATTACTTTTTATATGGTTGATGTACTTCATTTAAAAAAAGTTATTCTGTTGGGAATGGTTATGTTAAATATTGAACATTACCCAATTTTTCCTCTGAACAAACATAAACTAAAAACTCAAATTAAAAATTAAAAATTATTTTAGATTTGAATTTGCTATATAGTTTTATTTCACGAACATGACACTTTTTATGGGGTTTCATTTTCATTAAGGACATTTGTTTAATTATATTATAAGATATTCTTTAATATATACTTTTTTTATTTCTTCTTTAATTTTATCCAAATACAGAAAAATGGCCTTCTTCAGATATTTATAAAAAAAAGAAATATATTTCAGACCAAATGAGGAATAAATTTACTGATTAATAGCTTATACATGTGTCATAGACAGATGATCTCAAAAATATTTATAAAACTATTGATGAATAAGCAATTTCCATTTCAAGTAGCCGTTTTCAACTAACATCTACACTTTAACATTGCAGTATTCTTTGTGTTTAAAATATCCGACAAATTAGCATTTATTTATTTATTTTTATTTAATCACTATTTAATTCTATATAATATAACAGATAGTAAAAAAGAGCACGCAAGTGCATAAATGGACAGACTACAGAATTTTCTATATGATCGATAATTTTGATTCCAATTGCATCTTCTCTCAAAAGCACATCAGAACACCAGTGCTAATTACTGTATTCTCTGATATCAACAAATTAACGCAATTAATTTAGTAATACCAGAATAAATTTCATTCAGTTAATTTAATGTGAGTCAAAATGAATTTAAAAT
Source organism: Salticus scenicus (assembly GCA_963930645.1). Taxonomy (NCBI): domain Eukaryota; kingdom Metazoa; phylum Arthropoda; class Arachnida; order Araneae; family Salticidae; genus Salticus; species Salticus scenicus. The sequence continues at coordinate 79,921,030 of OZ005650.1, forward strand.
GACGGTTGGACGAGAGTCCGCCCTATCAAAATTACCATGTCATGTGATAAGCTAGAAAAGTTGATTAATGATTTTGTTGAGCTCCTTTGAATCTCTGTTGTACATGTCACAGATTAGATATTTACTTCATTCAATCTGAAATAGAATTTTGTATCTTTTGTTAATAACAAATTTAATTACATGATAATTTCAATATTTTAAATGATTTAAATCAGTTCACGTTATATTAAAAATTAATATTCAAGCAATTATATAAGATAATACATAGTGTCTGATAAATCTTTAAAAAATAATAATAATTAATTGTAGCTGATTTTGTGATAAGGATACAGTATGTGCAGATGTACAATAATACACATACGGAGACATTTAAAAATAAAAATACGATTTCATAAAAACTTGTGTATTATTAAAAAAAAAAGTAAATATTTGAAATTAGTGCAAAATACTTTTTTTTTTGTTACACATTCTATTAATTCCACCAATATATTTGTAACAAAAAAACCTCAACAACATTTTTATTTTTTATTTTATTCATTTTATTATTATTATTATTATTAATATTATTATTATTATTATTTAAGCTTCGTTATAAACTATATTTACTTTCCGAAATAAAATCTAGTTTTCATTATTTTTCTTCTTACCTTAACAAAAATCTAAAGTGCAAAAATATTTTGAATTCTAAACAATAAATAATAAAGGTGGTGTAAGTGTGATGATAGCTGCCAATATTTTAATTTATTCTGGAGTAGTTTTAGCCCCACCTCTATTTCACACCACTTTATTTACAGAAAAATTTTCTTCGATATGTAACTTCAATACAATAAGAAAAAATTACTTTTAAAAAATAAGTGGTACGAAATAGAGGCGGGGCTAAAATTACTCCGGAATAAATTAAAATATTGGCAGCTATGTGTGATGTAGTGGTTGCAGACTGACTGCACAAGGGTCCTAGGATTGGGTTGAGTGCCCTCCATTGGGGGAGGAGAGCTATTTTAAGGATATTATATAAAAGAAAATGGATTATTCGATTAGTTTAAATTAGATTTTTTTCTAAATCTAACTCTTTACAATAAACAATATTACCAAAATATTATTATTATTATTATTATTATTATTATTATTATTATTTGTTTCATTCCAATTACATAACTGTCATAAGAGCGTATGTTCCAGTTATCGCAAATCATTATAACAATTTTATTTAGTTTATTTTTTTTTTCCTTTTTTTTTTGTATATAACGCTTAAAGTTAGAGTCCGATGGTACGTTATAGCTAATAAATACTTTTAATATAAAACAATTCAAATGTTTTCACTATCATATATTCCATTATTTAAATTTTATATACTTAAATCTAATTTTAAATAATATTTAAAAAAATAATAATAATTTTTAGTTAATAATCTCTAATATTAAACAATAATTAAAATTTGAGTCAGATGATACATTATAGTTAATAAATATATTTATTAATAATTCAAAAATTTTCAGTATCATATATTCCATTATTAAAATTTCTACATTGATTAGCAATTTCTCTTCAAAGTACAAAAACACATTAAAATATACAAATTATCTTGTATATAATTATAGCTCATGTTTTAATATACTTTATAGTGAAGAAAATAACTTACAATTATTTTTTGTAAAGTTTGCACTCTGATTGGTATCTCTTAAAAGACATGTGATGTACAGTAAGCATTAAAGATTGATATGTTTTATAATGAATGACAGAATTATGTATGTATTTCTTCGTCGCTATTTAAAATGGTTATATAATTATCAAAGGAGTTATCTTGAATTTTTCAAGTTATTGTATTTAAAAGATAGCAAAAAATTTTTGAATGAGCCAAACTGAAATTAAAATATCTGCTTCAATTTCAAAATGTTAAAACCGTTTGTCAAAAACGTTCGTCAGCTTTGAAAATTTTCAGTATGTCAACTATGTAAATAGTGCGATTTTATTTGTAAATAAAGCTCTGTATATAAATAATATAATGAAACTTTCCACTTTATTCCTTTGTATATTATTATTTTATGTGCCTAAAATAATTAATGTCAACTTTATTGACTTTTTGATGCTAATATTATTGATAGTCATTTATAGTTAATTATTATATTCATATTATTGTTGAGACAAACTAAAATCTATATTTAAAATATGATTACATATTTCTGGTGTTTGTTACAAAGATAAAAAGCGTAGAGACTGTAAGATTTATTTCATTATAAGAAAGAATAGACAGAGTTCATTCGTAATCTTTTCCTTAAGAGAAATTAGGAGTACATAACTAATTTTTTATTTTAGATCTTTTTTATAGAAACTTTCTTAACTAATGGTGAGATTTGTTTACATTGTTAATCCTTTAACTTTCATAGGTTTCGCATTAAAAGAAAATATTTAACATTAAAATATTATGAAAGATTTTTTTGATTTTTTCCCTTGTTTTAATCGATTTTTAAACTTTAATTCCTTCTCTGTTAATTAGATAGCAGTACTACTCAGATATTTAAGAGCAGTCAATACCTAACGTTGTGGACAGTCACAGCCCATATTATTATATAAGGAGATTATTTTTATAACATTTACTCAATACCTATTATTATTATTATTATTATTATTATTATTCCATTTTCACATTCAGAAAATTCAGAATTTCTAAATTTGTGCTTGTTTTCTAAAAATTGATTTTCCACATTTATAACATTTCATTTTCTAGCCGTAAAATGCGAAATATGCATTTGGTTAGTTTTTCTCTGTTTTAAGTCTTCTTTTTTTTAACTTTTTTACTAATTTAACGGTTGCAAATTTTATAAATGTGGAAATCGAATTAAATAATAACAAAAATAAACACACGTTAGAGACAATTAGTGTTATTTTATGGAAACAAATTTCCCCATAAAATAACATGTGCTGTGGCTGTCGGCGGGATTAGGTATTACCTGCTCTTAATAAGTTATGTTAGTGAGGAAGCCATTTGCAAAAGTCATTTTAAATTTCTTAATAGATGCGAGTACGTCTTGTTATATACTTATTATTATTATTATTATTTTAACATGATGAAGACCGTTTTAATATTTTAACTTCAAACAACTTTTGCGAGTTTTTTTTTTTTTTTTTTACAAATGGTACTGTTTATTTACAAAATTATTCATTAATGAAATTAATTATTATTTGAATTTATCAGGTTAACACATCGATATTTCATATAAACTATTTATCGAAAATACAAAATGCTAATTTTTTCTTTTTATATATTTAGAATAAACTGTTTGTCTAAAAGCCATTTTTTAAATTAGTTTAACCATTTTCAAAACACTATTTGGAACAATGTTTCCAATTGAACTGCAACTAATATTTTCATAAAATTTCGCTATGTCTCACCATTTTAACAGCACAATTAAAATAGTGAGATTTAGCACCAAAACAACGGTCGTACCAATATTAACCCATCTGGTTCGAACTTTTGGTGAAACGTTTATTTTTAACAGTATATTTAGGAATAAAAATCTATTATTGAGTTGTTTGTTTATAATGTGCAAACAGTACTTTAAACATTCACTTTTAGTATAAGTGCAGATCAGACATTATTATTAACATTATTTTAACATTACAATAAGTAATCCTAATTTCATTTCATTATTAACTATTACCTTCTAAAACTGTCACTTATAATCCCCAAACAAAAAAGAGTTTTAAAATATTTCTTAAATTTATTTACAAAATTATTCAATAGCACCGATTTTTCATTTCTTTAATATATGAAATCGATATTTTGTTAATAAGTATATTTTACGAAACTAACTTTCAGTTTATTAAAAAATAATGCATTTTCCTCCTTTATTCCTTTTTTTTTTAATAATATTAAAAATGTTAAAAATAAGTTTAAAAATAATAATTAATATGCTTTAAGTGAGATTTTAAAATGAATAAAAATAATTTTCAGTAGCTAAAGAAATTTTAAATAATATATAATTTTTAATTGTATTATATATATATATATGTTTCCCATTTGTATATTTCACAATGTTAAAAATAAAATTAATTTCGTCTTCTATATAGTATAAAAAAAAAAAAAAAAAAAAAAAATACGTGAAATGTCTCCTATACTTAAATTATGAGTTAAAATATTTTTAGTGATGTTGAAAATGTTGAAAATATGTTCCAAAAATTAATCTGCTTTAAAGAAAAAATAAAAATACATAAAAATATTTTTCAATAGCTTCAATATTTTAATGTATCAAATATAATTCTTAATTAAACATTTGTTTCAGATTTATTTACTTCATAAAGTTAGAAATCAAATTAATTTTGCCTTCTGTATTAAAAAAAAATGAAAATAATTTATGTTATTTTCATTATTTTGAGCGTAAACAGGCTACGGATAAATTGTACCCTAAGTTCTCAAATTCTGCTCTGTTAAAAATAAAGTTCTAGATTCCACAGAAACATGGGTCCAATGTATGTCAATTTAGCTGAAAACTAATATTTTTAGAACCCTGAAGCTGAGATTTTTCGTATTTTAGTAATCGCATTTTACTACTAAGCTCCACTAAAATGATTAAAAATAGCACCAAATTTCTAAAAAAATGTTGGTCGTAAACAATTAACCAAAGTTCGTATCTTTTTTTTTTTTTTTTTTTTTTTTGAGGGGGGGGGGGGGGGGTAGTTGTTTATTTTTATTTTAACAATGTACTATTTATTTTTCATGGCATTATATATTATTTTGTAGCTACTGCATGTACTCTTGAAAAGACCTCATTAATATTATTTTGATTTTTCGTTTAACTATTGTATCAATTTACAGTCGGCAGCAAAATTATTGTAGCACACATCCACATTTTTCCTATATTTTATTTAGTTTGATCGCTAATTTTTATCATTAACTTACTTTTTTATAAACAGTATAAGACTAAGAACATGATTCGATAAATATTTACTTAAGAAAGTGCCCATTCTTAAGAATGGGCCCATCTTTTAAGAATGAATTATTGCTAGTGTTTCAATAATATTGTTGCCGACTATTATATACATTCAAGGAAAAATTATATTATAATTCCAGTTCGGAGCTTTGTATCAAAAACCAGTAGAACTAAATCATACTATTTTTAAAATATATTTTCTGAATATTGTACTTAATTATGAATATTTTATTTTTGAATGTACCATGATTTTTTTTAAATCTCAAAATACCAATTTAGAGATTTAATATACATATCTATCGTATAAAAGTTTATAAAGTTGACATGATCACATTCCAAGAGATATTAATTTATAAGTCTTATTCACATCATCTTTGTGTCTGTAAAATATTGTTGAAAAATTCTTCTTTGTTGGTGTATTGAAATCAAGTCTATTTCTTTGATTTCATCTATAAAAAAAACAACAACATGAAAAATGAACGATGAGAAATAAATATGTATTAAAATTATTTTTGCATTTATTTGAGTCATTTTTTTGTTATTCATTTTCTTGGATATCAATCTAATTTTATGGCAATTATATAAAATTTTATTTCAAATGTTCATATGGATAAAATTATATTTCAATCAACATTTATATTTGATGCATTAATGTATTAGGTCGTTGCAAAAGTTTGTGCGGACGCAGATCATTTTATTGCCTCCAAAGACGAGAGCTTCTATCGCCGTAGTATACATTTGTTACCCAAAAAATGGGCAAAGGTTGTAGAAAGTAATGGAGAGTATTTTTATTAAAAATTGTCATTTGATTGGATGTATTTTTATGAAATGAAGCAATGAAAAACCGCACGAATTTATGCAAAGACCTAATAATATTTTGTAAATTTAACATTTTGAAAACAGCAAGGCGATTATAATTTTAAGTACTTTTAAAATCTGTATTTATAAATTTAATATACACTTTTATTTTATAAAAATTTTTCTTTAAAAATTTACTTGTATTAGATCGATAATCAGATGAAATTTAAACTTATAAATATTATATTTTATAAATTAAACATTTCATTATTTGAAAACAGAGAGACGATTTCAACTTTAAATTAAAATATTTAATTTAAGGGGACCTGCTTGACTCGGCACGGGTGAAATAGGTTTCATATAAAAACTTATATTTCCATTTAATAATAGAAATACATTAGGTTTGTTCAATAAAATACATATTCAGACGACAATTCTTATGGCTTTTGATATATATATATATATATATATATATATATATATATACTTATAGATTTGAAACCTTTAAATTGCATTTTATCAGTTTGCATTTTTTAATGAATTTATGATCTTCAAAATGGTAAAACATCTACAGGAATTTCGCAATGTATTAAAAAAAAAAAAAAAAAAAAAAAACATTAAAAGTAAAAATATAGAAAATCTCTCTCTCTCTCTCTCTCTCTCTCTCTCTTTTTTTTTTTTTTTTTTTTTCAATGTCTTACATAAATATGCACTTTTTATTTTTCTTTCTAAAAAAACTAATTAATAAATTTCAAAATTCATCCCTAAGTCTTTTAATTAGGTTCTATTAAGCACTCAAAAAATATTAGGTCTTTTCTCATTTTGAAGATATGATTATGAAAAATCATATCTTCAAATATCATTATGAAAAAGTGCAAACAGGGAAAACACAATTAAAAGATTTTAAATCTATAAAAAAATATATCAAAACCCATTATAATTGTTTCCTTGTTATATATTTTACTGAACAAACTTGATATAATTCAACTTTTAAGTATTAAATGAAAATAGGGGAGAACCGTGTATTATGGACCCCCTAAGCAAGAATGGTCATAAAACTTAAATTATTAAAATAAAAAGGTTTAATTTGATGGCTGCTCACTACAATTGCATAGTTACATAGTTTAAACTTGGTAAAGTACTCTGGGAACTATTAATAATTGCAGCAAATAATTATTTTATTTACGTATCGGTGGCCCATATTACACGAACGCATGTATAATATGGACCAAGTGGTCCATAGTGGTCCTTCCCGTTCCCCAACAGTTGACACACTTGGAATTGTGAAACGAACTGTCCAGCATGTTCCCTCACACTCTTGTACATCTCTTGGGAATAGTAGAAATGGACGAAAAAAAAAAAAATAATGGACGAATAATAAGGGGAGGACTAACGGTTATATCCAATGGGTAGTGTGCGAAAGAAGTGATAGTTCGATTGCCTCTGCTTCCCTGGCCTATTCTATAGCCTCAAGATTTTGAGTATGCGACATATGTATGATGAGCATTAACAAAATCTCTCTGTTTTTATTATGGACCACTGGTCCATATTACACAACACAGCATGGTTCATATTACACGCGTAAACAGAGCAACGTGGTTTCTAATCAAAAATCGCTATGCAAATTGATGCCCATGAAACGCATGTCTAAATTGTTCATAAAATAAGTACATTTGCCACTGCTAACGGGAAAATTATATTACAATTACCTAACAGCAGACAGTAATACTTCCATTTTAACATACTTGTTACATCAATGATCATATAAACCGAAAACTCAATTTCATAACCGTCCAAATACAGGTATGCATGTACAAGTCACTCCATGGTTTGTGTAACAATAATATTTACTAAAGGCAATGAGACGATTTCACCATCTACTGTTGAACATGCAAATTTCCTCATGGTCCGTATTACACGATGGTCCATAATACATGGTTCTCCCCTATAAAATTTTATATGAAACTTAATTCAATGGCTCCAAGTCAAAAGTACAAAATCCCCTTAAAATAAAAAAGACTCTTATTATATACTTCAATTTTTCTCTTTTTACTTCCTTATACAAAGTATAAGGAAGTATAGTAATCCCGATTTGCGAAATGGATTTTGTATTTCACATTGCTCGAAAACGAATGATCGCCGAATGTTGACAATTTATACGTGTGACTGTCATGATATCTAGTTGCACACCTGCAAGTGTCGTCTTAACACGAGCTCTCGTTATAGAGATATAAGGGATTTTACACGATTTTTCGTGACGTCTGTATGTGTGTGTGTGTGTCTGTGTGTGTGTGTGTATGTCGCATAACTCAAAAGCGGTTGGACGTAGAAAGTTGCGAATTGGTACATAGGTTTGTTATAACATCTAGTTGTGCACCTCCCTTTTTGGACTTTCTCTGATTTTCCGTTATGGAGATATTTAGGAAAATTAGGTTCATAATGACAAAAATACATAGGTTTTGGCCATAATGTATCAAAAAACGGTAATAACTCAAAAACGGTTGAACGTAGAAAGTTGCGAATTGGTACATAGGTTTGTTATAACATATAGTTCTGCACCTTCCTTTTTGGACTTTGTATGATTTTCCATTTTGGAGATATTTTGGAAAATTAGGTTCATAATGACCAAAAATACATTGGTTTTGGCCATAATGTATCAAAAAACGGTAATAACTCAAAAACGGTTTGGACAAATCTTGCAATTTAACTGACTTCCCGACTAGCTAGACATTTGAAACTTTCAGAAAAGCTCAGAACACGTTGACAATGCGTTTTTTTAATATTTTTGGCCAACTGTTTCCGATACCTGCTGCCTTCGGCAGCGTTACCAGTACAAATCTTGCAATCGATTTTTAACTAACTTCCCGACTAGCTAGACATTTAAAACTTCCAGAAAAGCTCAGAACACGGTGACAATGCATTTTTTAAATATTTTTAGCCAATTGCTTCGTGTCACTGCTGCCTTTAGCAGCGTTTATATGATTCAACAGAAAATCTATTTAACTAACTTCCCGACTAGTTAGAGATTTGAAACTTCCGGAATAGTTCAGAAACACGGTGAAAATGCATTTTTTAACACTTTTATCCAATTGTTTCGGATCCGAAGTCCCCCCCCAAGGCACAACTTTGACATGAGTCCCCCCCCAAGGCACATGAGTCCCCCCCCAAGGCACATGAGTCCCCCCCAAGGTACAACTTTGACATGAGTCCCCCCCAAGGCATAACTTTGACATGAGTCCCCCCAAGGTGCAACTTTGAAATAAGGCCCCCCAAGGCCCAACTTTGACATGAGTCCCCCCAAGGCACAACTTTGACATGAGTCCCCCCCCCCCAAGGATTTTAAAATGAGTCCCCTCAAAGCACAATTTTATTTATTTATTTATTTTTTTTTTTTTTACGTATGCATGCATTTTTTTTTAAATATTTTTAGCCAACTGTTTCGGGTCCAGTGACAATATTTTTTAACATTATGTATATTTCTCAAAGTGTATAAGGAAGTCATGTGGTGCCCACATCAGATTTTTTACTTTTTAAAAATAAATACCCATGAAGTTATAAATTTATTTACTCATTATTATTAGTAGCAGTAGTACAAATTGATATCATGGTAACAATTGTTATTAAAATTGTTATTAAATTCACATTCGGGGAGGTGAATTTTTGTTTAATTGAATGTAAAAACTTGGATTTTAGTTGAGAAAAAAGAAATAAAAATATTAAACTTAATGAAAAGTTTTACATATTTATTACATAAAAATGCACAATTTCGTAGTAATATTGTCTAATGCAATTTGAAAAAGTTTTACAAGAAACTAATGCTACATAATCTTACAAAATGGCAAATTCTATTTGCTATAAGGATATTAATAAAATCCACACAATAATCTTATTCCATTAGTCATCTCCACATAGCACACTGAGAAAAAATTCTGTAAATGGCATCTAGAATCTATTTTGTGGCTCTAGTAAAAATAGTTCCATGTCATCCTTATAAATTCTAGTCCCCTTTGAAAGTGAGTTCTAGAAACCCCTATTGGAATTCTAGAGCGATTGCCTATATTATCGAGGTCAAACTTATTAAATATCTCTGCAAATAAACGTGAATACAAGAGGTTAGTTTTAGCAACTATAATCTTGGTTTATGACCTAATTCTAGAAAATAAAGCGAGAATTTCCCGCGATACAAAGGATTCAGAATATTGTTTCACCATCTAGAAATGTATGGACTAGAAATTCTCGATCATTTCGTCTATTCAGCTAATTGGGATGCCTTATACACATAGCCGGGAAATATATATTTCTAGTGTAGGGATTTAGAAAAAGTCTCACATGACTCGAAATATCTGTTGCGACATATTGTACTTTTTAGTGTTTATTAATTATGCACAAAATATATAGTTATTTTTTCTAAGAAAAAGAGAGGCCTTCCTTAAAACATTGTTATAAGTGTCTATAAAATTTATTTTGAATTAAGGCTTTATTTATTTATTTCGCTAATTGTATTTTCACACAAATATTATAAATATCTTTAAACCAATAAGTTAAAACACAACGTCATTTAAAGTTAATAAAATTTGAAAATATTACTGGATTTATTGTTTCTTAAAAATACTTTTTGTTTCATTTCAAGTAATCTGTACCGATGTCTTTATATAAACCTGTAAGCAAAGGCATTTGCAAGAAAATGTGATACGTAAAATTTATAAGAAAAGCATTTAATATATATATATATATTTATCCCTTTTTCAAGACTTAACAAAAATGTCTCTTTCTTCATGCAAAGCAGAACACACATATTTAAATTTCAAGTGATGTAAATTCTATCCTATTGATGTTAAACATATAAAGCACGTTTTCTTACCCGATTTTACTTTTAACTTTTTTATTAATGGTACATATACTCATTCTAATACTTGTTTAAGAGAACGCGAATTCCTCTTTATGATGAAGTAATCAATTAGACTTTAAATTCGTCACTTCCTATCAAATACTTTTCATAAATGAGGAAGTTACTGTTTCAACATCTTCCTGTTCACAAATTAAACATTCACTTTTTCTCTTTATTCAGTCTTCTTTTTTTCTTAAATAGAAAGAAACAAAAAAGTCAGGAACAAAAAGAATATAATTAATCAAATGAATAAAAAGATTTTCTTACTATTAGAATGTCACTTTAGAATTTGAAATTGGCCTTTTATGTTTAAATAGTGTATTAAACAAGAGATTTTCTGGAAATAATTTAAAGGGAACAGAAATTTTAATGATTTAGACTAAAACTGCAAAAATGTACTAATCATCATTTAAAGAATTAATTATTTGGTGTATTAATGATGTTTTTCAAGAAATAACAATTGTAATAACAGCATTTTTCTATGAGACAAATAGTATTACATACAAAAAAGTACAATAATTTCAAATTATACAAACATATAACATAATTTCAAAATAGCATATTGTGTTTAAACATTGTAACTATGAGACAAATAGGAATATATAGAACATATAGAAATGTATACAATAATATATATGTATATATATATACATATGTAAATAAATTAATTTCAAAATAAAAGATAAAAATTATTAATTTGCATAAAATAGGCGCTAAAGCAGCACTAAATTTATATACAAAGTATAACTATGAATTTAAATTATGATAAGTGAAGATATGAAAGTGGAATGTAAAAAAAACAACTTCATGTTTTTCTTTACTATTGTGTTTGAAATATCTGAGGTATGCTAGCTTGACATATCTACAGAAACCTGCTAGTACTACATAGTTCTTCTAATGGCTGTTTTTCCACCTGCTGATGAAGAAAACGCAACATAACTTAAATTTTTAGCTTAAATAGTGTTATATTTTAACTTTTTTTTTTTTTTTGTTTATTAACATTGTTGTTTTTTTTACATTGCACTTTCATATCTTCACTTATCATAATTTAAATTCATATATATGAATAGATATACACAATAATTTCAACTTAGTCTTTCATTTTTAAACGTTATATTAAACAGGATATTTTCTGAAAACGATTTGCAAGAAATAGATTTTTTTTAGAATGTAGACTAAAATAACAAAAATGTTCTAATAATCTTTTAAAAGAACAAATTACTTCATATATTAACAACTTTTTAAAGAAATTATTGCCTTTATCTGAGATACACATATACTTCTTACATGTACAGTTTTCTATTTTTGAGCTTTTTTTTTTTTTTTTTTAATTGTTATAATAAATCAATTGTTATTGTAGAACAGCATTTATGGATCTATCCTTACTTAAATAAAAGGAAAAAAAAAAACATTTTTAAAGGATAACGTTTGTACAGTTTTTATTTGTAATTACTACCAATATGTATATTTTCGTTACTTATGATAAAACTTTACATAGAAAAGCTATTTGAATAGCATCGATATTATTATAAAAGTAAAACTGTTCATAATAATAAAATTGTACTTAACAAATTACGCAAGAAACAGTAAATTAAATGCCTTTTTACATTTAATTGATCAGATTACTTTATCCAACCAAAAGTTTAAAATATACTTTAATTAAGCTGTTAAAAAAAATACAATTAAATAAATGAACGTCCGTCACTTTTTAAGGAAGAATTTATGTAAGTTAATGTGAATTTAGACCATTTACATATTTGTGTAAAAGAGATGTAAGTATACGTTCATTTGTTCAAGGTGTCAAAATTAGCAAGGAGAAAGAAACGACAAAATTAAATGGAATCTTATATCAGAAAGCAATCAGAATACAATAGTAATAACTATTTATTTTTTGTCAATATTTTTATTTTGATTAAATAATAATAATAATAATTAATAATAAGTACGATAGTACTCAAAATAAATGTTCATAAATTTGAAAAAACAGAAAAACTTTATGTGAAGAAAATATTATTGAACACAACACTCTTAAAAGTTGAACCTCTTATATAATAAACGTCCATCTTAATGTTTTGACCGCTTATGGTTTTATTATTTACTTTGAAAAAAAATAAGAAGAAAGTTAACGTTTTTAGTTTTTAATTTTTATCAATTTTACAAATACTGGAACAAATAGAAAGCTAATTCATCAAAATCTTCATCTCATCATAAAAGTAAAAATAAAAAAATAGAATAACAAAAAAAAATTACTTTGTTTTAAATTAATGAATATAATTTTATCAAAGTAAAGCAACTAAATTTCAAATAAAACTATAAACTATGAATTAGTGATTCAAAATCTCTAACAACTCAGACTATTTCACAATTTATAAAAATTAAACAAATTTAATTAACTAGCAAACATTTACATGCCTGTTAGTCTCGAAATGAAATTCAATTCAAGTAGAGATTTGCCGATTGCAGTTTTTCTTATATCCAAATTACAAACACGTTAAATATTTCTGGTGTGGAACAAATTTATTTTATTGGCTTCACTTCGATATTTGAGCAAATAAAGAAAAATGCCCAATTAGTAAATCAATTTTCGTTCAAAGCTACTCTTTTCAGATCAGGCAAGAAAGAAAAAAAAAATGTCCCAGATAAAAACATTTGAATTTTAATTAAAGATTCGTGTCAAACACTTCAACTCTATTTAATTACATAACTCTTTTAAGCTTTTCAGAGCGCCAAAAATCTTTCTAAAGGAGATTATGAAGTCAGTAAACTATAGTTACTTTAAAACCAAACATTCCCCCAACACTGGTTTCGAAATTAAAAGAGGAGAAAAAAAAAATTATCCATCCTCCCCTATGGCTTTTAATTGCGTACCTTACTCCTCTATGAACACGGTTCGGAAAGCCATAAAGGGGTTCTACGATCGTAGTGATTAAACACGGAATAAAAGACGGTAGTCACATGACCTGGGGGACCCCCATGCTATTGACAAAAGTCCAATATCTTTCCCCGGGGACACGAGATAGTAATCGCAAAGGGGGCACAAACAAATTGGCCCTCGGCTCTAATTAAAATACAGAAGGGCATGTTTGTAGGACGCCCTCCATTAGGTTTCGGGGATAATTCCATAGCGTTCAACTGACCATGATGCCGTGAAATCGGCGCCGTTATTAAAATAGGAACGACGGCGTTTCATCTAGATCGTACAGGACAGTGTTTGTAAAGGAAGTATATGTACTTATGAGAAGTGTACCTTATGAAAGGACACGTTGAATGACCACGTAATAGTTACTTGATTTTTTTCATTTTAATTTTTTCTTCTCTCCTTCTCGTAATAGGAAATTATAAAATATTGTGAAATATGCCAACCCTTTTAATAAAAGAGGTGTCAACATACTGAAAACTATAAAAACGTTTAGTTTATCGAATTTGAATTTTACCTCAGTTGAAGCATTAAAGAATATTTCTGTGAATGCTACTTATACGTCTCTCGTTTATGCGTCTTTTACATTTATACGTCCTTTAAGTGAAGTCTCGATTCATTCCTATTTATTTTAATGTAAAAATTCTTCGTTTATACGCCGCTAATATCCGTTATACGTCTTTTCCACTTTTCCGAAATTCATAAAATTTCTCAACCTGTTATTATTTTCCATCCTAAATAAGACGGATTTTTCCTAGTAAGCATCTTAAATGGAGGAATACAGGAAAGATCGAAGAATGCTGATCAAAGAATCAATTGAATTCACAGTAGAATTTTCAATACACATAGACAAGCAGTTAATCAGACGAATATTAAAGATTTTTAACGTTATTAAATAACTATCTGTATGGACATAAATTGTATGCTTATTATCAAAGATTCGTAATATATAATTAATATTCAAAATGTGTTCATATAGTTCTTAAGAAATGTAATATAATACTCGATATATGATATATGTAATTAGTACCTAGTCATGCATTTATAGTATGATTTATCTCACTTTTATGATAATTTTGTTTTTGTTTTTGTTTTTTAATTAATTATTGTCTATAAAAAAAGTATAATATACATTTACTAACTTAAGAAACTTTATTAATTAGTATTTTCATATAAATTTTGCTTAAGTGTCATCAAATTTGTAGTAATCATAGTGTTGTTATTAAAATTTGGATTATACGTCTTTTCATTTATACGTCCTTTTACGTCAGTCCCTTGAAAGACGTATAAACGGTGCTTTACTTACAATGATTGATAATACAATATGAATCATTTAGTTTGCAATTTTACGTGTGAAGAATAAATATATGAGAAGTGTACCATATGAAAAGGTAAACTGAATGACCGTGCAATTGTTTCTCACCTTTTTCGTTTTGAATTTTTCTTATCTCTTGATAAGAAACTATAAAACATTAAGAAATACTCCAACGCTTTTAACAAAAAAGGTATCGACGTACTGAAAATTAGAAAATCATATATTTTATAAATACTGAATTTAACCTCAGATGAACAGTAAATTGAAGCGTTAAAACATATTTTTGCTAACGCTACTTTTTTCATATTAAAATGTTTTCTTACAAAATATAAATTGAAATGATTGCTAATACAGTAGGAAGCATTTAGTTTATAATTTTACTTGTAATGAATAAATACATTTTTAGAATATGTTTATTATTATTGTTGTGCATGAATTAATTGCAACATTTGATAACTAAATTTGAAGCAAAGGTAACAAACACAGTGTTGAAATCTATTCCAATTTAATAATGTCATCATTATTCTTAGTTTTTTAGCGGTGGCATTTATAAATAACTTATCAAAATTAAATTCATGAAGCAGATTTTTTAATAAAAACAATTTTTCAATTTTATTATTATTATTATTATTATTATTCAAGAAGAGAAGATTATTAGTGCTATAGGATTATTATTTTCAAACAGACATTTATCGTTGTCTGTATCTGTATTTTACCTTGAATATGTCAGGATGTTTTCCGACACCCACTTTTACCATTTTATTTCTGTGTTTGTGTTACAATAACGCCTCTAAGCTATAAAAACTTTTACATATTTGAAAATCGAATATTAACTAGTTGATTTACAAGTAATAAAATAATTAAGTTAAACAAAAATCTTCTATTTTTGAGGGGGGAAATTTGAAACCCTTCAAATTTTAATAAATAAATAAATAAACATTACAATGTTTGAATTAGTTTATTTATTTTTATTATTTTTTTACATACGTCTTGAATAATACTTAATAAGTCATTTTCATCAACTGAAGCTTTTTGTCGACAAACAGATTTAAAATCATGGAGTAAACTATTTTTCACACATTCTTATAGTTAAATAAATAAAAATAGTAAAATAAATAAATTTGAATTTAATTAATTTGGTTTATTTTTTTATTTGGATCGGCAACAACGAATGTAATACACGCCGAGACAAAAAGATAGGTACAAAGGGTTTTTCTTTGATTTTTCATAAAATAACGTTATCTAAATTGTGCTTATCATTTATTATTATTATAAAATAACACTATTCCTGGACTAATTTTTGTTTTAAGACTAATTTAGAAAATTTTTCTAATTTAAGGCTACACAAAAAGATAGGAACAAAGGTTTTTTTTTTAAATTTCTGAATATGATTATTTTGAATATGATTCAAATATTTAATATGTTTTTGATATGATAATAAATGATCAGCACAATTTAGATAATGTTATTTTATGAAAAATTAAAAAAAAAAAAAAACCTTTGTTCCTATCTTTTTGTCGTGGAGTGTAGTCTTAAATTAGAAAAATTTTAGTCTTAAAACTTTTCTAAATTAGTCTTAAAACAAAAATTAGTCCGGGAATAGTGTCGTTTTATAATAATAATACATGATAAGCACGATTTAGATAATGTTATTTTATGAAAAATCAAAGAAAAAACCCTTTGTACCTACTTTTTTGTCGCGGGGTGTAGCTTAATAATACAAATGTCTTGAAAGAAAAAAATCATTTTTTATGATGTTTAAAATGAATTTTCTTTCGACATTTAGTGAAAACATTCTTTGAGAAAAAAATCCTTTACATTCGTCATAGAAAGTAATTTTGATAAATAATAAGAATTAATAATAAATAATTTGCATTGCGTGAATTTGTATGGAAAAATTCAATTGAAAGCTTTGTTATCTACAACGTACTAATTTTCTTGAAAAAAAAAAAAAAAAAATGCACATTTGTTTTTAAAACTCAGAATTTAACACTCGGATCGGATCTACTGTAAGCCAAGAACTTATCCAGAACACAATATATTTTGCTAAAACTAGAGTATTCATTTTATAAAGTGGGTTTAAATAGTTTTTCTCTCCTTCGAATTTTTATAAAACATATTAAATGCGTTGATGCTTTTCAAAAAAAGTTTTTCTGTACTAAAATAAAAAGCAAGAGCATTTTAAAGTTTAGATGCTGGAGAAAAAACATAACCTTCATATGCTCATTTTAATCCTTTTATAAGTCTTTATTTAGAGATATCTTAAAGTGTTTTTTAGCATATAAAATTAAACTGTGGAATATGTATTTATTAAATCCTTTCCTGATGTGAAAAAAAAAAAAATAATAATAATGATTTCAGTCTTTAAGAAAATAAAAACAATACAGTTATTTGTTTACCTTAAATATCCAAAGATATATTTAACTAAGTAAACATTATAAAATAAATACATTTTTATCTGGAAAAGTGTACATATATTTTCAAAATTCAGATTTCAATACTCGGATCGGATCTATTATAAACTGACAAACAGAACACTGCTTAAAATGAAGCACTCGTTTTTGAAAGTGGTGTTAGCAGTTTTTCTCACCTTTAAACTAATAAATCGTACGAAACGCATACAAGAATTTAAAAATTTCTTTTTCTATTAAAATAAGAAGCAAAAGCATTTTAAGATTTAGATGTTTGTAGAAAAGACATTACAAACTGGATAGTTTATTTTAATTTTTCTGTATGTCTTTTACTATGCCTCATTTAGTGATGTCTAAATTGTGTTTTATTGATTTATTTGACACTGAAAATAAAATTTCAAAATACTTATTTATTAAATCCTTTTATAAATTTCGATTACTAACAATTTTTTTATTCTTTTGTAGTGTAATTTATGAAAGTCATCCTTTATTTTATAAGTAAGTCCTTTATTTTATTCAAGTGATTTTTAATATTTAATTTGTAATATTGTCAGAATTTGTTAGGTTTTACTTAATTTTGGAGGGTTTTTTTTTTCTTTAAATATCCATACATTTGAAACAACACTAGCAATAATAATAATAATAATAACAGGAGTTATCTTTTTAGTTATAAAACCTTTTTTAAATGAAGCAATGTTTTTTAAGTAAAAACATTATTAATTAATCAACTAAAAATACAAATATAGAAAATGTTTTTGTCATTTTTTTAACATAAAATTAGGTAATATAACACAATAATATAGCTAAAAATTTTTTTCTAATTTACCTTGAAGGTATGTGATTGGACAAAGAGATTATGTCGTATTCTATTGAAACTTTATATGGGGGGAGGAGTATTGGAAAAAAGGGTATTTTTTTTTTCTTCTTGTACCATAATAACCTATAATCTCAAGTTTTTAATGTATCAGCAAATATTAATGAGATAAATTATTTGGTTATGCTTTTATTTGGAATGATACAATTTTCAACAATAGAATCTAGACAATCAAATAAAATAACATGAGTTTATAAAAGAAAGTTTTCTTATGTATTCTAGTATCAAAATTGCACAACAATAAAGATTAGGTTACCCTGATAAATTAAAGCCACGTATTGTTTAATTTATTAAAAAAAAGGAAAAAATATCCTAAATATAAATGTTGTATTAGAATAATTGTTGTTTATTATTAAAAGAAATTATTCTAATATATATATATATATATATATATATATATATATATATATATATATATATATATATATATATATATATATATATATTGCCAAATATTAAGATCTTTAGAAGGTAAGAGACACCAGTGCAGTTGTAAAATTGTATATTTTGCAGCCACTGAATTTAAACTCACTTTCGTGGAGAACACACAAACATGAAACAATAAAACACAATTTTGTTAAAGTTTTTTTTTTTTGTGTGTAATAATACTTTTTTTTCCCAAAACATAAACAGTTGTTTATGTTTAGGAGCATTTAGTTTACAATTGTTTGTTTTTAGTGTTTATCTGTGCAATTTCAAATCATAGAAACTAAACAGTGAAACATCATTAATCATCATTTTCACTCAGTCAGAAAAAAAAAAAAATCCATAAATATGATTTTCTTCCACAGTTGATTGTGTGATTTTAATTAAAAAAATCATTAATCAACAAAAAAAAAAAAAAAAGTTTTTTTTTTATAGAATCCCTTTTGACACTATAAGGATTAGAATATTTTGTCAAAATCGTGCATTATTTAATTTTGTAGATGAAAAAAAAAAATTCTAAATATAAACTAAAACAAGTATTGTTATTATTAAAGGAAATTCAATCAAAAAATAATACAAGCATAAAAAGGGGAAATTTTGGTCATAATTTACAAGCTAATTTTTAATCAATATCTCAAGGGAGGGGACAATTATTCTCGTTTTTGATGTTGCGGATTCACGTTAGGGCATCTTTATGAAAAACTTCTTAATATTCTCTTAGATAAAATCTTGTCATAAAATAAAAGATAATTTTTAATTAATTTGTGAATGGAGATTTCACCCTTTGTTTTGAAGAGGAATCGTGTTAATGCATTGTATTAAAAAAAAAATCCTTTTTTTATATTTTTAAATATTTAAATTTTACTATTGGGTTGTTCGGAAAATAATTTCGTTTTTTTCCTTTGAAAATGAGAGACGATTTTCTTATAGTGTATAAATATTTTATTGAATTATATATTCTCCACTTTGATCGGTTTCTTAGCGATCTCACGAGTTGTTATTTGGCAGCTTTCATAAATCCATACTTTATTTTGTCTTCATTAGCACTTACTGGTTTTCCAGAACGTAATGCATCTTCAACATAAAAATTGCAGGCACAAAATTTGGCAAACCAGTTTTGACACTGGCGTTCTTCAAATAAATTTTCTGTATACACATCGTATATTTTTTTCCTTGATTGAACAGTATTTTCACCTTTTTGATAGCAAAAACAAAATATACCAAAAATGTCGCTTCCGATTTTCTTTATTTCATAGGGCAACAATCAAAATCTATTGAGCAGAATAAAACGAACTTTTTCACAAGCAAGCCTTGCTGTTTCAGGTGTCACAATATATAATGGTAATGCAGCTCAATTGTGAAGATGGTGTGAAAAAAATATAATTAAGTCCTCTGCTGAGAAAAACGAAATTACTTTCCTAGCAACCCAATGTTTTAAACATTATGACGGTCGCGTTATTTGCATTTATCAGTTTTTGATATAACTCGCGAATATACACTTATATAGGTAGTTATAAACTTATCCAATACGGCAAAAAACAATCTTAAAATTTTTTGACTCTCTGATTTTTAAATTAATGATATTTTTTATTGATGAAAAACTATTTTTTATCATTAAAAATTTAATAATAATTTAAAAAAAAAAAAAATGCATAAAAATAATTTAAACCAATTAAAAAAATTGCATCAAAAGTATTGTGTAAAAAAAATTTTCATAAATTAGTAAATAAATGATTTAACCTTATCAGTCTTAAGCGGTTCTATGCGGTTCTATGGCACGTGTAAAGTGACAAAACAGATTATATCGAAACTCATGCTGTGGATGAAATATGCACACGGTTGCTTTCTATATTGACCAATACAAACAGAATAATTAACATATTCAGGGATATTGTAATCCCTTTTTTAATAAAATTTTAACCCTTTAAAATTGGTATTTCTTCCTATTTTGAATAGTAATCTCTGCCTTTTGGCTCTTTTGTAAAACATCATATAATTTAATAAATGGAATTTATGCGTTCGTGTTTAAATCTTTTAAAATTATATTCTCAGAAATCCATGCGCGGTTAATGTAACTGACATATATATAAGCCGCAAAGGACGAAATTTTCTCACGAAAATTGCTACTTCAAATTAATGGTAAAAATGAAGGAAAAAAGGCAGGTACTATAAACCTCGTTAATCACAGAAGAAAAATCTATTTTACACTAGAAATTTTATTTAACAGATGCAGTTATATTTGTATTAGACAGCAAATGGTTACATTCTATTAAGCAAGTGTATTTTACCTATTGTTTACTAACCAAAAATTACGATATAATTGAGTGATAATCATACAATACAAAGCTAGCGTCTGATAATGGTTATAACTAATTTCGCCATATGGGTTAGATTAATCCTAAATTATTTTGTAGAGCAGTTCTGATGTTGCGTTTGCATAAAAAGCTGTTTTATATACTTTGAAGTACTGATATTTCAAGCGTTTAAAACCTTTCACTACTTTTTTAGGTACGTTTGTCATATTTTTGTATAACTCGGTATTTATTGGCATACATTCCGGCAAAAACACTGTTTTACAATGTATTGAAGATCTTGACTGCCTGTTAATAGATAAATATTTATTATGGGTACACTTTGTTATAATTTTATTTGAAATATACTACACGGAAGATAACGTAGCATTATACTATTAAATGTATGTTGTTTATTTATGTAAGTGTTTTCGTTTTTTATTGCCTATATATCCTAATAGAAGAACGTTTCTAAAAGTGCTACACATTAATAATAGTAACAATAATAATAATGTTTTATTTATTTATTATTATCAACTGACCTTAAATCAGAATTAATATTAAAGTTCTGAAATCTTTCATATTCATAGGTAATAAAGTCACATTTTTTTGTACACATTAAATATTCACACGATACATTCATTAGTAATATTCAGATCTATCGCCATTAACATCCAGCCAAATTTTTCCACATTTAAAGCATTTATTAGTATCTATATTAATAGCCAGTCTTACAAATACCTTAGCTTCATTATTAAACGGCACCGTTGTCAAAGAGACGCAAAAATGTGACGTAACACAATTAGAAGTATCCCCATAATTGGTACGTAATGCGCAATTTTTCTTTCTTTCTTTCATCTTCCTTCAGTCAAAAGACTGCAACAACAAAGGAACAGTAGAGCTATAATAAGCGTATTCTTTCAGTTTACTGTAAAAATGTGTCTCGCTCTGCCTGGTTGCGCCGAGCTAATTAATATAATTTGCCTGATTAATTCTTCTCATCCACGAATATATTTCAATGAAAAAAAAAAAAAAGATGATGCAAAAACGTATGTAAATATCTTTCATTAGCTGTAGCAATAAGATGATTAGTAAATCGGACGAAACCAATTCCTTGTATATCATAAAACAAAGTATGCTTGCATGTAAATTACAATAAATCAAAGAATACCAACTCTTTTTTTAGGGCAAAAATATGTTTTAAAATTAAATCCTAATTGGTATTGCTTTTTGAAAACTTGATATATTGATTGCAAATTGCAACTTTTTCTCAAATATATAACATCGTCTATAATGTACATTGTATTTTCATTCTTCTCTTTTCTTTCAAAATTGCTTTAAATATAAAGTATTCATCCAGCCACGTCACTGTAAGACCTAATCTGCTAAACATATTGTAAAGCATTCATCTTAAGGAATGAGATTAAAATACCAGGAAAGTCTCGTAAAATAACTTTTTTTTTTCTCGTTAAAAAGGGTGAAATCTATTGAAAAATACCGTGAAAAATGGGTATGGTTTGAATTTACGGATTTCGCCTTTCAAAAACACAAAATTCTCATAAAAAAAATAATAATAATAATAATAATAAATAAAAAAAAAAGGGGGGGAGGGGGATTTTTTTCAATTTTTGTACAATTCATTTTTGCTGTGAGCCTGTTTTTTATTTGTTTATTTATATTTTTTTTTCCCTTCGTATTCGGAGGCAACAATGATAGTTCGATGCAGTATCACTGTTAAAAATTTTGTAAGAGGTTAAACTAAAACTTGGTACACAGTACCTGAAACCATAACATGGTGAAACCTTTTACCATAATTTGGAGCTTGGTTTTACCAAACATTTAACTGTACTCTGTAAGAGATTTCGGTAAATTTACAATAATTCTTAGTTAAAAGCAAATAATCGAGATTCTTAATCTTAATATTCTGTATCTTTATCTATTTTTATTATTTAATTTCTCAATAAAAAATAAAAAATGAATATTTCTAATTTAGAAAAAGCATTCTAAGTTACAAATGTATTCTCGCTAATATTTAATCAAATTAATATTTCTCATTAAGATGTATATATATATATATTTTTTTTTTAACATCTCCGTTTATTTTTCTTTGTAATTTTACACAAGGCT
This sequence comes from Salticus scenicus, assembly GCA_963930645.1. NCBI lineage: Eukaryota > Metazoa > Arthropoda > Arachnida > Araneae > Salticidae > Salticus > Salticus scenicus. Next base: position 79,944,005 of record OZ005650.1, read on the forward strand.
TAAGATAAATGATTACCAGTAGTTTTCTGTTGAAGTTTTTAACAGTGTATTATCTGAAACCACAAGATGGGGAAATCTTTTACCAGGATTTGGTGCTTAACTGAAACAAAAAATTTAGTAGAACTGGTACATAATTGCAGTTACTACAGTAAGAAATTTTATTCAACCTAGCACTGAAATTTTTAACAGTGTAAAATGCGTTTAAATAATGGCATTGAATGATAAATAAAAACTTTACAAGCAAAAATTGCTGTCATGCTACGGCGATGGTTACATTTTTTTTTTTTTTTTTTTTTTAATGAAGAATCGTGATTGACTATTTAGACCTGAAAGAGCTGTTACGTGTTTTATAATTTATAATTTTTTCTTATAAATTTGTATTTATTGAACCAGCATGAATTTATTTTAAAAATGAATAATATGATGGATTCGATTTCCCCATTGATTATACATACTACTTTCCTCTACAGTCGGCAGCATAATTTTTCGAGCACTAGCCAATAATTCCTATATGAAAAAAGTACACTTAAGACTGTTTTGTTAAATAAATCCTTGTCGAATCATGTTCTTAGACTGACTAAGAACATGACTCGATAAGGATTTATTTAACAAAGCAGTATTAAGTGTACTTTTTTTAGACAGGGATTATTGCTAGTGCTCGAATAATTTTGCAGCCGACTGTAAATGACCGGACACTTCCGATTTGAGACATTTTTTCAAATATCCGAAAAAGTACTTGACGAATCATCTTGAGACTTCAGGAGTGTAAATAACAAGTTACACCTCATATATTTCAGTGAAAGTTTTGCTCCGAAAATAAAAGGGGGACCAGTAAAAAATAAAATAAAAATGAAAATGTTTGGGATAACCCTGCAAAAAGTAATGCATGAAATGCAATCCAGCTCTAGTATGTGATTATGAGGCTCTTTCTTATTATCTGTATAAAATTTTATGAAGCTACTAGATATATTCATGGAGATATAACTGTTTCTTAAAATTTTTTCAAAAAAACTTGTCACTTTTTTACTATAACACGCAAGGTATTAAATACAGTGCAAAGCTATTTTCAGAAATGTTGACACACACAACATTAGGCATAGCATACTGCAATCAGAATGCAAAAATATTAAATATCTAATGAAATATGATCAGTTTTACTAAATAATTTTTAACTGCGCATGCGCAAGCTCTAGCGAAATTTCATTTGCATAATATAATAACCGATAGTATTGAGCTACTTATATGAAAACCTTAAACAAATATCATGTACAGTCGGTAACAAAAGTCTCCGAACACTAGCAAAAATTCCAATTTAAAAAAAGTACACTTAACACAATTTTGTTAAGTAAATCCTTGTCGAATCCTATTCTTAGTCAGTCTAAAAACAGGATTCGACAAGGATTTATTTAACAAAACTGTATTAAGAGCACATTTTTTATATAGAAATTTTTGCTAGTGTTCGGAGACTTTTGTTACCGACTGTAAATTCAAAAAGTTGTACACAATCGAATGAACTGAATTTTAGTTCTTCTGAAAAATAAAGAAAATGATAAGGGGTTTTCTCAATATGTATTTATGATCAGCGAACATTGCATTACCATTGACTGAATCAAAATAAAAATGTGAGTAAAACCCCTTATAGTTTAGCTATTTTTATTTTATTTTTTTTTTTTTTTAGAGGAACTGAATAACAGTTCATTCTATCGCGCAAAACTTTTTGAATTTACACTACATATTGTTTTAAAAGTGTTTTTCCAGCTTATCTGAAAGTGCGAATAATTTTCGTTAAAAACTCTGTATATTATGAATAAAAAACATGTTATTATTATTATTATTATTATTATTATTTTAGTTTTAAAATAAATGCTTATATCTCCGTTATTTAATATACTATCGTCACACAAATTCATCCACAAACTGAAATGGGTCCGCATTAGCATATCATAAAGTTACAGTTCATTTCGTTCACTTAATGATACAGGGTGATCACAAACATTATTGATTTTGCTCAATCTGCTATCGACCCCCTAAATGTTGCCTTAAACCAATCTTCACTGAAAAACATGAAGAAGACCCAGTTCCTTAAATACCCAAAGTTTGAAAACATTTCATGGAGAGATAAGATTTTAAATTGAAAAAAACTTATCTTTTGCAAATCATGCTAAACTTTAGAGCAGGAGTGTATTAGATTTACTATACCCTTCAGCCTTAAACCTATGGAAGATTCAAAAACGTGTTTTTCTAATTCTACAAGAATTAAATCTGATAAAATAGGACAAAGAGGGGAACCCATCGGGACACCAAAAGTTTGTTTATATATAACTTTGTTAAACAAAAATATATTATTATCATTAATGTGATCAAAAGCTTCATATATAAATTTGTAAAAAGAGTTAAGTGATGGAGTATAATTACATTTATCAAGGATAATATATTTAAATATATCTAAAGGAATATTTTAAAAAAGGGAAACAACATCAAGACTGAAACATTTATCAGTAGGGGTAAAAGTAGCATTAAGAATTCTATTTTTAACTTATAATCCGATTTTACAATATGAGGCATGAGGGTCGTTAAAGATCAACGTTCTAAGTAAATTTGACAAAACATTTTTTCTAGAAAATAGGAGGGATTATTGCATTTTGAGACGATGGGACGAAGAGGGTGGTTAATTTTATGAGTTTTAATTAAAAAAAAAAAAAAAAAAAAAAAAAAAAAAAAAGGGGGGTTAGATGGGTATAAAAGAATTTTGATACTATGTAGTGCAATTAAATCTATATATTTATGAATAAACTTTTGAACATTACGGGTAAAATTTTCAGTAGGGTTTGTTTTTATTATAACACTGGCTAAGTCATTAATAACTGTAAGAGCTTTTGTATGGAAATCATTTGTATTAAGTGCTACAATTTGTTTAGATTTATCAGTAAGTATTAATCGTACATTTTTGTTAGTTTTAATTTGTTTTGAAGCAGCATTTTTTTTTTTTTTTTTTTTTTTATGCAGTTTTCTCGTTAACCAAACATTTTAACCTCAATAATGGGTTCAATGATCAAAATCTCGTAATTTCAAAACAAATTAAAACTGACAAAAATGTACGATTGTTACTTGCTAAAAAGACAGACGTATAAGAATTAAATATATTAGGAAAACAAATTTATGGGGATAAAGATTGTCGAGTAATCATAAAAAGTAAATAAACTTACTAATATATATTGTACAAGATAATAATATTGAACCTTTTTTTCAAGACAAATTACTAGAAAAATGAGCACATAACGATTATTGTCAAAATTAGGTTTTCTTAATTAAAATCGCGTCATTTTGATTTGATACACATTTTATTAAACGCATTTCCGTTTATTACTAAGTAGATTTTATTTCCTTTGTTAAAAACTGGCTCAATAACTTCATTCATAATTACGGATTATGATAACGACTTTTATATCGCACATACTATGATATCGACTTTTATATCATACATACATATAGATAATCGGTTATCATCATTATTTTATCTCTATATTCACTCATAATCGTAAAATAAATTTCAAAGATATCTTCTTTTTTTTTTTTAACTGAAAGAAAATAATTTTTGTATAATATTCATTTATGTTACTTCTTGCCAATAGACTCTTCACAGCGTCGTCTGCTCAGTCATGGGATAGACAAAAACTGAGAAGAGAATTCAGTTAAATATTGTTCTTAAGAACAAAAGTGTTAATATTTAACATAAAATAAAATAAATCAATATTGTGCATTTGTAAACAGTAGAATAGTTGTATTTGTAAATTTAATAATTTTTAAAAATCACTTTATGTGTTTGTTTATTTTCACCTGTAAGAATCGATCTTTGTATGTTGTGGTGTAACTGTTACATTAACTGATCGAGCAATAAATAATAGATTGTTCTCGTGGAATGTTTATGGATTATGATTTGAAATTTTAAAACGTTTTCAATTAAATTTAATTGCATAAAGGTGTTACAACAAGTTAATTAACTTAGTTACTGATCTAAATGGATTTACGCCGAACAATGTTGCACTGTCAATGATTTAAGTACCAAAAATCAGAGTATTTAACATGTTCTTCATGAACATCAATAACAAATATAAACTAAATGATGATTGTAACTGTTTACAGCAAACAAAAGATGATGAATAGTGATATAAAATGGATTAAAAATAATTATGTATAAAAAAAAAAATAACTCAGATTAAATACGATTGATCAAAAATAAGAATAGAAAATATGTTATTTCAGCAATCGCTATAGATATACAAGACTTTGTCTGCTATTTGTTCTTCATCTATCATGTGACCTCTGACGTCAGGTAGGAAGAGCCCTTTACAAAACGCAACTAATTGTTTTATCACATATAATGATTGTTTCTTTAATAAAGGAAAAAAAAGAAAAAAAAAAAAAAAAAGCTCTCCTTCTTGTTGTAGATTATTTTGACGCGTTTCTGACAGCATTAAGTTTAAGGGACATCTCTTTAAAAATTATATATATATTTAAAAAAAAAAATGTGCAAAGGTATAATATAATTTGTAAAAGACACTAGTGTAAAACATTAGATAGTAAAAGCGTGCGTTTAGAGATTTATTGCTCCCATGGCAACATAAATGTATTTTGTTACATTTTTTTTTTACCCATATATATGGTTGCGAAAGCATTACTTTTGGGTCAAATATTTAAAATTGTTTTTGTTATATTTACAGGTTTTGAGGTCATGTAAATAAGAAAATCATAGTGGTTCGTCTGTGTGTGTGTCTATTATCAGCATATCTTAAAAAAAAAAATAGTTGCAGGAAGTCCTACTCAGCATTCTAAATAATCTGTATCATACAGTGACGCTACATTAGACTTTTCGTTGAGATCAAGCGAATAGCCCGTGTGCGGTTGATCTGTATATATATCTATTATCAATTTAACTTAATTCAAATGTGGTATTTTGAAGTTCGTATTAGATTGCAAATTTGATCAAGATTGTCAAGTTTGAAGGTAAATTAATAGCAGCCTTGATTTTTATTTCACTTATTTATTTTATTTTTCTTAAATAAATGTAGGCACAATAATTGGACAGGGGTTTGAGCCCCCCCCACACACACAGACACATAGAATTATATGTCAAGTAAAATTCTTGCTAAACCTATTTTAGATTATTTTTAAAGTAGATAGAACTGTATTTTCTTATATTATTGAGCTTACGAGTTAATTTGTAACCTATCTTTATAGTATTGAAGTGCAAGATAAGAGAAAGTCGTGTGAGCGACACACCAGATTCTTTTAATTGATGAAGGCGATAATAAAAAAATTATAAATATTCATTTAACAAAAACACGTTTAGTCTAAACACTATTTCTCCAGCTTCATTGTTATTTTTGTTTATTGTTATTTTTATTATTATTTATATTTACTCACCAGCTTAAAAAAAAAAAAAAAAAAAAATAAAAAAAAATTGTAAATCTATATTTTTCTTAACATTGAAAAACATTTTTTTCACGAATTATACAACTTTATCATTTGTCAAATTTTAGCATTGCAGAATTCTTAAAATATCGTAATAAAATTTTCATTTTTCTTCCTTTTTTTATCGAATCGGAATTTAAAAGATAAAACACGAAAAAACAGAATTTTACAAATGAATCATTATTTATTTGTAACAAAAGAATTTATCACTATTCATTTTTTTAGCAAAAACCAAGAAATTGAAATAATTTAATCTATCATTTTAAGTAACTTGTTTTCTTATAACATTTTATCGCCAATTTCAGACACAAAAAAGCCTTCAGGCACAACAAAAGCCTTTGAAACTTTATAATGAATGCATTCCCCCTCCCTCCTCACCGTCATCACCATTTGGAACGCCGTACAATAGTTACATAAAAAGATAAAATTTTTACCAGAAAATTTATAATAATAATAGCCATTTACATACAATAACTCGCTATTTTATTAGTCAATGAAGTTATCATAAAAGAAAGTCTAAAATTTGATGTACTTTTTACTAACTTTCTAATGAATTTGTGTTAAAAAAAAAAAAAGACATTATTTTGTCCATTTTATTTTATTTTATTTTTATTTTTATAAATGTCGTCTATATTTAAATATTTCCCAAAAAGTTTTCAGCTACTCGCAAGAAATAAATGAAGATGCAATCGTTATTTTTGTACATATGAATATAATTTTCTAAGATCATCAAAATTAAAGGTAATGATTTTATTTTATTATTATTCATCGTGAAAAAAAAAATATTTTTTTAATATTATGGATAAAACATACATACATTACATTATACATTTATGCATAATAGAATATATATTATAATACATTTTAACTAAATTATTAACTACCCGGCAGGAAGGATATCATAAAAAACAATCTGCGAATAAATATACAATTTATGGTCTTAAAATGTTATTAAAGTGTAATATTATAATAATTCATGATATTTTATATATTATCTCGTATAATCTATATTATGCTTTAATGAATAATAATATTTTAATTATAACATTATTGAAAATATTATTTTTAAAAAAAACCTCCTTTCTCTTTCATATTAAACTCTTATTCAAGGACATCATTTATGTTAGCTTTAATTATTCTAACAAAATTGAAAATTTATGTAGAAATTATCACGGTTGATATAATTTCAAAAAAAGAAAAAAAAAAAAAAGTTGTGTTGCTTAATTGCTTGTAAAAATAGAATTTTAATATTGTAAATTCTGTAAGGAGTTTTTTTTTTTTTTTACTTCAAAAAGAAAAATCACGCTCCAGAGAAGATATTAAATATGAAATGAAAACCTTTGGTTTTTTGATTGTTTTGTTACCATTTTAAGAAAAATCACTTTAAATAGCTATTAAAAACCACAAAACGAAATTATATATCTCTTCACAGATGAAGTAACACTTCAAATTACAACATACAGTGTTACTCTGTAATAACTTCAATATATTCTTTATCAAGAAAACTTGTCAAGAAGCCTAAGTACCAACGTAAGAAGTCAACGAAAAAGACCACAAAATCAGTGTTTTTCTTTGTCTAGTTAGGAAAAACTTTTAATTCTTCTTCATCTTTTACTCCTTATTCCATTGATGTACGAACATTTCTCGAGGAGATATTTCAAAGAAAAAGGAGCCCCAAATGCTTCTTTAGAGAAGAAGGTGCCGACATAAGGTATGAGAAGGGGAATAGAAAAAAAAAAAGAGTAAGAAGCGAAAATGAAGTATTTTCTAAAAAGAAATCACTCAAAGCTGGTAAAGATGAGAAAAATTTAAATCGAAATTCGTTTAAGCATACGGTTTCTTATCGATAAGGTGTCGCATACAGCTCTTTAAGAATGAAGTGTTGGGTAGATACAACATTCTTAACTTCCACGAAAGATAAGAGGTTTTTTTTTTTTTTTTTTTTTTTTTTTTTTTTTTTTTTATGACCAAGCTTTTTGTACGTGAGAACAAACAGTGTAGAAAAACAAACAAATTAATTAAATGTTTTAATTTAGGGTATACGCTATAGCTTTAAGCTGTAAAGCAAAACATCTTTCTAACACACAAATAATAAATCCGATAACTTACGTCCTAATTGAAAAGAATTTAAAGGTAATTAAAAGACCTTTTCTTAATTGGCAAACTACGGGGAGGTGTTTTTTCTTTCGGGTTTATTCAAAAGCGGTTTCTTAATTAAGCAGGTGCTTTGTTGTCGGCTTCGAAATTTTCGATGAAAGCAAACATGTAGAATAAAAGTTAATGGAAAACAAGCAACGTTAACAAGAAGACAAAGATTCGCACAGATGTGTAATTACTCCGATAAAAATGTCTTCTGTTAATTACATTTGCATTTTGATGCACTAAATGTTGACGGCAAAAACAGGCTCGCTTCCATGTATTCATATGTTTTTGTCCTTCCCGAAATATTGAAGAAAAAATAAAAAAGCGTTATTGAAGAGAGTTCTGGTAAATTTATTAATTCCGATATTTTTGAATAATCTTTATTAGAGCCATAAACGGTTGTAAAGAATGCTGCATAATATTAATTTACATAAAAAGTGTGGATAAAAAAAAGGACTCTATTTCTTTGGAAAATAATTTAACAATGAAGGCAAGGATTAAAATATATGCAACGTTGAAAGAAAACAATGGTTATGAACAAATAGAAACTGCTATACCGATCAAATATTTTTCTATGTTGGAAATGAAATTTGTCTGATAAATTTTAAAAATTCCATCGTTTTGGATATTTGAATAATAAACAACCCTATTAAAAAATATTTCATCCTGAAACATTCAACATTTGTGAATTTTGTCTTAGATTAATTAATATCACTTTTTAAATCAAGACTGATTAAATAAGTACAGGGACAATGAAAACATGTAATGAATATTAAATTAAAAAACTCTTTCTGGATATGATTATGCTACAATCATATTCATGTATAAATTTGCTTGATAATAAAAAAAAAAATATATTTCTTTAATATTATATTTCTGCAAAAAAACAAAATATAATATAATAAAAATAAATAAAAATAAAAATATTGAATATTAGTTTCATCAAAATTGTAGCACAGGTAATACTAAATAAATATGATAACTTATCAATGTTTAATTTCAATATACAAGCAAATATGTAAAAGAAGTTCATAATTAATATTTAAAAAAATTTTAAAAAGCAGAATTTCATAATAAAGCAAGATTTTTATAAGATTCAAAAGTTTTTTTCTTTTATGAATAAGTAAAAACTAATTAAAGTTAATAATGCATGAAAACATATTAGAATTAAAAGGAATTGGCTAGTTTTAATTAAAAAATATTTTATTTCATGTAGATTAAAGGATTATATCCGTATGTTAAGGGAATCATCATATTATAATTAAAAATAAATAAATAAAAATAGATTTTTATCTTATTTCTTTATCTTCATCTATCCATCACAAACACTATCACATACACTAAAAAATCACATATCTATCACATACCTAAAAAACATGAAAATTAATGAAAATACAAAATACGTTTTTCGGAAATTTTCGTCGCACTGGTATTCACTTTCATGAGTTGTTATATGATAACACAATTGTTAGTGCAGCAGTAGTTTACAAAAAAATATTTTTATGTGTGTGTGTGTGTGGGGGGGGGGGGGGGTAAGTAAGTTTCTGATTTGCTTTTTAATGGTAATATTAGGATGTTTTACTTCTTTATCTCAAATAATAACTTACAGTGTTTCATAAATGATTATATTCAATACGTACTTTGATAGTTACTTGTGATCGGCATGGTTTATATAAATCAGTATAAACGTCCGAAGAATTTCAAGGGGCTAGTACGTACACAGGGCATGCATGTCTCTGTCCAGGTAAGTTTTCTAAAAATTAAGTCAGAGTTTTTTTTATGCTATATTGAAAGAGTTAAAGCCGTTTATGAATCGAATAGATATTAACATACAACTTTTAAGTGAAAAAAAAAAAAAAAGAGAAAAATATGAACGAGACAGATCTTTTAGAAAGCAAGGCAAACCTTTTTTTTAACAGTTTCCAACGAGGTTGGAAAGTGTTAATGACTTCGGTTTGTTTGTCTGTCTGTCCGCACTCTAACTCCCGTGAATATTCATGAAATTGCTTGAAACTGATATATATTATTCAGTTTCACTCTCAGATGTTCCCTATTGAAAATGGAGTGGATACCTTTAATGGTTTGTGTACAGGAACATCCGAAACTATTCCAAAGCATTGTGTTACTAGTCAAAGGAAAATTGAAATTCAATTTTCCTTTGACTATTTGAGTTTGTCCATTATGTTTTTATTTTTATTAAAATTTATATTCTTGTATTATTTATATTCCTGTATTTTATTCTGATGTATTTGCTTATATGCTTCATTTATGAATTCATGCTTTGTATTAATTAAATTCGTTTGCTGTATGGTCTTGCTCCCATCTGTGAGAAGTTGGGGGCTAGAAACGTATTTTTTTGGCTAAATAGCCAACGTTTCGTCATAAACTTCCCATATTTTCTTCCCTACATGGGGGAGCTCCCCTGAAGAAGGCCTTCGTGTGTTTTGGGATTAATTTTCATCTATCCTTGGTTATTTTGCTTATATATATATATATATATATATATATATATATATATATATATATAAATGTAGCGATAAATTGTAATATTGATAATCATTGTGGAAACGAAAAAGTGTATACAAGGTGTAACAAAACTAATCATCACAACAATAAGGGAGGGATGAGACTTGCCAAATTAAACAACTTTCACTATACGATATGGGGTCGGAAAGCAAAAGGTAAGCCACGAGAGGGCACTTTTTCCTGAAGGATATGAAACATCGCATTTCGTAGAACCCATCATTTAGTTATTATTAGTTCCCTGAGATACAGCAATATTCGAATGCGGTGAAGGCCGATGTGCACCCTATATGTGGGGCTGTAAACGGTAATGCCGCAGAAGAGGTAGGACCTTTTTTAAGAGCGATTTCAAACAGAGCGCTGTCCGATCGAAGAATATTTTATAGCTTTCACAGGCAACCACTGGAGACGGGCTCGTTCCTCACCTAAGAACAAGGTCGAATATGGAGCGTAAGAGCGATAAGTCGAATGTACAAAATCTTAGAAGAAGCGGACGACCATCCTGAACAAATAACGCAAGCAATAACTCCTGATTAAGGTTTTAGCTATATGATGGTACAGCATGTGTTGCTTGAAGAAAGGTTAGATACTCATCATCTTCAATGGGTTCAGGCTTTAAATGAAACGGATTTTTCACAACGTATAACATTTGCAAGTTCATTCCTGGAAGTGAGAAAATTGCAACCACAGTTTGCAGCGTTAAGTAAATGTCAAGAATCTTCCAACGTCGGCCTTATTCCCTTCGTCCCACTATAAACCATCATTGCATTTGGTGGTAGCTCATTTAACCATTTGTTGCAATGTTTTCAGCAATAAAAATTCTTTATCCTTTATTTGTTCGCTTCGATTTTATACTCCAGGTTCACCAAAGAGATGCCCACTTGCAGCTCGCTCTTTGCCTTCTAACCTCTTAATATATTTAAAAGTTATTTGTTTTGGTAAGTTCTATTACTCCTTACAGTTGTGACCATTAATTTTATTACACTAAGCATACCTATGATGCAAAATTCTAAAATGCACATTTTTTTAGTTTGAAGTCTCTTTTACAAACCTTTATACTCAGATATATCATTTAAAAATTACTCTATGTGTATAAAAATAGTCATTTTTGCTTTTTTTTGCACAGCTTCTATTTCGGCTTCTAAATCCGCAATTGTTTAAACAACCATTTTTTTTTTTTTTTTTTTTTAAATAAAAAATGACTGCATTCGATTCGATGGTTAATGCATTATCCCTTAGAAAAATAATATAATTATTTGAGGGAGATTTATGAGTTTATGAAATTATGCAGGTTGAAAAAAAAATGTATTATTTTTCATGAAATTTGTGGAAAGTAAAACGAATAAATCGTTTATTAGTGCTTCCGAAGTCAAGTAACCACAAAGTAAAATTACAAATTCCATGCAAAATATGTAGGTATAGACATATGCAAAGGAAAAAACCAAGGACATGAAATCTCTACTCTTAAATATTACAAAGGAAAGTAGCATGGAGAGAAAGCAAATACAAAAAGCTGTTAATGAATGTTCTGAACATAATCTTGAGTGATTGTAATTTCAAGGCTGTATAACTATATTTAACTGTTTTTAATCAAGAACACAAATCACTATATTGTCTCAACTTTTTATTAACGTTGTCCAAAATAACCTTTGTATTCCTTCAACTTTCTAAATGAATGATATTAAATAATTATCTATTCTAATAAAACAAAGTGTTTGTGTGTCTGTCTGTGTGCGATGTGCAGAAAAAAGTGTGGAGCGCCCAGATCTAAAAACTTTTTCAGTAAAGGAATGCGTGCAGATTTGCGACATACCTATAAATTTTCAATATTTCTATTAGATATTTAAAAAAAAATATGTTTTATGCATTTTTTTTTTCCTCGACATTTTTCCTTGAGTTGCAATTTCAAGCTGATGAAAAGAAAATTAAATGCTTGTAACTTTTAATTTCATTTATGTTTTTATATTAAAAAAAAAAAAAAATTAAAATTAAACCATTATTGTCAAAATTTTCTAATTAAAATGACGTCATAGTAGCTTTAAAATTTCGTATCTGACGTATTTATTTTTTAAAAATTAATTTCAATTAATCAAATAACTTTTTTTTTTTTTTTTTTTTTTTTTTTTATCCTTGATTGTATCGTTTTTAAAGTAATGTGAGTACAGCTTAAGTATGACTCCCTTGGCGTCTTTAAATATCTTTGCCATTTTGGAGATGAATTAAAATGGCTAAATTGCATAAAGACTTTGGCGAGAAAAGCTCAAGCTACTCCGGTGTCAAATTTTAAATTTCGCCAAAGTGTCTTATACTAAAGCAGTTCCCTAATGTGAATGCATATTTAGTTTATTTTAAATTAATCGCATTTCTAACCAACATAATGAAACTAAAATAACTAAATGTCATTTACATTTCATGAACGACTTTATATCACGATACTTATCCATGGTCTTGGTTTGCTGAAAATAGTCGCCAATCGAAATATATATTTTTAAATGTTTCAATTATTGAATTAAAATATATATATAAATAAATATATAATAAATTTTGTCAAAGACAGAATTTAGTTTAGTACGGAGGACTATTAATTTCAATCTATAAAATTTTAATTTTTATTTTTAATTTATTTTTTATCTCATTTTTTGACCGTAAAACTGGGCCAAGTGCTTACTAAAATGACTGAAATGAATTGAAATGAAGTGTTGTCACCTAAATTTCATACTTTAGTTAATTTTAAAAAATCTAATTGTCATGTTGAAAAACTGTTTGCAACCATGGATTCAGAAAAATCATCCCTTTCATTTGGTACCGCATTTGTAACGATAGGACTGATATTTCTAACTTCGATTCCCATTTTTTAGTGTTACACAAAGCTGGTTTACAAAACTTGGCGACGACCACTTAAATATATTGACCAGCGAAGCGAGTGAAACCTGCGCGTAGAAAAATAAAATAAAAATAAAAATAAATAAACAGTTTAAAGCGACAGCAAAGGTTTTTTGGGGAGGATGGAGAGAAAATCTATCTTTTTTTTTTCTGAAAAGGTTTTCCATTATAATGCTTTAATTACAATATATGAACGTCTCATTTCATACCCCCCCCCCCCCGCCCCCCTGAATACCACATTATACCTAATCGTTTGAGAAAAGTAATGTTTTTTAATACTTTTTTTTTTTTTTTTTGACTATTTATTTTCTTTTAACAACCCAAAACCAGTTTTAATTCAACTGTTTTTCATCAAGTTTTGAATTCTTCCATGGTATATTAGCCCTATTTAAGCAACAAAGATTTAGATAATTTCAAAAAAGCTCTAAAATAGGCAGACATTAAAAAAAAAAAAAAAAAAAAAAAATACATATTTATAAAATTGAACCAGTAAAAATAAATAAACTAGTATTTTACATATTAATCTTTCAAAATTATAACAAATCTTAAAACAAGCATCAGTATACTAGGTCTCGTTAAGAATTAAACAATAGAACTGAAAAAATAAGGCGAAAAAAAAATTATACAGACACGACATTATTTCATTATTTAAAACATGAAAATCTGACATTGACAGATTTTAATTTAGTGCCAGAGGCCTACTGCTACACTTGTTAATATCGACAAATTCTTCTTTAGTTAATTCGTGACGATCTAAATTCCATGATAAAGTTTTCATTAAATCAAACCAATGTGTTTCAGCTGCAGATACTATAACAAATAACGTTGGAAGTTCAAACTGTCTTATAGCCGCAAAACAACGTTTTTTCTCTTTTTCCCAATGAGGGGGAGGTGTGCCTTGGGGGGGACTCATGTCAAAGGTGTACCTTGGGGGGGGGGACTCATGTCAAAGTTGTACCTTGGGGGGGGATTTATGTCAAAGTTGGGCCTTGGGGGGACTCATGTCAAAGTTGGGCCTGGGGGGGGGGGACTCATGTCAAAGTTGGGCCCTGGGGGGACTCATGTCAAAGTTGTGCCTTGGGGGGGACTTCATTCAATAAATCCCCGTTCAATAAACCGACTGAAATAGGCCCTTAGCACTATAAAGAGTGTATTATAAAAATTCGACAACGCTGTACCGACTGAAATAGGGGTACCTTGGGGGGGACTCATGTCAAAGTTGTGCCTTGGGGGGACTTCATTCAATAAATCCCCATTCAATAAACCGACTGAAATAGACCTCTAGCACTAATTAAGAGTGACCTATAAAAATTCGATAACTGTACCGACTGAAATAGGCCTCTAGCACTAATAAAAATAAGTGCTAATCAATTAATTTCGAAATTTTTTATTTATTTTTTATTTTATTATTATTTATTTTTTAATTATTTATTAAAAACTTCATTTTATTCAACTCAAATTTATTCAACATTCTCATGATGTTTATTTATTAGAAATAAATTATTAGTGTTTAAGTCTTAGCCATGCGAGCATAATGTTTTTTGGAAAAAAACAAATAAAGTTACAACATAATAAAATAATTAGTAATTGTAGTTACATAACAAGGAAAAATAATATATTTTTTAATATTCGGAAAGACTAAAAATTCTTTGTAAAAAATGAAAAATTCTTTGGACCATGATAGATATAAATTCATCGAAGCATAATATCTTTAGTTAATAATTCAATTATCCAAAACTCAATTAGGAAACGATGATAAAAACGTTAATCGATATATTTTCTTTAATGTTTATCCAATTTTTAAAAGTTTGTCAGTTATTTACCAACAAAAATTTTCACATAAGTACTATTTCTTACAGTTAAATTAATATTATTTTTCTCCTTTTTTCGATTAAAGTTTGCTATTTTTCGTAATGACTTTAGCGTGTTATCCACCACTTATAAGAAAATGGTAGAACGATTTCGATTAATTTCATTTATCTTTCAAATGCTTTTTTCCTGGACTAGTAAGTTAATTAGATTGAAGTTTTTTAAATATATATTGGATTTACGGCTTCGACATGTAAAACTGAGATTTATTCGTAATTCATCTGCAAAATCGATAGTTTGCGTGTACTTCAATATATTAAAAAAAATTATATGGTGCGGCAGTTACACGACTTTCTGTTACCATGCATTTGAATACTATAAATATATAATACAGATTAAGTTTAAAGGTATAACAGATACTATATATGAATTTACTTTAAAATAGCTTGTAAACAAGTTTATTTGAGATATATTTCTGTGTGAGGAGGACTGTAACTTTCTCAAACCCCCATTTGAATATTATCTACATTAATAAAAGAAGAAAAATAATAAAGCTATTATTAAAGTGAAAAGTTTATTCCAAATTGTTTGGATAACACAACACACCGCTCCTTGAAACATACCAACCTTCGTCAAAACTTTGCAAGTGCATATGCAACATCAAGTGAAATCTCAGCATATGATGTTCAAAATACCAAATTTGAATAATTCCTTGCAGTTTTTAGTTTGTATTTAAGTTAAGCTGGTAACACACATAAACACACATGTCAATCGCTAAAATTTTTATTTTCGTAATCAGGGGACCTCAAAACGCGTAATGTACAGAAAAAATTCAATGTTGAAAATTGGAATTCAAATAAATGCTTTGTCTGATGTATAGGTATGAGAAATTAACTATCATTCCTAAGCAATTTTTTCTGCACTTGGTAAAATTAGTAAGTACTTCCATCAATTACATTCAATGGAGAATAATTTATTTGCTTAGTTTGGGGTAGCCTTGTATATTGTCAATAAGTTTTATACACGCATAATGAATAACATAAAATAATATGATGTACTTAAATTTACCACGATATGAAAAGAACATAACACGACTTGAAATACACTTCTAGCAATTTCCAGATATAGCTCTAATGTATCGGAATTACTTTATTTGGATCTGTAAATAAATATTGAATGATTTTCAGAAATATCTTATACGAATAATGATTTTATATATATATAAAAAATATATAGGTAAGTTTCATGCACTTTATGCTTTGAATAGTTGTATTTTGGAGCACCCTGCATATATTTATTATGAATATAAAGATTAACTCGCGTATTATAGAGACATATTTCTGTAATAGGTCTGTAATCCTTTCAACGGAGGGTTCCAGTTCATTATATGATTTCGTTGTTCAATATGAATACTACTGAAAATGTACATTCAGTGGTTATCACGTATAATATAAAAACTATTGGGATTATTCTGAGCAGCCCTGTAAATTAGTTGTTAATTATATTTACATCATGTTCTATTAAAAAAAAAAAAAAAAAAAAAAAAAAAGAACATAATTTTGAAAATCTTAATCATGTAAGTTAATTTAGCTAGTTGAATGAATTATAACAGTGTTATAATATTTGAATGTTCAGATTTATCAGATTTGCCACTTCCAGGCCGAATACTTATTTTACTATCTTATATACATTGTTTCCAGTTCCATATGTGCTTTTAGAATGTGCTTTTAGAATGTACATTATTCCATTAAATTCATCTTAAATTATTTTATTATTTGAATATGGCATTACTTTTTTCTTTAATTCTTTATCAATCTTTAGTAATGTTTAGTGGCAGTGAGTTTTATGCCATCATTTCTTCATGTTACTATAATAAAATAAAATAACAAGTGGTTAATAATAGATTTGCACTAATTTAAAAGTATTAATTTAATAAAATATTGCATAATTAATATTTATCCAAAAAAAAAAAAAAAAAACACGAATTTAAAAGTATTAATTTGTTAATCTTGAAACTGTTACTGGTTATATTTACATTTTAGTTTTTTGAGGATAGTGATGGCATTTCCTCATCTGTTTTCTTGCATTCTATAATCATTACAACAATATATATTTACATTAGAATTTAAGCTTTTGTATTTTTGCAAATAATTTTAATGCATATTGGCTAATTAAAAAATAAGATTTAATTGTGATGTATCTTAGTAAATTAGAATTTGTAAAGTAATTCATACATCTCAACGCATATTGTTTAACATTAATAATATATATGAATATTCATATATCTTAGATTTTCCACCTTCAATACAAACATATATATTAAATATATATAACAAACATGATTAAAAAAAAAAAGCTTGTGTAAGCAGTTATAAATTCAGTAAATAATCAGGAGTGAAAGTTACTGCAATAGGGTGGTTCAATACTTCTCTTCAAGTTCGATTATTTGTACAATAGACGGTAATGTACTCGAATTCTTTTGTGCGTTCTCGTGAAATGGTATATATTTCAAGCAAGCAGTTAATAAAAAAATTTTTTGAAACTGGGACTAAAGCAAAAAGCCCAAATAATATTAAAAATTTATCATAATGTAATTCTATACATTTATTTATTTATTTTATAATTTGAACAGGTTTTAATTTCTTGACACTGATTAGTAATTACTTCTATATTATTATTTTCCGTCCAAATTTATAATTTTTTTTTTCAAAAACAGAGGGAACATTAAAAGGATAAAATGAGGGAACATTAAAAGGATAAAATCTAAATAGCAAAGACAAATGTTATGATAACAATTTGTTAAAATTGTATTTTAATCACAAAAGTAAAGGAAATATTAGATAAAACCGGATTTTAGAAGCCTTTTTAATTACAATTAATTCAAACTATTATGCTTTTTACCCCTCTACATTTCCGCCGAAGACAAAAGTCTAATTTCCTTATTACCATTCAAAAAATAGTGCGTTAAAAAGAAATGGAAAGAGTTTGAATACTACTTCCTAAATAATTTTATAAAAGCCACTTTTCAAACTATGGTCAGCTTATGCTTCCACATCTTATATATTTACCCATCAAAAACCCACCTTACTTTTTACACAATAATACTTCAAGTTTAGAAACTAATTTTAATAAGCATTTAGCAGTTCTGCATTTAAAAAAGTTCACATTAAAAAAGAAATACAGAAATTGCAAGTTGGAAAATAATGATAATATAAAAGAAAAAAAAATCGATGCAAAAGAATTTTAAAATGTAAGAAACTAACCCGTTCCCCCCTCTACTTTAATCTTCCTTTAAACTCGGAGTTTTTCTAAGAGTCTAACTTTACATATAAACCACTTTATGAATGCTTCTCGTCTCTATCCATGACTCGTTTTGCATGTTATTCAACTCCATGAAGCAAACCTTTCACGGCACACTCATTTAAATCTCAGCCAAAAATAATGACAATTCTAACGCTCCTTAAAATAATTTTTCTTTGCGCAAACTCCGAGCAGGCATCAAGAAAAAGGATCTTTAGATTATATTATACTTCCTCAAGACTCATTCTTGTAGAAAACACAGCTTCGATTTTCTGCATGAACTCTTCTCGCAAAGTTTTACCATTCTAGAGATTTTTAGCAGACGAAAACCGTGATATAGAATAAAACTGTTCTTTAGTTTTATGTATTTAGATCTTCCTTTAACAGCTTAGAGGCATAAAATACATGCGAAGAACTCTTTTTTAGAATTTGTTCGCGCTACATTTACTCCATACTTTTTGCTGCTGTCAGTCGTTGCCAATTTGTTTCTACTGAATCTTGAGAAAAAAATAATAATAAATAACGGCGAGGCTTGGTTGTAGCTCCAAGCGCTGGACTGTGTAATTATTATTCGCGCAGAATTTCTGGCATCTTGTTGTCAGAAAGGGAGATAACAAGCTACCGGTGGCAACAGTCAGATATTAATATTTAGAAGCAAAGTGGTTCAATTCTATTCAGATTTTAAAGCATTGTCTACACCCAGACAAATTTACTCGTTAATGAAAGTTGTTCTATTACGACAGAGATTGTTGCAATACAAATAATTCATTTTTGCTATAGAGGAAACACGTAAACAAGTAATGTTTCGATGCGTACACTTATCATTATTTTTAAGAGTGCTTCGTTAAAAGGCACTAGAGTTTTTCTTTTAAATTTTATCTCTCCTTAACAATTGATTTGATTATGCAAATCTTTTTGCTTTAAAGTTTCAAAATTATTTTGTAAAAGTAAAGAAAATGTATTTATGGAGAAAAAAAAATGGTTATCTATAATGAACATTTGTTAATTTTACCGGAAAGTTTTAAATATGAAAGAATGAGCATTAATAAAAAAGACTTGTTTTTTAAACATAAGTAAACATTTTAATTGCTTGTAAATTGTAGAATGACACAGTAGCATAACAAATTACTATTTCAAATATTATTCGTCCATGAATTTTAGCTATATTGGTGTAGCGAGAAAATATTAAATATTATACAATAATCGATAAATATTAACCGATGAAATCATATATATTGCCAATTGTTAATATTTATGATGTATAAATATTAACAATTGATTTGGTTGCTCAAATCTTTTTGCTTTAAAGTTTCAAAATTATTTTGTAAAAGTAAAGAAAATGGATTTATGAAGAAGAAAAAATGGCTATCTATAATGAACATTTGTTAATTTTACCGGAAAGTTTTAAATATGAATGAATGTGAGTGATTAATAAAAAATACTTTTTTTTTAAACATAAGTAAACATTTTAATTGCTTGCAAATTGCAGAATGACACTGTAGCATAACAAATTACTATTTCAAATATTATCCGTCCTTGAATTTTGTCTGTAAAGCTGTATTGCTGTTGCAGGAGAAAGTATGATATGATATATATATATATCATGTATATTTAAAATATTATAATTAGACAAATATTTTTGCTTTCAAAATTATTTTGTAAAGGTAGAAAATGGATTTATGAAGAAGAAAAATGGCTATCTGTAATGAACATTTATTAATTTTACTGGAAAGTTTTAAATATGAAAGAATGGGCATTAATAAAAAAGACTTTTTAAATTTTATTTTTTTTTTATTTATTTATTTATTTATTTTTTTTTTTAACATAAGTAAACATTTTAATTGCTTGCAAATTGTAGAATGACACTGTAGCATAATACATTGCTATTTCAAATATTTTTCGTCCAGGAATTTTGGCTCTTTTGATGTATCGAAAAAGTATTAAGTATTATATAATAATCGATAAATATTAACCGATGATATGATATATATTGTCAATTGTTGATATTTATGATATATAAATATTAGCAATTGGTTTGATTGCTCAAATCTTTTTGCTTTAAAGTTTCAAAATTATTTTGTAAAAGTAAAGAAAATGTATTTATGATTACAAAAAGCGGCTGTCAATAATGACCATTTGTTAATATTACTAGAAAGTTTTAAAGACGAAAAAATGAGCATAAAAAAAAAAAAAAAAAAAAAAAAAAAAAAAAAAATGTTTAAACATGAGTAAACATTTTTAACTGCTTGTAAATTGTATAATAACACAGTAGCGTAACAAATAACTATTTCAAATATTATTCGTCCACGAATTTTGGCTGTATTGATGTAGCGAGAAAATATCAGGTATTATACAATAATCGATAAATATTAACCGATGCGATCGCAAACACTACAGCGGTATAGTAAGTATCGCAAATATTGACTGATAAATACACAGGGTAAATTATATTGTATCGGCGAAAACAGCATTCCACGGTGTTAGAGAAATCAAAGTGGAAACGGATAATCAATCGCTATTATGCCATCCTAAAATCATTTTCGATTAGCAAGTTAAAATAAATATTTGTTAATATGTCTGCTTCATAATACGTCTATGCATTTGTTCACAATGCATAATTTTGACATGTGAAATCTAAAATAATATTAATGATTAACATAATTTAAATCTCGCTGGGGTTTAACTAACTGATTCTCTAATTATTCCTACAAAACTCGTTTGTTAAAATATAGCCTCAGACATTTTGCTGTTTAAATAAAAAACAGTATGGATTTATTCTATGGAAAAGTAAACCTTACAGCAAAAAATAAAGTTCATGTAAACATTAACACCTTTCTTTTTTTTTCTTTTTTTTTCTTTTCTTTTCTTTTTTTTTTTTTTTTTAATTCAACATATATTCTACTTAAAAAAAAAAAAAAAAAAGGCAGTCTACAATTATTTAATAATGATATAAAATAATACAAGAATAGCGTAGAATATTACAGCGTATATAATGCTGATAATTTATATCTAAACTATTTTAACTTATACGATGAGCAGTTAAAAGCCCCTAAAAGGAAATACAGGGTTCAATTTATTAAAACGAGACTTGACGCAGCATTATTAAAACCAGTAAAAAACTATACCGTAAGGAACGCCAAAGAGAAAAAAATTTGAGAAGCAGACAGCTGTTTTTGTAGCCTTTAGCGTACCGTCTTCAGTGCATCAGGCTAAAGGCTACCGAAGCTGCTGTCTGCTTCTCAAATATTTTTCTCATTGGCGTTTCTGACGTTGTAGTTTTTTACTGGTTTTAACGGGGTTCAATTTGCCTATTTAATACTCGAGCTACTTTTTATTATGATTTCTGACTATACTATTGATGATGTACATAGAAAAGACTTCATTACGCAGCTTTAAATTTGATGGTAAGTAAAATAATTGGATTCTCTTGTTGTAAATGTTACGTTCGCCATCATGGAATGACCCTATATGTACAATATAAAATCAGCACTTCTGATTCTCACATAATAGTTTACTGTTAGTTACATTCAAAAGATCAGAAAACTCAAGACGTAGTAAAGACACTTAATAATGATTAAATAAATTAGACCTTCTTTTACCGCATTAAGATATAAATAGCTATTATATAAAATAACGTTAAATTTAGTGGATGTGAAGAGAAATTTGTACAATATAAGCGTGCTGTTTAAAATAGAATCCATGTAAAAAATGTGCTAAGTTATACAAATAATGTATGAGTTTCTATGTATCTGAACTCTAAATTGTCTGAATTTTTCAGTGCATAAATTGTAAAATG
The DNA here is from genome assembly GCA_963930645.1 of Salticus scenicus. Taxonomy (NCBI): domain Eukaryota; kingdom Metazoa; phylum Arthropoda; class Arachnida; order Araneae; family Salticidae; genus Salticus; species Salticus scenicus. The sequence continues at coordinate 79,965,930 of OZ005650.1, forward strand.
TTTTATCTTCTAAGAGTCTAAACTGTAATGTGCTTTTAATAACAGACTTATCAACATTATTTAGACACTAATCTAAGGCCATTTATCTAAACACATTCATGTGTCTTAAATTCAGACGCGTATGCTCTCTGAAATTTCGCATACTTAAGTGTTTCAGGCATTTTGTGTCTGAATTGGTATTTCAGACATATTTTTGTCTTAATTTAAGACGTTTCTTTTTACAGTGAGAAACAAACAAAAAAGGTATTTATATTATTTTTTAATTACTTAAGTACAATTTATTAAACGTACAAGCAATAAACAATACAAATTATTTTTAACACATCATCATCTTAATAGAAATTAATGAGAAATAATTAGGCGTTATTTTAAAGTACCATCGGCACATAGAGGTAGAAAAAAAAATCAGAACTGAAAAGACATATATATATATAGATAGATAGATAGATAGATAGGGTAGGTGCTCCAGTTATTGGCATGCTCCAGTAATTGACAACTATCCAGAAATAATTAATAAATAAGAAAAATAATAAAATCATACATTTTACATATAAGAATTTTAACATTTTATGTCAAACACTGTAGCATAGGGTGCTAATAACTGGTAAAATGAATAACTAGCATTGTCAAACACTGGAACATAGGGTGCTAGTTACTGATAAAATGAAAAACTGGCAGTGTCAATTACTGGAACATTGAGTGAGTGTAAAAAAAAAATTAAAAATAATAATAATAATAATAATTGTTATCAAATGTATATATTTTAGCATATATGTGGTTCTGAATGTCTTTCACACCATATGTACTAACTTAAGATTTCTAAAAATATTTTCTGATGACTAGAACAATAAAAACATCAGAGATTGCTCTAAAAGTGTCCATCACTGGTGCACTTACCCTATATTATCATCTTTATTCTTTTTTCTAAGATTGATATAGGCTCTTAAACGCATGTGAAGATTACTGGTAAAATAAAAAACTGGCAGTGTCAATTACTGGAACATTGAGTGGGTGTAAATAAAAATTCATAAAAAATAATAATAGTTATTATTATTATCAAATGCATATATTTTAACATATAGTATGTGGTTCTGAAAGTCTTTCATGCCATATATAATGACTTAAGATTTCCAAAAATAATTTCTGGGAACTAAAACATTAAAAACATCAGAAATTGTTCTTAAAGTGACAATCATTGGAGCATTTACCCTAAATATATTTAAAATATATTAATAAATTATAATTATGTAAAATCGAAGGAAATTTTAAAAAACCATGTAATATGGAGAATTTATTATTATTATTTTTTTTATGTAAACTTTTGAATATTATTATTATTGTTGGTGTTATTTTAATTTAAATCGTTTTCGAGAAGTTTCAATACTTAATATTGATACAGTCCAATAGACATATATTCAAACTTTCATTATTCTAAGACAGTATTCGTAAAGAACGATTTTTCAGTGCCCACCATCATCTTCAATCAAACTATCTGGTATATATGCGTAAATTATATTTTAGGATTTTGAAGCTGACAAGGTGGCTAAGGAACAATAATGTAATATTATGACTAAGTTTAGTAGAAGAAATCTTTTCTATGAAAATCTGATATTTTTTTAATATCTGTTTTGAATTATTTTGAAAATTAGTGTTAATCAAACCAAATTTATATTTTAAATAAAAAGATAGTAACATAAAAAGTATATTCGTGGTATTTATTTAGAATTATTTTTTAAAAGCTCTGCACTTCTACAGATCTTTCCAACAATTTTTAGTAAATTTTAAAATGTATGAAATAAATAATTCAAAAGAATGACTTGGACCATTATTTAACTTAAAAATAAATAAATAAATAATCAGTTTGTTTCCTAAATACATTCCCGAAATTCTTTTGCAGCTACGAAATATTCTTGCCTAAATTTGAATAACATATGCTAGTAATATTACCATCAATTTAAGGATGAGTTTGCTTAGAAAACGGAATGTTGCAACTGCGTGTAGCATATTCAAATAGATGTCTAATAAAAAGAGAACGCATGTTTAGCTTTTTCGGTGTAACTAAGAAAGAATCTCGTTATTTTGGAAGAAACGAAAGGCGAAATATTTAAATGAACTGAAAATTGTAAATTTTAAACCCCACTTCTTTCAGGAAATGTATTAAAAGTAAAGCATATTCTTTCTAAGCAAAGTATCAGGGCCAATAATATTTTAGGTAACACGAACAGAAATATTGTTAATCTTGTTTAGAAACAAAAATACAGTTGGTTTGTTTGCATATGCGAATGCGAGAAAGACGTTGCTTGTAATGCACAAATGGTTAGTTTAAAACTTACATTTTGTATAATGGCATAAATATTTTATAAATTTTTGTTATATATTCTATAACTTTTACGATTTTTATTAAACTGATATTAGTATTGCTGGGAATGTGAAAACATTCCTTGCAAAATAAGGGCGTGAGATTAAATTATTCACATTGTGAATTGGTAAGAAGCAGGGATTGAAGTTTAGTTTTCATAAAACATAGATTTAAGTAGAAATAAAATCTTATCATAGGGTTTGTTAAGCTGAAATAAAGAAACTGTTTGTCCGCGAAAAAACATGTGATCGAAGGAAACTAAAGTTTAGGGATGATTAAGAGTCATGGCCGATCTAGAAGTTCCAAAATGCTAAAATTATTCGATTTTATGATAAAGAGTATTTGAGGTCTTAAAGTTCAGATTTTATCAAGACAACACAACAGAACCAATTAGATATATATGGTCGAAAAAGAACGGAATAAGGCAATTGAATCAAATCATTTTGTTTCCTGCTATTTTCTGTGTGTAAGCATTTTAAAAAGGGAGACGATGACCCAAGTGAAATGGGGTAAATGCATTATCCACCATTATTTTGTGAGGAAATTAAAAAAAATGGGAATTTTAATTAAAATTTATTTTAATTTATTTAATTGAATTGTTTTATATAAATTTGTAGTTGAATAAAAGTATTAATTTGTAATTAAAATGTATAAATTAATAAATAATTTAATTTGTTATTTTGAGTGAATTCTCTTTTCTTTATTTTGAATCTATGTTACCCGACGATGATCCCCGAAACCTGGGAAAATAAAATGTGAATAATATTCATTTTTTCTAAAAAGTAATTAATGTAAAATATTAAATTATAACTAAATAAAAAATACATTAAAATCAGAGTTTAAAATTATAGAGGGGATCGTCGGAGCAGTATACACTATTTACAGCAAAATAATAAAAGCAGTTATGGTAATGGTGTATCTCTACTTATGCCAGTCACAAGCATAATTATTATATATGAAGTTATAATAAGGATAAAATCGACGTGTTCTATACATAAAAATAAAGCAAAGAAAAAGAAAAAAACTAATTTATTATGTAATAATTGTTTTAAATGCAATTTAACTTGTTCTTACTTTAAAAATTATGTTCTTTACAAAATTAAAGATAAATTGAGAATTGCAATATAATAAAGCATGAATATATCTGAAAGATGTTGACTTTAAAATGATATTTGTTATAGATAAAATATTCAACTATGTAAAATCAGATAATATTAAATAATCAATTCTTGTATATATTGAATTTCTCAAGAATGGCTCCAATAAAAAAAGTCGCGGGTTCATCTTTTTTCTTCTCCCCCCCCCCCCCCCCCCTCTTTATAAAGACGTGTTTACTCAGAAATTTACCTTCACGAAAATATGTTTTTGTTTCATTTGAACCATTTTATTTTCAACTTAAGAATTAAATTTTATTTCATTATTGTTACTTCATACTTTTTTGCATATTTGGTATTTGGGATTAACCCCTTAAGTGCCGTTGACGTATACTAAAAGCCAGTGGCATTTAAACTATCGTTTTCTGGGAATAAAATGTAAGTGGTTTAAACACGAATCTGCAAAATTCCTTTGTTAAATAATGTACCATTTTTGAGGAATGCCAAAAATCAGGGCTTACTGTTTAAATAAGAAAACATGCCGACTCTTGAAATTATTTTGAATTTTAATAATGTCATAGCTTCTTAGCTATTGGTTTAAATGATTCTTGGGAAAATATATGACAATATAGTACGTGCTGTTTTAAGCACGAGATTGCATTATAAAAAGAGTATTTATTTTTCTAATGCCTCAATTACTCAACCGAGGTAAAAATGAATATTCCGAAGTTTTCAGTTTACAAATCTATCCATTAGAGATTCATTTTGAGAAAAATCATTTTTAGGCGATATATATATATCATAGATGTTCTGTTTCGTCCCTTAGTAAAATATAATTTTAAAAATTTTATTAGCAACAATCTCGGATTTATGTATGTATACAGTGCATCTTATAAATATGGAGACAGGTGATGTTTCAAAAAAACAGTCAAAAATATGAAGTACTAGTCACGGAAAAAGTGATAAGCGAATATAAGTGCATTACAACGAAGAAATATAGTATAGGTTTGGCAGAAGTTTTGTAAAATAAATAAAAAATAATATATGCTGTCTTAAAAATATAAAGACTGTTCGAGTATTTGGTATTTAAATTCAAATTCTGGATCTATTCTTTTCAATTATCCTCAAAATCCTTTTAAGTATGTTTAGAACTAGATTTTGGAGAACGTGTGGCTGTAATGAGTACCAATTCTACTCCACTTGTTGCTTTAATTTCTGGATAGTCGAAAATTGAAGACCATGGACATACACTTCTCGTGCAAGTAGTTACCAGAGGTTTTCAATTGGATTTAGGTCTGGGCTGATGGCTGGTATTCTATAACAATAACTTGATTCTGCATAAACTAATCTTTTATTGAGTAGGAGGTGTGAATCCACAAGCCTTGATAGAATTTGCAGTTTCACCCCCCCCCCCCTCCCAAAGATGTTTCCAGTTACAAAGAGATTGTTTTTAAGGATATTTTAATAATCCCCAGAGCAATGTCAACAATCAAGAAAAGAAATTTCAGCAATATCTGCTGTTTCGTTCAAACAGAACGCGACCCCCATCATGAAAGAATCCCCCATCCTTTTTGTCAAAAAAAAAAAAAAAAAAAAACTCATGATGTTCTCGTCGTTGGACGAATGAATGTTTCTTAAATGACAAAAAAGTATTCCATTTAGTTGGCCCTAATGTTAGGGCATACTATTTTCATGATCTATGACGAGAACCTCATTTTAGTCGACAAAAAGGAGGGATTCTCAATGTTCCAGGGGCATGTTATATCTCAATGGAACAATTTATTGCTAAATTTCTTTTCTTAATGGTCAACATTGCCCTGGGAATTATTAAAATATTCTCAAAAGCAATCTCCTTCTAATTTTAAACATCTTAGGGGGGGGGAGGGTAAAACAGGAAATTTTAATAGGACGATGTATCGATTCCCATAGGACGATGCGTCGATTTTTAATGTTTTAGGTTATCTTATAATCATAATAATAATTATAAATTATTATTATGATTATAAGATTTTTAAAATTTTTCATTTATAAACATATGTATGTAATGAGTTACTTTAAGACGCCTCTCTCCTTCTTACAATTTCCCCGTCTCCGATCCCATGTAACTGTATGGGAAAATTTGTTTATGGAAGTACTCATTACCTAATGCATACTTTTAAATTCTGTTTTTACGTTCGGAAAATTAGCAACAATTAACTTAATACTCGCTTTGTAAAAATTTATTTATTTATTTTTAATTTTAATTTTTTAATTTTCAGTTCTAAAATGCAGAAATTTTTATTAAGTGCATTTTTTTTTTTTTTTTTTTTTCAGTTTTTAGTTATAAAATTAAATACTAAAAATTTAATAGTATTTTTAGGAAGTGATTACTAATTTAATGGTTAGGAATTTTTCGAATGTGAAAAAGGAACAAATAAAAATATACATTTGGCAATGAGTAATTCTCTAAGTAAATTTTTCGATAGAGTTACATGGGATTTGGTGATCGGAGACGGTAAAATTGTAAGTAGCCTTAAACCGCTAATTATCAATCAATAAACTGAGTCTCATATGCGACAAACTGAACAACTTTTAACTAATATAAAAGAAATATGATTAATGAATTAACTAATATAAAAGAATGAGTAATTCTATAAGTAAATTTTTCGATAGAGTTATAGAGGATTTGGTGATCGGAGACGGTAAAATTGTAAGTAGCCTTAAACCGCTAATTATCAATCAATAAACTGAGTCTCATATGCGACAAACTGAACAACTTTTAACTAATATAAAAGAAATATGAGTAATGAATTAACTAATATAAAAGAATGAGTAATTCTATAAGTAAATTTTCCGATAGAGTTATAGAGGATTTGGTGATCGGAGACGGTAAAATTGTAAGTAGCCTTAAACCGCTAATTATCAATCAATAAACTGAGTCTCATATGCGACAAACTGAACAACTTTTAACTAATATAAAAGAAATAAATCCTAGTGTTTTAAGAGGGTCCTCTATTTAATCAACAATTTAACACGAAACTCCTAACAAATCAATGGATTTTTCCGAAACGTCGTAAAACTTCCGAAACAACTTTTAGTTTTCAACGTCCATCCATTCTCTTACAGACGAAATAGTTTCTTCTTTTCGGAAAAATTCTTTTGCACCACATCACCCTTCGGCAAATCAATCGATCTGCCTACATCTCGAAATTCTACCCTAACCCCTGAGGCAAGCGTCAAACACATAAAAAGAAAGCCGAATCGAACGGATACTTACCTTTTTTTTTTTTTTTTTTTTTTTTTTATCATTTTTGGGATGTTCCTTTTCTTTTTTTCACTCAACCCGTGTATGTCTATTTCAGAAGTAATTCTACTATAATGTATGACAACGGATTTTCTATAGATCTGGAAACCATATGGGAGAAAAATGTACACACGGAAAATAGATGCGTGGGCAAACTATAGGGTTGATTTCTGTGCATGATTGGTAGTAGTCTTAGAAGATAGTATTTGGCAAACCGAATGTACACTATGTATTGCTTTCGATATATAGCATCACGGTAGAATATTGTTTATTCTTGTGAGTGCAACAATAGTGAGAGAAATGTTGTCTGAGCTTAAAAAAGTAGTGAAAATATGAGTTTCTATTACGTTATCAAAGGTTTTTCTTCCTTTTTTTTTTTTTTTTTTTTTTTTAGTTTAATAGAAATTGTATGTTTGTGTGTATGTATTTTATTCAAAATATGGGAAATAAATATAAAAGTAATGATTTAAGCAAATTATGCTTGATTTATTTGGCATTCAATGTTTAATGATATTATAAATACAAATGTTTGGATCAATTGTTTTATTAAATGGTACTTATTTAGCCTTAAAGTACTTAAGTTTATTTACAAATATATATAGAACAAACTTTTTATTCCTGAAAATCAGCAGCAGAAATTCGGTTAAATTGAAATCGACGCGTTTATCGATGTTTATCTTAATTTTAATTTATGACAAGTTTTTGTATTAATAAAAATTATGATCTCGTTTACAGATATTTCTATAATTTTATTAGAATTAGAGCAAGTGGCCTACTAAAAATGATCAATTTTACTCAAATTGTTATTATTCAACTTTTTTTTTTTTTTTTACAAATATTAAAAAAGTAAAAGTTATCTTAATCTAATTCAAAAGTTGAGAAATAAATAAAAATATAATTCTTCATTCAAATAATGAAATCAATTTAACTTAATTTATTTAATTTTTTATTTATTTTCAGAATATATTATTTTTATTATTTTAATTCATTTTCAAATAAAAAAAATTCAAAACATATTTTCTCAGTGCATTTATAAATATAAAATGTCATAAATACTCATTTGCTTTATTTTAAAAAGCAAATAAATATATAAATAAATAAAATAAAACGTCCCGCATTTTATTAATGAAAAATATACTTACATATTTTTTTATCTGCATAAAGAAACTTATACCAAAAGCAAAATATTTTATTCTGTTTTAAACATGTGATTTTTATTTTAGTTATGGAATCGTGCATTTCAATTCTCTGAACAAAAAATAAATAAATAAATAAAAAACGAAATTCATTCAAGCTACAAAAAGCAAAAACATATACATACATGTGCACATAAATCTCTACCTTCTTTACTCTTCTTTACTCAACAAAAAATTGTATTAAAAAAAATTGCGAAAGTACAATTTGCGATATTAGAACGTTATTGCAATGTCTTCTGTGTTATTTATTACTTTAAACCCATATTTTAAGTCATATGAGTGAAACCCAAAATTTTTCTTCGATTACAGTTTTATACTAATGCTGCACCATTGTTGAGAGAGGATCTCCTAAGTAGCATGAGAAAAGTTAGTACATCTACAAAGCACAATAATCTACTTTAAAATGCACGATTCCATTATCTTTTAGATGCATCACTGATACTAAAAAAGTACCTCTAATGCTTGCGAAGATTACGAAAATATTCCATAAATTCATTCTTAGCATTGTTTGGAGCTTCTAATAGTCTTTTAAAGAAACAATTTATGTATAAAAATCGCTGTATTAAGAGACTTTATAATGAGGTCAAATATTATAGACAAATATTAAAATTATGCAAATTCCATTATTTAAGATAATTTAAACTTTGAATTTATTTTAAATTATTTAATTTGTATGTTACCGTAATATTAAGAAAATAACAGCAGTAAAAAATAATTTAATGCATAAATTTATTTTAGTTTTAGAAGTGAATAGTTTTAAAAACAATTAGTTTTTTCTAAATCAAGATTTTTTTTTTTTTTTTTTTTTTTTTTAGTAGCAGTTATAACATGTGAAAGATAATTCTTCTGATCATTCTTTTTTGTTCATTTACTTATTTATTCAGTTTCACTTAAAATAATTTAACTTAAGCTTATTGCCTTTCATATTTGGATTACTAATAAATTTGTATATGAACTTATTGCAAATGAATATAAATTTTAAAATCCTAAAATAATTCGTAACTTTTATCCCATTACTAGCAAACTCTTGCTTTACAGAATAATTTTGAGGAAGAAAAAACTGAAACATTCGTCAGTATTAACTTTAGGATTCATATTTTAGCCTAAGATATATTATTATTATTATTATTATTATTATTATTATTATTATTATTATTATTATTTTAAATAAATAAGTAAGATTTTTTAATCGTTTTAAAACTGCTAATCATAATGTTTTAAGTTAAAAAAAAAAAAAAAGAATTATATGGATTCCATAAACGATCTGGTCGTAGAAATAAACTACCAGCTCGTGATAATAGGACGAATTGTCAAGCTGGCAATAAAAAAAAAAAAAGACCAGACGATCCGTAAAATCGCACAACGCATAAATAAATAAATAAATAAATACAAGATAAAAGAACTTTTTATATACCATGTTTTTAAATTTTCTGTTGAATCATATAAACGCTACCGAAGGCAGCGAGAACCCGGAACAATTGGCTAAAAATATTAAAAAAAATTCATTGCTATCGTGTTTTGAGCTATTATAAAAGTTAGCCGGGAAGTTAGTTAAAAATCGATTGCAAGCTTTGTACTGGTAACGCTGCCGAAGGGTCACGAAGCAGTTGGTTAAAAATATTTTAAAAATGCATTTTCAACGTGTTCTGAACTATTTTGAAAGTTTCAAATGTCTAGCTAGTCGGAAAGATAGTTAAATAAATTTTCTGTCGAATCATATAAACGCTGCCGAAGGCAGTAGGGACCTGAAACAGCTGACTAAATGTATTAAAAAATGTATTGTCACCGTGTTCGGAGCTGTCCTGAAAGTTTCAAATGTCTAGCTAGTTGAGATGTTAGTTAAAAATCGTTTACAACATTTGTACTGGACAAACAAACAAACAAACAAGAATCGAAGTTAATAAAAACATGGTAATAATTATATGCAACTGTATATCGAAGTTTGAAACTAAATGCTGGTGTTATTCATCGCAAATTAAAGGAAAAAATTTCCAATGAAAAGTCCTAAAAGAGCTCTTCTTAAGTGAGCAAAGAATGACATCTCCTGGAACATCTCTCGGAATGTATTATTTTCGGAAGAGGAAAAGTTTAATTTAGATGGTCCAAAAAACAATAACTAGAAGGCTTTTTTTTTTTTTTTTTCGAGTTCTATAGCAGGCAGATAGAAGGTGAATCAGTTATGGTGTTGGACGCTATTTAATATGCAGGAAAATGCATTCATTCTTCAAAGAGTTGGTGGAAAAATGAACTCTGGCAGTTACCAATGGATGCTATTTCGAAGTTTCTTACACTGTTAAAAATGGTTTCTTAAAAATGAGCTAAATTGTCTCAAAGTAGCTCCGAAACGATATATACTTAAATTTGAAAACCCATGTACTCATTTTTGAGCATATTGACACGTCAATTATGGGGGTATTGGGATTCTAATTGGTCAACCCCATTTTTGAGCATGTCAAAATACTCAAAAATGAGTACATGGGTTTTCAAATTTAAGTATATTATATTTCGGAGCTATTTTGGGACAATTTAGCTCATTTTAAGAACCTATTTTTTACAGTGTACCCTTTGGACAACTTTAAGGGGGAGCAAAATGGAAGTTTCAAGAAGATAATGCTCCTGGCATGCATACATCTAAATTTACAAAAAGGCTTAAAACAAAAAAAATTGATATTATACCTAGGCCAAGTCGAAGATCTGGCCTAAACTCTATAGAAAACCTTTGAGGTTATTTATCTCGCCAAGTATATGAAAACAACAAACAATAGCATTCAACATATGAACTAGAAATGTAACATTGTGGAGAAATGGGACAATATTCCCGAATCTTTCCTTTAAAGTAATAATAATAATAACAATAATAAACTCTATGCCAAATCATGTGTTTCAAGTTATTCAGAAAAATCATCAATGATGTTTAACAGTTATTTTTGACACAATTTTGTTTTATTGATGTTTTATTTTTTTCTGGACTAATTCTATTATGCTATGATAGTTACTTCCTCTTGACATTCTAATAAAAAAATGTTTTTGATTTTCATTGAAATATATCGTTTATTATCTAAATAATAAAATATTTTGTGGTCTTATATTTTTGCAACAAACTGTATTATCTATATAAAGCATAACTCAGCATATTTCTTTCTTGAATTTTCACAAAATGAAGAAAAAATTATTACCAAATCATGGCTTTTAATTGTAAACCCTCTATGTTGAGAAAACAGATATGTTCATTGTTTTAACCATTTATCTACAGCATTATAAAACAGATAAAAAATGTATTTGAAACATATTTTTTATATATACACTCCTTCTAATAATTATAAGGACACCCGTTTTTCTATATTAACTAAACACTGAACACTATTATTTAAACAAATATATTTTTTATTAATTTGAATTTCATTAAGAGACAATATTTTGAAAGTTTTATCGTTTTTCTATCTTAAAAAACTTTAAATACGGTCAAAAAGATGATTTTTCAGGTATTCACAATTATAAGGACAGCTCGAATCTTATTTTTTTTTTCAGTTATTCTTTAAATTAATATTTTATGGGGTCTCTTTTTAGGGTGAAACAGTTAGACATTCTCTCTGGTATATTTATATATACATTTCTTTAATATTCAGTTTCAATAACATTTCATACAGCATAGATGATATTCTCAATACATTTAAACTATTTAAAATTGCTTTCCACTTGCATGTACTTTTCTAATATGATAAGTTAGGGTTTTTTCAACTTTTAGGCCACGAAAAAGGCAATAATACAGAAGTTTATTTCTTCAAACTATTTCCTATTGCCTAAGAAGAAGAGCAAAAATGTAAGTCTTGTTGAAAAAAATATTATTACCCCCCAAAATGTAACAAAAATCTAAGAATTCCACGTTTAAAATTTGCGGATATTCTCTTGATGTTCATAATAATTGAAAAAAATTACTAAATTCGTTCTGCCTTCAGTAGAAACAGCTCCCCAGAGCACCATAGATCCACCTTTAAAATGCCCGATTCATATCTGCCTTTAAAAAATCTGCTCTGTCTTTCACTATTTTCAGATCGTGCCAGTAACTGTTAAAACCATTTAGTTAATCAAGAATAAAATGTTTTTCATCCCAAAAATGCAACATTTTACCATTTCATATTGTCTTTATTCAACTTTAACACAGACGTTCTTTCCCCATTAAATGTTTATTGGTTATCACAGGTTTTTTTAATACATTTTAACATATTATTAATTATTTTAAATATGCATAAATGTGGACCCCAACTTTTCGTTCAAAATTACGAGCAAATTCAGCAGCAGTAATTTTGATTAGAACAGTATGAGGAATTATGAGTCTTCGATCTCAGTAAAACAACTCTTATTTTGCATCAGATCTCTCTCCTGTCGAACCAGCAATTCAACGTTTGATCACATTTCCTTCAGCAATTTTATATCTTCGAATTTCATTAGAAATATGGCGGATTGAAATTATCCTTCCACTTAAAAAACACATTTATCATGCTTCACTACATGAACGCTCTTTTTTTCAAGTAATTATGAGTAATGTCCGTAAAAGAAAAATTGAAGGCTAGAATATGAATTAATCTCGCCCAGTAGTTAACAAATTCGCATGCCAACTGTAATTTATCCGCTAGCAAGTTAAATAAAACGAAAAAATCTTGATTGTCCCTATAATTATGAACATCTAAAAACATGGAAAAAAAAATATTTTGCATTACTTTTTATTAATTTTGTTTCATATTAAAAAAAAATATAGCAGTTTTGGTTTTTAGAATACTAGCTATATTAAGTGCACTTAGTATAATCTTATTACAATTATTTTTACATTGGTTATTTCAAAAAATAAAGCGTCCTTATAAATATGAGAAGGAGTGTATACTTAAGAGTATTTATTAAAGATATATGCAATAAAAATTATGCATGCCACCAGATCGTTTTGTAAGGTGATACTTTAGTGTACTGTTGGTACATAAAGGTCGAAATGATATTTGGACTTTAAAAAAGTTTTAAAAAGTATTTAATTTTTTATGTTCCTTATATATATGTATTTTTAATTGATGGGAGATTCTTGAGGTAATATAGGAATGGCCACTTCCCACCTGACGTCAGAGGCTACATGACATACATAAACAAAGAGCAGACGAAGTCGTTTATATCTATAAGTGATTGTTAAAATAACACATTTTCTATCCTTATTTTTTATCAACCCGATTTAATCTGTGTTATTTTTTTTTTATACATCATCATTTTTAATCCATTTTATACCATCTTTTGTTTGCTGTATACATTTACAATTATCATTTAGTTTATATTTGTTATTAATGTTGATGGAGAATATGTTAAATACTCTGATTTTTGGTACTTATATCATTAACAGTGCAACATCGTACTATGTAAAGCCATTTCGGAGAATAATTAAATTAATTAACTTGTTGTAACATCTTTACGTGATTAAATTTAACTTAAAACATTTTAAATTAATTTCAAGTTATAATCCATAAACATTCCACTATTTATTGCTAGATCAGTCAATGTAACATCTACACTACAACACACAAAAATCGATTTTTAATTGTGAAAATAAATAAACATATAAAGTGTTTTCTAAAATTATTAAACTTACTGATACAACTATTCTACTGTTTACAAATGCACTATATTACTTTTATTTTATATTCAATATTTATACTTTTGTTCTTAAGAACAATATTTAACTGAATTCTTTTCTCAGAATTCGTGTCTTTGTTTTTCTATATCACGTGATTGAGCAGATGACGCTGGGAAGAGCCCAATAATAGTAACATACGTGATGATCATGAAAAATGCCAAGAAGAAACAGCGAAAGCATTATATAAAATCCCCCCCCCCACACACACACACACCTGAGACAAAAACAGTTACACGTAGCATCTAGTGGCTTGTAGTGAAATAAAAGTGTGGTATATATGCGTTTTATTCTTATAAATACCTTTGAAATTTCGTTCATAAATTCGATTTTAAATACACTTTTTAAACTAATGGTACTTTAAAGTACCGTTAGTAGATAAAGGGGCCGATATTTAAACTTGATTTTGCCTCAAAGGTAGTAACACGTATTTTGCATCTGAAGAAGAAAAACACATCCTTTCGAAACTGATAATGCTTCCATTAATTTTATGGTGAGTGAGAAATTTTTTAACTTTAAACATTGATTGTATTACTTCAGCAGTAACTTTATATATTACAAAAATTAAACACATAAAATAAAAACTTTGATTATTTTCTCCATCATTTACCTTTTGTCAGTACCATATTTTTCTTGAACTACCTTTAAAATCACTACATACCTAGTTCTTTTTTCTAACACTATAATTTTGAACAATAGCATTTATTATGTAACTTTAAATCTAATTATATTTATTATTAAAAATCATATTATGAACAAAAGTTAAGTTTGTTGTTCCAAGTTAGTTCAGATAAATTGTCCTGGTTTAATTAAAGCAGCATATTATTGCAATGTGCTATAATTCGCTTCCAATGCCTGCAAAGTAAAGAGAGTGAAAATTTAATTAAAAAAAAAAAATCTTCAATTAAAAAATAGTAATCAATAGTCTTCAATTAAAAAAATACAAATACTTTACATATTTCTTGTATCATAATATGTATGTGACTTTGCTAAATTATTTTAAAATTATTCTTTACAATATAAAATCTTCCCCCCGAACTTAAAAGCATATATAAACAATTATGTTGAGATACAAAATATAGAGTCCTCAATTGATTTATTATATATATTTTTTTTTTATTTAATTTCCCAGAAAATATATGACATAAAGTATGTCCATGTGTATTAAAGAATATTTGATTTCCATACAAGATAGTTTTTCTCAAATATCAACAGAAGGAAATTGAAAAACTTTCAAACACCTGACCACGCACTTCTAGAAAACGAGTTTCATTTCTGCACTAAACAAGAAAACCACTCAAAAAAAACTTGACAAAGCTCTTTAGGATATCTCGAAAACAGAATGTGTCCGTTTCTGAATATATAGAAATCTATTCCTTTTCACGATGCAGATACTGAAATGAGTTTCCAATATTTGATAAGATGCGGGAGAATGTACTAACAGACTGATTTCTGGATTTTGTGTGGGATTTCATATGTATCGATGATGTTGACAACGCGGTTATGAGAATAACGGGGGGAAATAATATTAGTTATAATGAGATCATACTTGAGAGCTATTCTCAGTAATGAGGAAAGGTACGAATTCTGGTGCAAATGAAATATATTGTAACTAAATTAGCCTGTTAGACCTAACGTCTGTTATTTCTTAAATATTTCGAATAATACAAACAATTCATCACAATTTATATGTAGGAGGTTGTTTAGCATTATAAAGTTTTGCAATCTGTAACAAGTTTTGATATTTTTACAGGATTATTCCATCATATATAAGATTAAAAAATGCCTTTATAAACAAAATGCAAGGATTTTTTTTTTTAATATTTGGTGAATGTATTAGAATTTTTTTTCTTCAAAAGTAAAAAGAAAACAAAGAAAGAAAAATAAATCTTAACAAAGCTTTTCAGGATATCTTGAAAACAAAACGTGTCTAAATCATAATATAGTAATACATTCCTTTCGACGATGTAGATACTGAAATTACAGTCGGTAACAAAAGTGTCCGAACACTAGCAAAAATTCCTATGTAAAAAAAGTACACTCCATACGGTTTTGTTAAATAAATCCTTATCGAATCATGTTCTTAGACTGACTAAGGAGAGGATTCGACAAGGATTTATTTAACAAAACCGTATGAAGTGTACTTCTTTTACATAGGAATTTTTGCTAGTGTTCGGACACTTTTGTTACCGACTGTACTTTCCTGCCTTTCATGACATTTGAGAGAATCTATACTACCGAACTGATTTTTGGATATTGTGTAGATTTTTGTATCTACTGATGGTGTTGACAACGCGGTTATCAGAATAATAAGAGAAATAATATGAGTTATAATGATATAAGTAATGAAGAAAGATATAAATTCTTATGCGTATGATGTGTACTTTAATTAAATTAGTCTGTTAGACCCGGTGTCTATTATTATTTAAATATTTACAATTAACGCAAACATTGCATGCACTTGAAAGAAAAATATATATAGCCTTACAACTAATGCATATGAAACAAATATTTTTTGTGTTTTTTCCCTATTATCGCTGAGTTTCACCAGTGGCCGAGAACATCCACTCTTGATGCTGGTGAAAGGAAAGTGTTTCATCGGCCTAGCCCTAGCCATTTCAAGTTTTCCATCATTTTCTCTAGAACTCGCTTAAATACGGACTAAAACCCTTTAAAAAGATTCCATTGAGGGCATCCTAATCAGGCCTAGGTCCCTAATGGAGACAGTTGGACTTTATCCGAACAACAACACCCTTTATCACAGAGAAAAAATCATCATCTAAAATATTCCGATGAAACAAAAGCTAATTACTCTAATATCAATGCAATATTTTAAAATCAATTTTCCAAAAATTAATTTCAATGATGGATGGAAAAAACACCAATAACGTTTTGTTTCATCTGTATAAAGCCACTAGTTTACGTATTAATTGTTGCTTATTAGAAACAGGATATTAGAAATAAGAATAAAGAATAACTCATAGAATAAAATGCCTGTAAAATCATTTGACTTTTCTTTTTTTTTTTTTTTGGACGACCTTTTGTGTTTTTGATACATTGAAATTTACTGTAGAAAATGGTATTCAAGAATACTGAATGGACTTTTAAAAACGAAACAAGAGGAGGGGACGGAAATTAAAATTAACATGGTTGTACAACTAAGAAAAAAATTAACTTTAAGGAAATGTTCATGCTGCAGCTGCAGTGAAGAATCAAAGCTATCAAACAGAAGCAAGTTATTGCAATAAATGCGCCCTGTTTACATAAAAACTAATTTCGGAAATCATTCCCATAAAGTGTACACGACCTTCTGTAATAAGGAAAGGGCATGTTTACAAACAAACGCTCCGTCAATCAATCTTTGCCACTCTCGAGTGGCAAAAGATCAATCTCTATTGGTGGAAATACCAATGTTTTGCCACTTTACCCATAATTTGACTGCGAGTGACGTCACGTGCCCTTTCCTTATTGGCACAATTTTTGTTTTTGTTTTTCTTTTACAATAATAGTGTCGGGAATCTTCATTGACAACATTAGAAAACCTTGATTAGACTTATATATGATTATCTTCAAACCTTCACTTTCAAAAGCGGAAACTATTTTCATTTACATAAGGTCTCTTCAAAAAGTTAACCTCACTGGAAATTATATTTATCTCTCAAGAAATTGTTAAAGTGATATATTGATTGACTCTTTGCTAGTTTTTGATTATGGGAGAGTGTTTTTTAAAGAACAATAAAAATTATGAAAACAAGCAACCCTTAGGTGCAAAAATATACAACATTTCTAAAATAATAGTTACATTTAACTAATTGTTTAATATTTAAGTGCATTTATATTTTTATGAAATTTCATTTTTTTTCCCCACTCGAGTTATTGAGTTGGATGAAAGAAAATATTCAAGGGACTAAAAAGTGTCATAAATTGTAGAAAATATATTTGGGACGGTAATAGGTGTTTAAACGAAAAATTAAACATCACTTTCATGTACCTACATAAATTTAAAGTGATTTTGAACATTTTTATATATCCATTTACAAGTGTTTTTACTATTTCTTTTTTATTTCTTTTTAAGAAAATTTTTAAATCGATATTTAGTGTGGATTACGTTTAAGATAATTTCTTTAAAATATCTTTTATTTATTTATTTACATACATTTCGTTTAATGGATATTTCAATTATTGAATTCGCGTTAAATAGAAAAATATTTAACCACGAAAACTGAATGCATCAAGTGAATAACTTGAAAGCTGCGATATACACTATCTGCAGGGATGGGAACGTGGCGAACTCATACCAGATTTATAAAGTAAAATTTTCTTCTTCATAAACTAACGATTTTATAAGCATATAAAATTTTAAAACAAATACCAGTATGAGTTCTACGCAAAATTCCCATCCTTGTATTTGTAAAAATATAATATTTTTATCCTACATATGCAAATTTTTTTATTGATTTTAAAGTTAAAAATACTTGCAAGTATCTAACTTATTAATTTTAGGGAATTTGAAATTCAACTGACAATAAGAAATGAAAGGCTTAATCAAGTTAATGTTAACTATTATAAACTTTACGATAATCGGCAGTTTCGATAAGCCATACATAGGAAAATATAGATAGAGAAAGTACATAAACACACCGAGAAAGTGTAAGGAAATCACTTTCGACACATTTCGTGGGAAAGCTACCCATAATCCTCGCGCAGGAATACATTTCTTCACTCTAATATGACCGCAGTGTGTAAAATCTAATCAACCGTAGGGAAACCTCGACGTATCTTCCTACAACTAAAAATACTGTGAGCGGAACAATACAGGCTGCATAACAACATGCATAACAAGCGGCGTAACATCGTGGGAGAGATGTATGAGGCGCAGAACGCTCACGGGTCAGCGAGCGGTGTATATTACCAGCGGGGCGTACATAATGAAGATGCCGCTATAACTGAGGCCTACTGGAAACATTTTGCTCGGAAGTTAGTTCGGAGGATGAAATCTTAAAGATAGGCAACCAAGCGAAGGGCATTTGACGCCCCGCAGGTTGTAGAGAAGACTAAATGCCGGATATATATTTATGTAATGTATTTATATATAGTGAATAGAGGAAGAATTCTCAGGAATTGTTCGATGCCGGCTTGTTCCTTAATCCGTGCACGTGTTATTTAGGATTATATTGTTGATGTTCTCCTAGAAATAACCGAATTATTTTCTAAAGAGAGAAATAGCTTGAAATATATGAACTGAGACATACATACATGAACAAAGGCCGAACACATATAATTGGTAGATATCATAATAATCGAGAGGTTTATTTCTTTCATTAAATTTTGGCAATTAATTTCGCAATATCAGAAATGACATTTTTCTATGATTTTTTGATTCAGGTTTAGTAGGTTTTATGTCGAATCAGAGCTGCACGCTGGGTAATTGACAACGGTTGGTTGGTTGGTTGAATAACTTTTATTGGCGCAAGGTCCATATTTGGACATGCTGCGCCACACAAAAATTGACAATGGTCAGGGATTAACTTCTAGGGATGTCCTGGAGGCATGTTTTCACATTTATAATCATTTGCATTAGGGATGGATACCAGACTTTGGTATTACTCATTGCGCATTACTAGTGGGATGTTAAACCCAACCAACTAACCCAATAAACAATCAGGCTTTGGTTACATTAATATTCATGGAAACATTAATATTACCAGAAGCATTAATCTTTACGGAATACGAAAGACATTACAGCCATGACGGATTTTATGTGAACCAATGGCTATTAATCTAGAATATAGTCTTTGGTCGGATAGTCGTCCTTTTGAGTCTTTGGTCGGACTCGCAATCCACCGATAACGAGGTAGACGCCCTGTTAACCGAGTTATCTAGCCCCTTCTGAATTTTGGGAGAATAAAATAAAGTATGACATTAAAATTGCGCATTTAATTGCATATTGTATTTCGATAAAAGCGAACCCAACAATAAGTTATCAAGTAATATAAATTACTTGTATAAATTATGTTATAAAGAAGTATTAGTCGAGTTTTACCAATAAATTTACTTAGTCGGCAGCAAAACTATTAAAGCACACATCCGCATTTTTCATTTTATTTATTTTTTTTTTATTTTTTTTTTTTATTTTTTTTTTAAGTTTGATAGCTGACTTTTATCATCAACTTACTTCTTTATGAACAGTATAAAGACTAAGATCATGACTCGACAAATATTTACTTAACAAAACAGTATTAGATGCACATCTTTTAAATACGAATTATTTCTAGCGTTTCAATAATTTTGCTGCCGACAGTAATACATAAATTTTGAGTGTACAATATTCTTTCAAAAGTGCTTTTTAGAAAAGAATCGTAATTATATTTATGTTTTTCCGAAATTATTCTTTATATAATGCAAAGAAAGAAAACAGGAATAGGTCTAGAGATAGGGACTGTATCTCTCGAAGCCAATCAATTACGTTTCTGCTTAAGCAATTTGTAATATGTATATAATAACATTGAATATTAGATTTTTTTTAGATATTAAATTAGTTATCAAAGATATCAATTAATAGATTTTCGCAAATTATGGGCTGCTTTATCATTTAATACCAATTTCTCTTTATATCTATTTATTCTTTATTATCCAACTTTTCATTATATAGCTTCCTTTCGTCAGATTCATACCCATCTTAAACCAGCTGGAATAGGTGGACTCTGCTCAGTTCCCCATCATATATTTGTTATAATAAATTTCTACTAGAGGGTAGACTATGTAGTACATGTTAAGAGAAATGAATTTGATCAATCGCTCAACACGGTAACAGACTATAATACCCAACCTAATAGCCTGCCAACCTTTCAGCTCGATTCATTTATCTTACCCTAATTTGTTAAAGAATTTTATTGGTTGTCAATTTTGTACTTTAAGATTTTATGCTATTCCATAATGTTTTCGATGGAAAGATTCCCATAATGCATGTTTGTGTGAAATATTGCTTTAGTCTGCTGTGTTAAGAAAATCCTAAATTTTTAATAACTTACGAAATTTTCAAATTAAAGTATTCTTCGGCAATGATGTTCGAACCAGTATCATAACTGATATTTTAAAAGTAGTCTGACATCTTTACCAAGAAAATACCCCTCAAAATGAACGTTTGAGCGAAATTTTGCCATATTCTGCCATGTTAAGAAATTTCGAATAACTTACGAAATTTTCCAAGAAATAGAATTTTCATAGTTAATGATGATCATTCTAGCAGCAAAACTGATATTTAAAAACTGTTTTGACAACTTTATGATAAAAATATTCCTTTTAATGCATATTTAAGCAAAATTTTGCCCTATTCTAATGTGATAAGAAATTCGTAAACTTTGAATAATTCACGAAATTTCCAAAATAGAATGATCAATGTTTATGATGTTCATGCCAGCATCAGTACTCATATTATGAATCTGGTCTGACATCTTTACGATAAAAATTATCCTTTTATGCACGTTTAAGTGAAAATTCGTCCTATTCTGCTACGTTAAAAAAAAAAAAAAAAAAAAAAATGGCAATTTCGAATAACGAACGAAATCCGTAACGTAGAATGTTTTTAATCAATAGAGTTATTTTCAGTGTCATAAGTGATATTTTAAAACTGATACAATCTCTTTACGATCATTTTTTCTTGAGAATTCGTGTACACAGACTAATAAAAAACGCACTAACATACTAACAAACAAACTAACTAATACATTAACAGACACCCTACAGACGGACATCATATTAACTTAGATATTTTCGGATTCATCACACCTGAAAACAAGTAAAAAGCTCAAAAAACAGAGGTCGAACATTTTCACGATTACCTAAGTTATCCATACCTATAGGTTAGTTTGACGGGGAACTAAAAAGGAAAGTTCAAGTTTTAAACATCTCTACTATGTTTTATGCTGCATAACTTAGAGCCCAGCTTATTCCTTACAAAGTATATATAAAACTCTGTAAGATGATTCTACAAACAGTTTCAGTCATGATGATGTTTATTCCATGAGCAGTATCATAAAAGAAGGAAATGAATAATTTTTACCCTGTTTTCATTTGCATCTATAATACAGATAATATTTTTTTCCTTTCACTCTATATTTTACCAGGCTGCTGACATTTTATTTTCCACCTGGCCATTTTCCTATGTCTTGAATCGGTTCTTTTATCAAGATATAGTCTTCTTATTTGCATAAACTGATATAAAATTTCTGCCATTGGACTAACTCATAAGTAAAATAATTAATTAGAAAAAAAAAAAAAAAGATTTTATTTTATTCAACAAGGTACTTTATTATATCGTCTTGATGCAAGTACATATGCGAAGATAATATCTAATAATTAAAAGTTAGAGTACAGTCGGCAGCAAAAGTATCCGAGCACTAGCAAAAATTCCTATGTAAAAAAAGTACACTTACTACTGTTTTGTTAAATAAATCTTTGTCGAACCATGTTCTTAGACTGATTACGAACAGGATTCGACAAGGATTTATTTAACAAAATAGTATTACGTGTACTTTTTTTATGTAGGAATTCTTGCTAGTTGCTCAGATACTTTTGCTGTTGACTGTAATCATATCTAACTCGGGTCCGGGTTAGCCTGGTTTGAACAGCGTCGACTCGAAATCGACGGTTGCAGGTTCGATACCAAAGCTGGCTAATGATCGTCGTGTACATTAATGGTTGCTTGTACACATAAAATCCGTCGTGGCTGTAATGTTCTCTATGTTCTTTAAAATAATATTTTTGCAGGGTACCGAAATGTAGGAGCCATCTCATCCGCAAAGGTTCAAAACTGAGATGGTACAGTCGGTAACAAAAGTGTCCGAACACTAGCAAAATTTCTATGTAAAAAAAGTACACTTCATACGGTTTTATTAAATAAATCCTTATCGAATCCTGTTCTTAGTGTAAGATAGAGTGACCATATTTTTTTCACTGAATTTGGGGACAAAAATGGCGGTGTCCTCGGATTTCGAGGACAATAAATAAATAATTAATTAAATCACCTTAAACTGTAAAATTTTAGTAACTTTTATGTATAAAGCACCTAAAATAACTTATTTCAGCTTATTTATTATACGTATAATAAATTATTATGATAAAATAACAATAACTTTATAACCGGCGTCCCCAAATGTGCTGTAATTTTTTTGGGGACGAAAGCAGTTTTCGAGGACTGGCCTCAAGATTCGGGGACATATGGTCAGCCTAGTGTAAGAACATGATTCGATAAAGATTTATTTAACAAAACCGTATGAAGTGTACTTTTTTTACATAGGAATTTTTGCTCGTGTTCGGACACTTTTGTTACTGACTGTATGTATCGAGCCATCATTCCTAGGGGTAAAACCAGACCATCGCCAATTACACATTGCATAGCTCTAGTGCCATGTAAAATCCACTCAAGTTCATCCATACTTAAATCACTCTGGATATATTTTGGATAAATTTATGACTTTTAAATATGCTTATAATGTCGCTATAATTGTCAAGACAGAAACTGATCCCAACATGAGAAAACGGGATTTGAATGAATTGTTAGATTTGTTATGATTTTTAAAGAAACATACAATCTTACTTCCTCTGCAACTAATTTTTAATTTTCAATAGAGTGTTTAAATATTATTTTACCGAACGTGTATATTTTTAAAAAGTGCCATAACTTTCTAATGAATCTCAATTAAAATTAAAAATAGGATCTGTTTTGACTATTTATATATATATTTAACTCCTTATTTAATTACATAAGAAATCTTAAGATTTTTTATGTCTGTTTCAGCTTTTAATTATAAAACAATCATTCCAAATAGATAATAATAAAAAATAGCATAATGTACGTAAGAATATTTTTTAAAGGTATTATTCATTATAGGTATTTCAATTCAGATTGTAGATTATAACTAATCATTTTTTTTAAGAGAATATTCTACACGCGAATGAAAAATATAGCAGCTTTTTGGTTGGTTGGTTGGGTTTTACGTCGCACTAGTGCTGCGCAGATTGGCAATTGGCGACGGTCTGGGACTCAACCTTAGAGAGGGTCCTGAGACATACCATCGCAATTTTGATCCTCTACGAAAGGGATGGCTCTCCCGCTTCGGTGACCCACAGTGGTATAATTTTTTATGGGAACATGGAGGACATTGCGGCCACGATAGAGTTTACGTGCACCAGCCACCATTAGTGTACACGACGGTCTTTGGCCGGCTCGAGTACCGAACCCGCAATCTTCCAATTACGAGGCCGACGCTCTACTGACCGGGCTACCGCGGCCCAGCAGCTTTTTGGACAAAAATATTCAAATAACCTTTTCTTGAAAAAAGGAAAAAAAAAAAAAAAGAAAGAAAGAAAGTTATAATTGAATTGAATTTAAACTAATTTAAATATTATTTCCCGCAAAGTTATTAATTAATTCTATATTATTTATATACATTCTGAATTAAGTCATCGCACGATTGTTGCCAACAACACTGTTTAGTTTTCCGTGCTTTATGCACATAAAAAAATTTAATATTGTAAATTGAAATCACTCAAAGTAGGAAGTATGATATATTAGGCTTGAACTATCTAGCTTAGCTATTATCGTTTATGAACGTCAGCTAGTTTATTATTCATTCTTTTACAAAACGTATCGAACAAAATAAGTATAATTTCACACAAAATCATTCATTAAGATAATTATTGTTTGCTACAGATCGTCTTCAAAATGAAGACATTTGCTTTTAATCAAAAATACTAAAATAAAAAATAAAATAAAAAATAGAATAATTAAATAATAATAAAATAAATTATTATTTGCGTTACTGGATTGGAAGATTAATCATTTGACTATTTTATTTAATACAATCCAGATATTACAATTACTTATATACAATCTTATATCAATATTGCAATGTTCGAATGGACCGGCCTTTTTGTAAGTAGTCTACCACTATATTTCTTTTAGAATAAAATATTTTCTAATGTGTAATGTTTTCTGCAATATCTAAAATCCGTTGTTCTAAAGTAATAGTGTAAAATTACCAAGTGTTTATGAATATTTTTACACTCACCGACTCTATTCCAAGATTAACTTGACTAGATAATTGAAAATTTTGATAATCTGGGCATCATTTGCTCTATTTATTGTCAATTTTTGAAAGCTGAATACACTAAATTTTCATGCTATCCCAAAAACCTATTTGATAGTATTTCAGTAAACGGGATCCGGACATAATATCGCGGGACAAAATATCGCGTCAAAAAAATAATATGAACAATTTGAAAATTTGAATTTTTGTCACATGTGATCTCTGGCGGCGACGTAGGGCCTTATAAATATAAATAGATATAGCTATAGATAATATATCATAGAGTGGAATTTCATTATTTTATCTCTATTTAATTTTAAGTTGTCTTATCACTTGCTTTTCACCATTCAAAACACATTTTTAAAATGTTGTACATCACTTCTGACATCAATGCTAAACACTGTTCACAAACCTGAATTAAAAATTTCAAAATTAATAAACACGATTGAATTCATTATGACTAATCTTGAAAAAACATTAATAAATGTTGTCTTTAAACTCTTTTAAGCAAAATTTATAACAATTTTTGTGATGGGTTTGTCTATATGTCACTGTCCTGTCTAAGGTATGTGTTGTCATGAAATTTTATACAAAATTTCTAATAATTACCAACTCATTTTTGCTTTCCATTTCTAAGCTGATCTGTAATACTTGTCAACAAACAACGATTAACTTCATCATCCGAAGTGTTATACGAATAGAAAAAAAAAATTAACTTTTTTGCAACATCTTTATGAAAAAGATCACTGTTTTCATCATATACTTACATAATAATTAAATGTGTATGCATGTTACTTTTTTTTTTCGCTCTTTCCTTAACAAGACTATTTACTTGACTGTGTTATTGAAGATTTAGATAATCCGTGTATTACTTACTCAAGCCATTGTCAACATTCGCAAGTTCAGTGTTCATTCTATCACAAAACCCATTCGATAATATCTCAGCTACCTGCTTTTCAATACCTGTCAACTGGTAAAGTGTAACTTCATCCTTAAGTTGTTTACCGCTATCAAGATATTTATCACTTTTTGTGCCATTTATCGCACTCACCGAGGAGAAAACTACACAAAGAAATGTTGAAAGTTAACCATATTCATGGAGGCACAACACCCACAGGCGAGTGGTCACATTTAATGATGTGCTTTAATAGAGTAGGTAGTTTAGGGGCTTTCAATAGCCCTGCATTTAACGCCTTTCAAAACTACTGCTCTCTATTCAACCCCCTCAACCCCCTTTGGAGTCGGAGAATAGCATTCCCGATTGTGGAGGTGGTTTCTATTTAGTACGGAGGTTAACCTGCGAACCGCATGTAAAAAGAAAAATACCTGCTGAAATATGTCTTTGGAATTTACCTGAATGGACTCCATATTGCGTGGGCTCACTATTGGTTTTTGTAGGATATGCAGTGGGGTTTCTAGATATGTCTTCATTCATCCAATTACGTATTATTATTATTATATTTTTTTCATATTCATAGTTCAATATGTTTTCTCCTAAAATTGAAGTCATTCGACTTTGTGGTAACTTCTTTGGAATATGAAGGTCAAGAGGAATATTCTTCTCATTTTGCTATGATTCACATTATTAAGTTACAGCTGAATCGTAACGTACTGGAATTTTCAGAAAAAAAAAGGGAAAGAAGGAAGAAGCAAAAGAAAAACATACTTTTATATTAAACCAGCATATAAACTCGGTTGATAGATCCATCATTTTAGTCTACTTCTCCAGAGAAATGTATTGTCACAATTTTGTGTTTTACTTGCCCTGTAAAAATGGTAGAATAATACATTAATATTGAAATGCGATCTATTTAAATTAATATTGAGATATTTACCATTTATCATTCTTCATCATTGTTTTATAATTTGCAATCAGTTATTTAGACTATTTTTTATGCCAATCAAAATATATTGAAATTAAATCATATAAATTGTTACGATAAAAATTTAAGCTATTCCAGATATTACAACACAACTTTTAACTTAATTTCAGACTAAATTAAGCTGTAAACCGTGTTGTTAACTTGTAAGGATTTTTATATTTAATAATTACCACCAATTTTGAAAAATGATGCTTGATATATATGATAATCGATTAGACAGACATATAATTACACAAACATCCTAATACAAAATTAGTGATTGATATGTAATAAAAATATCACTAGAAGTCAGCAACACTGGCTAATAGTTCACATTGTTGCAATTATAGTTGTCGAAATTCATATTGCTGTTCATATTGTTATCAATAATTGCATATTTCTGGGTACACCTATTTTTAGACTCCCATAACCCAAAATTTTTTAAAAATATGCAAAATGTATTTTTTTTAATGACGAAATATGATTTAAAAAAAGTATTGATCAATTCATAATCCTTTTTTCTTGAGCAAATAGCACATCTTGTACCCAGATGCAAGCAATGTACCAAATGCAACTATGTACCAATAGCATATCTTGTACCCAGGATGTTATGTTCTCCCCAGGATATCCTCAAGACGTCTGAGGTAGAAGGTATGGTATGTAGCTGTATAAAATCATCAAACACAGGTGGATGTATGGCGGTACAATACGTCCTCTCACTCTTAAAAAAATTGTGCCATAAAAATATTTTTTAAGACATTTGCAACCTTTCTTAGCCACAATTCAGGCAACCATAAACAAATACGTTTATAATTCGCTTGCTCTACTAAGCGTGGAGGATTACAGAATCGTATTCTATCCTCTCACCCCCAATTTTCTAGAAAACGCTTTCAGTTAGGATTGTTTAACGTGTAATTATAAGAAATATCTGTTACTACACCGTAAAGCAATAGCAAAATACAGTGCCGGCAAAAAAAAATCTTTACACTTGAATGGTCCAAAAAAAAAAAAAAAAAAAAAAAAACTTTCCATGTCAATTGCCGTTCCAGTCTCTCGCCATAAAAATGTGTCGAGCCCCAGTGATGACACGTGATGCTAGTCGATCACAGACGAACTTTTTCTATCCTGTCAACACCCAGCTCGCCTCGTGGACTTTTAGAGTAAGTCTGTATGCTCTTTGCTCCCGCCATCCAGCATTTTGTTCATTTGTTAAAAGTTTGAGAACCTACTTCGGTATGTCCACTCCACACAATGGGTTGGATTAAGCTTGAAGATAAATCTCATGCCTTGAATCTTCTAGAGAAGGGAATCTCTGTGATTGATGTAGTCAGAGATCTGGCAGATCATTCTAGATGTAGTTAGTTGTAGCGGATCTGGCAAATGTAGCCACAGATCCGTGCCTAAACGACTGTAGTTGGTAATGAAATGTAAAGATGAGATGACAAAGTGCTGGCTGCAATGTGATATTTACAATAAACGACTAGAATTTTCAGATTTTCTCTTAAATGTTTACATTTTAATGACCTTGTAAAGATTTTCTACATCTAGCTACATCTAGAATGATCTGCCAGATCTCTTAACTACAACCATCACAGAGATTCCCTTCTCTAGCAGAGTCAAGGCATGAGATTTCTCTTCCATGATAAGCTTTTTCTGACCCATTGTGTGTAGTGGGAATACCGATGTAGGTTCTTGAACTTTTGACAAATACACGAAATATTGGCCGGCGGAAGCCAAGAACATGCAGCCTGACTGTAAAAAACTGACTGTACGAGGTGAACTGAGTGTTGATAGGATGAGGAAAGTTCGTCTGTGACCGTAGTGACCGTAGTGACCGCATGTCATCACTGGGGTTCGACGCATTTTTATGGAGGGAAAGGCAATTGACATGTAAAGTTTTTTTTTCCGCTCAAGTGTAAAGATTTTTTTTTTTTTTTTTTTTTTTGCAGCACTGTATTTATAAATGAAAACGATCATATAGTATATAATAATGTATGACAGAATATGAGCTTAATAAAAGAGTGTCATTATATTTTTAAACAAGTTATACATTTTAAACAAAGTAAAAAACTATTCATAAAAACTATTAATTATTACTACGAAGTTTAAAAGCAAGATTAAAAAAATAAATAAATAAATAAATAAATCTGAAACAATAATTACACATTTTGAAGTAAATCCTGCAGTTTTTTCAACAAATGTGTATAGTGATTTCTTCGTTTCATTACATTTTCTCAGTCGAATCTTAAAATTTTGTTTCAAATATGTTTTGCAGCTTTATTGTATTGTATTATCAGAAGGGATCGGTTGTAACATATAATCGATTGTTCCTTGAATAAAATTAGTCACAATTTTTATAATTTCTATTCTTTATTATAAATGAAGAGAAGGTGAAATAATATAAAAATTATTTAAGTATGTATTCTTTTTTATTGAAATAGGACAAATGGTTCGTGTAAGAGTATTCAAGATGCATACAAATGGTTGTCCCATAAGTCTATAGACATTTTAAAAATTCAAAACTATTGAAGAAATTGGTAGATTTGAAATCGGTTTGCAAAAAAGCTATTCAAAAGAAAAAAGTTCCCTGAAAGGTTTTTTTTTTTTTTTTTTTTTTTTTGAAAAAAAAAAAAAAAAAAAAAAAAAAAAAAAAATTAGTTAAAATATCGCCGATAGAGGGCCCGAGCAAATCACAAATATCCATGAAAAAAGTATATTTATTTCCATGCAAATGCTTAGAGCCACACAAATCTTATCACATGTGTTCGCCATCACCAAAATTACAGTTTTTAAACGTGTTACAACCCCACCAATTGTAGCTTTAGTCGGCGGTTCTCTGCTCACGAAAAACGTCTTCACCAATAACGCGTTATCCACGAATTCAGTATCGCAATTAAAACTTCATGCATGCACAAGTAGGAAGCAAAATAGGATGTGTTAATTGTAAAATCGTGCAACTTATAGGACTCTGATTTGCATATTTCTCGTTACTCTTCCATGTAGCGCCCTCTATCGACTAAAAATTTAACTAGATTTTTCATTATCAAAAAAATAAATAAATAAATAAAATAAAATAAAATGAAATAAAATAAAATAAAATAATAATAATAATAATAATAATAATAATAATAATAATCCCCTTTCGTGCGAATAACATTTTCGCAAACTGAGTTTAATTCTACAAATTTCTTCAATTTTTATGAATTTTTAAAATGTCTACAAACTTATCGGACATCCGGTACATTAGCTCTATGGGCGAAATTTCGAGTAGGTAAA
This sequence comes from Salticus scenicus, assembly GCA_963930645.1. Lineage (NCBI taxonomy): Eukaryota > Metazoa > Arthropoda > Arachnida > Araneae > Salticidae > Salticus > Salticus scenicus. The sequence goes on from OZ005650.1 coordinate 79,995,755, forward strand.
ATATAAAATCTTTAGATTGAACTAAACAAGATGAAATTTATATATATATATATATATATATATACATTATATCTATATTTATATGCCAAATACTTTGCTACAAAGCACAATTGATCAATCTAAATTATAAATCTACTTTAGCTCAAAATCTAAATTGAGCAATTAATATCCACAGCACATTTTTCTCTCTCTCTCACTCTATTTTATATGCATAGATATGTTCATTTATAGGTTAACATTTTCTCGGAGAGATTATATCTTCTATCAATGACAAAAAAACGGCAGCACCAGACAAACTCCCAAGCTGCAAAAAATTTAATTAAAAAAAAAAATAATTCGAAAATCAAGGGCTTCGAGGTGCATCAGAAGAGGTCAAAATCGACCTCTACGCAAAATCTGTAGCTTTACTATCAGCCGTTTGAATACAAAGCGAACAACGCATCTTTAATTTTAACCTTGTTTTTTGTCACTTTCTTGTCATCCATATGGTTTAGGATAATATGAAGACACTCTGATGAAGATTATTAGCTGTCGAAAAGATAAAATTATTGCGTTGCCCACACAGGATAAGCTATAAAAAAAGTCAAGTTAAAAATTATAGATGAATAATCGTGTTATGGAAAATAATTAATATTTAAATGGTTATGTTAAATTATGATTCATTCTGCCAAAGAAATCAAATTTTATGTAAGGTAAATAATACAATAACATGCAAAGCAAATACTTACACTAAAATAAATTTTAGATTTTGAATTACTAGTGAAATTATCTAGTGATTAAACCTCCTTTTGAAATTATCTAGTGATTAAACCTCCCATCCCCACTAAATCCTAACTTCACTACGACATAGCTTTTTTGATGTCTTGCTTTGTTAAGATACACAGCGCGCGGTTCCCTGACAATCGGATATTCCAAAAGCTTAGCGACAGCATGGTGCAGGACGCGTGAAACGCGATTTGGACTCAACTTCCAATTGCCTCGTAATAGGATTGACTTTTTGACTGCACTTCCAGTTAACAGTGGGACGGTAAAAAATCCCATCTATTTAAACAAGATTTCTAAATTTCCCAGATGCAAAGCCGACTTTTTCATAACGGCACTCTCTGAAAATGTCTCCTTTTTTTTATTTATTATTTTTTTTTCTTTTTTCTTTGCTGAAGCAATACGATGAATAACCAGAATCAGGGAAATGCAGTAAATTGATTAATGAACCTCTAATTAAGGGAGAGAGTAATGGTGTTAGTACATTTGGCCTCCGTTATTATTATTTTTTTTTTTCTTCTTCTTTTTTCTTTTTCTTCTTTTAAAGATTTTTCTTAATGTGCAATGCAGTCTAAAAGTGAATATGCAATGTGGTCATAATTAGAAGGAGACACTTCAGATTTAATAGTTTAGAAGTTGAATAAAGATTAATGGATTTTTTTTTTTTTTTTTTTTTAAGTAGAGAAAGAAAGAAAAAAAAAATCGGAAAAGCTCATTAATTAAGTTCAGGGGGAAAGTTGCAAATCAGACAAAGAAGTTAATAATAATAATGATAATGATGTCCATAATGATATAATTGGGAGTCAATGATTAAAATTTTTGAGATTTAGGATAATAACAAAGTGTTAAAACAAGGATAGATAAATTATAAAAGATTAAAATTTAAATATATATAGATTTTTTTTTCTTTTTACAGATGTAAAAATGTTTATTTAAATATTTATACTATATTTTCTATTTAATAAAATAGAATAAAATAGAAAATTTCTGAAATCGTATCTTTTTCCTTTTTTTTTTTTTTTTTTTTTATGTTCAATTAAAATAAATATATAATAATCTGATGTGTCATTCACACAGCCTTCTCTTACCCTGAAATTTAATACTATAAATACAGGTTGGAGACTAAGAGGTAAGATAACAAGTACTGGTATGTAAACTTATGATAAAACAATTCAAATTGGGCTTCGGAAGAGTTTTATATGATAATTAGTTCTGTCAACTCCCCGTTTCATTAATGCACCTACATTTATATAGAATTTAAATCTGTTATTAAAATTAAAAGTTCACTTAAAACTATACAGACAACTTTCACATGCAATATTCCTTGAAACTTATCAGTCTTGATCAAACTTTTCCAGCAACAAACTTATATTGACTTGAAAATACAACTTTTGGATCTCTTAAATTATTCGTTTTTAAATTACTCTAACAGACACAGACAAACATCAAACGTTAAAAAACTTGACTTCGGTAATCAGAAAGCCTCAAAACGTGTAAATATGCAAAACACCAGCGATGAATATTTAGCTTAAAAACATACATTATTTGCCATATGTCTATGAGGATTTCATTTCAATTCCTGAGCAGCTTTCCTGGAAATGGTAAAATATTTTAGTACAGCACTTCCACTTACAGTATAAAAGAATGTTATCGCTTAAATATTTGCAGCCCTGTATATATATTGAAGATCATGTACAAACCACATGGTGCACCTAAACATAATCCTATAGTAATAATACACGGCATAACCTGAAATACACTTCCACCAATTTTCAACTATTGTCGCACTATAATCTAGTCCGTTTGTGTAGCCTGTAAACAAACAGTGAATGATAGCATAGCATTACCATATTCTGCATGACACATGTTTTTACGCATATAATATATATATATATATATATTCATTTCATTTTGTTTAGTGCAGTCTGTAGATGTTAAACTCTACTTGCCTGCACTTTCCCCCAAGAACATAATGTATTTAAATTCTCTTGAGTGTCCCTGTACATTAACCATTTGCTTCCTCTTAACCCTTTCCGGCGCAAGACAATTTGTAACATTTAAATTATACTGCCACCGGAATTCATGAACTAAATTAAACTAAAAGAAGTTTTAAATTTTAAGGTTTAAAAAAACCGGCTTTTCTGATATGTTATAAACGTGAATTTTTGCTAAGAAATTTCCGGGATGAATTTTTGCAGCTGGATCTTAAATTTTGCGTCCTTGCAGCGAGGACACCGCGCGTTAAAGGGTTAACGAAAAGCTTAGTGTAGCATCCTTATATTATAGACATTTAGAACACTAAGTTTGGACATTCTGCTACTATTTGTTCTTGAGATAGTCTGATAACACACACACACATACACAGACAGACAGACCAACCGCTAAAAACATGATTTTCAGATTCAGAGGACTTCAAAACGTGTAAATATAACAAAAACTCACATTCGAAAATTTGACCCTAAAACAATACTTTTTCACCTTATTCGTAAGAGAAAATAATTAGATAAAATCATGAGTAAACAAATCTCCTCACTGTAAAAATCTTTTTTCTATATTACACAACAATATTGAGGCAGCTTACTTGCCACAACTATGCAGATAAATGTTACCAGCTGTAACTATGTAACCTTTTACGTTATGCAGCGTTGCACAGGTACAGTTAGTAACATTTCTCCACATAATTGTGGTATTTCTCTGCATAGTAAGCTCCCTCAATATTGTTGTGTAATATTACACAGAATTTTTTACACTGATGAACTGACTTTGATATCATTATATTACAGTTCTATTTTTATTTATTTATCTTTTTTCAATAGTACAAACAGCTTGTATATATTAATTTGTTAAATTGTTAAAATCGATTTTAAAATAAATAGTCTTATTTAGGTACATATTGAGAACTAGCAACTAATTTTTATACGATAATTCCCCTTGAAAATGAGTATTGACTATATATTTTTTTACTTTTCTCTTTTAGTTATTAGATGAAATTTTAAATAATTTAAAATACAATTTACGGCAATAATTGTATCTACAAAAAATTACACAACGTCATAGTAACAATTTTTTTCCCCGTTAAATTATTCACTATTTATACAAATTTATTTATTTTTAATCAAAATTATTCATAATAAGTATTTATTTGTTACTTATTCTAAATAATACATGTTTCAGAATTTATTACTACAGATAAGTCTCAGATAATGTCGAAAAAAATCTGTTTTTCTCAGCTATTACCAATTTCTGCCAGATTGAACTAGTAATGAACATAACATTTTCTTATACTTCTTTTTCAGGACAGAAAATATTTTCCCTGCAAACCCTGATTTTTAAGATAAATTAGTTTCAGTTCATATGAATGTAAAAGAATTCATTTACAGTGAACTGTTAACAAATTCATTTGTATTTACATATTAACAAGGAATCTATACGAATTAATTTGCAGAATGCTCTAAAACAAAAATATGTCAAAATATTTCGACAGGCATTACAAAATGACCGACTTTCTTTTACGTAACCTAAGCGAAATATGTCGATTTATACTCCCGTTATACTTAATTAGAATGTTGAAACTAGGTGAAAAATACTCACTAAATTATTTCTTTATTCATTTTATTTTATTTCTTTATTTCTTTATTTGGAAGTATAAAAAGTTTAGTATACATTAAACATTAATTTAATTCGTTCTTATCATAACAACATTTTGTAAGTTTTATTTATTCATTTTTCAGATTATTGAATGAAAAAGGATAAAAATGTCAATTAAAAGGTGTGTGTGTGTGGGGGGGGGGGGGGGGGGTTAAATGATATGTAGCACATTTGTTCTTAAGTGGCCCAACTCAGTAGTGCCCCTTTTGAGTTATTAAAGAAATAGAATACAAACAAGTTTTCTTCTTACTAATAAAATTAGAGTTTCAGTATTTTTAAAAATGGCAAAAATGAAATATTTTCCCCCATCAATTTAATTTACAAATCATTGTATAAATGTATTGTCTATGAATCTTCAACATAATACAATATAGCAAGACCCATACTGAAATAATGAAATATTATTCATCCTATATAAAAATATTTATGATTATTTCACACTTCTTTCATGAAATTTATATTAATAACAGACAATGTTTATCTCTTTTTCTGAAAATTGTCATCGTCTAAGAATAAGACTGGGAAGGGATGGGTCTAATTTCATTGGTCATCCATGCAGCTTGTTCTCCCTTTATATTCGTAATCAGAATGAGAAAATTATACATATAAATGGTAGTTGCGATTAATAATACAACTAATAATTAATAATTATGAATAATCAATGAACAATTATATATCCTGGAAATTTATGAAGATAATGTCGTCTTTGTAAATTTGATTCGCTTTTTTATTTATTTATTTATTTATTAAACAGTTTTATGTTAAAGTTTTCGGCAATCTATTTACTCACTTTTTGATTGCTATTTAATTTCTATTATTCGTATTAGTGAGTTTAAATTTGATTATTACGAGAGTTGCCTGTGATAACGGACAGATATTCAAATTCTTCATCTCCCATCTATGAGTTTTGACATCAAAGCTCCTTGGCTACAGACGAAACCTTTTTTAAATTTCATGAAAATTCCTGTCTTTCATCAATTAAATAATTTTGATTGCTGGATCTGATATTACAAACATGCAAAACACATTTTGGAAGCGAATCTATAGTAATACTTCCAAGAATTACACGACAAAGTCATAATTAATTTTATTTTTAAAACATGATGTCTCAAAAAGTATTTATTTTATTTTATATTTATTTATTTATTTATTTTGTTTGTTTGTTTGTTTATTTATTTATTTTTTAAATGAAAAAACGATTTTTATTATCATTAATGATAATAGTTACTGTGAGATAATCTTTCATGTTCTATTAGAATTTTTTTTTCACCAATAATAGTGAATGTTTTAACATCGTATACTTTTGATACATTTCAAGTCATAAATTAATTTTGTTTTTAAATCATAATGTCTCAAAATGTATTTCTTTTATTATATTATATTATTTATTTATTTGATTTGATTGTTTATTTTGTTTATTTGTTTTTTTTTTTTTTTTTTAACCAAAACCATCTTTATTATAATTGATGATAATAGTTAATGTGAGATCGGCTTTCTTCTTTTATTAGAAATGTTCTTTTTATTTTCACCAATAATAGTGAATGATTTAACATCGTATACTTTTGATACATTTCAAGTCATAAATTAATTTTGCTTTTAAATCATAATGTCTCAAAATGTATTTCTTTTATTATATTATATTATTTATTTATTTTATTTGATTGTTTATTTTGTTTATTTGTTTTTTTTTTTTTTTACCAAAACCATCTTTATTATAATTGATGATAATAGTTAATGTGAGATCAGCTTTCTTGTTTTATTAGAAATGTTCTTTTTATTTTCACCAATAATAGTGAATGTTTTAACATCGTATACTTTTGATACATTTCAAGTCATAAATTGATTTTTCTTTTAAATCATAATGTCTCAAAATGTATTTCTTTTATTCTATTATATTATTATTATTATTATTTTTTTTTTTTTTGTTTATTTTGTTTATTTGTTTTTTTAAAAACCAAAACCATCTTTATTATATAATTGATGATAATAGTTAATGTGAGATCAGCTTTCTTGTTTTATTAGAAATGTTCTTTTTATTTTCACCAATAATAGTGAATGTTTTAACATCGTACACTTTTGATACATTTCAAGTCATAAATTGATTTTGCTTTTAAATCATAATGTCTCAAAATGTATTTCTTTTACTATATTACATTATTTATTTATTTTCTTTAATTGTTTATTTTGTTTATTTTTTTTTTATTTTTTTTTTTTTTTTTTTTTTTTTTTTTTTTACCAAAACCATCTTTATTATAATTGATGATAATAGTTAATGTGAGATCGGCTTTCTTGTTTTATTAGAAATGTTCTTTTTATTTTCACCAATAATAGTGAATGTTTTAACATCGTATACTCTTGATGCATTTCAAATCATAAATTAATTTTGCTTTTAAAACATGAGGTCTCAAAAAGTATTTATTTTATTTTATTTTTATTTATTTATTTTATCTGATTGTTTGTTTTATTTATTTTTAATGAAAACCATCTTTATTATCATTAATGACAATAGTTACTGTGAGATCATCTTTCGTGTTCTATTGGAACTCCCCCCCCCCCTACCAATAATGGTGAATATTTTAACATCATATACTTTTGATACATTTCAAATAATTGCGATCCTTTCATTAAATGGCTGTTGCGTATCCAATGCTCAAAAATCACGTTCTTTGAAACGGAATGGAGAAATTTGTAAGGGGAAAAGGAATGCAATCTGTTGAACTGAATTTTCAGATTTATATTCAATATTTAATGTTACATTCCAATTGGATTGAGTCTAATATTTCGAACGGTGCTTTATAGCTTCCTCCAGCTTACCAATTCTCAAACATTAAACTACTCTGCAATGAAAAATTCAACATTATACACATCTCTTTAATGTTATCTCTTGAATAAATTCTGCCCTCTCTCAAACTACAAACAGAACTTATACCACTAAACTGATTGTTTGCGTTCTAAAATTAATTCTTTCACCACCGAAAGAGACAGAAGTTCCTCGCACGTGCCAATATTTATTTCACCACCATCTCTCTCATTACAGTCGAAAATCTCACAGAGCTGTCAAGAACCTTCACAATGTTTCGAAACGTATTCTTACCTTCGCACGGACACACACGCATGCACGCCGTCACTTGTGCAACGCAATTTTTCAGGCCGATCAATGTGAAAAGCTCTCGACTTTTGCAGAAATCCCGGTTGGCTTGTCAGCGTGAAAGCGGGGTTACCCTCGTCATTAGTCGGGGAGACAGTAATGAAATGCAGCACATTATGTCACCGTTTGCCTCGGTTAATCTTCGGGTTAACCGCAGGTCTTTAAGGAGGAACGAGGGACAGGATATAAAGTGAGAATACATGGTCAAAGATGCCAAGCGAAAGCAAATTTCAAACGTTTAAGCATTTAGAGGACGATTCAAACAAACCAAGCTGGAAAAATTAAGTTATGGTTGTAGATATGTTTATAACTGGAAAGGTTTATTTTGAAAGTTTTGCCTAACATATTATGAGGCATATTCGTACTATTGACTTAAAAATGCCGGACTGGGAATTCTTAAAACGACATTAGGAAATCTCTATGGATTAAAGAGATTTTTCCCGAGAATTCTTCTTTTACAAAAATACTGAACTTACTAAAATAATAATGATACTTCACGAAGCTAAGGTTAAAAATATATATATATAAAATATAGATAACATTTTAAACCATTCATTGGGACTAATTTCTGTTGACTGCTGGTAATTTTAAAAAGTATTTCAACAAAACAGACCAAACTATGTCTAATAGTAAATGCAACAAGTAACAAGTTGTAGAAGCAAGAAAAAAAAATTAAAATATACTTCGTATAATAATCTATTATTTACGGTATTTTATATAAAGATATTTTATATAACGATGAAATAAAAATACACTTTCAACAAAATTTTGATAGAAATTGCAGCCACTTCGCCGAAGACATTTTCAAAGCTCTATTGACCTTTTTTTTTTTTTTTTTTTTTTTTTGTAAATTTAAATGCAATAGAAATGTAGCTTGTAAAGCAATACGTTAAGAATATACAATAGCTTGTAAAGCAAATATAATGTATTTCAATAAACAATTTCACAGCAACCAGTGAAAAATAACTACAGTAAAATGTAGACACCATATCTCTCTTTTATCAAATTGTTGTGATAATTATAAGTTGTTTTAGTCTAAAATACTCACTTAATACAGTTAACTGATAACAATTATTATCTCAAAATTCTCAAAACTGAGCTATATAAACGTATTTATAGCGAAACCATAAAATGTTTTAAAAATGTTTCTTCATTAATATTACTTTTATTAATGTAATACAATAATAAGTAATGTAGATATTATTGAATAATTATAGAATGATACTATACATTGACCTTATTCAAAATATAACTTTTAACTTTTAAACAGAGACGTTACAATAAATAAAAGTACCTTCGATTAGTATTAAAACACATTGGAATGTATTACAGTTGTATTAACATTACAAATCGACATAAATGTCTCTAAACCTTAAATGTTTCATTACTTCAGCTGTTTTAATACAATTTAGTCATATTTAATAATTCCTTACGTCCAATATAACAAAACATATAACATTGTATATATATTGTGCAGATATATTGGATAGAAGGCAGAAGTTATATATTCTGACATAGCTGCCAAGTTATTTAATTTATTCCGGAATGCTGTTAGCCTTACCCTTTTTTCACACCGTAATCTTTGTTGAAAATGTTTCTTCAATGTATAATTACGATTAAATATGAAGAAAATTACTCTAAAAAGATTACGGTGTGAAAAAGGGGCGGGTCTAACAGCATTTCTGAATAAATTAAAAACTTGGCAGCTATGTATTCTGAGGATGCGTCATATATAATCAATCAAACCATAACTTTTACCTTTTAAACAAGAAATGAAAGTACCTCCAATCAGTATTATAACACATTCGAATATGTTATTAAAATTACATTAATATCGCAACTCTACATAAATGTCCCTAACACTTAAATGTTTTGTTACTTCAGCTGCTCTAATACAATTTAGTCATATTTAATAATTCCTTATGTCCAATCTAACAAAACATATAAAATTGTATAGATATATTGGATAGATATATTGGTATATATTGTATAGATATATTGTGCAGATATATTGGACAGAAGTCAGAAGTTATATATTTTTTGGATGTATAATGAAGTATACCGAGATGTAAACAAAAGGTGAAAAAATTAAATCGCTCAATAATTATAAAAATGTTTATTACTGCGAAAATATTTGGTAAAATGTTTATGTTAATAAACTTTTATTCGGTAAAACAGGTCAACTAAGTTTGAATTTCTTTGAAAAACTTTAATGATTTTTTAAAAATTAATTTTGAATAGGAAAAAGCATTACATTTGAAGTATACATCTACATCTGTAGTAAGACCTTTTACATATTGCAGATATTATAAAATTTCCGATTTCTTCAGAGCACTGCTAGTAATAACATTATTATTATTGCTGTTATTATTTTCAAAAGCACTTTTTGTTTAAAGTAATTTTTTTCCAATAAATAATTACCATTAAATAAGCAGAAAAGACTTATTTTTTAAAGAATAGTATAGAGAAAAAATAATTTATACAGCTACCAATGCTTCAGGAAAATTTGATATTTTGACATACCTGATATTGCCCACCGATAAAAAAGACGCAATTATTTTTTTTTCCCTTCATATATATTGTAACATCTATATTATTAAACATTTATAAAACTTTAAAATATTAGAAATTGCTTAATAATAATCGAAAAAAAAAAGATATGCCGCTCAATAATCTTACTTTCTTTCATTCTGTCATATAAGTGATTGCACCTATGTGTCGGGAGACTTAGCCCAACCTCAATTAACTCCTCCAAGCCCCCATTGCGTCTTCATTTGCACTGTTTATTCTATCATTCAGGCACACGTGCACATTCCACCCCCGCTCATCCTTTTTGCGGCATATGCAAATGAGCCTATCCTTCAAAAGGGTTGGGCGTTGTAATAAAATAAAATAAGAAATCGCCGATTTGCTTGTATTGACTTGCCAAATATTCTGTTTTTCTTATTGAGTATTGATTTGTTCTTCATATTTTAGAAAAGATAAATAAAAGATTATTCAGTTCGAAGAAACACGAAAACACGCTTAGGTATATGGGCGTGGCTGAGAATTTTTTTCGCGGGTAAGGAAGAAAATTTGAATCTGTGTTTAAATCATTAGGTTTGCAGTTTTTTTTTTTTTTTTCTTCTTCTTCTTCCTCGAATTGAAAGATATCTTCACTTTTGGCTAGGAGATATCTTCAGTTTGAAACATATTTTATGTAGTATTTTATGCAGAATATATCAAACAAAGAAACCAAAGACTAGGTTAATATTTTAGGTGCACTTTATGTCAAAGATATCAGATAATATAAACTTTGGTAATCTTCTATTAAAAAAGATAAATTAGCACATATGTTGAAAATACGTTACTCTCATAGTTCGTGCGGACATGTCTTTTTTTCAAAGACTCTTCTACCAGTACTTTTATACAATTTTACATTTTAAGTTTGAAGTTTGAAGTCTTTTTTCATATCAAACATTTCTATATAATATTAGTGTGCAGAAAATCAAGGAAATTCAATGACTGTACGAACCATGATTGCGCGGCACCATTAATAAAGCCATCATTCCATAAAATGAGAAGACTAATAAATGACATGCTTAAACTTGAATAACAAGGCATATTTGTATATAGTTTTAATTAAATATAATCTCGCAGATCATTAGTTTACGTATTATGGTTTCAAGATATTTTCCCCCTTTTAACACTTTAAGTTTTAATCCCGAATGCCACTCGGGTTCCCATTTTCTTTCAAACGAACTAAGCCCGAGAGTCTCAGGCCTTAACTTTTAACTCTCTAAACTACAAAATTGCCAATTGTATACGTTCGTCGTCTGCTCAGATGTTATCTATGAGCATTCTACTTATATATATATACATATTTCATAGTAAATTTAAATAATTTCTACATTATGAATAAAATCAGTTTAAAATTTTTAATTAAAAAAAAAAGAAGAAGAAGAAATACCACTTCAAAGTACTTAAAAAAAGTACCATAAAACCCTCGGTTCAGTAGAAGCTTCAAAGTACTAGAAAAAAAAAAGGTATCAAAGCCCTCAGTTCAGTATGGAGACATACGGTTGAAATAGCTCAGACCTGAAAGCGTTAATATATGTTATGAGCAAAATTTTACATATTTTTTATAAATATCTTAATAAATAAAATTATGTTCTTTAATTTTTGCATAAGCTCACAACGATTAACATAATGATAATAAAAATACAATGCAATAATACACTGTTGCATTGTACTGCATCAAATTCGTATATGACCCTATTTTATTAATAAGCTATTCCATTATACTGATTAAGTGCTGAGTAGCTTTTTTCCATTTCATTTAATTACAATATAAACTAAAGAATCGAATCTTTATCTATATATGAAAAGGGGGGAAAAAACCAAAAACGCAAATATATCAATAATAAAATTTAAATATATTGCCTAATCAAAACTGAAAGAGATATAAAAGATAATTTTAAAAGGTGCAATTTAAAGATACATTTATGTTCAGAAATTAGAATACAACGAAATACACATTAGTTTTGATTATCATTTAGAAATTGAAAAATTGAAAAATTTAAGTAAATTTATAAAAGTATTTTTGTCAGTGTCACCCCATACATTTTTTAAAATGCATGAGGTAAAATTGACAAAAAATTGATAACTGTTCATATACTATGCTGCAAACTTACTGATTAACCCCTTAACGCGCGGCGTCCTCGCTGCGAGGACGCCAAATTTAAGATCCAGCTGCAAAAATTCATCCCGGAAATTTTTTAACAAAAATTTACGTTTAAACATATCAGAAAAGGCCGGTTTTTTAAACCTTAAAATTAAAAACTTCTTTTAGTTTAATTTTGTTCATGAATTCCGGTGGCAGTATAATTTAAATGATTCGAATTGTCTTGCGCCGCAAAGGGTTAATATTCCATAAAATTGTTGGTACCCGCCCCTTTTTCCATACCAGTCATTTTTTAGAGTATTTTTCTTATTCAGTCGTGATGACATTTGACGACAATTTCTCTAAAAATAAAGTGGTGTTGAGAAAGGAGCAGTTCTAACAAATTTACGGAATATTAATTAGTAAGTTGGCAGATATGAAATACCATATCACGTCAATGTAATGTTTTTAACCCTTTGCGCTCGGCATATTTTCCGTAAGACACGCCTTTTGGCGTTCCCTTAAAACGTCACACGTATGGTTTCCAACTTACAACCTTTTGGCTACCGAAAATTTGTAATAATTTGTTTTATTTTACTTCATCATTAAATAAAATAAATCTTTCTGTTAAAATTTTCCGGTAGCCGAAAGGTAGCCTATAGTTACACGTTTTAGAAAAATAACATTTCATTTGCAGAGGAACACCTTAAGGCGGGGCTCGATGTCCCCCTCAGAAGGGACATACGAGCAATAAGGGTTAAACCATGATACTGTCATGTTTTATTTCTGATTTTTATGTATGTTAAATATTTTCAAAACTACAGTAGCCACATGAAGTGAAATTTTCAAAGTGGTAAAAGTAAAGAATTATTTTTTAAAAACAGTAAACTCTGAAACTTTTTAATACAAAGCTCGAAGTCTCCGCACTTTTTTCAGGAAACTTTCAGAAATGAGAAATTTCCGCTCATTCTGATACCACTATTTTTATACAATAATCTCTAACATATTTTACTATTACACATTACTATAGAAATAGGTAAAGATTTCTGAAAGAAAATAGTGGTAGCAAAAACTATAGAAATATCTCATCCCTGAAAGCGTCCTGAAAGAAAGGCGGAGGATTTCGAGCTCTCTTAACACTTTTGCATGCTTTTGTCTTTTTGACAGTAAGGTCCGCCTGTGGACGTTCTTTTCAAAAGTTACAATATTTCAGAACAAATTTTCTGTATTCACATTGTAGAGTTTGCGCTCCTGCAAACTCCATCTTAACTTAGATACTTAGGTTACTAAGAGAACACGAGACTTTAAATAACAATAACTAAAGTTTATTTGAGCAGATTAATGGGAGGGCGGCCTGGTAAATTTATATAGCTCAGCCAGCGTTTTACTTAATCAAAATATATGAATCAACAAATTAAGTAAATAACGATAGTCGAAAGGTGTAGAGACGGTCACACTCGTACTCCAACTACGGCTTCACTATGGGACAGAGGATTCCCTTCTATCCCAGCTTGAACTTCCGAAAACTAGTAGGCACTCACCAACACTCAACACTACTTAACTTCACACAACTAAATCTCCTCTACTCCACTTTCGATATTCACCAAAATAAGAAGCAGCACATTCGCTATAATATCCTCCAACATCCACTATCGATCCTCCAACATCCTCACTCCTTACTAAAACCATCTCTATTTTATACTTCTTCCTACACCCTCCTTTCACTACATTTCAATCCGTACTTTTAAAAATCACTTCTGATTTAACTAATATTCAAAATCTAAGTCTTTTAATGCCGCACCCTGCCGACACAAAACTATCTCGACTTCAACCGTCACCGAGCCACTGGCGACAGAGTGATTTTAACCGTTCCCACTTCCTACTTTGCTGGATCCAGCTTAATTGAAACAACTGTGGTGACGTTCTAACGTCTCAACCTCACAACATTTATATTACAAATGGGTACACATTGTAATTGTAATCTTTCTAACCAAAGTATTTGTATCCATAGTATTTTTGATTGTACAAATGTGAATATTGGGTATATTCACATTTGTAAAATGTGAGAAAGAAATAAACAACATAATAAAGTTAAGAAATAAACAACATACAAATTGAGAAAGGAACGCCCACTGGCGGAGTTACAGATTTTCAAACGATGTGAATCTACGTCAGCGGTCGCGAAAGTGTTAATAACTTTGTAAATTTTTGTTCGTTTATTTTTTACAATTTTATACAAATTTTTAAAGGTTATTATTATTATTTTAAATTAGCTACTAGTTCTTTATTCTCTTTTTAAACAGTATTCACTTTACATACGAATTGCTGTAAGTAAATTTAAATACAAACACTATTGTGTAATCTTGTTTTATTGTTTTATAAATCATTCAAGTTGTAATCAAGCTTTGAGTATTTCACAAATAAAATTATTTCTTTGAAGCTTTGAAAGCAACCAAAAATGTGAACAAACGAGCAACAATTCAGATAAAATTCTGAATGTATAGATTTAAAAGCTTTAACTGTTAAGTATTCTGACAGAGACATTTTGTACATACATATCTCTCGAAATTAAAAAACTGAGAATTGTAGGTCGGGATTTTATTAGATTAGGACGTATTAAAAACTCTCACATTCATATAAATAATCCAACTTTCCCATTAAATAAGCATATAAGTTACTCCCTCTAAAAATATCAGAGTTGATTGATACTTTTAAAAAATACATTACTATGCTTCACTTAAATTATTTATGCAAAAAACATTTTTTTTTTTTTTAGAAAGAGGAGGAGCACCCTAAGATATTATTATTATTATTATTATTACCATAAGGCTTGTTAAATCGGAACCTATGGCTTAATGTGGATTCCAAACCACTGGGAACCTACAAGAATCGAGCCCGGTATGTAGAATATCGACTGGCGAGCGAGATCGATGATCATTCAGCTGCTAAACAAGCTGAACTTGGGGAAAGGGAAGGATTATTGGCAAAATAATTTTAATTGTTTCATTTTAGGCTATAATCAAGATTTAGAAGTATGTTAGTTTTGAATCTATGAAAAGTTGATATAAGAAACATCGATACTAAAGTTTATATATTTCCTTTCATATGCCTGTCTGATGATGTAAAAACAAACTTTTACAGACATCAGTGAAGAACATAATACATTGGCTGTACGCGAAGTATTAGAATTATTCTAGACATATTTAGTAAACCCAGTTTTCTAAGTGCTCTGATAATTCAAATATATAAAATAGTTTATCATAATACTTCAAGGCAGTAATTATTTTAAATTAGAAGAAGAAACTTTAAATTAAATGCCTTATCAAGTTCTTTTTTACTGACTTGTCATAGTATATATGTAAGGTATGTGCGCATGTGTAATGTGTATGTATAATATGTATGTTTGTAATAAAATGAGTAGACGTGAATTTATATACTGTATGTGTGAATTTATATACAGATAATCCAATGTGTGTACGTATATAGACCTTAAATGTGTGTGTGTGTAAAATTTACATAGGTAATATTCGTATGTAATAGCATTAAAATGTGAATGTGTACTATGTACAATAGGTGTACCTAAAATTTATATTTTTCCCATAATTTATATGTGATTTATAAAATTCGTGTCAATTTATATATATATTTATTATTTTTTAATATTTATTCATTTTATAAAAAAATATTATCAAATTTATTTAATTAAATTAAAGTATTTCTAGTTATATTTAGCAAAAATAAATAGCTGCATCTTTATATTTTCATCATGTTGTAATCATTTTGACTGATTTGAATTGCATGTTTAACTGTTATCTGTATTTTTTCCCATTTCTTTATTTGTTCGATGTATACTGTTCTGTATGTACTCTATTGTATTTAATTTATATCTTTCTCTATTTATTTACTTGATTACCTTCTTCATATTTTTGTCATGGTTATATGGTTCTGTTTTTTTTTTTTTTTTTTTTTTTTTTTTTCATGGTGATTATGATTTAGGCATTGGTCAACAGTTATTTTAACATTATGCATTCTTGGCATAGAAAACCATAATTTGCATGTTTTATTCCTTCAATGCCTTTGATAAAGTGAGGAACTCAGCGCACTTCCATTCTTTTCATTTTGTCTCGTTTTGACCTTTTTCAATCTTCTCACTCATTACATTGTGTTTGATCCTTCTTTATTGCTATTATTATTATTGGTAATTTTCTATGAATTTTAATATACACATTATGAGATTAAAAAAAATAAAGATTAGTATTATTATATGTGTGCATGTGTAATTACATATAACATATATATAAGATATTTGTGTACATATATACATGCGTATACATGTATATATATTGAAATATTTGTACCTATATTAAGGTATAATTTATTATCTAATAACAAAGTGTTGTAATATGTGAGCGTGTGTGTATAATATTACTAAAATGTGTATATAATATATTAAAAAGAATAGTTATTAATGCTGCAGTGTGCGTGTGACAGTTTAAATCATAAACAAACACACATACTTATATGTGTGTGTGTGTGTGCGTGTGTGTGAACACACACATATTTCTTCTCACCAGATTTTTCCTGTATCAATTAATTAAATCGACCTTTAGTGACCATATGTCATCGCACCAACCATTGATTAATAGCATACGTGACTTTCTTTAAAATGCGGAATTTTATCAGTGCCTTAAACAATAAATAAATAAATAAATATATATATATATATATATATATACATATATTCGTGCTGAAAATATATATATGCGCAGCATATAATAAAAATTGTATCGTGTTTGACAGATCACGTAAAACTAGAAATGTTTAAATAAAAAAATATTATTATAATGATCAACATTTTTACTTCCTTTCTATATCATAAAAGATAATATGTAAGCAAAATCTAAAATATAAGCAAAATCCTTAAGTTAATATATAATCAAAACCGATTATTATAACACAAATACTTTATGAAAAAATCTAGCGCGGGAAATTTTATATCCTTAAATGAAAACTAAGATCAAAATATATTTAATCGATTCTGAATTTGTCCTGGATATATCAAAGCAAAATGCTTTGAGGTCGTCTGCGTCGACTTATGTTCACTGTGTTCACTTACTTTAATAACATATATTTTTAATATATCTATATTTAAACTAAAAGAAAAACGCAATCTAATTGAGCAGTTTCTAAGTCTAAGACCCTAAATTTCAACAGTTTCTGAATTTTTAAATCAACTTCTTCATTTATATCTTTCTTATAAACATTAGAAAATCTAATTTTGATCGGATACTGTCTCTCTCGTTCTCTCTGTGTGTATGGTTATATGAGAGGGGAAAGAAATTCGATTCCCCAGTTTACTAAACATACCACTATGTTTTTTAATTTTACGCAGTGTTAACTATTTTAAACTATCACTTGACATTTTTAATATTATAAAATTTTTACAAGTAAATAAGACGGAAAAAATTACCAGCCTTTTATACGATTTGAGAAAAACACTTTTCGCATTTAAAAAGAAATCTCTTAAAATTTTGTAACCAGATGATTTAATTTCTAAGAAAATAGGGATACTTGAAAAATCTATTAAAGGAAACTCATTTAAAACGTGATTCAAAATCAAAATTCAGTGAAAACTCTATCAACATTTTTATACAAGCGTCAGCAAACAGATAAGCATGCAAATTTCCAACTTTATTTACAAAGATACCTAATTTTCTGGACTTTTAAAAACCATTATATAAATAATTGCATTTACAAATTGAAACTAATATTCGTTCACAACATACATTCAATTTTATAGTTGTTTGTATATGCATCTTAATTGCTTAAGCACATAACAATTTAAAATTTTAAACCATGCATGATAGAACTACAACAAACATCTTAACAGCCAAAGCTTTAAATACACGTATAACCGTCTCAATTCCTACTAAAATTCCCCAAATACCACCACCTAAAACGATTACAACTGGCTTCTAATATCCACGCTCATACTTATCAAATTAAAACATACGGCTGCTGCATTTCCAGCCGGCTGCATTTTCAGCTTGTTCATTTGGGCATTTAAATTGGAAGGCGCGGATGAAGGGGCTACAGAATCGAAGCCCTGGGCTTTCAACATAATGGCCCTTCAGAACTCTCCATTGCTAACGAAAGTAACTAATCGGTAGTGCAGCATTATCAACGAGAAATAGTTCAGTGAATAGGCATTTGAACACAACGACAGGCAGGCTTTGAAGAATTTAAACTTTTGAGGGAGCAGAAATGATGATGGTTTTCTTGTCTTTTACATTAGATAGAACTTTTCTTGAGAAAAGTTATTTTGAAAGATGCGATGATATTCAAGATTTTCATAAGTTCCCTTGATCAATAAAATTAACCGAAAATTTTATATTATACATATCGTTTGATTTGCGAAACGAAAAGATAAATCAGGAGGCTGTGTGTTTGTCCAGTTACTTTAACGGTTTAATTAATTCTGGAATAAAATTCTTAATGCGAAATGTTCAGAATGTGTAAATGTAAGGGAAAAGAAGCAAGCGATATACAAGAAGAATTTCCAAGGAGGTATGCTAGCGTAAATTAAAATTTTATGGTGGTGGACATGAATTAAAACTTAACATCGTAAGGACCTGAGTAGGCCTGGTGTATGCGGGTGAAATTTTAAAATTTTCGAAAATATATTCCATATGACTGGACACACTGAAATAGTGGATGAACATTAAATAGAGATCTAAGAATTTCACAGAAATAAGCCAACGGTGAAATATGTCTGGCTATACAGCTATTGATTTTTATGCAGTAAAAGTTTGTAATGTATCAAAAGTAGTAAAAGATTAGGACATTCGAAACAGAATACTTCAGTAGGAAATTTAAATATATTTCTTAAGTTATTTTATGTCCAGGGCAGTAATGCAGTTTCTATGAGATTCGTGGGCTAAAATTTTGAATTACTTAACTTTTACATTTTGAAGTATTTTAATAAAGTGATAGCAGACGATATTTAATTAAGAATCAGAGGATTAAAGTAATTAAATATAACTTCTAAATTATTTGTATCAGTTTATTAGGAAAAGGGAAAAAATAATTTGTAAACTATTACAGCAATAATATCTTTAAAATAAATATGAAGGAATTAAGAAAACACCTAATGTCACTAAATTTCGAACGTTAAATTTAATTCGGCTTCCTATAAATTAGATTTCAGTTTTCCATTAATTGCAAGAGAGTTTGATTTAATCATTAATTTCTGGTTAGAAATTCCGGATTTGAAAAGATTCCCTTTTAAATCAAATGAAAATGCGAAGCCTTGAACCCATATTTCGAACATAAGATTGATTGACAGTTAAACAATATAAAGAAGATGTAAATCGAAATTTAAAAAGAAGAAGAAGAAATGCATATAAAACTAAATATAAACACCAAAAATAAAATATTTGAAATAGATAATAATGTTTTATAAGCATTTAGTTATAAAATCTGCAATTATTTATCTGACCAAATAAATACCTTAATAAATTATTGGTGTTAGAGAGGAATAAAGGTAATCAACTGCGTTCTATCTAAAGTTTTTTTTTTTTTTCGTAATTGGTCGTTTAAAGATAACTTTTTTATTTAAATGATTTAAATGAAAATGACAATTATTTATAACTGAAATTGCAATGTTGGGCATAATTGATTAAAAAGTAATTGAATTACAATTGAATTACAATTATAATTATTTTACTGTCAATAAATTAACAAGTAATTGATAAAAAATAAATTGAATTACTTATTCAATTTATTTGTAATAAGTCAATTTATTTGTAATCAATTACTTGTTAATTCATTGACAGTAAAATAATTATAATTGTAATTTAATTGTAATTACTTTTTAATCAATTATGCCCAGCACTGCGAAATTGTTACTTTAAACAATAAGCTGTAGTAGTTAAAAATAAAGCTGCAAAAATTGATGATTTTTTTTTTTTTTTAAAAGGAAAAATTCTGAAATGTTTGTTTGTAAATTACTTATTTTTTAAGTAAAGTATAATTATAAAATATGTAGACGCAAAATTTTTATAAATTTATTTGCAAAAATTATAACTTTACATATCGATGACACCACATATGTTGCCAGCCTATTGAGGAATATTGGAAGCTTGTCCTAATATTGTCTGAGAAACGATATTAGTCATATGAACATGTTTCGTATTATTGTCGCAAATCAAAGAAAAATGAAATCGGTTGTTTTGGTTTAACTTGTTCTTTACGGTAATCTTTTGCACAGTAAGGCTATGCCTGAGATCTACGACTTAAAGTAGATTCTGAATTACTACGGCCACCCATGCCAAAACCAGGATTTGAACACGGATTCTCGCAACTGAAAGGAAGAAAGCTTCCCATCGGCCTCCATATACAAAGTAAAATTGTTGAAACTTTACTAGGAAAATATATATTTAGATTGGAATAATGGCAACTTTCAAACACTTCTTGTGGTGTCATTCATTTTTGCTCTTTCGCGTTTCTTGTCATATCACCAATAAATAATAATAATAATAATAATAACAATAATAATAAAGTTTATAAGAAATATCGTTGCAATATCATGGTTATTTTTCAAGTTATAATAAAGAATCACTATTTAATATGAAGTGAGTTATTTTGTATTTATGGAATCTGTGAATAAATAATAATAATAATAATAATAATAATAATAATAAAACTGTTCTGGTGACATTTTTTCAGCTTGTACGATTGAGCTTAATGTATTTGAGCGTATTTGAACATAATATGGGAATTAATTGTACTACATTTCTCCTATATAGTTTTATGAAAATAGTTTGCATCATTTACTGAATCATTTCATGGTAATTATTTAGTAATTTAAGTATAAACAAAAAATGTAAACAAACTACTCTTCTTCTAACTATCGAAAACAAAAATACAAAAATACAAAAATACAAAAAGAAGTAGAAGAATCTCAGAAAAATTCTGCAAACTAAGCATAATATCTAACTGACATTTTTGCTACCAAGCATAAAACAAAAACATATGTAAAGATTAATTGTTTAAATGGTTATTTATTCATTCATTAAGAATTTGCATATTCTTTGCATTAAAAAAATGTTATTAAATGAAAAAGTGGAAGAAGCAGGGTTGAACGGTTTTTTCCATAGTGGAAAAAACCACTGGAAAAAACCTGGTTAAAACCGTCCCGGACAAAATACTGTTTTGTCCACTTTTGTCCACTATTAATTATTTGCGAGTACTAAATTAAAAATTACCTTTATTCTTTCCATATATATAAAACAATTCTTTATTATTATGTGTATGTGAGAGATCGTGAAATACGGTCACCTGGTTGCCATTGGCGACCAATATTTTTTTAAACTAGTAATAATGTTTTCAACTTTAAGGAAACTTTTTTTTTTTTTTTTTTTTTTTTTTTTAATATATATTTTGGTGAAAGAATTGGTCCCAAAATTGGGCTCCAATTCTATTTTCGCTGTTTTGATTCCTGCTTCTCTTACCACTTATTGAGACACTGTGTTGAATTAGGGAATTGACACATCTCCGTGTATGTTTCACAACTCAGTGTTAAATTATTGCACCGTTTTAGGGAATTGGTTTACACTGCTCCTGTCTGCGCATGCTATCGACCTGGTGCTGAATTGTTGTATCTGCGTAATGATGTATCATTGCCGATGGTGTATTGATTTATTGAAAATAATAAAACCAGTTTCATGATGTTAAATTTAAACAGGTGTTTCCTGGTGTAAAAAAAAAAAAAAAAAAAAAAAAAAATCATTCAAGCCCAATAAATAATTGGTTTTTAGTTGGTATAATAATTGGTATATAGAATCTTAATTTCTATATTCAAGTAAACTTTGAAATGGAACAAAAAGAAAAGAAAACGTTGGAGAATATTTGTTTATGGGCTACCAGAATTTTATGTTGGCGACCATATTTTTTAATAAATTCCTGAACCCTGTGTATGTGAATAAAATCAATTTAAATATTTCAAAATAGATATGCAAAGTTAACAATATTTAATAAACAAATATATCTATTTCTAAGGGTGGATTGGATGCAAAAGTTACAGTTTATAGTTAAAATTTTAATTCTCCTCTCCCCCCTCCCCCAACTGCTTTCAACTACATTGTCATCACCTCCCTCATTGTCATAAACACCTTTAAAAAATTTGTTATTAAGCATGATGAAATCAATGATTCACATATCTTTCATGGAATTTTTTACTTTCTGAAAATACATAGGTAAGGAAAGTATTGCAATCATGACAAAAATTTGACTTGTGATGTTGGTGTATCTACATGTTTTGAGGCTCTATGAGTTCATTTTTGCTATTTTACGATAATGTATGTATATCTGAGTAGAGTGAACACAATATTGTCTAAATGCTTTGTCCAAATGAGCTAAAAGTTGGTGCATATGTTATAGGTTATCGTAGTACAAACTGTATACATCTTGGAGAATCTAGCATAGTTTTATTTATTTATTTATTTTTAACCAGGACACAAAGATAAATTTTTTATCATTACAGTCTATGGGCTCAAATAATTTAAAGTGTGATAGCATCTGAATTTCTTATTCAGTTCAGCTGAAACTTTTATACGCATGTTATCAATCACTGTCGACTGAATCGTATAGATTTATTTTGGTGAATCTAGCGTTTATAGTTTTTTTACAGGGAAATAACGAAAAATTCTGTAATATTATGGCCTAGTCTGAATTTATTTAAAATGTGATGGCGTCTGAAGCCTCATTGATTGAGCTTTGAATTCATATACAAATTATAAGTATATGTCACACAAACTGTATACATTTTGGTGAATCTAACACTATATTGGTTCTTTTACAGATACACACAAAAAAATTTGCATGCATTCCGTTCCATTAAACTATATATTATTTGGGAGCAAATAATCAAACACTTATTATAATTTTCTCGTTTGTTTATTTAATGACTTCTCTTGTGTTATTTTATTTAAACAACAGTGAATTACTTTAATGTTCAGAAAGTCGACTGGAGTCACTCAACATTTTTATTATTTTTCTTTAAGTTTCTGCATATTTATCAAATTGATTAAATATATATACAGTCATACACATATATGTCACATTTATATTATTAAAGACATTACTTTTGTGAAAAATAAATAACTTTTCTATGTGGAAGTAAAATTTAATTTTGTATTTTTTTCATCTGGAATTTTCATTACCAAGTAATATTTTTTTAATAAGAGTATAAAATATATTTTAATAAGAGTATAAATAAGAATATAAAATTATTAAATAATTAAGCATATAAATTTGATTTTTTAAATTGTTGGATTGAAAAGTGACATGTTGGTATTGCAAATCTAAAATGTTATATAGAAATGAAAGCTTTGTTTTGAAAGGACTTGTGGACATAAATTGATAAAAACATTTTATCTACATTTATGAGTTTTTTTTTTTTTTTTAGAAATGTTAAACAAGATATTTCCAAGTTAAGTAAAAATAATAACAGGAGACTTGGCGTTGGTATATTAAAACCCGAATAAACTACTACGTCAGAAACGGATAGATATTTTTCAAAAACAGATATTTCTCTTTGGCGTTTCTGACGTAGTAGTTTATTCGGGTTTTAAGTACAAAATAGCAAAGAAACAACTTAAATTATTTTAAACTTTAATATTGAAAATAGTCTCTTTCGAAGGGGGATAGGGGTGTTGGGGGGATTAAGTTATTCTTCATTTTTAATTGTCAACATTATGTACTGAAGGTAACTCAACATTGGGCACGAAATCTTTTCCAGCTAAACAGCCGTGTCTATTTCTTTTGTTTTTAAGGATTTAGATATAGTGTTAAATAACTTTTTTTCCCTCTTAATATCCAGTATGATAATGTTATAATAGTCCACCACAATAGATTTACTTTGTTACCTCTACAAACTGTAAACTAATGTAATTAGCATTTTCTTCATGATTTTTTTTATATTTTTTTTTTTTATCTTGATTAAAATAAAATTATGCTTTTCATTAATCAAATTATTAATTTTTAATAAAATATCTCTATTGCTAAAATTGTAATTTAAAGTTAAAATTGCAATTTATTGTTTTAACAGAATAATTTTATGCACTGAACATGTACAGTTCAGTGGATTTTATTTTGTCCAGTTTTATGTGGTTTTTTCCAGTTTTGTCCAGGTTTTTTCCACTTTTGTCCAGCGTCCCGGACTTTTGACGAAAAAGTGGACGAAATGACAACCCTGAGTGGAAGTGAAGAGAAATAATTAAAAACGCAGGTAAACATAATTAAAAATGTTTTTAACTCACTTATTGACTCTTTACGTAGGTTGACCAGATCAAAGTACCTTTATAATAGAGAAACATTAAAAATTGCTACAATTATCAAATTATGGATGTACTTTTTCATTCCTAATAAATAAGGACTAAAAATAAAGTGTTATTGATTAATAATTTAGTTTCTACAATTTTTTAAAAATTAGAAAAATGCCTTAAAAAAAATGGGCGTCCCCATTTGTCCCCAGAAAATGGGGACGTTTGGTCAGTATATCTTTACGTCAAACCTCTCCAAATTATTTTAATTTAAAAATGACAATAGTTTTTTAAATATTTTACCATACGTTTCACACAGAAAAATATATATACTATGTATGAATATATATATATATATATATATATATATATATATATATATATATATATACATACATACACACATATATATATATATATAAATATAAATATATATATATATATGTATAATCCTGCAAGGTTAATAGGAAAAAAAACTAAATGAAAATTTTAAACATATTATAAATAGACATTATAAATATATATAAGATATTAAAAAGAGTTTTTCATTATACTTACTTAATACTAAAAAATTGAACAACAAATAAAACTTTTAATAAACTTTCATATAAACTAAAAAACAAAAATAAAACAGAATTAAAACATACTCTAAAATCAAAGAAAGCTAGAACTAAACTGTCAAAAATGTTTCGTACGAGTTGAGACGTACAATTATATATATATATATATATATATATATATAAATCATTTTTTTTTTTTTTTTTAACTTTTCTTGCATTGACTTTCCATCATCATTCTTATTGCACATTATTTTGATACACCTTTTTCATACAACATAAAATCTAAGCCTCTGATGAAGTACTGTACTGTTGTATGACTTCAATAAAAAATAAATTAAAAAAAAAAAATGTCATTTCATTTTTTACAGTATATGAAAAGGTAATATTTTTTTCACTTTCAATTATTATGCTGCTGCTGCGCGAAATTTTATTTGTATACCTTAATATCTTTTATATGCCCTTTTTTGGCTATTACTTATTTTTTACATAGCATACTAATACATGAGTTATCTTGCTGCTATATGCGGGACTTGCTTGTATTATTTCTCTTTTAAATCAGCTTCTTTTCAGTGAATTTCCTTTTTCTTGCATTGACTTTCCACCATCATTCTTATTGCACCTTATTTTGATACATCTTTTGCATACAACATACATTGTAGGCCTCTGATGAAGTATTGTACAGTTGTATGCCTTCAATAATAATTAAAAAAAAAAAAAAAAAAAAAAAAACATTACTTTTCTTTTTTCAAATTGCTCATACTCTCCAAGTGATATCATTTCATTTTTTACAATGTATAAAAAGATATGTATACATATATAAAGTGAAGAATTTAATAACGTTATAAAATTCAGCAATTAATAGATACATGATAATAACAACACTCATAAAAATTATTGTAATTCAAATATATATATATATCAACCGTTTAAACATCTAAACTTTCTTGGTTTGTATGTTCTACCGCAGGCGTTCACTTTTCCTAATCTGCATCATTGTGTCTTTGTGAGAGCTGTTTTATTTTCATTTATTTTATTTCATTTATTTAATTATTTATTTTGGTTATTATGGTTCTTTTTCTTTTAGTAATTATAGTGGAGCCATTGATTAAAGTGAAATTTTACTATTATGCACCCTTTAACCTAGAAAACCAAAATTTTTTCATGCTCTTTTTTTTTTTTTTTCCGGTAATTTCCTTTATTTTTAATATATATACATATCTGAAAATTCTTGTTTAAATTTTATTAGCTCCTTCTTGTTCTGTTTCTATTGTTTGTATTATTATTGAAATTATTATTTTAAGTAGGTATTATTCTTGTTTTTCATCTAAATTAAACAAAATTTACTCATCGAATTATCCATTTTTATTATTGTTATTTTGTAACCAGTTTAAGCTCATGTGAAATATTGGGTCAAGTTTATCATCTGTCATTCCTGCATTTAACTCCTTTTTGTTCTTATACATATATAAAGAAAAGTAAGTATAATGGCAAATAAACAGATGATTAAACTGCCATAGCAATCCAGAAAAGCCTAATAGGTTACTAGTTAATTAAAATAAAATTATTTAAATAATTTTACCAATACATTTTTAATTTAGATGTGAAAAGAAGAATAATACTCACTTTACATTCCGATTAGAATACAAACATCATAAAAATATTAAAAGAAGGAGCTGTTTAAAGATAGTAAACAACTGTTTTCTATTCGAACTAACAATATCAATAGAAACTATTAGAAAGATGGGAAAAGCTGAATTTCATGGGACAAAAAGTAAATAAATAAGTGAATAAAATGCTCGAAATGTAGAGATAAACTGTCAGAGAATCACCATCTCTACATTAAGCTAAAAAATACAAAGTTTCATTTTGTGACAAGCTATATTTAAACCTTCGTTAGTATTTAAACTTATAGATAAACATAGTAAAAATAAGAAAACATATAGACACATCTGAGTAAATGACTTAGTGTTTAAATCCAATTAGATCAATATTAGAAGACAGATTTTTATGAGAATAAAAATTATACACATTTATTTTAAAAGCTATACTATTAAAAGATTCTCTACAAAGCATGAATATTTTTAAAGCCTGTTAATACTCATTAAAACTCTTCACTTTCTATCGATGAATAATTCAGAAACACTGTCATTGAACTAGATTTTATTATAATAAATGATTTTTTTTTTTTTTTTTTTTTTTTTTTTTAAGGAACAGACAACATTTAAATCTGCATACACTCACATACACATACACGTATACATATGCCCATCCTTATAACAAATAAATAAATAAATATATGGCATATATATTCTAGTAATTCAATACATTTTTGAAATAATTTCTCTAAGGGAATTGTTGCTTTTTCATATTTTCAACATAAGTTTGTGGCAACATTTATAAATTGAAATAATTGAGTAGAAAACGTAAAAGTTAATTAAAAAAAATGGTTAGAGCAAAAGTTATAAACACTGATTAAAGATTTTTTTTTTTTTTTTATAAACATTGATTAAAGGTTTTTTTTTTTTTTTTTTTTTTTTTTTTTTAATATATACTTTTTTAATCTTAACTTCTGATGGCATATTTGTATCCCTTAGATTCAAGTTAAATGTAATAAAATTAAAAAGAAATAAATAAATAAAAAATAAAACATACTGCGTCCTTATTTTCTCTTGTAGTGATATTTAGACAAGCTTGAATAAATGGATTTTATTCCTCTAAAAATCACAAATATCCATACTTACTTTAATATTTTAAGGCATGTTTTATATTAAGAAAAGAAATCATTTTCGCTTTTATATTATATATATCAACAATGATTCTATATAATATTTTATGTGAAACTTCCTTTTGTGTTTTACACTTTCAAAAAATACTTTAACCGGAAAGAAACATGTTAGAAGACATCTTTGTAATATTTGGTTTTGTCTGACTTGATTTGCATAAATAAAAAAAGTTAACAAAATAATATTTAAATACGCGACAAAAAATTGTATCATTTTATAAAAGCTCATATCATTTCAATGTGGTATAATTCCTTGCATTTTTTTGTTTCTTTGTTTGTTTCTTTTTTTCTTTTTTTTTTTTTTTAATCTTAGTGCTAAGCAAGAATTAAAAAAAAATGTTACTGAAAGTTAAATTTGATTTTTTAATTCAGCTTTTTAACTGAATTGAGTAGAAGATGATGCTGTAAAATAACGTAACTCATAATGATAAAGCTAGAATACTACTAATTCTTAGAGATATGAGAATTAATAAATGTATTTTGTCAAATTTTTCTTGTTTTTTTAATGGAAAGTGGAGCAGTATACACCCCGCGACAAAAAGATAGGTACAAAGGGTTTTTTCTTTGACTTTTCATAAAATAACATTATGTAAATTGTGCTTATCATTTATAATTATCATAAAATAACACTATTTCCGGACTAATTTTTGTTTTATGACTAATTTAGAAGGATTTTTAAGATTAAAATTTTTCTAATTTAAGACTACACACCGCGACAAAAAGGTAGGAACAAAGGGTTTTTTCTTTTTTTAATTTTTGAATATGATTATTTTGAATATGAATATTTTGAATATGATTCAAATATTTAATATGTTTTTGATATGATAATATTTTGTTATGATAATAAATGATGAGCATAATTTAGATAATGTTATTTTCTGAAAATTTAAAAAAAAAAAAAACCTTTGTTCCTATCTTTTTGTCGCGGAGTGTAGTCTTAAATTAGAAAAATTTTAGTCTTTAGTAAACTTTTCTAAATTAGTCTTAAAACAAAAATTAGTCCGGGAATAGTGTTATTTTATGATAATAATAAATGATGAGCACAATTTAGATAATGTTATTTTATGAAAAATCAAAGAAAAAACCCTTTGTACTTATCTTTTTGTCGCCGGGTGTAGTTTATTAACATTAAATTTATTTTTCTGTTTCACAGCGGATTGTTTCACTCTAATTGTATTAAAATAATAAATGATTAAAATAAATGTTAATTTTACTTTTGTAAATCACATCTGTGAATCCCTGCAAATAATAGAAAACATATTCATTGTGTATACTTTTTCATATATTATACATACATTTATCTACATTACATAACATGATTATAGGAATCAAGTCAGTAGTTAACTAAACATAATAGAAATCATAATAATAATAATAACAATCGCAATGTTCCTTTTCAATAAGTATTAATGAAAGTCCTTGAAATATCCACTGTAGATAATTAAATAACACAGTAGCATTAGATTAAAAAAAATTTAAATCACATTAAATTCCCTTAAGGTGCATTTTATCGCTTATTTAAAAACTTTTCAAGCAAAAATAAATTTTGCTATTAAAAGTAATTTTTTTTTTAAGTCCAGCTCAAATCTTCTAATTCTCGAAGAAAGGCATATGCACATATGTATTTAGTTAAGAGGAAAAGTAATTAAAAAAAAGAAAAATAACCCGAATTTAAAAAATGCAGAGGTAACAGAAATTTTTATCATAAAAATGAAATAAAATAAAACGAGAAAGCGAACTTCGCAAACAAACCATGGATTTGTGAAGTCAGACTTGTCCAAACAAACGACAGTCCGGCAAATCCCAGAAAGCTTACAGCAAAGAAGGCGCTAAGCTCTTAAAAATATGTCATATTTCTGCGCTGTCCATATCTTTGCATCAAAGGGGGTGTACTGCATATTGAAAAAACGTATATATACAGCTCCAATCTCATAAATGTGTAAAATTTTAAATGTGCTTTAAGTGTAAGTAATGTAATGTAATTTCTTATATAAATATTAACAAAAATGAACTAAACGGTGTTCAAACGATACGAAAATCTTCTGAAATCCTTAGAAGATTATTAAGCTTACTTCTCAAAATTAATTTACAATGAGCTCTAAAATATTAGACTTACCGTTTGTAAAATTTTCAATTGTTTAATGTATGGTTTTATCGTTTATAAATATCAATAGTATTAAATCCAAGTCAGTATAGAAACTGAATTAAAAAAGAACTTTTCTGCTTTTCTCCTCTCTCTCTCCCCCTCCCCCCCCCCTCTCACTCTCTCTTTTTTTTTTATGTATGTTAGTTATAAGATGTGTGCATGCATTTGTCATATTTTCATATATTTTATCAAAGTAATATTACTATAGGATTCTATTATTGTAGTATTTTATATTATCAGTTTTTAGTTTTTGTTCGAACTTTATCTTTTGTCTTTAACTAGTGGATTATTGTTTTGAATCTTCCTATGTATTTTATTCCGAATGATAAATTTTGATTATGTTATGAATCACGGCTTCTTTATTTTAGCTCTTAAAAAATTGTAAAACTACGTAAAAAAAATTAAACGTAACATATTCTTGTTTGTAATTTTTTATATTCTTGAGGTTTATTGGTATAACTTATATTCTTCAATTGGTATAACTTATATTTTCCACTAAAAACTCTGTAAAAAGAAATTCTATAAGAAACATATTATTCTCAGGATCACCCTAAAAATTAGTGATACATTAAGTATTCAATTACAACAAAGTTAAAAATTTGAATAATAATAATAATATTAAGGGCTTTTTTTTTTCTAAGATTGGTTAAATTATCGTATATTTTGCACAGATTGCGTTAAAGTTCGATAAAAATTTGATCAGAAGTATCATGTTACGTATGTGATTAAAACAATGTATTTATATCATCAATTAGTCTCCAGAAGTAAAATAGAGCATTTTCTTTAAATTGAAGATGAAAAAATTTCAAATGTAAGGCTTGAGGATGGAGTAAGTTTAACGTCGCACTCGCACCAGTGGTACGTTATGGGCAATTGGCGACGGTCTGAGACTCATGCGCAAGGTTGGTCCGGAATATGCCATCGAAATCTTAATCCTCCACGAATCAAATATAAGGACTTTTTCTTTATAACAAAGTGAAATTATTTATGAAGAACGAATGTGAAAATAGATGTCTATAAACAGATCCATGTTACACGAACACGCTAAGAATTTCTTTTTTTTTTTTTTTAAGGTTTGGTTGCTTAGAGCATTATCCTTTGCGATTTCTATTACAGCTTAAATGAAATATGCATATCTTTACGTTTTCCTACTAGACAAAAGATTTAAATTAAATTTTAATTAAGTTTACAACTATTTTTCCATTATTAATTAGTAATGTACTATTTTTCAATAGTTTCGTTATTGTAAAGTGGTACAATAAAGTATAGTTTCCCCAAATTTTTTTCAATAATATTATGCTTTAATTCAATATGTATAAAATTATGCAAGATCCAAGCCAAAATGCGTTTCTTAATGAGTTATATTTTCCTGTCATAATCTAATGATATAAAAGTCTTTCATCAATTTTGATTCCTTTAACTGCAAAAGAAAAATACACTTGTAATATACAAGCAAATACGGCAATAAATACCAAATCTGAAATATATAAACTTTTTTTCGTAACTCGTATATCAATGCAGTAAAATGTAAAGGGAAAAAAATCCAGGTGCGCCACATTCATATGTAGATATTCTTTGAAAGGAAAAATACTGTCTTTAAATATTTTCGAAGAAACATACTGGACAAAAATTTGAATTTTATTTCGGTGCATATAAATATCAGCCAAAAGTATTTTAAGAATGGACACATTCAAATACAGAATCTCAAAGCGATATTTTCCTTGCAGTAAATATAAAATGTAAAAACGGTCGGGTAGGTATATTTATTGAAGCAGGTTATTCAAAGTTTTAGCGATAAGAAATTTTAAAACTACCCAGTAGAGTAGTATTTGGAAGTTTCAAAAATTAGATATTGAAATATACATATCTATATATTTTTTTTACTTAATTATTATTTGTAAATATTTAGTTAATTTTTCCTTTTATTTATTTATTTATTTATTTTATTTGTATTTTGAAGAAGACTTTCCATATATAACTGCAAGTTTGATCAAAACAAATGGCACAATTACACGATGCTGTGCTGATGTAATGAATGAAAGGGTCTGTTAATAGAAAGAATATAATTTCACGAAATTTGATTTTAGAAAGATTCATCACAAATAAATAAATAAAAATATTTTCAGATTCTCCACGAAATTTCCAGTAAAAATATTTATCCTTTCTAAACACATTTGTTTAGTGAAGGCGATTTTAATCTGAACTTTGTGTGTACATGCTTTAATTTTTATTTTCTCTTAGCACTATATAATATAGAAATGACTGATCTGGGATCATATTTCTGAAATTGAGTTTGGTAAATTTACAAATCCTCTATACGAAAATGCACATTTGAACGGT
The DNA here is from genome assembly GCA_963930645.1 of Salticus scenicus. Lineage (NCBI taxonomy): Eukaryota > Metazoa > Arthropoda > Arachnida > Araneae > Salticidae > Salticus > Salticus scenicus. The sequence continues at coordinate 80,028,106 of OZ005650.1, forward strand.
CCGTCTGTGTGTCTGTCTCTGTGTGACAGGTGTGACTCGGTATTTTAAATCTGTTTCATATTATGATGCTACTTAAAACATCCCATACATCACACTTTGTTCCAGCAATGTTTCAGATACATCGCAATGTCGTACTATCATCACATTTCAGAGAGATGCAAATAGAACATCGCTGAGACACAGAAACAAATCATCGCTGAGATGTAACATTTGCGATGTTCTGGAGATGTACTGGAGATGTAGCACGAGATGTCGCAAAGCTGAGACATTTCCACATCCCTAGAATGTATCTAAGATGTTCCAGAGATGTAGCAGAACGTCTATGCAACATCGCAATGTCGCAGTGCGATGGTCTTGCAACGTTCCAGAGATGTAAGTATGCTGCATGGGGTTTTGTTAAATTCAGATAAATAGTTCATATACAGATATATTAAAAATTGTTAAAGTCTATTACGTCTGTGGGCAAAAGTTCTTGTTAGTATATTTTAATATCTTTATATTGCACTTACAAAATAAAATACACAATATTTTTCTTATAAACATAAAAACTCTTTATATGTAAACGATATAAGGAATGAAAAGAAATTCATTTACAGGGCAACGTACACGAAAAAAAAAAAAAAAAAAATCGGATTTCTAGGGAGCTATATCCAGAAGTTTCTGGAGGTACCTTTTAAATGGTATAGTGCGCTTTTTACTGCGCTGATTTAAAAGTACTATATGGTGCGCATAATTTGTAAACAATAAACAGGGTCATCCAAAATTAAATGAACACATTCTTTTGCATTGAATATCATTGATGAAACAAATTATACCATATCAATGGAAATTGCTTAGTAATGTTAATTATTTTATTTTACTGGACGTAACATATTTGAATTCTCTTGGATGTCCCTGTACACGAACAATTTGTTTGATCTCAACGAAAAGCTTAGTGTAACATCCCTACATGATGCACATTTAGGATACCGAGTTTGAATTTTCTTGTTCAAAATGTGTTTGTTCTTGAGATAAGCTGATAACAAACACACACACATACACAGACCAACCGTTAAAAATATGTTTTTCGAATTCAGGGGACTTTAAAACATGTAAATATAACAAAAACTCAATTTTCAGTATCTAAAAGTGACCTACCTAAGCAGAATGACAGTTGATTTTCCTGTAATAAACACTTAATATATTAGAAAGCATATCTAAAATGGATTTACGTAAAAATTTTCAAGAAAATCGTTGAGCTGTTTTTCAGATACCAACTTTTACGAAAACTTGACATACTCAATTATTGACCAGAAAATAATAATTACATACAAAAGGATATTTAAAAGTGAGTTAATACGTCGAGTTTGGAAAAAATCTGTACGACCGTTTTAAAGGAGCTATTTATATAGGACGCCTATTAATTTTCCTGAACTAATCAACTATATCTTTCGAAAGGACATCTAATGGAGTGTTTACATAGAAACTTTGAAGATAATCATTAGAGACGTTTTGAGATACGGACTTACGGTCCCACTTCTGGTTTCCGATGTCCCACTTCCGGTTTTCCAACTGTCATCATAATTTAGAAAATTTATCTGTACACCAGACCTGTCAAAATTATGAAGTTTCGTCGTTCTATATTTATTAGTTTCGGAGGTATGATAGCCAGAAGATTCCACACATACATACAAACATACATACATACAAACATACATACATACATACATACACATACACACACACACACACTGACTAATTGCCAAAAACTACTTTTTTTGACTCAGGAGACCTTAAAATATGTAAATCAGGTGAAAACTAGACATTGAATTTTTGGACCGAATTCAGTGAAATGCGAGATTATAGAGGGAGAATATATATTAATATTAGTATATTTCATCAGAATAACTCAGGGCCCTGCTTTAAAGCAATGTAACATTTCCTTCTAAATAATATGTTTGCTCTAGATTGCGTATCCTCACGCTTCAGAAAAAATGAGATTGAAAATCAAAATAACACTTTTTCTACAACAGGAAAAGAAGCTTTACTAAAATTGACATTGCAAAAATATTCTTTTTCCTATACCATTTTCCAAAGCATAGTGAATATACCTTTTGACAACTGTCAATCACGTCGGACTAAGACATTATTTTTCGTCCACCTGTATTCCGACGAAAGAAAACATTTCTTTATTTACTAAGAGGAGAGAAATGTTTGCTTTTTTTTACAAAAAATATTTTTCCCATAATACCCAACGATGGATTTTTGGGAGGAAATTCATACATATACATACATATACTTTCATGCTTACTGTCCTTTTATATATCATTGTTGGATAAAACATTTCTCACTGCTTGTAGGTAATTTCATTTTCTCAAATTATTATTTATTTGGTTCAAGTTTTCAAAAAAAAAAAAAAAAAAAAAAAAGATGTCGGGCACTAATTAGCGCTATAAATAAAATATTATCTATTATTATATTAATATTTTATATTATAATATAATAGATATATTATTAAAATATTAGCTATTGCTATTTGAGAAACATCTTACAGATTGATTTTCACTACAGAAATACGTTGTCTTTGATGAAGATATTTCTGTTTCGGGGATATTTATACTTAATTTCTTATTATTATTTATAATATGGAATCTTCTCTTGTTGCGTTACTTTTTTATTGTTTAAAATGTGACTATTCATTTTCATACACTGATATTGCATTGTAGTCAGATAGAATTACACTGAAGGACCAATAAACTGGTATTGGTGTGCGTATGTAAATAACTGAGGTATGGAAAGAATCAGGGCAGCGCAAGGCGGTCGGCAGGGCCTATGTAAAATATAAAGTGTCTTTCAAAGATTTTAAATCGATTCTTTCTGTTAGAATAACAGGTTATCAAGATTTAAGCGATTTTTCAACGGGGCGTTATAATCGGTGCACGAGAAAAGTGTCATAGCATCATCGAGGTAACGATGAAATTTGGATTTTTGCATGCGACAATTTCACGACTTTACCGTGAATATCGGGAATTTGGTAAAAGATCAAAACTCCGACATTACTGACGTTGGAAAAAGATCGAGAAAGAATCCGACCACAAACGATTGACAAGAATCATAAAACGTAACAAACGTGCAAACCTTCCTCAAATTGTTGCAGATTTAAATCCTGGGGCATCATCAAGTACCAGCATGTGAATTATTCAACAGAACATTATTTATATGGGCTTTTGGAGTCGAAGGTCCACTTGCGTACCGTTGTTGACACAAGGCTTACGCTTCGCCTGGGACCGCCAATACCGACATTGGACTATTGATGACTGGAAACACGTTTCCTGGTTTGTCATATCACGTTTCCAATTGTAGTGGTCGTATAGGCATGTACGGGTATGGAGACAATTTCATGAATCCATGAACCCTACATGTTAACAGTAGACTGTTCAAGCTGGTGAAGGTTCTTTCATGTTATTGTCATCTGCAGTTGCGTGATATGGGTCCTCTGATACGTCTAGATGAGAATCTGACAAATGAGAGATACGTAAGTATCCCATCTGATCATCTACACCCATTTATGTCCATTGTACATTTCGACGGATTTAGACAATTCTAGCAGGATAATGCGACACCTTACACATCGAGGGTTGTTATCGAGTGGCTCCAGGAACATTCTTCTGACCGACACGTCTATTGGTTACCTAATTCACACACATGAACATTATGGAGCATATCTGAGATGCCTTGAATTGAAACATGCTGCTCAGAAGAGATCTCCCCGCAAGCCTATGGATTTGTGAATTGCCCTGCAGGATTCGCGATGCGAATTACCTCCAGTACACCTTCAGAAATTAGTTGTACCCGTGCCACGTCATGTTGTGGAACTTATGCGTGCTCGCGTGGGCTCTACACGATATTAATCAGGTGTGCCAATTCTTTTAGCTCTTCATTATATATATAATAGGAGAGAAGAAAATGCCTTCAACCTACAGTGGATTGATACAGAATGAAATTGATCATAAAGATTTAGTATATATGTATATTGTGAAATATTAGCACATACTTTGCAGATGACGTAAATGTAACAGACTGAGAAATTAATATTATAATAATAAGTTTCATTAAGAAAGAGAAATAAAAATAAAAATAATTCACATATAATATTTTATCATTTAATCTGTTGGAACCAGGAATGAAAACGACGTTAATTAGAAAACAACATAAAAAACTTAAAATTACAATCTTAAGTTGCTTATTTTCCTTAAATCAATCTTTTTGTTGAAACTTTCTGCTTTATTTTTTTTCTTGAAAACTGATCTTAGACCTTATAATTTAAAAATTTCAAAATTGCGTAAAAAGTACCTTAAATTTTAAAAAGTCGATTAAAAATTTCTGGGAGTTTAATTTCAAGAATTGGAAAATTTCAATTTTTATACAGCCTGCATACAAAAAGACTTCCAATGAGTGAAAAGTACATCATTCACTAAGCAAATTAGCATTATATTATAAAGGTCTACAAGATATGGCTGGACAATAAAGGTGACTTCAACCATTTTTCAATGTCTTCCCAGTTTTTTCTGGTGGATAAAATCATGCCATTTCAGGGGTAATACACTAATTACGAATAAAAATAATGATAATGAAATAAATAAAACATTTATATTTAAATTTGTGATTAATCCATCAACAGCTTCGTTTCAACATAGCTCTTAATTTTTTTTATGATATAATGCTTAAATTTTATGCATATCCTGAATAGTGTATCAGACACATTTTATTCACTGGAAATTTCTGTTATTTAGAGGCCGTATAAAAATTCAAGTTTTATAATTTTTGAAACTGAGTTAACTGATTTTTTTTTTATTTTTTTATTTTATTTTATTTTTATTTTATTTATTTATCTATTTTTTTTTTTTTTTTTTTTTTTGTACTTTCGTTTATACATCTTTGTTACGTGAGTAAGATCAGTATTTAAGTAGTTAAAACTAAGATAAATTTTCTTTTTCAATACCCTGTGCACATTAGCACCACATTTTAAAACATGTAACATTTAACTCAGTTTTATCTCGAAATTGATGGTGACGAATAACAGAAGTATCGATTACTTCCCGCATTTTATACTAAGCAAGGTAAATCTGTTGAAAATATCCTATGTATGCAGCACCTTGAATGTTGTTCTGATGATCATAAATACACCACGAGAAATGTTATATTCACAGTCGTTTATTATAAATCATTTTATGCGTGCAGTCATTACGCACCAAAATGTCGAATTAACTCAATGTTGTCTCGATATTAACGGTGACAACAAGTACCACATCTTGTGATGTCATATCAGTACTGGTGAAATCATTTTTGCAGTGAAACCTATTGGAAATAAGTTAAATACGATATTCATTTCCCATAAAAATCTGGCATAGTAATTTTTGCTTTTACAGCCTAAAAATTCTAAAGAAAATTGAAATGGTATTTAAAAAATTACAATGCAAGAAATTATTAAGTCTGTAAAAAATTATCATGTGTCCAATGTAAGAATAAGATATACAACATAAAAAAAAGAAATTAATGCGAGAGTATTGATAAATAAAAATTAATTTAAAAAATAAAGAAAAAGAATATACTGATATGTGCTATAAATAAACTAGAACTAAAATGTTATCAAATAAAATAAAAAATATTAAAAATATTATTCTTCCTTCTTTATGTATATACAGTCGGTAACAAAAGTGTCCAACACTAGCAAAAATTCCTATATAAAAGAAGTAGAGTTAATATTGTTTTGTTAAATAAATCTTTGTCGAATCCTGTTCTTAGACTGACTAAGAACAGGATTCGACAAGGATTTATTTAACAAAACAGTATTAACTCTACTTTTTTTATATAGGAATTTTTGCTAGTGTTCGGATACTTTTGTTACCGACTGTATATAGACATAAAAGTTTGTATGTTGACTACAAGTTTTATACAATAACTATGAACGTTTCAGAATGTTTCCTGACAAAATCAATTAGAAAGAAATTCCTTCTCGAACAATATTATAAGCAAAAACAACGGACAAAATACAGAATGAGGCAAAATTATATGGACTTTTCCAAAGAAAATTAGTTGGCATATGTGGATTCTGCTCAATGCCCCATCATATATTTTTCTCATAAACTTCTACTACAGGACATACACTATATTCATATTAAGAGAAATTAATTTGACCGATAGCTGGACACTACGACAGACTAAAATGCCCCACCTTAAAAGCTACCCGCAGTTCAGTTCAACACATTTAGCTTATTCTACTTTGTGAATTGATTTTATTGGGTTTCTTTCACATTTTAGTTTTCATATAACTCCATACGATTTCCAATGAAATAATCCCCATAAAGCAAGTTTATATGAAATATTGTTCTATTCTGCTATGTTAAGAAAATCTTAAATTTTGAAAAATAATTTGCGAAATTTTCAAATTAGAATATTCATAGTCAATTATGGTCAAGGTAGTTTCATAAATGATATTTTAAAAGTAGTCTAAAACCTTTACGATAAAACTATCCTTCAAAATAAACGTTTATGCGAAGTTTTGCCTTATTCTGCCTTTTAAAAAAAATCATAAATTTTGAATAACTTACGAATTTAAATTAGAAAATTCATAGTCAATAATGTTCATGACAGTATTCTAAATAATATTTTAAAAGTGCTCTGATATCTTTAAAAGGAAAATATCTCTGGAAATCTACGTTTATGCAAAATTTTGCTCTGTTCTGCCATATTAAGAAATTCTTAAATTTAAAATAACTTACGAAATTTTCAAAGTTGAATTTACATAGTTAATAATGTTCATGTAAGCATCATAACTAATATATTAAAGTTCGACTGATATATTTACAGTAAAAATATTCCTTTTAATGCACGTTTAAGAGAATATTTCCCTATTTTGAAAAGTTAAGAAAATCGTAAATTTATAATAACTTATGAAGTTTTTAAATTAGAATGTTGCAAATCAATAATGTTCCTGCCAGTGTCATAAGTGATATTTTAAAACTGCTCTGATCTTTCTGTGATCATTTGTTCATGAGATGTTCACGTTTCTCTTCGTGTAAACCGACTAACACATTAATACACTGACAACCTTCAGACAAACATCACACTGATTTTGTTATTTTTAGATTCCACAAACCTCAAAACGTGTAAAAAGGTTTTTAAAAAAATCCGTCGTTGAAAATTTTAACGATTACCTAAGTTTTCCTACAGTATGAGGGGAAACTAAAAAAAAAAAGTTCTATGATAGTAAGCATAAATTGCTATGCGTATAAAAATGAGCTATCAGTGCTGAATTTATTATTAACACGAAAATAGTCAAAAATGAGAACTAAGACGTTAGTTCTTGACTAAAAACGCCTTAGTTACTTTACTTATTTTGCAAAAAACCTTGACTTGACAAAAATTTTTATCAAAGAAAATTTATTTATATTTTCTTCTGCATGCTTATTTATCCATCTTGATTCTTGAGTTTAACTCTTATACTTTTGAAAATTTCGTTTCAGTATGCCTTTTGGTTTCATTATGTCGAACAGAGATCCTTTGTTAAAGATATACATAGAGTGTTAAATATTACATGCCATGCAACCGAGCACGCTTCTCTTCTTTTTATTCAGTCAGCCAACCTTCCATGCCAAGGTGAGCAGGAGGAAGTGTTTTAGCAGTCTGTTGAAAGCTCTCAGCCAGTGAAGCAGGATGCATTTGACGCTTCTGAGTTAGCATAATTTCCATTTTCTTTGTTTTTTCTTATCCACTTGTGTACATACTCATATCTAATATCATTATGATAATTAATTAAAGAGTAAAAATTCATTAAAATAAAAAACAGTGAAGATTACTGTCTCAAGTGTTAACCACCGGTCATATTAAGGCACCTGTATGTATTTAATCATCTCTTAACCTTCAAATAACCAAATGATGTCATAAAATTACCCCAACACCAGCATCTATCAACTATTTTATTTAAAATTTTTGAAGTGCTTTCGGTATTTTTTAACCAAATTTTACCCTTTTTTATTACAAATTTGAGTTACCTCTATGGGAAAAAAATCAAATATATAAAAAGTTACATTTTGATTTTGCTTTATTAAATGACCCAATCACATCGACACACACACGATAAAATAACTATCAATAAATGTGGCAAATGCAATCGATTTGTCTTCAAAAATCCTGTTAGAATAAATGTCCTAAGTGCGGTGGTTAAAATGATTAATTAAATAAAATTGGACATTTTGCATTCAAATTCATTAATTGTAATGGATCCTTGGTAGCTCAGTTGGTAAAGCGTCGAGCTCGTAATCGATGGATTGCGAGCTCGATGCTCGAGCCGGTTATAGCCTACCGTGTACGTAGTACGATATGGTGGCTAGTGTACAAAAAATCTGTCGTGTGTACATTTTTGACATTTTGATATTTATTTGATATCTTTTAGACCTATAGTTACAATGACTTTTGTCTCAACTGATCCATATATTACACCAGTACAAAGTAACAATGTACAACATCTTGTATGCATAAGACCCCCACAAGCTTCCATGCCCGCACAACCAAGCCGGCATTGTCGCAGGTAGTATGTCCTCAAGTTCCGTACAAATAATACCATTCCCTTCACGGAGGATTAAAATTGGGATGGAAATCTCAACAGTTGTCCGCTGCATAGCTCTAGTGCAACTTTAAACCCACGCAACCTCCACCCGAACCTTATTCTATTTTAAGTTTGTCCTCCTTTTAATTTGAAGTATTTTGGTAAAACTATATCATTTTTTTTTTCTTTTTTTTTTTTTTTTTTCTTTTTTTAATAATGGCTGTAGCTATAGGGGAAAAAATGTAAAGTAAATGTTTTCTATAATCTATCGTATTAACTTATTTTGAAATCAAAATTCAGATTTCTATTTCTGACTATCCGAAGAATAAATTCTATTTATGTCTCAAGTTACAAAATATTAAAAATATTCAACGTGCTTCCACGAAAAGAAGAAGAAAAAAAAATCAGTTATACGTCCAAAAATAAAAATAAACTATATAGATCTGGATTCATGTTCTCGATTCATTCGTAGAAGGTAAGCAATCTCGATGCAACTGATAATATGAGATGATTCCTTGAAAACATCTTATTAACATGTAAGATGCATACTTTTTTTTCCCCCCGATTCTGTTTTGTTTCTTCTCTCTCTCTTTTCTTGGTTCTTCTACCAATACTAACTTCTAGAATTTAGAATACTTCCGTATACAACCACACAATCGATTCACCACGTGGTTGTATCACTGACTCCCGTAGTGAAAGCCGTAACATAGCATTTTTTTTTTTTTTTCCTGACTAACCTCAAGCATTTGTAGTAACTTCTTCTTCGGGAACAGTTCTGGAGCAACGGGATCCCTGCTCCATTCCGGCACTCGAATCTTTTGCAAGAAGAGGCCCCACTCATTCTGGATCAAAAGTGGGAGCCTGAGAGTTACTTCAGCGCGATTGGAGGACCTCCGAGAGCCTCCTTCAGACAGAACGACCCGGAAAAGAAGACCATGCAATCGCAGGTATTACGGGATGGAGTTGATACTTTTTGGGAAGAGGTGTATTAAGCGTGCGATACAGTTGCAACAGGTGACTGATTGGATTTAAGATGGTTTTTGAGAGTCAATTTAGGTTGAAATTCAAGGCAATAATGATTCAGGCGTGAATGCCTGGTAGACACTCATTAAACATAGCTTGTTAGTTTATCTTTCATACGATTAAAAAAAAGAAGAAAGATATTGGTTCAGCTTATTTCGGTAACATGCACGAATCTTGAATTAAAATTAGATATACTTTCAGAGGAAATATTTTCGAAATGTTTCCAGAATCGTCCTTCAGCATTAGTAATTTGTATTTTCTTGGGTCTTTTATTAACATAAAAGAAAGTTAGTAACATAGCGTATAATGTGTCATATATAAACTCCATAAATTTGCGAATTTCATGATGCTAAAGAAACTCACAATGAAAATTTAGAAGTTATTTAAGATTCAAAAATAATTTTTCAAATTTAAGTATTGAAAACATAAGTAAAAAAGCCCGCAAAGCCTACCAGTAATCCTTGTCGTACACACACATACTCAAAAAAAAAGGGGGGGGGGGAGAAAAAGTATATTTGCCAAAAAAAAAAAAAAAAATCTATCAAATTTCCATTGAAAACAACAAAGAATTACATTGGACAAACTAAGAGGGCTTTAAACAAAAGAATACAAGAACATATACGTAATGTAATATCAAAGAAGGAAATAGTTCTTCTCTGGTCAACTTCATTTATGCTAACCCAAACGCTAACCCTATATGGGATAACGCCAAAATTATTACAGCACCATATACTATCCAAGAACTTTACATCTCCGAAGCTATTAATATAATTAAACGCAAAAATACAATAAATTCTAAAGATGCTGCAATTTTGCCAATAATTTGGCACAATATTATAAAATAGCTAATAGTTTATTTCTGATAGTTCATTATGGTTTTTCTCCTACAATAGCCTCGTGCGATTTTTCAATAGTTCCAAGCTTCTCTTACTTTCCTTGGCTCCTTGGTCCAATCTTCACCGGACTTCAAATTGACTTTGCTGCTATTCCCGTTATTAAAAGACTTAACTGTTGACTGTGAAAGGAAAATTATTTAAAAACTGCTCATTTATTTCAGTAATAAAAGATCCCTGATGATGCTTTGGAATTTCAAAGTGAAAAGCTTCGGATACTATTTTTAAAAAATTTTAAATAAAAATTAATTTTACGTTTTTTTAAAGTGTTTTTAATATAAATAACAAATTACACGTGTTTAATTAACTCTTTTTTAAAGATAATGTTTATATCTGCAAATATTACGAGATGTATTAAAAACCCAGATAAACTACTACGTCAGAAACGCCAAAGAAAAATACTTGAGATGCATACAGCTGTTTCGGTGGCCTTAAGCGTACCGTCTTCAGTGCAAAAAGAATTCACGTATTCCTAAATTCCTATTGGCCACATTCCCCACCTTTCCCGTAATCCTATTGGTTGAACTAAATTCGGTCCCTCTCCTATATATACGAGCACTTCTCCAGATTCAGATTTCTTTTTGCACTGAAGACGGTACGCTTAAGACTACCGAAACAGCTGTATGCATCTCAAATATTTTTATTTGGCTTTTCTGACGTAGTAGTTTATCCGGGTTTTTAATATTCGAACGCTGGACGGAACATTCTATTATTAAGGGAATATAAGAAAAGGTGCAAAGATTAAACCACGTGAATGTTGAAAAATTTTAACTTTTTTGGTATTTATCGCGTTATTGGCAATTTTTTGCTTTGAATATAAATATATATTTTATTATTATTATTAAAAGATGCAGCAATCAAAACTAGTGTAAAACTAGTGCAGCTGCAGAAATTTATTTTTACCTTGTTATTAACACTTTCCAACAAAGTTCAAAAGTTTTTATAACTTTGTTTGTCTATACTCGTTTTAACTCTCATAAATAATCAAGCACATTTTTGAAATAATATAAGATATAATATAGTTAAACTAATTCAATTTAGAGAAATAAGTATCGCAATTATAAGCATTTTATAAAAATAATTACTTAAAAAGAACGAAATAATAAAATATTAAAAAGAATCTTACCCGTGAAATAAAATCCTTATTTACATAACTTCTAGGGTTTTTAAAGTGCATCTAATTACCATTTCTTGCTATAAAATTCTTTTTAAATTCAAAACAATCTAACTTTTAAAGTGAAATAAAAATTTTAAAAAGAACTTTCAAAGAAAAAGGAAAAATATCGTCTGCTTAATAAAAAGTAGAGTTTAAAGCATGGCGAGTAAATTTCCATATTGGCCAGTTTGGCTTCCTGTAAATCAACATTCACATGACCTTTTTATGAGTAATCTTTGCACTAAAAAAGGTTGCCATTGTTCCGTCCACTCTTATAATAGGTCTATGTATGTATCCAACAAAATGTAACTTTACTAAATCGTCTGCTGTTAAATGCCTTTATTAAGAAGTTCGAATATAGTGCGACCACGTTTCCTACGACTAGCAGTGAGGCCGAGTCCAAAAGTTTGGAGGGATGCAAAATTGGCCGAGAGATAGTTATTTGGCAAACATCCAGTTATTCGGTGTTCCCTTATCGCTTGTTTTCTCTCAGTCACCCCTATTTTAACACTGGACTCGTTCAATCCGCACTTGCGCAGAGGCTTCCATGGTCGCAAGAAATGTGGTTGCAAGATATTTACCAAGACTTATAAAGTATGAGATTTTCGAAGTATTTTACTTTATGAAGAATCGCAAGGATTTTTGTAATGTATTAAAAAAATAATAAAAAAGAAGAAGAAATTTCAGTAAAATACAACATGACACTTTGTTTAAAATACGTCGGTTGCCGTACGATATGCAATTCTTTATTAGTGGATATCCCGAGAAAGATTGGAAATTTGCTTCAAGTTAAAATACCTTTTGTTTCCCGGAAATGAATTAAGATATTTTAACCCCCATCAATTAATTAATGAACTTCTTCATATACATCAAGCAAAAGTATTATCTAATTAGCTTCGTAATCGTTAGAAAACAATAGTTTATGAAATAAAAGTTTGAAGCGATTCTCAGAACATTTTTATATTTTCCTATTATTATTTGCTGCAACATAATTTTATAAAAGAAATAATTTAAAAATTTCTCAAATATAAAATTGTTTTAATGCTTAAAAAGAAAAAAAAACTTTTTACTTGAAATTTTACGTATATATTAGCTTCAAAATAAATGTTAGAAGCGTAATATTTTAAAAATGTGTTTCGAAAATTAATTAATACAGAAATTATAAAAAAAGAAAAATGTAATAATACAGATCTTTAAATCAAAAAAATTTTCTATATGAACACCACCTCTGTTTACATGCTGTTATTAAACGGAGGGGAGGGGGGATGACAGAGATATTTGATATCAAATACGCAAGGTGCCGGATATATAACACACTTCAACAGAAGCTCCGGTGGCCCAAACAAATCCGGGCCACACTTCCGACAAATTCTGCCACGGCCAGTTGACGGCCACAAAAGAACCATAGCGACCCTTTCTGTCAGTATCACCCCACCAATTCACCAACTCGTCAAAGAAACCTTTTTCGGGGGGAAGGATAAAGTCGCTGGATCACATTTCTGCTTCTGTTGTGTATTTTGTATCATTTGATTTCTGGTGGTGAAAGCTACAATCTGCCTGGTGATTCCTACCCTTTTATTTTTCTTCAGTTTTATTGAGAGTAGATATAGCCCCCCATTTACATATAGATGGGGAACGGAATTTGAGACGTTAATTCAAAAGAAAGGTAAGAAAAAAAATTGAAGAATACTGTATAATAGGTAAAATAAAAATTAAAATTAAAAATTGAAATTTTGAATTAACTTAAAATACATTTAGATCAGAACTTGATTTACTGATAAGTTATCTAGAGACCTACTTAGAAATCCATACAATAAAATGATATATCTCTAGTTTCATTTGTTCGATACAGTGCAGACGCATCCATAATCTCACAAACAATTGTAAAACTTCATCATAGTAGTTAAAATTTGAATAATATTATTAATAAAGGGGAAAATAAATATACTTAAAAAACATAATGCTTATTTAAATTTAAAAAATAAATAAATGCATAATAAAGGATGTTTGTTCAAATAAACTTAAAAATATTTAAAAATCAACTAAAACCATAAACATATATAGGGTAAATTGGGATAAGATGCCATATTGGACAAGATGGCGTGTCACGTGGTTCTGGTATAAGTAGCAGCCGTAAACAGTGCTGCCAGATTGCGGGAAATTTTCATTTAACAGCCACCGCTAAATTTTAAGTGAAACGGTTTCTTAATTGTTTCAAAACGTCTTTTGAAGAAATTTTCGATGTGATTAGGTAACCGTTACAAGTAAAATTTAACAGTGGCTATTGAATAAAAATTTCCCTCAAATCTGGCAGCACTGGCCGTAAGGGATCTCCGGTCATTTAAAGGAAAGATACATTGGTAACGCGAAGTATATTAGATTTTTGAGAATTTTTAGGAATTTCTTAGATTAGTTTGAATTGATAATCCATCATTTATTCATCTTGTAAAGGTTAAAAATCTGATTTGTCACTTGTATAGTTAGTCATGTAAACCGTAGTTTAAACAGGAAAAAAAAAAAAAAAAAAAAAAAACGGATAATTTTTAAAAGTACATTGTCTGTCTTTTCCGCCAAACCCATAAAGAGACGTCTTGATCAACGTTTTGTGGTAAGATGGCGAAAATTTTTGGGTGTAAGATGGCTGTTTTTTACAGTGAGAAAAGATACCTGGTTGTCGTCTTTATTGTTTAAAGGTGCATTTTCGTCAATGTGAGTACTTCGGAGTACTTGCATTTGGTCGCAACCAGTGCTTGGGCTATATTATTATCATTTTATTTTATTTTATATATATATATATATATAATAAGGAAGTAGATGATATATAGAAGATAATATTTTAAGATATTTAACGTTAAAAAGATAGTTTTAAAAATATTTTGTCATTTTAACCAAAATATGCATTCTATTGAAATTCTATATACGTCATCTTATCCCTAAACAGATGACCCTTTACCCCAAGATTTTGGTAAGATGCCGAAACGAAAGCATTAAATAAAACTTTTATTTCAAAGTTTTTGCAATATTTTTAAAGTTAAATATATTTTTAATATCCACTCAAAAGTATAAATTTCCACAAGAAATTAATAAATAACAAATATAATCAACTTGGATAATGTATATATAAAATTTAAACAAAACTACGGCGTCTTCTCCCAATATACACAAATTCTTTTTCTGGCATCGCATCGAGCTCATCATCAGTACAGTCGGTAACAAAAGTATCCGAACACTAGCAAAAATTCCGATGTAAAAAAAGTACATTTAATACTGTTTTGTTAAAAAAATCCTTGTCGAATCATGTTCTTAGTCTAAGAACATGATTCGACAAGGATTTATTTAGCAAAACACTACCTTTTTTATATAGGAATTTTTGCTAGTGTTCGGATACTTTTGTTACCAACTGTACAAATATCAAACTTCAACTTAAAGCAGAAATGCTTTTGTTGAGGACTCTCAGCTTCTACTTTGAACTGTCTTTAACTTATAAATCTTTGCGTTACAATTGAAGTTTGTTGACTGACTGCAGAACTCCTCGATAAGAGAAAATATAAATAAATGTTTCTTTTATGAATTAACAAATATAAAATAAGAGTGATTTTTTATGATGTTTTACAACAACAATAATTTCACGAACAATTTTAGTAAATTAACCGAAGTGACTCGGATGTTTCTCGCCGAGGTCTTTACTTACGCAATTGCGATAGTCATTTTAGTTTATGGCCAAAATGGCAACAAAACTTTAAAAGTTGCAAAGAAAATTCTATATTAAATCTGTACCTGATTTCATTCAAATAAGAAGTTAAACCAGAAAACTAAAGGAAATTTTATCATTTCTTGCATTTTTTTTTTCCTTTGAATAAAATATACAAATGCAATACATATATACATACAACTTACAATAGGGGAGACTGGGGAGGGTTGACCCATTTTTTACAAAAACATTTTTAGAGAAAAAAATTTTACTTCCAGAAAAAAACTTTGTACACCATTTTATACCTGATATATTCTACTATCAAAATATGCATAAAAATATTTCATACTTTGCAACAGAAAAGAGAAATAATGAATGTTATTGAAGCAGAATTTTTGGGTCAAGGCTCCCCACATATGGGAGGTTTGACCCACACAATGGGAGGGTTGACCCACCAATATTCACATATTATAATATTTAGGAAAAAAGTTAAGCTAGTCCTAAAATTTAAGAAAATTTGGAAATGAAATTAATGTGATAACAATAAAAGTTATAATTGATGAAGTAGCAATATTTCTAAAGCGTAAATTGAAAAAATTATATAAAAGAACACGTTCACACTACTAAAACAACTCTTAAATTAAAAATAATCATTGGCATTATGCTTTGTTGTAAAAAGCTAGAAATGTTGAATAATAACGAATATTTAGCAGCACTTATACTCAGAAAAGTCAAAGTCAAAATAAATTCCTAATGCAATTCTTGCAGTTCCTTCAGCTGATATTGAATTTGGTAACTTTATCATATCATCCATTGAAACAACCGATATATCTTCCGCTTCTGGATAAATAAAGTAATTTGTTTCAGCAGCGCGGCGTAAAAATGTAGCAAGAAACTCTCTTTCTCCCCTTTGGTTATTCTTCCTACGAAATGAGATGCATTAGGTCAACCAGTTTTAGGACTCGCAAATTTTACCAGCACAGAATCTCCTTTTGATATTGACTTTGATATCACAAACTCATCTTTACTGCTATCTGACATATGAGGGATTTCGTCATCCTCATCACTCAAGATTTCAATCAGATTAAAAAATTTCTGTTTAGAAAATCTTTTGGTTTTAGTATCTTTAACAGAAGGTCATTTCTTCGATGCTCTCAATGCATGCTCATTTTCTATTTGTTCTTTAAATGGGTTATCTATCAATATTCAAGACTTTGCTTGTTTTCTTTTATAGTTATGTTTTCGTGGTCCAGCTTTCGGGAAAGGTCGAATCTGTTCAGGGGTCAAAGTTGCAGATTTTTTAATTTCTGGCTGACAGGTGATCCTAGTGGAAGAAGTGACTTGTGAACTACTACTATGGGGAATATAATCTTCAGGAATGAGAGATAAAATACTTTTTGGTTGATAAATAATAGAGGAATTAATATTTTCAGTCCACAATAACAAAGAAATATATAAGGGAGGCTTGACCCGTGGGTCAAACCTCCCTTATGTCATGTGGGTCAAGCCTCCCTCCATAGCCATTTGCAATTTCATAAAAAAAATCAGGGAATTAAACAGTTATTTAGCAAAACTAATTATAGCACATATTAGCTTGAAGTATATACTTTAATCATATAAATCTGAATTCTGATATTTGATTAAGAATGTTTGCACAATGGCTTACAAATTTAATCAAAATTACTCACTTTTTGATGAGGAAAACACAAATTTCAAGCTTGTTCAAATAATAAGCATGGGATAACTTTCAAACAAACATGGCTGTTACCTTGCATCAGTAGGATGTGCTGCAATGGGTTGGAAGTTTTTGAAAGTGAAAAATAGCAGAGTAAAGAAAGGTGGGTCAAGCCTCCCATAGGGTCAACCCTCCCCAGTCTCCCCTACATACATACTAAAGTATGAAGATAAAAATCGTAAAATTGCCCATTCTCATTTCTTGAGATGAAATTCGCTTTTATATTTATTATATTACTGAAACCGTTTTAATAATTTTAATTAGTGAATGCTAGAAAATATAAATTTACCGAATCATATTGCTGCTTCTGTTGTATATTCTTTTTTTTTTTTTTTTCTGGTGGCGAAAACTGCAATCTATCTTGTGGTTCCTACACTTTTAATTCTTTTCAAGTTTTGTTGAGCATAGGAATGTGAGACTTAAATTGATTAGAAATATAAGAAAAAATTTAAAAATTATAAATAACAGACATATATTTATTTTTTTTTGCAAAAGTATGTTTTTCAAATTCTTCCCTGTTCTTCATGTGATACATCATTTCATCTTGTACAATGTTTGAAAAGGTATTCATTACACACACACATACACACACATATGTGTATATAATAGTACACATATGTGTATATATAATACACATATATATGTGTGTATTATTATTATTATTTCTTTTTTTTTTTTTTCAAAGATTATGAGCTGTAATAAATTAGAATGTGTTCAGATCAGAACTTGATTTACCAATGAGAGACCTGCTTAATAAAAATGTAGAGACTTGCCAAGATGTGTGAAGAAATAGAAGAGTTTCCTTCTTAAGACAAATAAATATCTAATCCAAAATAACTAAAAACAAAGTATGAATCAATAACATATGTTTATTGTTGAAATTAGGCTTAATTTATCAAAATTTAAAGGATTATTTTTTTCTTTCTTTTTATATTTTCATCTCACTTAGTTTTAACATCAAAAATATAAAAACAAGTATTAATGTTTCAGAAAACCTAAAATTTTCGATCTTAATAATCATTGTAATATAATTTTAAAAAAAGAAGAAGAAGAAATAATAAAATAAAATAAAATCTAAAACTTAAAAAATAGTTTGTAATTAAAAAGTCCTTTTCTATAATACCCTTAATGTTCTTTGATCAAATATCGGGGCAAATTTCTATTAGTCAAATCGCTAAATATCGTACACAGTAAAAACAATCCTTATTTATTATAAAGTGATTTATTACATTATTTCCAGCTTTGTAAAATTAGAACATTTTACATAAGATTTTATTAACAGCAAGATGTTTAACTCAATTTTCCTTGTAAAAGTTATAAATGAAAAATTCGATTTTTTTTTTTTTTTTTTTTTTTTTTCCTTTCGTGTTACTAAAGATAAAGAAATCTTATGGACAATTAAATATTTACCATTTATGAACATTTTGAATGCGTTAGAGCAAAATTGTTCATATTCTTTTACTTCAGTTAAGAGCTCAAGTTGAGAGATTTTTTTTTTTTTTTTCAAAATTCATTCATTTTTTTTATTTTTCTGTTTTATTTAAAATAAGTAAGAGCTAACTTTTTTTTTTTTTTTTTTTTTTTTTTTTTTGCGTAGCACTTCATATATTTAACCCTTTCCCGCATAATATTATTCCCCTCTTTATATGATCTATGGCATATATAGCATTAAAATGTCTTCATTGCTTATTGCCCACTATTCTTCCAAATATAAGTTAAGAGCTGAAATTTTACTTTCATGCTTAAACAGACATGTTCTTTTCTACTTTTTAGGAAAGGTTTTGATGTATTTAGCTTTCTCTTGCATTTAATTTATTGTTATTTTCTTTTTTCAGTGAAAATTTTTAAAATGCAGAAATTTAGACTGAAGTCTTTAACTTTAAATAATCTTTAAAAAGTAAGGAGTGTGATGTACGTCAGTTTTCGCGACAAACTGTAACATAATGCGATATGCATCAGACGAACATAAAACCTATCAACGGAGATTGAAAAATGAAACGCGGTAACTTCTTTTATCGACAAAGGAAAACGTTAAAGCGCTCTCCATTGAAAGTGAAACATTCGTTAAACGTTTAAATTCACAAAACGAAGTCGCGATTTTTTTCAATCATCTTGAGAACTGAATAAGTTCCCAATCCTTTATCCTTCTACCACACAACTCCAAACGTATCTTCCTCAAGAGCTCGACCTGGAGGCGCTAAAGAAAGGAACGCTCCTCTCTTTCTCGCCTTCCGACTGGACAAAAGCATACACATCCATCGTCTTCCTATTCATCATTGGCTCATGGATGATAAGAACCGAGCTGTCGCCATACACAGGCTTTCGTCGCCATAGTGATAATTCTTCGCTGATGGATTCAACCTTGTTCAACATCCCATTCAGTTGTATTAGAAGGCCTCTTGTCTACATATCTCTTATGATGAGGACTTCCTACTGCGCGCCTCTAACTGAGGACGCAGAAAAAGTGTTTTAATAGCCCTTATTTAGCACAGGCTACTACAAAGACCGGCGAAATATGGGTGAAAAAGAGAGAAATAAAAATACGTAAAAATGTTCTACTTACAATGCTGAGGGTGAAAAAAAAAAGTGTGAATTGTTCACAAAATGAGTAGACACTTATGTTTAAATAGCTAAAAGAAAAATATGGTTCAAAAATTGTGAGAGAATTTATTTTTTATTTTTCATTTTTATCAAATGATAAACCTATGAAAAGGTCTTTTTTGTAAAACTTTTATTGAGCATATAAAAGAGATACTACGGATATTTTTTCCCCCACCAATGATAGTGCATACAATGTCATATTGTAATCGTCATTCAGAAGTACTCCTGCAAAAGTGATCCTTATAATTTCCTTACAGAAATCTTAAAATTCAAAGAAAATGCCAAAAATAGTTTAATAAAATGCCTTTTTTTTTCTTAATATATAGATACCCTTTTTGTTGCTGTCATGAGTCCTCGATTAAGAATCTATCTATATAACCGGAAGGATTTTTGATGTGGTTATTTATCTGAGTTTACATATTTCACATAAAATTGGAATACAGCTGAAACTTACAAATCAAATTTTCAAACATTTCAGAACAATTAAACTTTTAAAAAATATATATTTCTAAACACTAAAAGTTGTTTTATGCAAAGCGATTTTTTTTCTTTTTTTTAATAATACCGTTTAGAACAATTTGTATCTTGATCTAAGATATGGTACCAAACTTGGTACAGAGACTAATCTTACATGGAAAGTAGGATACTGTGAAAAAAAAAAAAAAAAATCCAATAATCACCGATAGGGGATTTATGGCGCTGTACAGTGAAGAAAGTATTTCGTACACAAAATAATAATAATAATATATGCAAAATTACAATGAAATATTAAGTTTTATTCACGACATTCACTTCCCCAGCGCCCACATTCAATATGACTGCGTTCTGGCAATGTGAGTCGCACATTCACATGAGCTGGCTCACTTCAGCTGAGAATATTTTTCGGAGCTGTCTACATGTTTTTATAGCCCAGATTACTGACGCTGTTGTCGCCTACAAAAGCATAAATTTGAATTTTGATTTGATACCTGTGTTTAATGCTAATTCTTGGTTTGGTAAGCTAAAACAGTGCCGTGACAATCCCATATCGGTGATCTTTGGAACTAAACTTTTTCACGGAATCCTACTTCTCACTTCTTGATTAGTCTCCATTCCAAGTTTAGTGCGATTTTTGTAGTTAGATCTAGCTAACGGGCAAAAATAATTTAATAAAATATTTCTTTTTTTTTTTTTTTTTTTTTTTATGACTCCCCTTTTCGTTGCTGTCATAAATCTTCGATTAAGCATCTATCTATATAACTGGAAGAATTTTTAATAAAGTCATTTATATGAATGTACATATTTCAAAGAAAAGTGAAGTAAAGCTAAAACTTACTAATGCAAATGTAATTAATAAATCTTTCAGAACCAGTGTTGCCAAACCTGGCTGATTTTTTATTCAATAATCACCAATAATTTTTAATTGTAACGCTTGCCTAATCACTTCGAAGATTGATAGACTATTATGTATATCAAATATCATTTCTCAAAATTATTGGAGATTATTGAATAAAAAATCTGACAACACTGTTCAGAACAATTAAACTTTGAAAAATATTATTGGCAACACTAAATGTTTTTCTTACATATAGCAACTTTTAAACAAGAGATTAGTTTTGAAGAAAATGTCAAAAATAGTTCAATAAAATGCTTTTTTTTTTCTGACTCTTTTATTTATTTATTTTATTATTAATATTTTATTTTATTTTTTATTTTATTTATTTATTTATTTTATTTTATTTATTTATTTATTTTATTTTATTTATTTATTTATTTATTTTGCCATCATAAATCTTCGATTAAGCATCTATCTATATAATCGGGAGGATTTTTGATATGGTCATTTATTTGAATTTGCATATCTTAAATAAAATTATAATACAGCTAAAATTTAGAAATGCAAATTTGATTGATAAACATTTCAGAACAATTAAATTTTGAAATATATATATATATATATATAATCTAAAAATTATTTTCAAAATACATTAGGAATAACATATTAAATCAAAGTATTAGTTTATTAAAAAAAATTATTAAATTTGAGAAATATTTATAGATATGGAAAACATATTCCCGATATACAAGTCACTTGGCTAATATTAAATATTACATGTTCTTTATAGATTAAAACACTGATAACATTACTCTGTATGAAAATCGGCCCCAACACCATTTTTGAAAATTCTTATGCAAAATGACCTCCTGATTCCGAATATGATGCCCATTTTGCCCAATCACCCACCGTCTTCTAGTGACGCCCCCTATTTCTATCACTTTTCGGTAATTTTATAGCTATAAATTTGATTTGATTTTTTTTTTTTTTTTTTTTTTTTTTTTTGGGGGGGGGGGGTATTTTAACTGTTAAACATATTCTAAGGGGCTACAAAGTTGGAGAATTCTAAAATATGAACATTTGCAGCAAGGGAAAAATTTAGAGGGGGGGGGGATTTGCCACTGAAATTACATATATGTATCATGTTTTATTAGTCAATTATTATTATTATTTATTATACATTATATATATATTTAAGTGATAAAATAATTATTTTCCATTCTCCAAATCAAATTCATGGCCATAAAATTACCGAACAGTGATAAAAATTGGGGGAGGGGGTGGGCGTCCCGAGAAAACGGTTGGGTAAAATGGGTGTCATATTCGGATTCAGGAGGTCATTTTACATAAGAATTGGCAAAAATAGTATCAGGGCTCGATTTTTTTTTTTTTTTTTTTTTTTTTTTTTTTTTCAAGCACAGTGTACAAAGAAATTACAAAGAAAAATAAATGGAGATGTTAAAAATTCTATTTCGTATATAAATTTGAAAAGCTAATATCACTTTTTTAATTAACCCTTTGTATCCCTGTGTTGCATTTCCGTAACATACCAAAAAATCAAAGTTATTTTTACAGAAAGCTTTGAAAGCTGATTTTATTGTCTGTTGCTGTCTCCAATCACTAGAGTTCACGCAAAATGTTTATAAAGGTCTTAACAGATGAAGATATTATGTGATGTTTTCTCACGAAATTTTAATTTACGAAGAGAGAGTGAATTAATAATAATAATAATAATCAGATGTAAACTTTCTAAACGTTAACAGTTTACATGGATTCAATTTGTGAGAAATAAAACGATTTATGAGCCAACTTTTGTTATAAAAAAAAAGAGATTTTTAAATTTTCCATCTAAACTAAAAACTTAAATAATTCGAAAAAAATTTGCTATTTTTTATGTGCTCCAGATAATATTTAAGCCTATGGGTAAGTATTTTTGAAATCTGAGATCTTAGCAGACTATATAAATGACTTAAATTACTTTTTCTGAAGCAAAAATAATAATATAGTAATAATAATAATAATAATTTTTGTATTTACTTTTATTTTGAATTAAAAGAATTTTTTAAAAGTACAGAATAAATATAAAGTTTCCCTGTTTTTCATGTTTAACTAAGAACGATGTAAATTTACCGAGACTATGGACGAATATTTCAATAAATTTACAGAAATTTTTAACAGTACTCATAATGTAAAATTTAAACTTTTTCGCTGAAAATCCAACTGTAAAGGTTAGTGTAAGACAAAATTTCGTATAAATGTATATAAAGAGAATTATTTTTTAATAATCATTATGAAATTAAAAAGAATTATTTATGATAGTGATAATCAACTGGGATTTTTTTTTTTTTTTTTTTTTTTTTTTTTGTATATGTAGGAGCTTAGTTTCTCCTCCCCCCCCCTCCGTCCCCCGAGGGGAAGTCCCCAAATTTTCTTTATGGGTATCTTTCAAAAGAGCTAATCAGTACCTCTAAAACTAATGGTTGAACCAGTGATTTGCTATAATTTAAAATTAAGTTATCGATTTTTTTTTCATTTTTAACAAAAAGAAAAAAGAAATGTATTATATATTTAAAAAAAAAAGATGGTATATAGAGAATAAAATTGATTTTCTTTGGATATTTGCTATTATACTACTTCTCTAGAATGGAAATTACCTGCATTCATCATACAATATAATTTTAATAAATAATAATTTTAATAAATTATTTTTATTGAGTAAATTTGTATAGGAAAATATAGAAGAAAGTCATGTGATGGCCATAGCATACTAGTTTAAAAGTGAGAATCTAGTGGGGGTGGGTGGGGGGGGGGAGAAAGAAATCTGAATTATACCCTATTTTTTGCACTCGATTTCTGAAATGAGGGATATTTTCGACGCTGTTTGACTTAATTTGTATTAATATGTAATTATTTCGGAGTAAATTATTGAGCTACTGTGAAAAAGAAAGTGTAACACTACTAATTAAGTTGTCATTTCTTCTTGTTGTTTCTTTTTTAATAGCCACATGTCCAATGGATATTTTCACGTCTACTTTGGTGATTTTTACAAAATATACGTATCTTTCGTGCAAGGAATCTAAAATAAAACTTAAATAAATAAATAAAGAGTACATGTTTGTCATAAAATTAGAAAAGTCAAATAGATAAGGCGAACAACGTCACAATTTTGAACTGAAAAAGTGGGATTTTTGAACACTAATATCTCTGTTAAAAACGATTGCCAATATAAGTCGTAGGGATATATAATAGGGGTATGTAATCGTAGGGGATCCCTTTAACTACCTAGAAATTTTGTTTACGATCGGTATTTACAGTGTGTGAATGTTACTATAAAAGAAATTTATAATACATGCTACATTTTGTTGGAGACATTTTATTCCATGTATTTTCTGTATAATTATTATAAGTCACATTATCATAAATTAATCAGTATCATTTAAATAATAATAATCGTAAATCAATAAAAAATATAATTAAAAATAAATACATTGAAATGCTTGTTTTATACACATTTTGTCTTTATCATTCTATTCATTTTTCTATTTTTATTTTCAAAGGCATATTAATTAATAAAAATAATTTAATGAGTTTATCTTAAAAACAACAAGTTACAGCAGATTACGTTATCCAAATACATATTTTCTCTTTTTACTCCACGGCATTTATTTGTCAATAATAATTAAAACGACGACAGTACGTACAAAAATAATTATGAATTCTCTTCAAAAGATACCTTACAATGAGAATCATATTGTAAGGAACGATAATAAATGGAAAATGAAATCACAAAGAAATAAAAGAATCATAACAGTAAACAACAACTGTAAAATCGAATATATTTATATTTATGTTGATCATCGTTAAATTAAGTTTTTGAATTTATTAATTAAAAAAAATAATAATAATAATAATAACTAACAGCCTTTGACAGTTTTTAAATGATTTACCTCATCAATTTCCAGAGCCACCTAGTGGTGGCAGATTTTAATATTTTTTCTTCTAACCATACACAATTATATTCTTGCATATTATTTACATCAATATGAAGTCAATACGGTAAAGAGTGATATATTTTTGTTGACAACACTGTACTTATATCATTTGTCCTTTTCTTTTTTTTTTTTCAAATGTTTCCGCGCTATTGAAATAATATCGTGTTTTAACGTCTATAAATATTATAAACTGAAAAAGGTATGTACAAAGCGTACGTTTAAACGTTTTTGTTATTGAATATAATAAATGAGTAAAGTAACAACTCAAGTACTAAATAAAAAATGTAAATAATAAATATCCTAAATATTACTTGAAAGAAATACAGAATGAGTTCAATTTGTTTTGGAAAATAATGGATTGTATATTTATATATATATATATATATATATATATATATATATATATATATAATAAAAATTACAAACTATTTTACATAAATGTACATGTTCTGCTAACGAGAATAGACTAAACACCCATTCCTTTCCTTTACATAAATATATAAATAAATAATACAATAATAATAATATGTTGTTGTACTTATTTTAGATTAAATATACGCTTACTACCACACGATTTTAAAACTATTTTTTTGCTGTTATGAAAAAAAGTTTTATTAAACCACAATCATGTAATTCCTATAAATTTCATTGTTGAGTAATTTTTCTCTTACAGTGGAAATATACATGGATACTCAAATGAAGACTCAAAAGTTAGAAATTAATTTTTCTTTTTAAACTCTGGGCAATCTTTTTCATTTATTTATATTTTAAATACGTAACGTTTATTTTATTTTATTTTTTTACGTATTTTTATTGTTAAACAGAATGACAACTGATATATTACAGTTCAGTACATATTAAATTTTTAACAATCACTTATTACATTTTCAACAATGTGAAAGTGACAAGAGAGTGTATTCCAAACACGAAAAACTAGAGGCCTTTGAAAGATTTTTTTTTCTTTTTTTATATCGACCCTATCATTTTTCGCCTCAGCAATCTACTAAAGTGATTCCGACAGTACTTCCTTTACAATATAAAAAACTCAAACCTCACCGATAAAAACCTTCTAAAAAATCATCATGTTACGGGGTAGCTTGGAACATCGTAAAGTGACAAAGATTAACTAAATAAAGAGACGATACGTCCCCCCACCATTATCCTAAATCCATTTGTAAACCATTAACAAACTCTCTTTGGGTGAATAAAAAGTTAGTATAAAAAAACTCTATATAAAAGATCCTTTAACGCCTTAGGGTATATGTAGTCCCCATATCTCTTTAAAGGTTGTGGTATTAACAGCAATAGGGTCATCCGTGCAGAAGTGTACCTCACGTCAAATGTTGTACCGTTTTCTAAACCCACCCCCCTTTTTTAAACTCTACTTTTTATACAGAATTTCTACATTGGGATTTTAACGATTCGTTATTCATTGTACAAGGGTGACGAAGTGAAATGCTCAATTTATAGAGTCGCTTTTACAAAACATGCGCACGTGGTATTTTGGTATGTTAACTTTTTTAGGACCCGACTGAGTTATTGTAGTATAATTACTATTGAGAATCTCTTAGTTAAAAATTATCCTTTTCCGCACTATTTGCTATAGAATTTCGTATACGATACGGTGAAAATGTTATCGTATTCAAAGATTGCTATTATTATTTCGTATAAGAACTTATCATCAGCCCTTTAAAATGCTTGAACCATTATGCAATTGTTTTAAAATGAAAAGTTCTTATATATATATATATATATAATTTAATGTTTGCATGATCTTTAACAAATATAAAGTAAAATTTTGCAATACCATAATTGTAATAACCTCATATATAGTTTCAGGTCAATCTCCAGATTCGATACATTATATGCAGAATACATTACACACAGACACACATATATATATAGTGTTAGAAGATTATAGAATGCAAGAATTGAGTTGAGTTGAGTGGATTTTACGTCGCACTGATGCTACACTATGGACAGTTAGTGAAGGTTTGAAAATCTAAAGGTGGTCTGGAGACATGCCATTACAATTCTGATCCTCTACGAAAGGTAGGATGCAAGAGAAACACAATATAAATTCATCCACAAGAACCAAAATAGATATACTTATTAATAGTTTAAAGAAATATGAAATAATCTACAATACTCCCGCTATAATAAAACAGTCACTGAATATTATATTATATATATGCTATTATATATATAAAGTACCATAAAAAATGAATGCAGGTAAAAAAAAAAAAATTATACCAAACACTAAAAGCATTTTGGCGTTTTTTAAGAGAACCCCTCAATGTAGGTGGGGAAATACTAATGTTTGAAGTATTGCTAGTAAAAATGTACCAATATAATAATAATAAACATGTTTTTAACATGCATATATAATATGATATTTAGATACATTGGTTCTATAACTTACATATAGATTATTTTAGCTAAAATTGTTTTTTGTTAGGCTGAATAATAGTTAAACATTTTTGTAACAAAGAAAAACCAAAAAACTACCTATTTTCAATATCATTATTTAGTCAGAAAGCAAATCGTTTTAATAAATATTAAATAAATACACTAAATAATTGGCACTAAGTAAAACCACTCGTGCACTAAACATAAAAACTCTTTAACTCCGAACAAATATTAAGTAACAACTTGCGATATCATAATTATAATAACCTCGCAGTTTCATCCCGGATCTCCAGCTTCCACAAGCAATGTTACTAAGAGGATGATGTTGAATAATTATTCAGACTAGTTCATGTATTTTGAATTTATTGCGAGGTATTCGGCTGTGATGCCTAAAATTTTAGAGATCGAAATTTGTTATTAAAACTTGTGTCATTTTTCAAATCTATTTGTATATAAATAAAAGAGAATACAAATAAGATAGTAAAAAAAAAACAAGTAAAGTTATTTTATTATATAGCAAATAAAGTTATACAACAAAACTGTAAATTTAATGATTTTAAAATCCGTTTCTATATTCAGAAAATTTATAATTATTAAATTCGTTCTTGTTTGTTAAAAATTTATTTTTTAGTTTATGATATTTTATTTTACAGCTTAAAAAAAAATAAGTAAATAAATTTAATTTAATTAAAAAAAAAAAAAAAAAAAAAAAAAAAAAAAAAGGCTTAATGCGTGTTTTTTTTTTTTTTTTTTTTTTTTTTTTTTTACTTGACAACGTCAAGAAAATTAATTATTAAAAATAAATTCTCGAAAACCAGGAACAAATTTAACTTTTTGAATACGTAAACGGACCCATCACCTATCTTCGAAAGCAAGCAGCCCCCTCCTGTTGTTATATGAAAAATTATGTTATCAGAATTACCATCTAATAGATTATTATTATTACTATTATTCGTATTTCACTTTCGAAAAAGGCACAACAGTTCAATAAATTCTTATTTTTTCAATTTTTTTTTTTTTTTTTTAATATTTCACTTTGAAGCAATAACCGAGAAATACGCGCTTGTTAATTTTTTCGCCCTTTACACGTTCAAAATGAATGATTAAAATTAAAATATAAATAAATAAATAAATAAATAAATATTGTGAAAACAACTATTAATTTAACAGTTGTACATTTTCTGAATGTGAAAACAGAATTTATAAAAGACAATTAAGTAATCTGATTTGGATAACATATTTCCTCAAAGAATAACATAGGTTAGGCATAATGGGAAATATAACACCTTAACGCAAAAACTTGATTTATTTAGAAGCGTTAAAATAAATCTTTTTTCCTTATGTTATTACTTTTATTTATATACTACCTCTCACTCAATTAGATTTTCTGCGATCACATTTTTTTTTTTCTATCTTAGATTAATATACAACTATAAAATATCATTTTTTACACTTAAAAAATTCTTTTAAATAAAACGATAATTAAAGAGAACAAGATGTATATAATATAAAGAAAAACAGTACGTTTATCATTACAGCGGTATAACTTTTTTTTTTTTCGAACCATTGATTTAAAAATCATAGCAAAAGAAATATTTATACATAATGAAAATAAAAGTTAAAAAATTAACTCAAGTGTTTAAGAAACGACAAATATCTCCCCACCTTTCTCTCGCATTTGAAAAAAAAAATATTTACATAAGAGAGAGAGAAAAAAAAAAGTATTTATTAAACTAACATCTAACAGGCTAGATTTGTTGAAGACACTTCTTTCTTTTCTGTTTTTAATCGTTTCTGGACAGCGAAAGATGATGATGGAATTGTTTTAAGAAGCTTTTCAAAAATAATTTAAAGAAAATTTCTGCTCCGCTAATTAGCTTAACTCTAGCTACAATTCATTACTATGCAACTCTAATTACTTTTCACATGCAGGAATTTTTTTTTCCTTTTTTCTAAAAGAGTTAATAAGTACTTTTTTCTTTTTTTCTTTTTTTTTTTTTTTTTTTTTTTTTTTTTCTGAGGAATATTATTTCAGTAAAGGTAATGTGAAATGTCATCAACTAAACATTTCTAATTACATGAAATATTTCAAGTATAAATGAACATTTTATAAGATTAAAATTGTATTTATTTAAACTTAGGCAAATTATGGGGAAAATGTATTTATAAAAAATTTTTGAAATTAAAATATAAATTTTTGAGTGTGAATGTTACAAAGGACTGAAATTCCATCACAAGAGGGGATAAAAGTCTATCAAAAAGCACTGATAAAATTTAAATATCCTATTAATCTGTAATGAGTTTATTATACCGTTGTAATTCTTCATTAAAAAAAAAAAAGTTTCCAATCAATAATCGTAAACAATCGTAAACAATTATTAAAAAAAAGTAAAAATAATGTTTCTATTGGGAGAAGGAGGAGTAAATATAAGCTGGCTGCATACTATATTCATTTAATATTAACAAAATTATAAACTTTGAACAGTGCATAAGCCAGCTTAAAATGTTATTAAAAATTATGGGAAAAGTATACGTATGGTGTATATTTATGAAATAAAAATATAAATTTTTAGCGTAAATTTTATTAAAAATTATTTTCAAGGGTAAAAGAGAGAGAGAGAAATAATTTCTTGAAAAATACCAATGAAATGTATATATTTTATTAATGTGAAATTAATTATTAAATCAAAATAATCCTTCATGAAAAACAAGACTTGAATTAGACGTTAAAAAATAATAATAAATAACATAACAAAGAAAAAATAAACATTTATAATGGGAAAAGAATGAGTAAACATATTATGTATACTATTTTACTGTATTCATTTAATATCAATAAAATTACAAAAATTGAACAGTGACATCTTAAAACGGTTATTAAGAATTATAGGAAAAGTATATTAAAAAAATACGAAATAAAAATATAAATTTTTGAGAGTAAGTTTTATTAAAATTCATTCATAAGTGAAAAAGAGAGCAAAGGAAAATGTCTGCTGCCATCAACAATAAAAATTAAACATTTTATTAATCTGAAATTGAAATAATAAAACTATCCAATAAGAAAAAAAAAAAAAAAAATGTTTCAATTGGACAAGGAGTAAATTATTTATATGGTATATTTTAACTGCATACCATATTCATTTGATACCAATAAAATTATAATATTCCAATGATATTTCTAACAGTGCAAGTCATGCTAAAAAGTTTCAAATGAATGCGTTTTAAAATAATGCGCCAAAAAACTTCCAAAGTTATTTTACGAGCGTGAATATAACTTTGTGCTGCACAATATTTTATTTTTTAAACCTTTATTAAAATAGACTGTACACTCCTTCTCATATTTATAAGGACACTTTATATTTTGAAATAACAATGTAAAAATGATTGTGAAGAAGACTATACTAATTGCACTTAATCTATCTAGTATTCTAAAAACCAAAACTGCTATAATTTTTTTAATATGAAACAAAATTAAAAAAATAATGCAAAATATTTTTTTCTCCACGTCTTTAGGTGTTCATAATTATAGGGACAATCAAGATTTTTTTATTTTATTTAACTTACAAGCGGATAAATTACAGTTTACATGCGAATTCGTTAACTACTGGGCTAGATTAATTCATATATAAGTCTTCAATTTTTCTTGGACGGACATTACTAATAATTCCTCGAAAAAAAGAACGCTCATGTAGTGAAGTATGATAAATGTGTTTTTTATGTGGAAGGATAATTTCAATCCGCCAAATTTCTAATGAAATTCGAAGATCTAAAATTGCTGAAGGAAATGTGATCAAACGTTGAACTGCTGGTTCGATAGGAGAGAGATCTGATGCAAAACCATAGTTGTTTTACAGAGATCGAAGACTCTTAATTCCTCTTAATGTTCTACTCATAATGACTGCTGCTGAATTTGCTTGTAATTTTTAACGAAAGGTTGGAGTCCACATTTGTGCATGTTTAAAATAATTAATAATATGTTAAAAGGAATAAAAAACCTGTAGTAATCAATAAGCATTTAATGGGGAAAAGAACGTCTTCGTTAAAGTTGAATAAAGACAATATTAAATGGTAAAATGTTGCATTTTCGGATGAAAAACATTTTATTCTTGATTAACCAAATGGTTTTAACAGTTACTGGCACGATCTGAAGATAGCGAAAGACAGAGCAGATTTTTTAAAGGCAGATATGAATCGGGCATTTTAAAGGTGGATATATGGTGCTCTGGGGAGCTGCTTCTACTGAAGGCAGAATGAATTTAGTAATTTTTTCTATTATTATGAACATCAAGAGAATATCCGCAAATTTTAAACGTGGAATTATAAGATTTTTGTTAGATTTTGAGGGGTAATAATATTTTTTTCAACAAGACTTAAATTTTTGCTCTACTTTTAGAGCAATAGGAAATAGTTTGAAGAAAGAAACTTCATTATTATTGCCTTTCCCATGGCCTAAAAGTTGAAAAAACCTTAACTTATGATATTAGAAAAGTGCATGCAAGTGGAAAGCAATTTTAAATAGTTTAAATGTATTAAGAATATCATATATGCTACATGAAATGGTATTGAAACTGAATATTAAAAAAAAAAAATATATATATATATACCAGAGAGAATGTATGACTGTTTAACCCTAAAAAGAGACCCCATAAAATATTAATTTAAAGAATAACTGAAAAAAAATTACTAAAATTCTAGCTGTCCTTATAATTGTGAACACCTGAAAAATCATCTTTTTACCATATTTAAAGATTTTTAAGATATAAAAACGATAAAACTTTTTAAATATAGTCTATTAATGAAATTCAAATTAGTAAAAAATATATTTGTTTAAATAATAGTGTTCAGTGTTTAGTTAATATAGAAAAACGGGTGTCCTTATAATTATGAGAAGGACTGTAGTAGTTTTCTAGTCCGAAGTGCCGAAAAAGAGCTGAAATATAAAAACAATGAAGAACTTGAGATTTTTATAATAATGGTATGGAATTTTGAGAATTCATTTAAAAATTGGAGTAGCGAGGTAGACAAGGCCTGCAAATATAAATCTAAAGTATGTGTATATTCACCTAATTTTGCTTTCAAAATGAATTGAAAATGAATTTATTAAAATAAAAATTAAATAAGTGAAAATATTTATGCAAACTAAAGTCACCAATTATTAATCTGAAAATTGATTTAAATTTCAGTTTTGAAACAGATATAAACAATTAGACAAAAAAAAAAAAAAAAAAAAAAAAAAAAAACTTTTATTTTTTTATTTCAGTCAAATTTATTAATAAAATAATATTATAGAGAATTTATTTTTTAGATATGAAAGTAATAACAAATATAAGTTATTTGTCAGCTGTATTTTCGAATAAAAATTTTATTAAGGAATAGACTAACAACGTATTTTTTCATTATTTATTTGTATTTTTATTATTATTATTATTCATTGTTTAAGGAACTAGTAAATTAACACCTATATCATTTTTATGGTTTGTTGTGTACTATCTATTTATTTATCTAACAAACTATATATATATATATATATATATAAAATGATAATCAGGCAGTTGAAATTTAAGGATTATTAAATGTTATCAGTATTCAAACAATTAATTTGATCAAAAACAAAGACCACTAAATCCGAAATGATCATGAAATTGCAAAACACTGCATAACATCTATAATAATAATGGTAATAATAATAATAATAATAATACACACACACACACACACACACACACACACACACACACACATATATATATATATATATAATAGATATCGTAATAAGATTTAATCATAAATTTTAGCTATTAATAGAACTAAGACAATAACAGCACACTTAAATATAGAACTGAATTTAACATAGAGGAAAGAATTACACAAAAAGTTGCAATGTAGATCGGCCGATTTATCGATTAATGAGTTACGATTAACCCAGTTAAAACTGTTAATTGCTTCCCACCCCTATTTATTATTAACCTTTTTTTGCACTGACTTGTTGAGTCATCACATGCAGAGAGGCTCCTATTGTCGCAAGAAACGTGATCGATCTATATCATAATATATAGCATAATTTAAAAATAATTTCTATATGACAGACTTACTCATAGAATTCCACTGGGAAAAAAAAAAAAAAGAAAAGAGAAAAAAGAAAGAAAGAAAGAGATTGTAGTATGCTTCACACAAGAAAGGTCGAAGTCTAACCTTTTCATTTGTTTCTTTATAAAGAATTCCCAAAACTTTTTTGTTAAATACAATTTTGATTTATTAATTTCAAACATATAATAACATAATTTCTAAATATTTCCTATTTAAAGAACTAGAAAACATTTTTTAGTCATGAATTCTTTGTATAATAGTTTGATGATCACACTAAGTTAAGAAAAATAAATAAATAAATAAATAAACAGACTCTTTAGTAGCAATGAATAACAAATAAGAAAGACCAGTGCTTGCTTGCTTCACTACGTGACAAAATTTTTGATTACATTAAAAGACAAAATCGACACTCTTCCTTTTTTCTTTTTGAGGAACTCTCAAAGAAGTTTGAGACAATTTGAACTAATTAATACAATTCACACAATAATATTTATCACTACAGTGCGCATTTTAAAAATATTTCCTATTTAAACACTCTTAAAAAAAAAAAAAAAAAAAAAAAAAAAAACTGCGATCTCTTTTTCTGTCTGATAATAGTAATGCAGTGACATACCCCAAAGTTACTTCAGCAGAAAAAAAATATTTTATTTCGACAGACTATATCTTCTTCATCAATCCCGCCGTGCAATTTTTCTATTTTTACCCCACCCGGACATTTCCTATTTAGTCTATACGACACCCCCGCAGAGCAAATATACTGTATGAACCAGATATTTCCGTGAGAAGACGAGAAGACCCCGCCAAAATTTCATTGGTGACTACCGCCCCGAGAATTTCAAGTACTCTTAGGAACATCGCATGCCCAACTTAATATTTGAGAGGGGGGAGGTTTGTGCCAGAAAAAATAGGAGAAAAAAAAATATCTTTGTCCTTTGGTAACTCCGGTGGTGCATAAGCGGTAGCTAAACACATGCGGTACGTTTTAATTTTGTCCAACTTCGTCTTATTAAACTCAGAGGTTTTTGGTGAGGGGAGAGAGCTATAAGAGTCTAGTGATTTCTTTTCCATTATTAAATGCCGAGGAAATGATCTAGATTCAGTAAATGTCCCCAGAATCCCCCGAAAATTCAATCCGCTACCACCCGATGCTACTCTTAGCACGTGCATTTTTTTTTTTTTTTTTTTCGTTATTGAAACTAAGGTGTTTATTATAAAAATCATTATTTTTATATTCACAGACATTTCATTGATTTAGACAACTAAAACATATGTTTTTCTTTCAAATACTTTTATTTAAAATTTTGCATTTTGTATACTTTAGCATTCAGAAATTGAAATAATAATAATGTCAGACTGAACTTAAAACTCAAAAGATTTTGGTGCGGGATAAGAAAAATTGAGGGGTGTAACTGTAAACATTTACCGTTATACATATCTGATTATAACTTAAACTATTGGTATTGCCACTTGCATGCGCTGTAGCGGAAAGCATCTGGTGCACAAGGAAATAAAGCAATTAACAACTGTGATGTCGATTATCACATATTCTGAAAAATACATTATTATATTAAAAAAAAAAAAAAAAAAAAAATCGTATACGAACACATTTTTATTACCTCTAAATTGCAACTTAAATTCACATACAATATGTTCTTTAAGTTTTTATATCCTCCCTCTTCCCACATATGTATCTTTTGCTAATTGCAACTCTGTCGAAACCTTTGATTATATATTATTCTTTCTTTAACGTAATGCATATCTATAATAGCATGTCATGACTTTTTCTAATTCGGTTTCTTTTCACCTTGCAAATAAATGCAGGTAGTCGCCATGAAGTATTCTTGTTTCACAATATGGTACATTAATGTTGCTTAAAACCTCCGCCTTCCTATGGCGAGGGTTGGCCGTTATTGAAGACCGTTTGAATTATCGTATTTTCCGGCGTATAACATGCAGGTCACATAAATGAGTTGCACACCAGAAAATTTAATTTACAGACAAAGCTATATTTTTAAGAAACAAACGTTTATTAAAAAATAGCTTTTACTGTAAATTTAAATTTCCGGTGTATAACTGATTTAACAAACCTGCGTGTTATACGCCCAAAAATATGCTATAATTATCTGGTAAGCTTTTCAAAAATTGTATGTGTTTATACGTAACACAATTAGAACCATTTTTTCTCTACTATTTTGAATTTGGCTTCGATTAGAGCTTTGGCGAAATTAATGAAGAAATCGGAGCGTCACTTCATCATCATGACTTGACCTGAGAATTCGACGTTTTGGGCTCCCACTCCAAGAATATTAAAAATCACTCCAATTCTAATCATCCAATAATAATAACTTTATAAAATGGTCTCCTTTACGAGAGTATCACATTAAATAAAATGTTCATTAAAATTTTTCGTGATTATCTGCAAAAATGCCTGGATCACTATGTTATTGTCGGTTCACTTCGCAAGAATTCTAAAGCTGTTTTTTTTAATTCAACTTCAATAACCAATGGCCATCGAAAAACTTCGTAACCAACAACACTTAATAATTGACTGATAATAAACGCGTTCAGTATATTGACTTTCACCCGATATGCTATTTCTGATTTTTATGCTTGATTTTTTGCCCTTACTACGCAAAGTTTTAAGTTCTTATATTTTCTATGTACATGATGATTTCGAGATCATGGGACAAATTTGTAGGGAAGGTATAAAACACCACAAGGATTCAAAATTGTTCAGGAACTCCTGTCCCTAAAGGTCATTTTAACCGTTTAAGAACAGGCTGAGTTTGCGTGGCTCTAATGTTGCATTTTTTTAAAAAGAGATTTTACCTGCTAATGTTTACATAAATAAATAAATTCTGGTTTTTCTCGATGTATTTTACCACAGTGTTTGCAATAATACGAACAATGTGTATGATTTTGCGAGATAATGAAGCATGCAAGATTTTAAAATTTACACAGTAGGATGACTTACAAGGAAACATTCAAAAGGTGTCGTCTTCAAAAAATATTGAATATATATATATATATGTGATTCTCATTCTACTCTTCATAAAGCAACAGAAAGTGAAAAAATTATCGGCTGAAACGAATTGCGGCGACCACAAAAAATTATGAAAATTAAGTATTTTTGGCGATAAGTTCGCTAGCACCAAGATTGCCGTGTACGAACAGAACCGTGTTTTTCTTCCCCGCCAATTACTCAAAATTAATCGCCTAACAGTGCGAAATCGCCAAATATGCTTAATTATCTGCATTAAATAGTTTTCTCCATAGCGCCCCTTGTCGCGAAAGGCAAATCCTCGGCGCAGCTTGGAAATTGTTCAATTCTCACACCTTCGCCCACTGTCGGCTCTAGGCCAGGGTCTGGCGATTTATGTTTTTTTTTTTTTTTTTTTTTTTGTTTTTTTTTTCTTAATAAACTGCGAGTAGTCCTCTTAGAAGCGCTCAACATCACTCCAAGAGTGATGAGCGGGGGCTGCTCCCTGTTAAATATGCTTAATTTTGATAATTTTTTGTGCTCGCTGTAATTCATTTCAGCCGATACTTTTCTCACTTTCTGGTGTTTTATGAAGAGTAGAATCACATACATATTTTTT
This sequence comes from Salticus scenicus, assembly GCA_963930645.1. Classification (NCBI taxonomy): domain Eukaryota; kingdom Metazoa; phylum Arthropoda; class Arachnida; order Araneae; family Salticidae; genus Salticus; species Salticus scenicus. The sequence continues at coordinate 80,065,194 of OZ005650.1, forward strand.
TTTTCAATATTTTTTGAAGACGACACCTTTTCAGCGTTTCTTTGTTAGTAGGATACAGCAGCTCAAAACATCCAGTTCTTAAATTGTCAAAATGACGTTTAGGGACATGGGTTCCTATACAATTCTGAATCCTTGTGGTGGTCTCTATCTCCTGTCCAAGTTTCTCCCATGACCTCGGAATCACCCTGTACATACAGTCGGCTGCAAAATTATTCGAGCACTAGCCAATAATTCCTATATTTAAAAAGTACAATTAAGACTGTTTTGCTAAGTAAATCCTTGTCGAATCATGTTCTTAGACTGATTAAGAACATGACTCGACAAGGATTTATTTAACAAAGCCGTATTAAGTGTACTTTTTTTTTGGCAAGGATTATTGCTAGTGCTCGAATAATTTTGCAGCCGACTGTGTGTTGTTTTCTCACTGCAATGCGAAGAAACCAGAAAACAGTTCCCTATTAAAATTATTAAGAAATTAAAATACAACCATAAGGACTGAACATCACATATTGAAAAATTCATAATTTGACTTATTGTAAAAAAATAAAATTCATGAAATAACTGTGAAAAGAAACTTCCCAAAATCAGCGTTAATTTCATCAGGCGTACTTATAACTGTTAGTATAAAAAAATACCATTGTTATCAGGTATGGAACACGGGTTCAGAACTCATGCCGGTATTTGTTTAAGAAATTTCTCTACCTATAATATCGTTGATTTAAGAAGTATAAAATTTTGTTACATTGATAGTGGTATGAATGTAGCGTCAGTGTTCCATCCCTGCATTGTTTCTGTAATGGCAAAAGTTTTTAGCAGAAATTCACCATCAGTACCCGACAACCTTATTAAATATAAACAAAAAAAGATGTACAAAATGAATTATTAAACATAAAACTTTGCATGAATTGAAATAACATGACAAAAATACAATTTCAAGAACAACTTGATATCGGTTGATTGGTTGATTGGGCTTTACGTCGCACTAATGCTGCGTAGATGGGCAATTTGCGATGGTCTGGGACTCACCCCTAGAGGTGGTCCGGAGACATACCATCGCAATTTTGATCCTCCACGGAAGGGATGGCTCTCCCGCTTCGGTGTCCCCCAACAACTTGATAGTGATACTTACAAACAATAGTTAAAGCGTATACTTAGAGACAAGTTCAGATGTAGTACAATAAAAATATTAATTTAAAAAAAATCTATAATCAATATTAATCAAATATATCTCTTTCTATTTTTGTTTAATATTAAAAAATAATAATAAATCTTAGGAGGGGAGGTCTAAAGACTTATGTTTAGAGGCACATTAACAAAACACAGTATTTGACACTATAGAAAAACTAAACATCCTTCAGTTAGCTAAATAAAAAAAAATAACAGTCACGATATTTCTACGGTTAGTTTAAATAAAGTGCTCTTTTTCAGGAGAACGATAACTTAAATAAATAAATTAAATAAATAAACATATATATATATATATATATATATATATATATATATATATATATATATATATATATATATAAAGCTAAAATTTTGTATGCGCACTTTGGAAATAATTGTTAATTAAGCACAATTTGATTTATATTTTTCAAATATGAATTTTATAATTCATATTTCATAAAATTATTGGAATAACAAGACGAAAACATTGATTATCAAACCATTATTTAATATCTTTATACGAAACTAATCTTGATAAAATCACTACTGTAGGTATAAGATTTATTATTATGCACATATGCAATATATTTTAATTTTGTCTAACTTCTTCTTTTTAAACTCGGAGGTTTTTGGGTGCGAGAAAAAAACACTATAAGTGTCTAGGGTTTTTTTCTATTATTAAATTTCGAGGAAATGATCTAGATCTAATTACACCCAGAATACCCCCAAAATTCAACACGTTTCCTCTATGGTACATACACATTAAGAAAAAATGCATAAAAGTAATTAACCATAAACGTATGGATCTAAACTATAAATAATTTTAATATTTTTTTTATCATAGCAATGTGAAATTCGGTGTCTAGACATAAACGTAAAAATTAAATTAAAATAAGTCTCAGAAATTGCGTGTCGCCCCCCCCCCCCCAAAAAAAAAAAAAAAAAAAAAAAAAAAAAAAAAAGACAAACTACACTATCTACCAATAAGCATTTGGACACTTTCGAAGACGTTTTGTCAAATATTTAAAAAAATTCTTTAAGAATCAATTTGAAACTTTAGCAATGTAAACAACATGTTATACATCATTCATTTCAGCAAAAGTTGTGTCCCGAAGAGGAAAAGGGGACCAGTAAAAAAATAAACACAAACCAAAATGTTTTGGATCGCCCTGTAAAAAGAAACGCTTTAAATGTGTTTTGGCTGTAGCATGTGATTATGAGGATTTTTTTTCATTATCTGTATAAATTTTTATGAGGCTGCCACATTATATATATATATTTATTTATTTATTGCAAGAAAAATGTGCACTTTTTTAATTATAACACGCAAGGTTTTAAACACATTGAAAAGCCGTTTTAGTAAACAGCATACTACATTGCACACAACATACTGCAATCAGAATGCAAAAATGTTAACTATCTTGCGAAACATCAAAATTTTTACTAAATATTTTTTAACTACGCATGCGCTAGTGTTTAAAAAATTTCATTTGCATAATTTAATATACCAAAACTATTAAGCAACTTACATAAAAATAACCCAAACAAATATCGTGTAAATTCAAAAAATTATGAGAGATAACAAAATTTCAGTTCTTTTCAAAAAAAAAAAAAAAAAAAAAAAAAGGAAGATGATAGGGCGTTTTATCAATATTTATTTATAATCATCGAACACTGTATTACCACTGGGCACTGACTGAATCAAAATAAAAATGTAAGTAAAACTCCTTATAGCTTAGCTCTTATTTTGAGAGATTTTAAATTCTGTTCATTCTATCTCTCATAACTTCTTGAATTTACACGATATTTGTTTGTGGTTTTTACGTAAGTGGCTCAATACTTTTAGCTATTAAATTATGCAAATAATACTTTTAAAAAGTTAGAGCATGCGTCGTTAAAAATTATTTAGTAACACTGCTCATATTTCGTAAAATATTTAAAATTTTTGCATTCTTATTGCATTATGCTACGTCTAATGTAGAATGCCAAATTTCCTAAACATGTCTTTGAATCTTTGAACTGGGTCTAATATCCTACGTGTTATAATTAAAAAAGTGATTTTTTTTTTCAATTAAAAAAAATATCGTTATATCTCCATGAATATATGTGACAGCCTCATAAAAAATTATACAAATAATGAAAAGGATCCTCATATTCACATGCTACAGTCAAAACTTATTTGAAGCATTACTTTCTACAGGGTGATCCAAAACATTTTGACTTTTGTTTAATTTTTTACTGGTTCCCTTTTCCTCTTCAGGACACAACTTTCAGTTGAAATATATATGAGGTATAACATGTTATTTACACTACCAAAGTTTCAAAATAATTCCTACAGAACTTTTCTATATATATGACAAAACATCTAAATTCGAAAGAATCCAAATACTTACTGGTAGAGAGTATATTTTAGATATTATAATACAGACGATTTCTAAAGTTCAATAGCAAGAGTATACAATCAGAAACAGGGTTAAATACATTCTAAATAATAATAGATAAAATTGCGTAAAAAGAAAAGAAAGAAAGAAAAAAGCTGAATTTCTGTGAATTTCATTGGTAAAAATAATTTATAATTCTTCAGGGTTTAATGAAGCCATTGAAGAAATCATGTATATATATTCTTTAAAATTTCGTTTTTGCCTTTTTATTTATTTATTTATTTTAATTCCAATCAGAGATTCCCGTGTATAGTGTAACCACGTTTCCTACGCCTAGCAGTGAGGACGAGTCGAAAAGACGGGTTTCCAAGTTAACCAGCAGGTTTGAATTTAGTAAGCATCCAGTCATTCGGTATTCCCTTATCGCTTATTTTCTCTCAACGAAAAGCTTGTCTCCCCTATTTTACTAGTGGACTCGCTGAATCCGCACTTGCGCAGAGGCTTCCATGGTCGCAAGAAATGTAGTTAAAGAGTAGCTAACTAGTAAATCCTTGCAGAGTTTTTTTTTTTTTTCGGTGGGAGGGGGGAGGGTAAGACTGTTTATTTATTTATTTTATATATTTTTTTCAGTTGCTGGAAAGTACTATTAAAATGCCTGTTTGTGAATACACACATACCTTTTCATACATTGTAAAAATGAAATGACATCACCTGCAGAGCATGAACAATTTGAAAAAAGAAAACTTTTTTTTTTTTTTTTTTTTTTTTTTTTAAGGCATAAAACAGTACAATAATTCATCAGAGGTCTAGATTGTATGTTGAAAGCAAAAAATGTATTCTTCGGTGTACTTGTATAAGCAAATGCTAAGAATTTACAAGTTCCTAGGCCTTATATACACCGACTGGGATTTAACAATTGAAAAAAATATCAAAAAGTGAAAAAAATGGAATGAATATACAGATTATATATATAAGTTTTACATTTTTGTATAAGTTTTGCTAATTTTCAGGAGTTATTATTCAGATAATACATATAAGTCTCAAAAAATATCTATTAGTAAATATTATTATACAAAAAACTTTATACGTTACACATATCAAAGATATTCGTTTAATTTTGCTTGATTTTCCATTGGACCCAAATGTCAGTTAACAAAATTAGCAGCTAGAATCATTTTTACATTTCAAATGCCTTACAGAAAGTTAATCGAGTAAACCAGAAAGAGATTAAGTTTTAAAGCAATTGTTCGGACATGCACGTAACCATAGATATAGTAATATATATAGATTTATCATCCCCATGTTATCGAGCAAAAAATTTTGAGGCCGAAAAAAAGTTCTAAAATCAGCCATTAGAGAGTATTGCAAAGAAGAATAAAAGGAAAAATGAATTTGAAACTGTATCTAGAGTTTTTCATTCACCTTTAGTAAATAAATTATTCATAAATTTTATTTATTAAATTATCCGTGTGTATTCCTGTGTGCGATTTACTCGGGGAAAGGCAGCCATTAGAGTGACTTTTCCCGAAAAAAAAAAGGCCTCACTTTTTACCTCTCGCTGATCAATCTATGTCTTATTACTATATCTATGCAGGTAACACAGTTTTGTTTTAAAATTAAAAAATAAATAAATAAATAAAAAATATGTTTTAAAACTTTATAAAAAGAGCTAAAATTAAACAACTAATTGCGCGCAGCAACAATTATTACAATGTCGTTCTTTTTCTTTTTAATTGTGAATCTTTGCAAAATTCGAATCGATATGAAGCGAAACTTTAAAAAAAGTCATCTCCAGAAAACATCCGCCTCTTAAAGTTAATGACATAAAATAAGAAGAAAACAACGTTGCTTGATATAAAAGGATATCATATTATGATAACCTCTTCAAATATGTTTAACCCCATCTTTCTTTTAATATTTCAGCTTACATTTGCAGAAAAATAAATAAATAAAAAATTGTAACGGCAAAGCCAAAATGTGAAATACTTCTTAAATGTTTTTTACTTCAGGCAAGAAATAATAATAATATTAAAAAAAAAAAAAAAATGGCAACATAGTTTTATCAACAAAATTTCTTGAAATCGTCTGCCTACTTTAATAAAATCGAACTTCACTTTAATACTGAAACACATAGCTATTATCAGCAATTCTTCGAATTTCTACTACTTTAAAGACGGCACACAACTATAATAGTCAATCTTCAAAACAAACCCAAATTACATCTTGGAGTTCCTTTTTGTAATGTATGACTTGATTCATTTTCACCGGCATGTAGGGAGAATCATCCCCGAGTATTAGCTCTTAGGGAAGAAACTGCTGCGTTGGCAAAAAGATTATGTTTTGAATAGATGCTAAATGGGTAAGCATTAAATTTTCTTGCAATAGTTTTTTTTTTTTCTTTTTGTTTATTTAGCAGGGAATAAAAGCTATTCGTGACATGGGGCTAAAAACATCGTTTATTTCTGTATAGAACATGCGTTATTTTCAAAAGAATAAGGTAAGACGCGGTGTTCAAGAGATGGTAAACTAACAGCATCCGCCATTTTTGTTCTTTGTAGCAGTTAAGTGTAAGTGGTACTTTACATCAACGATAAAAAATAATATCCATATTTTATATTGTTTATTGGCATTGTCTTGTAGATAATGTAAAGAGAATGTGTCTGCAAAGCGATTTTATGAAATTTGATATGTTATCTCAGAAAAGGCGCATTATTAGCGCAGTTATAAATCTGTAGTCTTGATACAGTTCAAAATCTGCCCGTGCAGTTTGAAGATTAGGTATTAGAACTGGGTAATGATAGATAATTTCATAATTGATTGTCTCGATGCTATCAGAAGTAATTGACTTATTAGAGATTTCGATGTTTCGGTTTCATATTTCCCTCAATCAAAACTTTTTCTTTTTCTTTTTTTTTTTTTTATAAAAGTTTTGTAAGTAATAATAGTATGTAATGCTAGTCCTTCCCCCCCCCCCCTCTATCAAAGCGAGTTTTCTAGTAAATAAATTTTTATGAATGAGATTTTCATTGCACTTTGCTAATAAATACAAACACTATGTTTTAAAATTATAATACTATTTATTTTTAAACCACTTTTATGTTTTGAATTAAAATTTTAAATATTTTCTCTAAAAATACAATATTGTACACAGTCAAAATTATTTCTAAATCGGATTATAACTCATCACTGAACAAGAAATCGAGAATCGCAAACGTATAGTTTGCTCGTAACCTTAACAACGTACACAAAGATAATTAAAAAAGAGTGAAAGAAATCAAGGGGGAAAAAACAAACAAACAACAAAATAAAAAAAAAAAAATCGTAACAGCTAGTAGATTATTGGACTTCTGTGCTCCAACGATTGTAAACAGAATTATCAACTACAATCAAAGACCACGAATTTACACTACTGGCTATTCAAATTGCTACTGCAGGAAGGAATACAAACAATGGAATGATACTTATTGGATGCATAATTTATAGGGGGAAGAATAACTAATTAAATTTCCAGGAAATTTAGGAGGTATGTATCCTGAGCAGTGTTGTCAGATCTGGCGGATTTTTTATTCAATAATCACCAATAATTTTCAATTGTAATTTTTGCCTAATCACTTTGAAGATTAGTCTATTATGTATATTAAATATTACTTTTCAAAATTATTGGTAATTATTGAATAAAAAATCCGCCAGATCTGGTAACACTGATCCTGATCCTGAAAAATCAGGACATAAAGCAGCGACATCCGACAGCAATAACAGCACTTATACATCTAGGCATTGAATTGAATAGCGATTGGATGATTTGCACGGCTGCAGCGATCCATGCAGCTTCATCACGATGCCGCAGTTCATCGACCGTAGTTACTGGAGTGGGGTGACGTTCCAATCGCATATCAACAATTTACTGGACGTTTTCCATTGGTGCGAGATCAGGTGAACGCGATGGCCAGAGCTATAGTCAAACTCATTTCGTATCAAGGATGGTCTAAAATATCCCGGTCGACATGTCATTGCCCTGCATAAATGTTGCATTGCCGAGGCTTCGAATATAGGGCAGAGGCTTGCGCCCATCGGAAATTTAACGATTGTTATTCAGAATGACAATACGAACAAAAGGTGAACAAGAAGTGCTTCCATGACTTTTGCGGCTACAATGACTCTTGCAACCGTAGAAGCTGCATCACAGACAGAAGGGTCTTCAATGTAAGATCAACGACGAATCTGGACGCAGGAATGGTGTAACGTTTTAGACGAATCACAATTCTGTTTACATCACCAAGATGGCCACATCTGTATTTGGCGGCATCGGGGAGTATACATATACATCGCCAGCTTAGATTCGACATCATTATACTGCCCCATCACCTGGAGTGGTGGTATAAATTAACGGTCGGCAACTGGCGGACCGCGATTCAGGTTCGGACAGCATAAGGTCAAACAGTGGGCTGCCAAAAATTATTGAAAGTATAAATTACTCAAATAAAATATTTAAAATATATTTTTCTGCAGAAAAGTATTTTATTGATTTCTTAATGGTAAGTTACAGGTAAATTAAATGCATAGTTGCTATGTTTGGATCAAGTTGACTAATTTTATGAGGTCTCGTTCTGCTCTTCAACAAGGATTGTTCAAGGAGTTTCTAACTGAGTGCGATTCAGCGCATTCTGACTTACTGCAACACAACAGTGTTCGTTCGCTAAGTTAAGGTCATGTGATTGAACGTTTATGGCAAATAAAAGAAGAAGTAGCTATACCTTCTTAGAAAATTTGGGTAGACGTGAAGCAAGAAACTATTTGGAGGTTCCTATTAAATGAATGCCGTATACTAGCTGTGGCTTTTCTGAAAAATACTCAGAAACATTTAAATGTGCTCAATACCGAGCTACAAGCAAATGAGAATGTAATATGTTATATGATACAAAAGTGTCTCTTCTTTTCGTTGCACGCTGGATATCTTCCCTCGTGAACCAAACTAAGAAATTGGCTCAAGACTGGAAATGTAATTTCTCCCATTGATTTTTTAATACAAGTAAGCCTATGTATTGTATTTCATATTATTTTGTGAGTGAACAATAAAATAGAAAAATAGAAAAGAATGTTTTTTTTTTTTTTTTTTTTTTTTTTTTTTTCTGGACCTCAATAAAAATTTTCAAAACTATCCGGACCTCACCTTAAATTACTTGCCGACACCTGGTATAAGATAAGGTGCCATTGGATACACGTCTCGATCAGCACTTGTTTGCATTTTTGGACTTTGAATAGCGGCAATTGCATCTCTGATGGATTAAAACCTGTGGCTCTGCCCTATATTCGAGGCCTTTGTAATGCAATATTTTTAAGCAGAACAATGCAGGACCGCATGTTGTCCATGTTGCTCAGATCTTCCTCGATACAGAATATGTTCGACTGTTCTCTGGTCAGCGCGTTTTCCTGATTTTGCTGTAACTGAAAACTTCTGATCAATTGTTGCCAAGTGAGCGGCATGCAATCACTCTCCAATGTCAAGGTTTAAAGAACAGTGGCAATGCCTTGAAGCTGCATGTAGTGTTGTAGTACCCACACATGTCATCTAATCGTTATTCTATTCAATGCCTAGGCGGATAAGTGTTGATATTGCTGATTTATATACTGATTTCTCAGGATATATAACTCCCAATTTTCCTGAAAATTTAATCAATTGTTTTTTATTTTTTCACTACAACGTATGCGTTCAATAAATATCATTCTGTTATTTGCATTCTTTCTTGGAGTAGCAATTTTAATGGACAGTAATGTATTTAGTTATAGTTCAAATACTCAGCTGTTGGCCGAAAAAAGTGTATTGGAGAATATTCTCCGCGATTCTTTTATGAATATTTCCTATTTTCACTTATGATCTTTGTCAAATACCACTTCTGGTTATTTCTTTAAAATCTCAGAGTTTTGCACCAAACTACCTTTCAGTTTTCAAAAGTCAAAATTTGTTAAAAAAATAAATACAATAAATAATATTGACATTACAAATATCTCTTATTTTCAAAAAGAAAAGTGTATGGATAATGTCCATCGCATACATCATATTTTCTTGTAACGAAGTTTTTAAACAAAAATACTCGATGAAAAACCAGATGCACACAGAATTAAAACATTTGTTTGAAAAAGAAAACAAATTAAATTTCCGTTCCTTTAAATAATAACAACAATAATAATAATGCAAACCAAAATCGAGAACTGCTTAATACAGATTTTAGCATTAGTGTCGCTCCCAATGGCAAATTTTTATCGTACAAATATGGGAAAAATTTCCTAATTTATGAGTGACGCAAGATTTTATTGTATGCAAGTATGTGTGCATTTTCGTCCTTGTACACATGCATGTAAACGTTATTGTATAAAGAAAAAAAATATTCATTCGATGGCGAACATTTTTTTTTTCTTTTCTAAATACGATATACTAGAATAATATGAAGCTCACGTCATTCATATTAATTTCGGTATATGTTACCAAATAGGTAAGTAATAACACCCAAAATAAAAACATACATTATGTGTGTAGTTTTTTTTTTTTTTTTTTTTTTTTTTTTAATGAAAGAAACTGCAGAAGCATAGAAGGAGTTAAAAAGAGAAAGAGAGAGAGAGAATGAAAAAAAAATATATATATATATATATCAATGCACATCCATTCATATTCATTTATTCAGCCATTTCCACCTTTTAAAAAAAAAAAAAAAAATGTATATCTTTAACCCGACCCGGTTGAAACGTTGAATTATATAAGAAGAAAAACATGTTAAAGAAGAAGAAGAAAACTAGAAAGAAAAGAAAAGAAAAGCCGATTTAACCCTATCCTTTCTATTACCCTTTTATACCAATCAAAGCTTTCATTCACAATTCAAAAATATCGCAACTGTAAAAGTAAAAGATTCAGACAACAAACTTGATTTTTTTTTTCCTTTTATCAGACTCGCCTCTTCGAATACTTAAAAATAAAAGGGGAAATAAAGAATTAAAAGAAATTTACTGCGATCAATTCATAATCTTAAAACAAACCTAGAGAATACCGTTCCTTTAAAAAAAATGGTATAAAAACTTAGCTACCCCTTTCTATAAAACAAAAAGCTTAAAAAGGGAAGGAGAAAAAAATGAATATAAAGAAGGAGGAAAAAAAAAGCGATGAACAAGCTTATTTTTTATTCACAAACTGTTAAAGCGGGATAGCCTCATGAATATGCTGTGAAGCTTAGAGAACTCGGAAGCTAAACGTATAGAGGACTTATACACATGCATTAATGTATTTTACTATTGCTTTATAATAATATTAAAAAGATGTTTATGCACCTCTAAGAGTTCTTTTATAGCAGTACTTTTTATGCAGATATGGTATCCGCGCTTAAAACTAATACAGTCTACAACGTGACTGGACTAATTTTAAGGTATTTCGGAGGCTTTTTTTTTTACTTTTAATTTATTTAAAAAGAAAAGTGTTTAACAGACAACGTCAAAGCAAAAACATAAATTATGCAACGATGAACCACCATCAGAGACATTACCACCACTCCCGCCCGTTACGTCTTCTCTAAAAACAAAGAGGATATTTTGTAAATACGTATTTACAATTTTTTTTTTTTTTTTTTTTCTTTTTTTTTATAATTTTTTTGACTTATTTCACAGGAAGCTGTTTATCAACAGCTGTTCCGCATAGTAATAAGAGATCAGAGAGGTTAGCATAAGAAATTTCAAAAATTACACTGGCATTTGGAGTTCTCTGTAATTCACTGATTCATCCATGAAAAGAGAATGGGGGAATTCAAAGTTTGTCTTCATTATCATAACTGTTATAAGTCAGCTGTGATTTTTTCAAAATTTCATATTCTAAAAATTTTTAGTTCTGAAGTAGGGAGAGGCTAGGGGAGGTATGTATATTGAAAGTTTTCCATTTCTTAACATGTTTACTGCATATCATGTACATTGCTGTCGGGATTTATTTTCAAGTAGGTTTAAAAATAATGCAATATATCTGTTATAAATGAAATATATATAATAAATATTCTGTCGTGCTCTTGGATGATTTTTTTTTTTTTTTTTTTTTTTTTTCCGTTAAGCACTTAGATGCAATGGATTACACAGATAATAAGTTCCTTTTATAGCACAAGTAATAAAATAACTATTTTTATCGTACAATAGTCCATTCCCTGTTGCATCTTTTATATAAATATTTTATGAAATATATGTAGGTATGAAATACAAGTTGAATAAGTATATAGGGTGTCCTAGCAGGAGTGCTCAAATTCTGCACAACCATATTTCTAGAGGAATGGATAAAAAATACCCGAAGAACTTCTACGGTGCATTGTCTTTAAGAAAAATATGACGTCATATCGGGTGCAAGGAAAAAATAACTTTATTAGAAACATGAACATCGGTATTTGAGTAAATTTACACATGATGTCCAAAGTAGACTCAAAATGAAGACGAGCAACTAAGTCACTTTATGTAGTAATTAGGTCGTTATATACAAATTCCTTTAGATTCTCTGGCATCTTGCAAACATCCTCTGCAAACATGTGCAAATACCGATGCTTCCTGCACTTAAAAAAAATAAATAAATAAATAAATTTAAAAAAAATCTGATACCATCCTGAAAAATTTTGGTCAGCTAATGTTCCTAATAATTACCAGTAACGTTCCTTGAATATTTCAGCCATCAAATATATAATTAAAAATACCATTCATTTCCTGAAATCAGGAACATTTCATGGACAAAAACCTGTTAGTAGAGAATCTGCTCCAAACTTATAAAAAACAGGAATGCATTCGATACATCCGTGTAAAATTTTTTTTTTTTTACAGTGTGTATCCAATAAAGACCCCTCCCCCCCCCTCCCTCCCCTTGCACCGAATATGCCATACTTTTTCAGACCTTACTCGAAAACTATACGTCATAGACGTACTGTTCTTAGGCACTTTTTTTGCATTCAAAGCCAGGAATCTCGCAGTGCAGAGATTAGATCTTCGTGAGACATCCTGCAGGTTACGTGTATGCACTTAAATCCATATATGATTAAATATTCACATAAAGATGTAACATGTAATATCACCTGATTTTTCTGTTATTTCTTTTTCAAGCATATGCAAAATAAATAAAATAATTTACGGGAAGAAAATTCAAAAATACCGCCAAGAGAGTATTACGCTCTCTGAGGGCTCCGCACAATAGCTGAGAGATTCTGCCGTCAAAGCAAGTTGATGGGAGTTGCCGAGGTTGAATCCAGGTTGCGTCCGTTAGCGTAGCTGTTTGCAGTTTTCTGTGGTTTTCGTCGAACTAGCGTCAAAACGGGTTAGGACTGCTTAGAAAGGTCCCTCTCCGGGACATTGCAATTAGTCCTAGAATTCTCGCGTACACAATGTGCCTCAATTCAAAACTATCACAGTACTCTTCACTGAAATTTGTACGAACAGCGTTTAAAAAATCTATTTTTATACTTTTATTATCAGGCATATCTATCTATCAATATATATACCGGGTGATCCAAAAGTCAGGACAAACTTTAAAAATGAATAATTCGAAAACGAATCAAGATACAAAGATACGGTTTGCACCAAACAGATGAAAAAGAAGCCGGGTTTTGTGTGGCTACGAAAAAAAAATAGTTCTGTTGGCGACCAACAGATGGCGCTGTAGGATTTCTGATGTAGGATTATGCAAAGCAACAAACGATATAAAAAGGAACAACTACAGCAGGTAATGGTAGTCGAAGCTTATATGCATCGAAATATCGCATTCTCAGTCGCTACTTTAATCACGCATGGCCTCCAAGATCTCCCGATCTGACACCCTGTGACTTTTACCTGTGGGGATTCTTAAAGTCAAAAGTGTACCGCGACCAACCGGCATCACTAGCAGCACTGAAAGATGCCATCCGCCAAAATGTGTCTGCCATAATGCAAGAAATGCTACTAAATGCTGCGAACGATGTGGTGAATCGTCTCACATCTGTACTTCTGAATGATGGACATTGAACAGTTACTGTAGTATTACTAATTAACTGTAATTAAGCTGACTTGTAAGTTGGCAACATTTTTTTTCATTTGTAAATCATCTTTTGGTGAAATAAAACACTATAGCGCCATCTGTTGGTCGCCAACAGAACTATTTTTTTTCTTTGCCACACAAAACCCGGGTGTTTTTTCATCCGTTTGGTGCAAACTGTACCTTTGTATCTTGATTCGTTTTCGAATTATTAATTTTTAAAGTTTGTCCTGACTTTTGGATCACCCGGTATATACAAGCTTAAACTCATTCATTTATTCACTGACTCAACAAAGCCAGGACGATTCTATGAGACGTAAAGACACAAATTTTGATGTGTAGGATGGTTTTAGGACTCTAGCCCAACTAAAACGGGATATTGCGAAATCCCCCCCTAGGTGGGAAGGCGACAAAAACACGTTTGTAAGCATAACCCGGCTCCAAATTATTTCACGGTGAATAAATTGCACATGGAGGAGACTAAACTTGAGTACAAAAAAAAAAAAAAAAAAAAAAAAAAAAAAATCAGAGATTTTGGAATTTTTGATTTTTAAAAAAGGAGGGGAAATTTCGCAAAATCCGGATTTTCGAGTAGAACTCTACAAATAATAGTACAAAGATTTGGAAAACGGCCGTGCGTCTTCTTGAAGATATTTCCAAAAACCAATTTTTTTTTTTTCCGATTTGGGGGGAGAGTTACAAGGGGGCGAATTAGATACACCCCCCCCCTTTAAGCTCTAAATTCGTCCGGGGAAAACTATAGGAGCTGAGGTCATGAATTTTGGTGTGTGGTTTGTTTACGTGTATCCAATACCTATTGTAACGGGATTTTTCGAAATTCCCCCGCCAATAAAACGTTTCCAAGCGTAACTTTGCATCAAATTATCTCAGTAAAATTAATTTTCATGTTTGGGTTGGTTATGCGTACCCAACACGCACTATAAAGATATTTTGCGAAAATTTTCCCTACCCCCCCCCCTCCTTTATGGGTCGGGGGGGGGGAGGATGTACACGTTTTTAAGAGTAACTCTGCTCCAAATATCTGAGGGAAGCGATTTTTTTCATGTGTCGATTGGTTATACGTTCCCATGGATTTTGCTAAATTCTTTCCTATATTCCTCCTTGAAGTAGGGTCAAAAAACATGTTTCTAGATTATTTTAGAAAAGCGATTTTTGACGTGTAGTTTGGTTATACATATGTACAGGCCCCGCAGTTTTCCTAATAAGTTACTCGCGTTTTATTATACCGCACCACTATCGTCATAAAGAATTTTTTCTTGAATGTTTTAATGCTAAAAGTTACGTAAAAAAGTATTGTTTTAAATTAGTAGTGACAAAATAATAAAACGATTCCTAAAATTTTAGGAACGCTCCGAGGTTTGTATGTATCTAACACGTAGTTTGAAGATTTTGCGAGTTTAAAACGAAGCTCTGCTCTAAATCATCTCGAGAAGGCAATTTTTTAATGTTTCGACTGGTTATGCATACCCAACACCCATTATAAAGCGATTTTGTGAAATTCACACTCCTGTACCCACTTCTCTTGTTTGGGCGGGGCAAAAAACACGTGTTAGAGCGTAACTATGTTCTAAATTACATCAGAATGGCGAGTTTTTTGCGTACAGGTGTCGGTTAAGCATACTCAATATGCACTTTCGTGGGATTTTACGTAACTTCTAATTTTACCCGCGGGAAGGGGTAGGGGCTAAGAAATTAGGTAAGGTGTTGCTAAAAGCTGCGGAAATCCTTATTCGTCATGTTGCGGGCGGGTAAAAACCACTACAAAAGGCAGCGGGAATTTTAATTAAGGTTTTGATAATTTCATTTTTTTTTTTCTGATTAATAATTTTATAGAATTTTGAGAATTCATTTAAATATAGTGAGCAGCGAAGCGGGTAAAGCCTGCCAGTGTCTATATTAAATACATAAGTATTTGCAAATAAGTAATTACGAACAAGTAGCAGTTACGTTTAATGTCCAAAGCTTTGCCCCAAGTTTTGTTTAAAAATTTATAACTTTGAAGCTATCTAGTAAATGAATCTGTTATGGCTAAGACTACGTTGGAGAGGAAAAAAAAAAAAAACTTTATTGATCAAGAGAAAAATTGCGAGAACAGAAAGCATCCGCTTTGCGGACTTATCTTTTGATTAAAGCCGAAATAAGCTCTTTCCTCCTGGGAAGGGAGAAGTAAATAAATAAAAGTTAAATTTAGATATCGAACAAGAATAATAACATCGATTTCGCATATGATATGATCGACTGCATCTAATACTTTTCATTGGTCGGTTTCATTGGTCGACAATCGGTTTTATCTATTTTCTAAAAGAAAATGGACCTTTTAAAAATATATTGTGTAAATGATAAATTGCTCTGAAGTATTTTCGTTATACTTACAGCAACTTGGGGAAAAAAAAAACAAAAAAAAACAAGAATCGTAAACATGAAGAGATTAAGCTACAATAGAGTTAATTGTACAACCTAGTTCATTTACAAATTTAAACAAGAAATAAAAACTACAGATTTAGATGCACAATTGGCTTTGATGTATATAAATAAACAGTTTCTGATGAGGGGGGGGGGATGAAAAACACTCAATTTGTTCTTATTTTTCTTAATAGAGAACCTGTTAATGAAATTTTTAACGTATACAAGGTATGTGTAAAATGTTCGGTGAATAGTGTGAGGAAAAAAAAATGTGGCAGGCGTGAAAACAGAGACATGTCAGAAAGCGTCTATCACCTAATCTGTAAATTCACAACTTTAAATCATAACTTTTGCTATGACCATTCAAACTGAAAGCGAATGAAATCTCGTATCATAATACAATTAAGCAGCGTGTAATCATCAAGTTTTGCAGCAAATTGTGAAAGGCGGGGTCAAATAACTATATGCAACGTTAGTGTTAGGAGTGAGTAAATGATGTATATGCGACTGGTTCAAATGGTTTTGCGGTGAAAGGGAAACCGTTGATTATGAGTTGCGTTAGGGTCGATTGAAAACAAACAGAGACCGCACCATTCATAAACACAAGTTTTGATCAATACTCCTGTTTCATACAATTGCCCCACAGTTTCTTGCTGTAATCACCCGAAAGGAAGATGAGTGAAATGTGTAATCAGCAATCACCCTTTTTCTCAATTTTGTAGCAAAAATTACGCGTTTGCTAATGTGTCTCTGTTTGCACATGCATAGACACTCCCCCACAATTCACCGAACTTCTTAGACACATCTTCTATACACACTCTGAAAACTTATTCACTGTATATGATATCAGATTTGTGTAATGTAGATTTTTTTTCTCTTATTCACGGTTTATACTGTAAAAAACATGCAGATAAAAGCATGAATTTCAAAATTCATATAGAAACATACGGCAAATGTGCTGAAGCCAACAACTTTTAAATTAAAGAACATTTTAAGTGATATTTACCGTTGAAACTCGAAAATATACAGTTACCTAAATTTAAAAATTTCAAAACTACGTATAATTTCGATACAAAACAGTTATTGAAAAAGGATCCGCCCCCCCTTTTTATTATTCATCATTTATCACCTTTTTACTTTTTTAGTATTGTATTTGGTCCAAAAATTCGATATCGAGATTTCCCCAAATTTGCACGTTTTAAGCCCCCCCCCCCATGAGTCCAAAAAAGTCGTTTCTGGCAATTGGTCTGTGTGTGTATGTATGTATGGTGGAATCTTCTGGCTATTATATCATGGAAACTAATAAAGATCGAACTACGAAACTTTATAATCGAAACAGGCCTGGTGTACAGATGGATTTTCCAAAGTTTGGTGAAAATTGGATAAACGCAAGTGGGACATCCGAAACCGGAAGTGGGGCCGTAAGTCCGTATCTCAAAAACGGCTCTAACGTTTTTCTTCAAATTTGCTATATAAACACTCTATTAAATGTCCTTTCCAATGATATATAGTTGGTTAGTTCAGGAAAATTGATAGGTGTCCTGTATAAATAGTACAATTTCAGGTCTCGCAAGCGCGTTCCCTTAAAAACAGCTGTACGGATTTTTCTCAAACTCGCCATATTACCTCACTTTTAAATATCCTTTTGTATGTAATTATTGTTTACCGATCAATAATTTATTTTTTGTAAAAGCTGGTATCTCAAAAACGGCTCTAACGATTTTCTTGAAAATTGTTATATAAATTCATTTCTTTCCCATATATTACGTGGTTATTAGAGGAAAATTAACAGTCATCCTGCTTAGGTAGGTCATCTTCATATCTCGGAAATTTGTGTTTCAAAAAAAGAAAGAAAAAAAAAACCTACCATTTTTTTTTCTCTTATTTTTTACCTCGTTGTATGTAAGCTCCATTTAATATGTGCATAAAGTTTCTCTTACCGGAAAAAATTTAGGTTTCTACTTCTTTGGGTAACTTTTATGTTTTTCTGATCACATTATTTCCCAAAAATGCATATAATATGTGTAATAGTGGGTAATGGAAGTCGTGTGGTTGTCCGTACCAGATTTTTTATTTTATGTAATAACATCCTGCTCTAGGCGTTCAGCGTTTGATATGTACTTTTTAACATAAAAACACTACGTTTTTAACTACTTTATTTCAACGCTGAATTCTAACATTTTTCGCTCTTGTCGCACAAACACTGCTTAATCACAAAAAAAAAAAAAAAAAAAAAGTACATTAAGTACTATTAAAAAACAATTTAGAAATATTAAAAAAAAAAAAAAAAAGGATGTTTTAAGTTCACCTTCAGTTTTTTTTTTTTTTTTTCTCCCAGCTTTTCATCCCAAAACATTAAATTTCAAAATGAAGTATAAGTGTTCGTGTACTGATTAGTTCAAATTAACGGCCCTCTTCACTTACCGTCGCCGGAAGCCCGAGCTAATGTTATTCTATGGGGAAATTTTCTTTACAAATAACTTACTAACTAATACATATTTTTTAATTCTGTTTTCACATTCAGAAAATTCTCAACTGTTAAATTGACGGACCTCTTTTAAAAATGTGTTTTTTTATTTTTAATATTTTATTTTGAAATTGCAAAATGAAAAAAAAAAATTACATATTGAAAATTCGTATTTTGCTGCTTCAAAATAAAATATAAAAAATTAAAGAAATATATTTTTTTTAAAGGCCCGTGAATTTAACAGCTGGGAATTTTCAGAATGTGAAAACAGAATTTTAAAATATGTATTAGTTAGTAAGTTATTTGTAAAGAAAAATTTCCCATTGAATAACATTAGCTTCGGCTCCCGGAGGCGATGAGTGAAGCGGGCCCTTGAAGACGAATATTAAGACAACATGGTGCATGCCATTTTGAGTCCTCGTGCTTTAGTTTATATCTTGATGTTTTGTACTGATGACGAATTCAAAGCGAGCCCGAAACGCCTGCTTCTTGTCTGTGGTTTTCAATCGATGTCACTTCATGTGCGGTTTTTATACTAAGATATATATATATATATATATATATTAAAAATACTAATTATCCCACATTTATTAATATTTTTCATATAATTACCTTTTAAATGAAGGAGAGAAAAATATATTCTTAATATACTACTAGAATTCAAGTAAGGTGTAGTGTGTGTGTGTGTGTGTGTGTATGTATATATACACACGCACTTGTCAACCATCTCATTATGAACCGTACAATTTTTAATACCCCTCTTTTTTTTCACACCAATAATTTTTTAGAGTAATTTTAGTCTCATTTAATCATAACAACATTTGGAGAGAATATCTCTAAAAATATAGTGGTGTGAGAAAAGGAGCTTTTTTTCAGGGGGCGTTAACAATTGTACGGTTATTAATGAGATGGTTGGAAAGTATGTATGTATATATATATCTATATATATATATAAAGGGTGATTCAGAGGCCATGGGACTAACTTGGAGGGAAGGCAGAGAACATCACAAGAATTCAGAATTCTATACAAACCCATGTCCCCAAACGTCATTTTACCCCTTCAAGAACCAGATGATTTGGGCTACTGTGTATCACTAACTCCGCCTACAGTGTAAATTTTAAAATCTTGTATGCTTCAGTATTTCGCAAAATCATACAAAATGTTCGTGTTTTTGAAATCATTGCGAAAACACATAGATAAAAACAGAATTTATTTATTTGTGTAAACATTAGGATGAAAAAACTCATTTTTTCAAAAATGCAACATTGGAGAGCCACGCCCATATCCACGCAAAATCACACGGTTCTTAAAGGGTTAAAATGACGTTTGGGGGCATGGGATTCTATACAATTTTGAATCCTTGTGATGTCTCTACCTCCACCCATAGATGCCAATATTTTAATTTATTCTGGAGTATTTTTAGCCCGCCTTTATTTTGCACCATTTATTTACAGAAAAATTTTCCCTACTAAGAAAAAAAAAATATCCCTTTTTAAAAAAAGTGGCATGAAAAAAAGGCGGGGCTTTAAAAATACTCCGGAATAAATTAAAATGTTGGCATCTTCCCTGTTGGTTGCTCCCCTCGAAGTTGGTCCCATGACCTCGGAATCACCCTGTATATAACCATGTCACGTCACGTGAAGTAAATACAGAAAAGACAAGAGAAAATCACTTAAAACAAACTTAAATAAAAGCATTGTTTTATTTAATAATTTACAGGCACATATAAAAGATTACTCATTTTATCATATTTGTGCAATACAAATGTGATTAATTGCATAGTTTTTCTTACCTCGTATACAATTCATTAATTAAACATTCATGCTCAGTCCACCATGAGTCATTTTGTCCAGTTAACAATAATAATGACAATAATAATAATAATAAACCAATGAAACAAAGAAATTACGATGAAGAATATGCTTTCGTCTCTCATGCCGGTGAAAATTCTTCAGTAACGTCTATGTGATGAATAAGAAGCGTGACTGCTGCTGCTTGAAGAATAGCCCCTTCCAGGTTCAGGTTGGGGTGGAGGAGCACCCTGAGAAACAAAAATATGCTTTTAATCGTATAATTATGAATAAATAGCAATAATTATACAAAATTAAGCATATCACTAAGCTAAAAACGTAGGAATGGATATTAAAAATTACACAGAGATTAAACTATTTATTATATATTTATAGAAAAACTAGTATGTTATGGGTATCACAAGACCTTCTTCTATACTTTCTACACAAACTTAAGCAGTATAAATTATTTATTAAAAGTTTTATTAATTAAAATTATTTTCCATGATGAATGCAGATGACTTTATCTCAGAGAAACATAACACTAAATGTACAAAGAAAATCAACTTTGTGCCGATATTTGAGGAAATGCTATTTATTCTCTTTCTAAGGCTTTTTCTTCTCCCTCCTCCTCCCCGTTAAAAATGAAAAAAAAAAAAAAATGGATAAATTCGTTTTTAATTATTACAGATCTATGGTTCAACCATTTGATTTAAAGGCGTAGACAAGTTCTTTTGACAGATGTTCATGGTGAAAACCCCCCGGGAACTGGGACCGATTTATTCACTTGGAGGCCCAAGGCATTCATGTTCAATGGGCCCCTTTTCCTTGTACTTTAATATTACGACAAACAAAACAAACCGTATATTCTTGATTCACGTGTTTAAAAATTCTCTTCACTTCATTTCACTTTTCATTTTATTGGTAATAGTAAGGCTTAACTAGATCCGATGCTCGTCTATCGGACCACTGTACATCGCGCCCGTGTATCTGCTTTGCAGTGCGTGCCTCGGATTTAGTTAGCCTTAGTAAGAGTTTGGAATGAAGTGTGGTAGTATGCAGTTGTATT
The DNA here is from genome assembly GCA_963930645.1 of Salticus scenicus. NCBI lineage: Eukaryota > Metazoa > Arthropoda > Arachnida > Araneae > Salticidae > Salticus > Salticus scenicus. The sequence goes on from OZ005650.1 coordinate 80,086,502, forward strand.
TGCATTTAGCTAAAATACTGCAATTTTTTCGATGAGCTGATAGTTTCCTTGAAAGATCAAACCGCTGATTTATAAAACAGCGCAGTAATACCTCCATCCATTGACGAAAAAACAAAAAACAATAATCATTATAACAAATTTGAAAATTTTTCATTTTAGCTTTTTTTTTTTTTCTTTTTTTTTGAATGTATGATGGAATTTCTTGGAGGCCCCTTCGGTGTGAGGGCCCAGGGCACATGCCCCGAATGCCCTCTCTTGGGAGTGATGCTCCTTTATGAACATATTTTTCCCCCTAGTTTACTACTACGATTATCAATAATATAAATTAATTTTACAATTATTCGTTAAAAATAACTCTCATTATGTACATTTATATGAAATTTTGTCTTACACTGTCACATTAAAAATTATGACAAAAAAAAAAAAAAAAACGGGATGACAGTGCCACCTGTCGAACGATTGAATCCAAAATGTAATCAGCATTAGTTTAGGTCAAGGCCCAACTAAATACCACATTTGCTTAAATTCAATTTCGTTCATTGGTTCGTGAGATACAGCGTAAAAAAAAAAAAAAAAAAAAAAAAAAAATCCATGATACAACTACAGACAGACTGACATTTTCTAAAAATCGTCAAATCGTGTTCAGAACATCTCAAAACGTGAAAATCCATTGAAACCAGAGGTCAAAATTCATATATATACATATAGAAGATCTATATTATATACATATAAGAAAATAATATATATGTACGTACATAATAATATATATTCATTAAGACTTGAAAATATCAGGCATATATAAAAAAATTTTAATAACATTTATGATATGGTGCATATGACGGAGGGGAAATGCAAAAGATAAGTAACAAAAAAAAAAAAAAAAAGAAAAAAAAAAAAAAAAAATCCTTTCGAAAGTTTTTCCTTCCCACAACTTTACTTAAAATTATTATTTTGAATTTATCATTTACATTAACAACAAATGTAAACATAAATAAAGAAAAAAAAAAAAAAACATTATCTGCAGTAAACATACAGATTAACATTGTACAGTAGGACCTCGTTAACGTGAACACTGTTAACGTGAATTACCTTTAACATGAATTGTTTCTACAATCCCCGTCAAAATGAAGATTAGCTTAGTTATATGAAGATTTGTTACTGATATGATAGCATGAACCACTGATAACATGAACAAATTTTTTATCCCCCTTGAGATTAACGTTAACGAGGTTCAACTGGATTTTCTTTTCTGTTTTTTGTTTTGTGCAAACTTCATGGTAGAAAACAGGAATAAAATCGGTCATGTGTATGATATACTGAGCGAGTGTGATATCGTTCGTTTTTCTCGCGCGAGTATAATGGTAGATTAAGTACTTACTCTTTGTAATCCATAGGGTTCATATCTTTTGGGCGGTACGTTTTGGCTGGGTAGAATCGGGCCCCACTGTCCTCCACTATCAGGCCTATTACTACTTGCAGCAGGTGGTGGTCTCCAAGATCCTTCCCGAGGAGCTTCAGGTGGTGGTCTCCAAGATCCTTCCCGGGGAGCTTCAGGTGGTGGTCTCCAAGATCCTTCCCGAGGAATCTCAGGTGGTTGTCTCCAAGATCCTTCTCGGGGAGCTTCGAGAGGCTGGTAACCAGAATTACCCATATTTCTTCTGGGATCTCTCCGATAGGAATCATGGCTACGGTCCAAAGAAGGCATGGAATTCCTGCTACCATATGACCTCGAATTATCATATCTTTGAGAGGACCTAAGTGAATGACAGTCAACAAAGGTAAATAAGACCAAACACTCAGACATATTAGCTTTTAAAATAAATTAAAAAACGAAAAAGTACAATTTTAGAAGTTTTTTTTTTTTCATCGTTATTATTAATAATTAAATACAGATAATTCATTTTGTCTTAAAATATTATTAATCGCGTAAAAACTGTAAAAAAAAAAAAAAAAAAAAAAAAAAAAAAAAAAGGTAACAAGAACTATTGTATAAACACATTAAAATGTTCGATTTTTAATTTAAAAATGCAGTGCTCATGCTTCTCTGCTTTTATAATTTATATTCTCAAAGTACCCCCCCCCCCCCTTTTTTTTTAACGATATATAGCTCATATTCAAAATATTAGAATAATTACATTTTTTTTTACAAATTGAAAATATCGTTTGGTAATTTAATGTCTTTTAATGCGAATATGGAAAAGGTATTTTTAATTTAAAAATGCAGTGCTCATGCTTCTCTGCTTTTATAATTTATATTCTCAAAGTAACCCCCCCTTTTTTTTTAACGATGCATAGCTCATATTCAAAATATTAGAGTAATTACATTTTTTTTTTTTTTTTTTTTTTACAAATTGAAAATATCGTTTGGTAATTTAATGTCTTTTAATGCGAATATGCAAAAGATATTTTTGTTAAGAACTTATTGTTGATTAAACTTATTTATTAACTTAAAATTAGTATCATTTTTGAAAAGATTAATTGAAAAAAAAAAAAAAATTATTTTGAAAAGTCAAAATATTAGAATATTTATTCATGCGGTCCAAAATATTATAATATTTCACATTAATTCTCCTTTAATTATCATCAATTCATAACTTGTCGCATCATTGATTATATTCAGACAATTTTATTCAAAATCAGTATTCTTTTTGCAGTTTGTTTGCTTTTTCGTCTTAAAATGGGTCGCGAGAGTGATATTCCTGAATCTGTTACACTTCGTATTGGTTGATTTGTATCGACAAGGTAAAAGTCAATGTTATATAGCGAATTGTTTACATTGTTTGGAATCAAGCATTAGTAAAATACTAACATAATACAAAAAAAAATAAAATGGAAATTTTCAAAATAATCGCCGAAATGGCGGCCGAAAATCAAAAACATCTGCAAGAGATGACAGGAATCTGAAGCGTATAGTTAAGAAAACCCGTTTTAAAAGTGTGCGATTCTTGCACCGAAAATGAAAAGAAGGAGGAGTTGAAGTTTCTACATCGACAACATTAAGACGTCTCCAAAAATTTAAGTTTGAATCTCGTGTACCGAAAACAAAACCTGTCATGACTGAAAAGCAAAAGCGTATAAGATTGAATTGGTGTAAATCAAGACGTTTATGGAGCGAAGAAGATTGGAAAAAAATATTTAGTGATGAAAGTATGTTTTGTGTTTCATATGGTAATCAAGGTATAAGAGTTTGGAGAATGAAGCAAGAAGCATTTGATAAAGAATGCCTTAAACTTTCGATAAAATTTGCTGCTAGTGTCATGGTTTGGGGCTGCATGAGCGCAGAAGGACCTGGAAAGTTATGCATCGTCTACAAAAAGGTTAACTCTAAGATATATCAACAAATTTTGGAATATTACATGATTCCATCATCAGAAGATTTATTTTAAGATGATTTCATCTTTCAACAAGATTTAGCGTCACCGCATACTTCGGTGTCAACTAAGAATGGGTTCCACCAACACAACCTTAAGGAACTTCCTTGGCCACCAAACTCACCAGACATTAATCCCATCAAAAACTTATGGGGTATAATGAAGAAAAAACTCCAAGAAAAATCCTCCTTCAAGTAAAACTGAGTTAGTGGCACGTATAAAGTCTATTTGGGCTAATATTGATAGAAATGTTTGTGAACACCTTATATATGATATGCAAGATCGATTGTACGCTGATATTAAAGCTACAGGGGATGCTACAAAATATTAACTACCATTTGCTTCATATTCATAAGGTAATATTTCTGCGTAAAATAAAATATTCTAATATTTTGAACCAATCTAAATTTTATTCTAATATTTTGATGTGTTTCAAAAAGCTATTGCATACCAAATTTATTGTATTTTGTATTTTGCAAATGCTAAAATCTTATCTAAACATTCCAGATTTAATTTATAAGAAATTTAATTGCATTTACCTAGTATCAAAAATAAATAAATGGCAAATAATTTCTTTCTGATTACTTTTTCTCAATTATTCTAATATTTTGAATATGAGTTGTATATATATATATATATATATATATATATATATAGGGTAACGACACCAGTGCTCGTCACTCTTAAGGCCTTATTTTTAAAATGTTTGTTTTTTTCGCGTGGCATTCGTGTGGAATTTATGTATCAATATTATACTTTGGTCTATTTTATACACTGATTCTTCTAGTTGTTGTTAGACACTTTCAATTTTTCAATACGTTAAGCCAATTTAAAAAATAAAATAAAAATTAAACCTATAAAAATGCACCAGTGCTCGTCACTTGAAAACTGCGTTTCACCAGTAGTCGTCAGGTGTTTGCACCAGTGGTCGTCATGTAAATAAACGCAACAATTTGCTCAATAGTTTGATTTTAATTGCGTTTTTGCAAAATTAAATGAAACAGAATATCTTTGGAACATATTTAGAACCCAAATCCATTCTTAGGTTTAAAACACAAAACATTAAATGGTAAAAAAATATTGCGAATAAAACAAATTCATATGTGAAATAATTGGAAAATTCTTTGCTTTTAAGAAAGTTTTCAAAATTTTATTCGTTCTCAAAAATATCTTTACTTAAAGCAGAGGGTAAGTAGCAAGGGAGGGGGTAATAATCTCGTTTTTAAGAGTGACTATGTTCCAAATTATCGCAGTAAGATTGATTTCATCATGCTTTTTATTAACGTGCATTCTTGTTTGTTTGGCCAGTACAAATATTACAATTCATTTTTAACTAACTTCCCGACTACCTAGACATTTGAAACTTTCAGAATAGTTCAGAACACGATGAAAATGCATTTTTTCAATACTTTTAGCCAACTGCTCCGGGTCCCTGCAGCCTTCGGCAGTGTTATCAGTACAAATCTTGCAATCGATTTTTAACTGACTTCTCGGCTAGCTAGACATTTGAAACTTTCAGAAGACGGTAACAATGGATTTTTTAAATATTTTTAGCCAATTGTTTCGGGTTCTCGCTGCCTTCAATAGCATTTATATGATTTAAAAGAAAATTTTAAAACACGGTATATAAAACATTCTTTTTGTATTGCAATTATTTTTTTTTAACGTATGGGTTGATTATGCGTACCTAACACATAGTATAAAGGAATTTTGAGAAATCCTTCGCCTCTCCTTCCTCATTAAGTGTGGGGTGGATGCAAAAACACGTTTTCAAGAGTAATTATTCTCCAAATTATATCAGGAAAGCAATTTTTTGATGCGTTGATTGGTTATGCGTACCCAAAAATACTGTAAAGGTATTTTGCGTAATTCTTTCCGACCAAATTTTGAGAAAGGGTAGCAAAAACGTATTTCTACGCATAACTCTGCTCTAAATAATCTTACAAAGGCGATTTCTGATGTGTGAGCTGGTCATACGCATCCAACACCTAGTATAAAGAGATTTTGCGAAGATCTTTCGTCTATGTGAGGGTGGCAAAAAAAAAAAAAATATATATATATATATATATATATGTTTTCAAGCTCAACTCTGCTGCAAATTATTTTTGGGAGGGGATTTTTTTTATGCGTTGGTTGGTTGTGTGTGTGTACCTTACACGCATTATAAGGCGATTTTGCAAAATTACCCTTCCCCTCTTCCCTAGGCCGGGCGGACAAAAAACACGTTTTTAACCTTAGCTCTATTCCAAATTAACTCAGAAAGGCGAGTTTTGATATGTGGGTATTGGTTAAAAGTACGCAATATGTAATTTGATAATATTTCGTTAAAATTCTAAATTTACCCGTAGGAGAGGGGGGGGGGTTAAAAAGCGGTTAAGTCTATGCCGAAGGCAGTAGAAGCCAATCATCATATTGCGGAACGGAAAGCTATTACAGAAGCCAGCGGGAACACTAACTGCGGTTTCGACTGATGTCAATGTTTTTTTTTTTTTTTTTAATTTTTATTTTTTTTAATAATGATAGGAATTTTTTCCTATTTTATTTAAATATAGGGACCATCGAAGGTGGCATAGCTTGTTAGTATTATTCTACACATCAAGCTAATGTTATCAAATATTATCTTACAATTTTAATTATTTAAGACCAACAGTCAACAGGGTAATTTTGATCAACATTTTAACTATTTGTTTATCTTACATAATTAATATAATGTATAGACAGAAAACTTGCTTAAGAAATGTTTTTGTTTAATATTTTCTATATAAGTTTTTATTCACCTGCATCTAACATAACAAAAAAGCCTTAACATAATTTTGAACCGACTCACAGTCATGCTAACTATGAAATTAAGCCTTTGTATTTTATCATTTTCGAAATATATATGAATTAAAATTAAATTATCACGGTCAATAAAAAACTTAAACATTACTTAAATACATCTTAAATACATCATAAAAATTTAAAATACATTAGACAGATGTATGGAGTAATCATGTCTGTTTTTCTAAAATGTATAACAGAAAACTAAAAGCTCTTTATAACTAAATACTTTTAAGTGCCATTGTTTAACTTTTCCAGCAAAATAATATGGAAAATTTTAGGTGGTTTAAAGCCAGTCATAGTAAATTAAAGGTACCATGACTGACTGTATTTAAACACGCTATACAAAAGTTACAAGTGCAATAAAGTTCACGTTCTTGAGGTTAAAATACACTTGTTTACATTTACGAATACCCCTGACGACTACTGGTGCCGATAGTCAAATTAAAGTAAAAATTATACCATCATAATTCTAAACGAAAATACAGTATTTTTCATCAAAAAAGTTACCCAGTTATTAAAAATGTTAAAACACCAGTGTTCGTCAGGGGTGACGAGCACTGGTAAAACGTGCAAAATATGCACCAGTAGTCGTCATACCTTAAAATCCTTTATATTATGTCAAATTTTAAAAATTTGCGCATAAATCGTATTCTGCATTTCATAAGCATTACATACAATGCTTTATGAGCAATGTCAAATGCAGCAAACAACAAAATATATCAAGAAATGCATATCCATTCCCTTAATCATTTGCTTTACGTTGACTCAATTCAATTGTAATTTAACGTATACTTCCCTTATTTTGTTTCTCCCTACTCTTCCCCAATAGTTGAAATCGAACTTTTCATGTCATAAGAAGCAGAAGGCTTTGGAGAATCTTACGCGGGTAGATTCAAATTCATACAGGTCATAAAACGGTTATTTTAACACTTCTTTTAAGAGGGTGACGACTACTGGTGCAGATTTTAGGGGTGACGAGCACTGGTGTCTTTACCTTATATTGTTTTTTATGTTTGGCACAGTTAAAATAACATTACTCATAAGTAAAAGTGGGGAGGGATACGTACTTCATTTACGTTTTACGCATTCAAGCTCTCAAAACAAAAAAAAAAAAATAAAATAATAATAAATAAATAAATAATAATAAATCTCCGTACATGTGTGCTACAAAAACTATAATTATTATAAACCTCAATATAATAACAATAACAAAGAAATAACCCATTTCTAACCAAACTTTGACTTATAATCTATCCATAATCGTCCAAAAAAAGGGGTGGGGGAGAAGCCTGAATATTCAGTGTACTTACTGGGAATATCCTGAAGGAATGTTTCTATTAGGACTTCTAGATCTCCAAGAACTTGGTTGTCCTAAAAGTAAAGTAAAATAAAACATTAATTCTAGTTTAAGTAAATAAACAAAGGCTGGCACGCTCAATTTCAGTACTGAAAAGATATATTACAGAGTAAGATAACAAAAGTTAATTGCATATATGACCGTACTTTAAAAATAATTGAAAATAGAAACTGATTGAAGATTAGTTCTGTGTGAGGATGGCTACCATTCCCCTCAACCTTATCCCTCTTTAAATATACTACCTACTAGTGCTGTACGGAGCAGCCGAGTTCCAAGTATTCGGCCATTTATTACTCGGCAGAGTACTGAGTATACGGCCATTTATTACTCAGCCGAGTATTGAGTATACGACCATTTACTACACGGCCGAGTACAGAGGCTGAATAGTTGCAGGAAAAAATAACTGATGCACAAATAAAGAATTTCGGTCATCTTGAAATAAAAAAGTATTTTAACTTTTAAGCTTTTTTTAAGCAAATTGTGGTTAAATGACAAACAGTATGCTTTCATGAAATGTTTCAGAATTTTTGTAGTAAGATGTATTTGTATATACATGATTAAATACATTTCTATGATACATGACAATTAAAGATGCATGAAATATACATGTGAAATGAGAACTTTAATAAATATAAATATTTTATCATTTCAAACATGATAGGGTTCATTAATTTTCAGCTCCTAGAAATGTAGGAAGATTGGTGGTTTTGGGCCATAATTTGCAAAACTACAAATTTTATTATTAAAATATATTTTTAATAAAATTTTGGCGTATTTTCTTTTATACAATTATTATTATTATTTTTGAAATCCAAAATCAATCTGTTCTTACTGTTTTAAAAATGGCTTACTTTCATTTGTACAAATATATAACTTAGTATATCGTTTCGATTATTTTTACATAATGGACTTTTACTAAAATATTTTTGTCAGTTTTACAGATAAATCTCTTTGTGCTAAGTTTTTATAAAGTATTGCATACATTACAGACATATAGGATGATTATAATTAAATTTGTGCTATGAACAGCCTCATATAGCTACAATAGACAAACGCATCCCATGAATTGTCTGTATACCAAATTTGACAACAATCTATTTGCCCGTTTTAACCGCAGATTGCTGTTTATGGTAAAAGTTTAAATATAATGACTCTTTATATATATATTTTATAATTTTTAGTTTAGTTGTTAATAAACATCTATTACTAATACATATTTTTCTTCAATAATGCATAAAAATAGTGAAACTGTTACAGCTACTCGATATTGGTCGAGTATTTAATCAAAATTTGGCCGAGTATACTCGATACAGCTCTACTGCTTACATGATAAAAAACAATAGAATTATCAATCTCTCGTCTCTCAGCAATGGAGTGTAATTAATTAAATCACGGATAAAGTCATCAATGAAATTATACACCAGTTTTTTCAATGACCTAATAATATCATCGTGATCATATTATCGATATTACTCTTAATGTAATAGATATTTATTTAAATTCACAGCGTATAAGCATTTCGATTTTTTTTTTTTTTTTTTTTTTTTTAAGTAAATTAATTTAAATCGCACAATTAAAAATATATTTTCCCCTCCCCACCTTGATATCTAAACAACAAATTAGAGGCCTTTTATACAACGATGTTGCTTAGTTTGAATTTTAGATACGATTTAATAAAACATTTTTTAACATTTTTTTTTTTCTTTTCTTTATTTAAACTTCCATAAATTCTTTTTCGGAATGAAATACAAAACACTGCACTAGGAAATAATAATAAGAACAACAATAGTAATAATAATAACAAATGGTTACAGAAATATTTTTAAACATCATTATCCTCATCATCAGTATCTTTCCACAAAGCGGTTAGTCCGAGCGAAATCGCTAAGAAAATCGGTTCATTAAAAACTTGACAAGTGAAAAATATTAAATACAACCTAAATTAATTAATTAGTTAAAAATACAAATTTATTTGTAAAAAGAAAAAAGAATGTTAGAGTTACAAAATGTCATTTATTCAATTTTAGCTATTATTATAATGTTTTTTTTTTTTTTTCTTGTTCTTGTTCTTCTCCTCCTCCTCTTGTTCTTCTTCCCCCTCCACCCCTCTCTCGCTTTCCTTTTTTCTTTCTTCCTTTTCTTTTTTTTTTCTTTTCTTTTTTTTTTTTTTTTTGAGTAAATATCAACTAATACATGCAAGGCTTCAACTTAATGATATTCACATCAAACTTTGTAACGCATGTTTTTTATTTTTATCTCTAGCATTAAAATGAGATTTATTAATTTATTTTTTATTCTAATTTATAACCCTTCAGAAAATTCTCCCCAATAATAGAACAAATTCAATGTTACATTTATAGGTACCTCCAACGAAACTTTCAACAAAATCCGACGATTATTTTTTGAGTTTTCCTTGATGAAGGGGCTAAATTTTAATCATCTATTGTATATCCATATCACTATCAGTGAAACAGTCATCTGAGATTCACAGCATATAAGATCTTTATATTCTCCTAAAACTTCCATGAAATTAAATCGTAAGACTTAAATTATAAATCTGCTAAGCAAATTTATCCCACATTAATAAATAAATAAATAAATAATGAAAAAAAAAAAATCTGAAATCACATTAAAAAAATAAATGAAGGCATATTTATAACATAGAAATATATTTATTGACCGTAACTAATTCCCCCCCTATCCTTTCTCATGAATCAACTAAAAAATAGGATGACCACACAAAATAAAACAACAATTACGTCGAAAGCTCTCCTGCGACCGACATAAATGTGGAAACGGCACAAATAAGCACACAAACAAAAGAGAATTGTATCCATAATCAAAAAGAGATAGAGCAAAAGATGAGTTGTGTGGATGACTCTCTCCACAGATGTCGAATCTAACGCTTGACCTCCCGCATCCAAAAGTAGGGGGAAGACATGAAAAAATAAATAAAGAACCAATGAAGCATAATCATAGTTTTTCTGCTGATGCGAAATAAATGTAGCTAATGTTTGTAGAAAATGCACGATCCTTTAAAAAAAAAAAAAAAAAAAAAAAAAAAAAAAAAAAGTTGATTTAAATTTTTAAGTATGAAATGCATACGATTTTAGTGTTGAGAAACGCATTTAATGTAGTTGATTTATAATAAAAATTTAGCATCTTTTTAATTTTAAAAGTAATAGCAAACTAAAAATTTGGATATTCAATGTAAATTATAAAGTATTATAGTACAGTATATTTTTTCTATATAGAAAGAATAGATAAAGAATAATAAGGCTTAGTGACTTTATTATTTGAGGAATGAAGATTTTTATAAAGGATACTGGTCTAGTATACGATAAAAAATCAATTTTATTATATAACATGCACTACACTTTTTATCTAAATTAATATTAATGTTGGTACTCGTTTTCGGTAATACGAGTTTTGTTTTCTTAGCCCCATCCAATTGCTGATAACTCCGCAGATTTTTCCTTTAAATTAAGATTTAGAGAACTTACAGTAATAATGATAGAGCCCAAGCCTCAATAAGCTAAAATTTATTTTTTAATTTTGAAATATTCCATTAATTCGCCAGGTAAAAATATCAACAATAGCAACAACAAAGTTTTTTGTCAGCAAGCTGTTGCAGACAAATGCAACTTACATTATTGCACATTAGTGCGCTTGCCAATTAAATAATTCAGAAAGTTACGCGTAAATCCTATTTCCGTTGCACTGGTAACACATTATGTATTTCTTCAGAAATTACTTAAAATGAAATCAGTAAAGATCGGTCGAATTTTTCTTTCGTTGAAAAAGAGAGGAAAGAAAAATCCATAATTTTCACAATTTTCTGGAATGTGTAAAACAAACTTGCATATCAACTATCACACGACAACTATATAACAAATAAAAAAAAAAGAAACTTGCCATGAAGAATTTAATCCAATAAAAAATAAAGTAGTAGTTGTCATCACAAATTCTGAAATCGCATTACACTTTTACTTCCTACAAAAAAAAAAAAAAAAAAGGAAATAAACCGTGTTAAGAACATGCATCTAAAAAGACATCCCGAGAAGGGTACATTTTTAAAATTCCGGGCAAGCTGCATAGCGCGACAGGTTTAAAACTGTCAACAGCATTTATAATGAAAAATATAGCGCAAGTCATATACCACCCAGAAATAATAAATACATTAAAAAAAAAAAAAATGGAAAGGCTAAAATCCAGTTACACAACCAAGGGGAGAGAGAGAGAAAAAAAAAAAAACACAACCATATACACAGCAAAAAAGAGATGAAATGGGATGAAGAAGATAACTTGATATTCAACGTGGGACGTGGCAGAGAAGCGTGTACCTTGGAGTGCTAGGTAAACAAATCTACGGGCTGCGCTGCGTCCGGTGTACAAGACATAAACACGGGATTTCGATCTGCGGCATCATATGTGGCAGGGACTATTACAAGATTTTTAATCTTCGCCAGTGGTGGCAAAAGGCAGAAAAAAATACTGCTCTATGTATTTCCATGGCGAGCTGAAAAAATCTATTTTGCCCTGCCCTACACTGGGATGATAGGGATAATATACATAAACAGTATACGTATTTGGAAGTACTCCAATTTCTCCAAGACAAATTTTTGAGAAACTAGTACATCAGATTTCAAGATATTATTTATATATTTTAATGAAGATAGTTTTTATAAGAATGAATAGAAAAATTCAATAGTATAAATAACAATATAACTTAATCATATGTATACTGGTAATTTGTTTAACACTAATAGTTATTTAAAATTTATGTATATATTTTGCATTTAAATATTCTTCTATTTTCTTTTCTTAAAGTATGTCTTCATTAATAAATACAAATGCTATCTATTTTATTTTTATACAAAAGTTATTGCAATTCTCAGGATATGTCTTCCTCTTACTTACGTAATATGTTTGGCATATGGGGCTTGAAAGCTTGACGTTATTCTGCGTGTGTTCTTTAAGTTATTAATAATATGATTAACTGCACGATTGTATACGATTTGCTGTACTTACTAAAGCTCTTAGAAAACAGCACTTATTGATGAATGTATTTACAAATAAATAAACAAATAACAATTACCTAGTCAATTTCCCTTCGTATAAATTTTATAGTCAACATTTTTATACCTACCGCCCATTTTCGTATGTCTATTACTAGCAATATATTCTAACCGCCTACAGGTTCCACAAAAATGGCGATTTATAAAATAAGGAAGTAACATTACTTCATAAAACTTATTTAACAGAGTTATACCAAATTAAAGCATATATAATAATAAAGTATGTTTCCATTTCAATGTTCTTAAAATTTCAATTAAATAAAAATAAATTAATTAATTAATAAAAAAAAAAAAAGTTTTTAATATCAGATATGCCCCTACCGCCCACAATAAAAACTGAAACGCGGCAGGCACCGAGAGATGAGTATATGTTTTTGCTTTCATGCAACACTATAATTTTCTCGAATATATTTTCAATCTACTACAAATCCACAACATACAACAAATAATACAGATACATTATACAAAAATATATTTTTAGAATTTCGCATAAATTATTACTATCATCGTTATTATTATTACTTTATTTACTTATTTGTCATAATAGAGCGACCCAACTCTCTGTTGTAGATCTGAAACATCTTTTTAAGCACATATCTTCCGATTTTTACTTAAATAATTCAAAAGCTTCTATTTTTCTTTATTTTAAGAAAAATCAAATCGTTCAACAAAATTAATATGTGCGATCAACTACAATAATTTTCACAAATCTCAGAATGAAACATCGAGGAAAAAAAGAGAAGAGATTAAGGTTATGACTTAAACCGACAAGTTTTCGAAAATGAAGCCATTTATGCAGAAATATACAAATCCACAACAGACTGCAAATAAAAACAGCGGCACATTATGCAGAAAACATATTTTCAGTAACAATGAACCATACATTTCACAAATAAGATAAGAAAATTATCTGATTGCGACAACAGAAAAATACATCCATACACGCAAATCAAATAAAGAAATCCAAGAAAGCTAAAGAGGCGAAAAAGTTCAAATGGAAAGAAAGGCAAGACAAATAACTAATTACTTTTTCAGCGATCTGTATCCAGTTATTTTGCCAAAATGTAATTATTCTTGTTAATGAGCAGGTGATAAGCAAGAAATAATGCGATAAGTCATTCAATAATTGAATTCCCAAGACCTCACAATAAGAAGAAATGGCATATACATTTTGCGAATAAGCACAAGTATGAGAAAAAGCAAGAGACAATTGACAATGTTAAATGAATAAATATGTGTTAATATTTTGTAAGAGAAAAGAAAGATTCATTGAAAAAGATCATTAATACTGGTAACAAGGTGGAGTCATTTCAAGAGTTTTAAAAGCATTTGTTAAAGGAAAATTAAGATTGCGCAAAACTCGGAAATTACTAGTTAATTTGCAGAGATTTGAGTAAATAAGCGTAATTTTAAATCTCTATAAATTGGAAGAAAAATAAGAACGACTAAATTTTGCAACAACTGTTGGGCAAAGTAGAGTACATTTTGATAAAATTAAAGAAAAAGAAATGTGAATAATTATTACCAATAACATATGCTTATTTGTTGAAAAGTATTTGGACACAATTTGACGTGCAATAATGCTCCATTTAACCCTTTAAAATTTGGAGAAGACACGATTCATATATTTTCATTTTCAACAACTTCTGGAGGAAGGCCCGATTCTTTTTTTTTTTTTTTTTTATGTCTGGGTATATGCATATATTTGAATCCGATTAAGTACGATAAAATACCATAATGACTGCCCTATGCACTTTTAACGTATTTATCTGTGTCGAGATACTTCCTCAATACGTATAAACTTAATAGCAATAAATTTAAAAATAAATCTATATAGACAAATTATAAGTGAAGCAGGTTCCGATGTCAAAGCATTAATAATCAAAGGAAGTGCAACAGTGTATTTGTTCTTGGCGAGATTTAACTCAAAGACCATTTAATTAAAAACTTTTTACTTCATATCAATCCAGAAATTTATTTGATTCTATTGGGTAATATTTTATCACACCCGCACATTCAGGAATCTGAGAACTCTTTATTTTTATTCCGCCAACTGCGGCTTGAGGTAGAAGTATTACATTCTTTTCTCACGTTTTCTTGTTCAATTTTCAACATGTGATCGATTGTGTAGGAAGTGAGTGTTTTTAGCTCACACATTTAATCAAGAAAATATATTAAAAGTTTTTCCCCACTAACAATCAAGCAATCTGGTGTTGATATATATATATATAGTTAAAAGTAATTATCACATTACAAATAAATAAATCTCCAACACTACTTTTCTAGTAATAGTGTATATATAAGAAGCTGAAAGAAGAACTACTCTGTGTATCACACTTTCTCGAATATCTCCATGGTTATCAACTGTACAACGGATACTCTGAAACAAGGTAAGTGGATTATGCTTACCATAACTATTTGCATGATATGTGTTTACCTATTTCCACAAGTGATTAAAACTATAAATATTTAATCATGATAAATAAAAATATTAGCGCCTTCTTTAAGAGTTCAACTGAACACCCAAAGAGGATATAGGATTGCAAGCGAACTCTCCAAAAATTATGTAATGATTAATACTAGACTTAACACTAGACAAATGTGAAGTTCAGATTACAACTATATTTCAATGAGAAATCTATTTTTGACTAATCAAGAAGACGGAACGTATCAATGTTTAGATGGCTAACATTTCTTCAAGCGAGTTGCCACCGACTGGACCTGTAGTGGACTCTATTTCTTTTAATGTCGGGTAAGGAACGGGTCCTACGGGTATGCATCCCAGCACTCTCTGAATATTTGAAAATGAAAGTATAGCATGTTCCACGTTTCTTGATTATGTATCTATGGAATTCCCTTTTAGAGGGATTGGTCTCAGGTTCATATTTGTAGCGAATTAACAAAAAAAAAAAAAAAAAAAAAAATAGAAGATAAAATAACTACACTGCACAATTCTTATAACGCTTTATAAAAGTGAGGTGTTAATGACTTTATAGAAACGTAAAAAAAAAAAAAAAAAAAAAAAAAGAATGATTGATTTTCTTATAGGTTACAATTAGAGTTCACGCCAGTAATGAAAATTTATTCGTCCAGGTCCGCGTCAAATTTTGGTGGTCCACAGAAAAAACTTGACAATATTTGCATTTTTTTAATGTTTAAATAGAAATTATATTGATGTTAATTTTAGCTCCAGGACTTTCTGAGTCACTCATACTTACAACATTAGACTTCAGAATTTCCTGGGAAGGAGTAACAATACATGAAATAATCTTTAATCACAAAATTTTGAATTGTAAGTATAAGGGCATAGTTTATCGATCAGGATTTCTGATCTGCATTTTATACTCAGCTAGGAAATATTCTAAATTAATTAGAATATTCGAAATTCTTTAAAGATTTAAAATGTACGTCATAAAAACTTAAATTTTAATATCCAAAAATATTATATAAACATATTACTACATTTAGTAAAATACAGTTTTATAGAACTAGCAATTTATCACTGTGTAGTTAAATCTGAGATTTTTATAATATAGAAGCTATAAAAAGGTGTTTACATTCTTATAATTGTCTTGTTTGTCTTGTTACAACCAAACAGCCTTTAAACATCGTTCTTATGCTTAAATAAGTGTTCATGTTTCTCTTATAGTAATAATAATAATAATAAAAACATTTCTAATTTTTTTTTTTATTAAATAGATTTATTTCATTTTTATAAAATGGTCATTTTCTGATTATTATTATGGAAATATAATTAAGTTTCTTAATAAAATTAGGGGTCCGTGCAGTCGAAAGGGTTGGAGACCAGGAGACCGCTGATCTAGATTATTATTTAGCGGTCTAAAATCATAAAACGCTAGACAAAC
The DNA here is from genome assembly GCA_963930645.1 of Salticus scenicus. Taxonomy (NCBI): domain Eukaryota; kingdom Metazoa; phylum Arthropoda; class Arachnida; order Araneae; family Salticidae; genus Salticus; species Salticus scenicus. The sequence goes on from OZ005650.1 coordinate 80,102,997, forward strand.
ACTCACAAGTTCATGTTCATTGTTATTGTATATATTTTCACTAATTATATCAATGTTTTTATGCAAAAACTATTTAAAAACTATACTATTTTAAGACATTTTAACCACAATCTGTCTAAATATTTTAAAGTTAAAAAACATGACTTTAACATCAAATGCATTATAAATTAAAACAGAATAATAAAGTCTAAACCGATTTTGAAATATGATTCCTGAGCAACGTTGATGGAAATCGCATTTTTAAAAAATGAAATTATGAATTGTTAAAGAGATACGGGATGTTGAAATTAATAATTTTTCTTTTACATTCTATTGCTTCTCAAATGAAATACTGCCATGAAATCTATCACTTTTAGGGATGTAGCATGTTTTAAGGGATAAAAAGTAATTTTGGAGATGAAAATACTTCTTTTATGGGAATAATAATACAAAATAATGACTCATTTCAAAATCACTTTAAGGCACCATTTTATTTATTTATTTATTTTATTTTTTTTTACTGTGTGTCTTTTGTATGTAACTGTACACAGCTGTGAATTCAGTTTTTTTATATACCAATTACAGCAACAACTACAAACAAAAACAGTTTTAAACCTAAAATCTTCACGAATTTTCGTCATGCAACTGAATTTAAGAGTTCGTAATAAAAGTAATAATTTTTTTTATTTCGAAATGAATGCTCAGTTCTATGGCAATACACTGATTAATACACTTTTTTTTTTTTTTTTTTTTTTTTTTAAGAGGATTGTATGAAAACAAATTAGCGAGAAGTATTATAAGTAAATAATAATTCTTCTTCTTCAAGGATTAGGCCGAAGGCATGTTCCGGCTTCTTGATCAAACCACCACCGTTTTTTAGGCCTACCTCGGCCTCATCTGCCTTGTGGATTGTAATAAAATGCGGCTCTAGGTAGTCTCTTCCGCGTGGCATACGTCGGATATGGCTTAACCAATCTTGTCTGTATTCCCTAATTTTATCCCCTAGGCAAAAATATGTTTAATTCTTTACGTATATCTTCGTTTCTAATTCTAACGGGGATTATACAGCCTTTAACAAATCTCAAGAACCTCATCTCGGCAGCTTGTATTCTGCTTAAATCCTGGGAGCCCAATGTCTCAGAACCATATAGGAGAGTGGGGACTGAAATATGGAAACCAATAATTTTGAAACTTAAAGTTTAAAAATTTTTAAATAATGTTTGAGGAGCTGCTGTAGAATGATATTACAGTCGATCCTCATTAATGTGAATCTCAAGGGGGAAAAAAGCTGTTCATGTTATCAGTAGTTCATGCTATCAGTAACTAAACTAATCTTCATTTTGACGGGGATTATGGAAACAGTTCATGTTAAAAGTAATTCACATTAAGCGTGTTCACGCAAACGAGGTTCAATTGTATTTTAAAAATATTACATAGCTTAAGTACATTCTAAAGTGATATAATCTAGATATTTTTACTTTTGTCGATTTTGATAATTTTCATCATCCCTTGTCCCCTTAAGTGCTTTACCTCCATACTCCTCTTACAATAGCATGTCACAGAAGAAAGACAAACTGAATTTGGAATACTTTTACCTGTATGTGCTTGGGATTTCAATAGCGCATATAACGAGATATTCTAGTTAGGACAATATAACTGATAAAAATATTCTAAAATGCAAACTAACATTTTAAAATGATTAGCTATACATAACGATAACGATCAAGACGATAAGAACAATAATACCAAAATGAGGCCACATCCCCAATCATTTATCACAAACTTTTTATTCGAACAGCAAAGAAAGAAACAATTTTAACAAAAAAAAAAAAAAAAATCTGCATATTTCTTACTTCTCCACAGAAACAAATTTCTAACACTACAAAATTACAAAAACTAACTGATAAAAGATTTTCACTAAAAAGTATCAAACATTTTAAATAAAACATAAAATTTTTTTTGTTGAGCTGTCGGCATGAACTCAACGAGTTTTTGGGAGAGACAAAGAACTTTTCAACTATCTCTTGCAAAATTTCAAGAAAAGAACATTTAAGCAATCCAACTACACAGATGCACATTTCTGTCCAAAAAGAGTGAGGGGAGGGGGCGGGTTGAAAAAAAAAAAAAAAAAAAAAATGCAGGAAGAAACATACTAAAGGAGTTTTCGAAGTAAGCGTCGATTGCTTTATTTCAAAGACAACCCTTTTTTCTGGAAAAAATCAAAGAAAAACTTAAAACTGGATGATTCTGCACAGCAAAATACAGAACACTCATCATTTGAAAGAAACTTTGCAAGAACAAACAAGGCTCGTTTAAAATTCCCTTGAAGGCGTACCGCAGAACAAAAGGAGTTCCCAGCAAATGCAAACAAAGTAGCTATCACCACACCCAACGGCCTCTTTTAACTTTTAAATGGGAAGAGCGGGTAAATAGAGGACACCATTTGCAGCTCAAATCGGCCATAATAGATGCTGATCACTGAAAGAGAACAGTCAGTATACGGTAACAGTGGCATGAGGGGAAGATTGTAGTTCTGTATTTACATTCTTTTTGAAGAGGAGTCATTACGGCATCCGAAAAGAGTTGAATTTACAAATGACTTATCAATTTCAGTATCTGCGTTGGATATCCTTCAACTGCTTTTCCACAGCAGTAAGATTTGAAAAGAATGCTAAATTGTAATGTTTAATTTTTATTTACATTTTCAGCCATGTAGTAGGACACAGTGGCAGCACAGAAAAATTATTTTCGTTTCGAAGAATTCATAAATTTAAGAATATTTAAACTTCCGCAGCTCAAATATACAAAGTGAATATTACTAGATTTCGAAAATTCTTCTGTCCCTCCATCAGCCATATTTGTATTTGTGCGGCAGATTAATAGTTGCGCATTAAAAATTTTAATAGTTAATATTTGTAATACAATGCTAAACTATTGGTAATTGCACAAGGTTTTACTTATTTATTTATTTTTTTGTAAAATTTCATTTTACGAAAAATCTACCAGTATCTATGTATATATTAAATGTACCTATTGCATTATTTTCATAAACAAATTCAAAATGTAAAACAATAAAAAAAAATGTTTCTTTTATTTTTCATTCATTCATTTATTCTTTTATTTTTATTATTATTCTCATATTTATTTAAAAATGTATAAATTTTCATGAAATAATAAAGAATGAAAAAAAGAAAAAATAGTGTGTAAAATATAAACTAAGAAAATTACCGATTTTAACTCAGCTATATTCTTAAAATGTGCGCCAAAATTTAACTATAATTTTCCATAATGAAGTTTTAAAATTCCTTCCTCCACCACCTCCCCCACCCCTTCAAACTGAACAGAAGAAAATAAAACAGGAAGACAGAAATAAAAACAACTATAAAGTGTCGAATATGTAGGAATAACAACAAATTAAACAAACTGACCCATTATAAGTCCTAGTCAGCTGTTTTTACTTACCTTCTTACCCTTATGACAAAAAAAAAAAAAAAAAAAAAAAGTCTGTGTTTACAGCTGGAAAGAAATGATATGTCTATTTTGGCATTTACAGTGATCAATCCCATTTAGAGCCATTTCACCATTTATTGTAAATTCTAAAGCCTACAAAATCCTTTTACAATTAAATACTATAGTGTCACTACCAAGAAGAGTCTATAATTGTATAAAAATAATGCATCTGTTAGATATAGCTATGATAGATTACTTCATATAGAAATTGATTATATCTAACATCGCAGTGGCACAACAGAATCGGCAGCGACCACTAGGCTGAAAAAGTTATAGTGTGTATATGTGTATACTTAGGAAAATGACAAGGGAACAGAGGATATCAAATTATATCACAACACTTAGCAAATTTGCCTGTAATTACATGAACCGTATCTTAACGAATAAGCTGCCTTCAAACTCTGGCAACGATGTAGAGCTTCAAAAGTCATAAATTATCCAGTGTCGGAAAGTGACCCTTGAAATTTTGCACATGTTTACAATGAAGGACATTACTTTTTATTGCTCTTTTACAAAAGAGACCCTAGTCCAGATGCAATTATCGTACTAAGAGGTTTGTGAGCGACACCTCCAGCGAGCGACGACTCAAATACCACATGAAAGAAATATCAATAGAGCCGCACTTGCCGCTTTGCAAGTTGCCAGAGTTTGAAGGCAGCTTTAGAACTGATATGCAGAGTTCGGCAAATGAAAAAGATTATTCTAATTTTCATTATTACCAGACGGTATAGCGCTTTCATTCGCCTTAGCAACCACTTAGCGAGAAGAGTTGCCATACTATGGATTTTGCAAGTAGGCAAAATGCACTGTTAAAAAAAAAAAAAAAAAAAAAAAAAAGGTTATCTACGACAATGTTTTCATGAGATTAAAGCCACGAGATTGAACGCTATTGTTTTAACACATTTTATTTAATATTAAAATAAGAGAATTTTAAAAAGCTATTATTCATCATAAAAAACCTAACTTTGTAAACATTCCATGTCGAGTAATAAAAATCGAAAGAGAATTAACTTAGTTTTCCATGTTAATCACCTTACATTTTTAAGTTTGATACAAATGTCGTATAGCAGCGCCACCTTTCGTATGATATGAACCAAAATGGAATAAGCATAATTTTTCATAATGGCGTCTGATACATCAAGTTTGGCATGATTTCAGATGATAACGGCAGTGTTGATGGCATTACGAAAATAATACGGCGATACTCTATGGGCGATATTACATAAAATCTAACCAGCTGCATTTTTTTGCAAAAGTCCATATAAATATGAAATCTTATGAATTATTTAGTCACAGCATTCACAAAATTTGTACGCCACACAGGAATGTTTTTAAAAACAGTCAAATCGTATTGAAAGTCATCCCCGGAAATGTGTATTTTTTCAAAGCTAAGAAACAATTTAATGAATCAAATACTTTGTTCACATGTTATATATATGTACACAATATATATATAAAAAAAATGAAAGATATCGTAATAAAATTTAGCCTTAAAATTTAGCAGTTAATAGATACAAAACAATACCAACACAACAAAAATAGAACTGATTTTAACTTAAAGGTAAGATTGACACAAATATGTTGCGATACAGATTAAGAACCAATAAGAGACAAAAACAATTTAAATTACTTACGCCGACATGAATGATAATAATAAAAAAAGGACCATTAAACTTAATGACAGAGAAAATAACTAAAGGACCACAGAAATAATAATTGGATAAAAATGCTTAAAATTAGAAGTAAAAACTCGTCAGAGGGCATGTATTTCATAAAGCTGTGAAAGCTGCACATATACATATATATTATACTACTTTGTTTTTATTCTTGTGTGTGGGGGGGGACGAGGAGGGGGAAAATGAAAATTGTACAATTCACTTTTAATGTACTAAATATGAAGAATAATATTTAGATCCTAAAGGAGCCAACAACACGAAAAGAAATAGTCACATAAAAATCACATGATTAGAGAATCCTTTATAATTGAATAAGAAAATATCGATATCGGATATTTGATTAGCAGAAAATCAAGATGAAGTTTGATAGAAACTTACACCAGAAAATCTTCCAAAAATAGCCTTAACTGATTTTGGAAGTGCATTAAAAGTTACTGTTAACCCAGAGAGAAATAAAATAAATGAGATCTAGACATTGGCTTTAAAAATTTTTAAGATTGAGTTTTAAATAACTAAATACATTTTGTTTTCAGGAAAAGATGTTTCACTCACTTCAACTTTGTTATAGGACGTTTTATTGTATATCTACATATTAAATTTAATCAAAAGATAATACAGAAACGGCCATTTTTTTCCGAAATATTTTAGAGAGAATTGTTATTTTTCATGTGTTTATTTTAGGACATTGCATGAAAACATTTATTTCTAAAAGTTCAATAACATACGTTTAAAATATTTAAGTGTTTTTCAAAAACAAAATTACAACATTGTTAAAATTGTTTTTTCACAATAACCATCAGAACATTTTGATGATCAAAAATAAATAAACTTTGATAGTATTTTTGTCAGCAGAATGATAATGTAAGTAGTTTTCCAACTTCATTATAATACTACGAAATAGTAAAATTTCTTGAATCTGTACCAGGTGGCGCTGTCTACCGCTAAGTTTCCGAGCCACGCGGAAGGCATCTAGTTTAGGAGGCTATGGTAGAATGTACTAAATTATGTAATATTTTAAAAATAATATCAATCTACAGCTGCTCAAACATTATTAAAAAAATTTTTACAACATTTTAAACTTTACCTTCAAATTTATTTTTCTTGAGTTTCAGATTATAGGAATAATTAGTTACTTAAATTGCTCCTTGTTAATTTGTTTTCATCTAATTCCCTTAAAAAATTGTGTAAATGTTAATCAATATATTTGTTACAAAATCAGGCATTCATTTTGAAATTAAGAAATCGTTACATTTATGACGAACTCTTAAATTACGTCACACGACGAAAATTCACGAAGATTTCAAGTTTCAATGCGTTCAGTTATATATAAAAGACCCTCACACATTCAAGGTGAAATACGGCAAATGGCGACGACACTCAATGTCTGAATGAAAGCAATAGTGCTGTCGTACTACAGATGTCTGTCCAGATTTTTCCGACAGGGTCCAGTTTTTGCAAAATTGCGAAAAACCTACATGTAATTTTGTGAATCTAAATTTAGTGTGAAAATCAAGTTCTTCCGAACTTTTTGGCCAGGGTATTCTTTTTGTGAAAGATGAAATTTTGCAAAATAAAATTACGATTAATATTCATTTTAAACAATGACAGTTCACTTTTAAAGAGCTAAAATCGCGCATTTCGACAGAAACCTTTTATAAATTAAAAATTGAATATCAGCTTTTCGGAGAAATACAGCAAAGCACATCCAGTTATTCAGGTGGCCTGTTCGTTCCATAGAAGATTAGTTTTCGAAATGAAACAGATTTATCAAAGGTCTATTCTTCAGGGGAAAATTTTGTGAAAGGTCTTTTTTTTAAAGACAAATTTTGTCACGTGTCCTTTTTTAGGATAAAAGTTTTTGTGAAAAGGTCCTTTTTTAAGATAAATAATTTTGTGGAGGGTCCTTTTTTAAGATATAAATTTTTGTGAAGGGTCTTTTAACGAACCCGGGTTTTCCTCTGCGTACTAAAACTAATAAAAGGATTTAAAAATAATTTAAATAACCAACCTATCCAAAATTTACGTCCTCAAAAAATCAGCGTTAACGTTGAACTTTACAGACCCTCTGTATAGTGTATTCGTGTTATACTAAGTTAATTTACGGAAAGGGGAGGGGGGGAATGGTTTTCCTTTCGATTAATATATATACGAATTTTATTTAGAAGAATGGAGAGTAAAGTTTTACTTCAGAAATATATTTCAGAAATTATTTTCTTTTTCGAAAAGGCTCTTCTTTATGATTGTCTCCCTAAATTTTATTTATCATTATCCTTTTGATTTTTGGATTAAAATATAATTATTATTTTTGATTTGGATATTTTGATTTATGTCTTTGTCATTATAGCTAACCAACCATTAAAAATTGTGACTTTTGCAAAAATAGACCAATGCAGCAAAAAATGGTTATATAACTAGAGTATTACTTTTACGTATTAAAAATATGCACCTTTGCGGGGAAGAGAGGCATTAAATCTTCAGTTTTTCAGAACAGAATGCGAGAACTTAAAAAAAGAAAAAAAATAACTAGCATAAGAAAATATTTTTTTTATAAAGTCAAAACTAACTAACTAAATAAAAAACTGAATTTCAAAACATACAATAGTTTTTTTCAGGTGTATAAGTTTCTCAATCACTATAATAATAAAATCACAGTTAGGACTTCTTTATGATTTTGTGATGCGTTCACCTTTCCCTCCCCTGCCGCACCAGCCTTTTCATTATTCAAAGAAGTGTTTCCATACGTAACACTTTATTAAGTTTCTACGACGAAGGAATAATTGTTTTTCTCGCTAGACTGAATTTTGTCGTCTTAGTAAAACTTAACGTTAAAACCACTTCCCCAAGTATCTTTTAATTATTCCTAATGGAACCTAAGATTACGAAAAAGCCGAATATTTCTATATATGCTAAAGATGCCGTTCATTCCAAAAATCAGCAACCCGTACCCTGCTTATCAGAAACGTCTGAAGCTTAAGTAAGAGGCAGTGAAACGCTTCCTTTGGATTCTCTTCTCCCTCAATGCAACCTGGTACATACAATATCTCATTTCCTGTTGCGTACAATAGAAGGAGAGCACCCAGAAATTTCGAAATCCGATGGTTATAACGGGAGAGGATATTATTCCCGAGTTTCCACGGCCACCCCATCCTCCCGCGCACAGAGGCGCGTGCCGGAATCAATATCGAACGATTGTTGCGCCGTGGCGGCAAGACATCAGAGAGAAGAAACTAGAAAAAACGACAACATCGGAGGAAAATAACGTTAAATAAAAACGAAATAATAATACTAATAACAAGAGAAAAAAAGGCCGAAGAATCGGCTCTTTCTTTTGTTAGGGGCGAGCGCACGGCACAAAAATCAACAAAAGCGAACGCTATAGTAAAATGGATTCACCACAAAAGCAATATCAGGAAAAAGGTATGGGCTTTTGGAACAAATAATCTTTTAAAAGCGGATTTCTTTCTCCGAGAAATAAAAAAAAAAGGGATAAGTAAATAAAAAAATCCCTCATATTATTCCAAGTTTTCGATAAAATTGAGGCGTCGTTAGAAAGAGTGCATGGCATCGCAAAAATGCGTTTTAAAATTTAAGTGCCCCTAAAGAGAGGTATGGTGTATTTGCTAAGAAATGTGTAGAGTTATAGGGAAAAAGCCAGAGCAATTGAGGATCCATAATCTAAAGCCCACTTTTTATGAAGAGAGAGAGAGAGTTACTTAACGTTTTCTCAAGAACTAAAACCGCACGAATCTTCGACAAGGAAGCTGCCGCTCGAAAAATGAGAGAATTCCCTTCCCCCGTTTTTTTTTTTTTATCTTCTTGGAAAAGAGATTTTTAATATGCGAGAATCCGGAAAAAAGTATCTTTCGAGTGCCTGGCAAATTTAATCGCAGTAGAATCTGAAATGGATTTATTTTGATAACATAAACAAATAGTTCAATCGGTTTACTTTAAGTTAAGGAAAATTTTGGGAATTGCCATGATTGCGCAATCATTCAATATCAAACCCAAATCATTTTTTTTGAGAAATTATAGTTGTTTAACCTTTAACATAACATGAGGCGAAAAATTACAATATTTGTTTTTAGTTTTTATGAGCAGTTTTTGGGGCATAAGAAAGGTGTCAGAACCTGAAACTGAGAGAAGACCTCCCTCCTCAGACGGAATCCTCGTGTAATTGATTGGCCTTAAGCCCACACTACACCGCCATGTGAAAGTAGAAATATATATGCATTCAGGGCTCCACGAATTTGAAAGAACTGATCGCCAGCAAACATTTCTGGCAGTCAGTTAAAAAAAAAACACTCCGTTTTATTCCCCCCCCCCCCCCCCCAATTTTGAAATTTACTTGAATACAGAAATTAAAATTCTATGCATAAAAATCAAACATTTATTACGACTGGATGATAAATCAGGAAATACCTGTTTTAATCCAACATCATCAAATCGGTTTTATTATTTTCTGTAAACTGATGCATCACCACCATCGAAACATCATTACATCAGCACAAGCACGCGCGAACGGGAGCGATGCAAACCAATACCTAAAATGGTGCATCGATTCAAAACCGGGTTTCGAGTCGTGGTGAGAGGCGCGGGAGTGAAATCAAAGCCCAATTCTGGGGCTTTTTTATATTTTTTTATATATTTAAAAAAAAAAAAAAAAAAATCAGTTTCGGTAAAAGTTGAAAACATAGTCAAGAGTTAAAATATATTTGTCACCAGTGGCGATCAGGGGACCGTATTTCACGAGCACTGTGTATACATAAATGTATCTGAGAAAGAGAAAAAACATTGAATAAATGAAGCAATTTCAGAATTATGTCCTATTAATCACAGTTATAATTATGATCCATTACATTAAAATCGAGGTTGCAATGTTCTTATACACATTGCCCTGCCATTAGTTCCGTCCACCAATTAGAAAGGTCTACCTGTTATAGAAAATGAAACCAAGTTTAAATTTTACATGCATTTTATTTATTACTTTTAATATATTACCAAAAAAAAAAAAAAAAAAACTATTCAAATGACACCCTTTTACCTTTACAGATTTCTTCAAATGCTCCGGTCCTCATCTATCGCTGCACGGACAACTTCAATCGGAATTCGAGCTGCTCTCTTTACTAAATCTGTTTTTAAAGTCTCAATATTTCGATGAGGCTTAGCGCAAGCCTTCTCCTCCAAAATGTTCCAAAGATAGTCCCATTGAATCCAAGTATGGGTTTCCCTATGGTCATTGATCTCCTCGATTAAGTTGTTCTCACACCATCACTGGGTTGTGCGCTGGTGTTGAATCCTGTTGGAATATCCAGTGCTTTCCAGCGAACCAAATATTACTTAAGGACTTCACAACTTGTTCCAGGATGTCGCTTTGGTAATCTTTAGCTGACGTTTTTACACCTTTCTCACAAAAATGTAGTCTGGTTACACCTTCATACGAACCCCCCCCCCCCCCCTCACACACACACACACACACACACACACATGCCTACCTACCCGTAAATGTGAGTAACCCAACTTTTTACCGACATAACGAGTACCCATTGAAATTTAATTCGTATAATTAAAATATTAATACTGTATGTTAAAGTAGATGAAAAATACACGTAAACATAAAAAAATATTTATTTTAAGAAAAATTGCATTTTTTAAAATAAAAAAACTGAGTCAGCACAGTACCATCTTTCCGAGTAAGACTGAGTTACTCGTTTTGAAAGTTTACACACTCAATCCGAGTAACTTAATCTCGAACTCAGGTTTTCTGAGTGGTTACTCGTTTATTCAGAGAATTGCTTGACAAATTGTGTTAAATAAGCGTTAATGGAAGGCTTGTGAATAGTGCCTATGGGAGATGGTGAGAGGGGAAAGAAAGTACTGATGGTACTTTCACTTTTCATTACATGCAACTATGCATATGCATATATGCCTTCACAGATACCGTGAATGATATTATCAAATATTTTTAATTTAATTTTTAAGCAAGTGTTTTCGGAATTCAAGGATGTTTTTTGAGCAGAATGATTAAATTATATAACTTCTTTAGTTGATTGAATGCTTAAGAAAATTTTCGTCAGAGAGAATGGAGAGGGTGGGGGATTAATGGGGATGGTCCCCATGGTGCGACTGGGTTCGGTTCAGATTCTGTCAGTGACAGCTATAATTCAAATGAGGATTTGTATGAGATTGAAATATCCAGTGTTTCAGTGTAAATGGCTTCAATGATATTTTAAAGTGTTTCACTGTGTCCCCAGATAGTCAAAATTGGAATTTATAATTCATTCTGAATAAATATTATTTTGTGTACTTGACTACGGATAATCATTGTTAGAAGTTAAATTAGGATTTTAATTATGTTAAAATGGTTTACAAAGCCCTCGATAAGAAAATAATAAAAATAATAATAAATATGTTGTAATGAAAGAATTTGTATGAGATTAGGACATATTGTGTGTTTAAGCAAGTAAATAATTTTAATGATATATTAAAGTATTTCACAGGACCCCCTGCAGGTTAAAATAGGAATTCGTAGAATATTATAAATAAACAATATTTCGTATAAAAGGAGTCATTGTGTTGTTGAATAGCTGAGAGCGCCCCAAGCTTCAAAAGTATTATGAAATGTCTTGTAATAAAAGGATTTTTAGGAGATTAAGATGTAATGTGCGTCTAAGTGAGTGAATGATTTTATTGATATTTTAAAGTGCTTCCCAGCGCTCCTTGTTGGTTAGAATAGGAATTTATAATTTATAATGAAATTACAATATTGCGTGTACATAAAAAAGCAAAATTAAGATTTAAACGAAATAGCTTAATCCCCCCCACCCCCCCACCCCCCAGCAGCGAAAATAAATTATTAAATGTCATCATATGAAACATTGGTACATTTATCATTCTTCAACGGACAACTTACGCGCTTTACATCTATCCTAATTACCAATATGTTAAGATTATTAGTATACATGGCCATTAATTTATTATGATACTAGCAGGCTACGCCCGCTTCGCTGGTCACTATATTTAAATGAATTTCCAAAAGAATTGCATCAGTATTTATTTTTTTATCGACAACAGGTATTTATCGATGACAGGTAAATCTGCTACTGTTTAAAAACAACGATTTTAAAGATGACTGTACCTCAGCAGCTATTAAATATTTTAGTTTTTGAACCATATATTTTACAGTCCCTGCTACTTACACTACATTACGATTTGATTCCAAGCAATAAAATAAAATAAAATAAAAAGTTGATTTTCTTTTAAAAGGAATTAAATACATGAAAAACAAACACATTGTAATCAATTTAATCCTTTCTACTATATACACTTTTTTTTTTCCTTCGATAAATACTATAAATAAAAAAATAAAATGAAATAAATAAATCTTTTAAAGGAAATAAAAAAGAAAAAATAAAGCGAAAAATAAAAAGTTGTTATACTCTAAAAATTATGTATAAACATAAATGTTATAAATGAGTTTTTTAATTTAATATACTTAATTTTTTTCTAACTGCATTACCATTTTATTTCCAATAAATATAATAAATAAATGTACTAAATCTATATAAATAAAGAAAAGTGTCTGTGTGTGTGTATCTGTCTGCGCTCTGGTGCTCACACTATTGATCGCCGAGCTTCAAATTTTGCATATAGTAGCTGGGACCCTGCAGGTGTGCACCTCATCGAGATTTTTTCGAATTTCGATTTCGAATTTTTTAAATTAATGTTTTTTCGATTTTAAATATTGGCTTTAATGCTTCATTTTTCATAAATTTAATTCTTTGATTGTAATCGTCTGCGTATCTTAGCAACGGTTATTTCACTATTTATTTTTTGTTTAATACATTCATTTGAAGGCATTTTTTTTTCTTTAATCATATTTATTGAAAATCAGATGGTAATTCAAAATAAATAAATTGTTATGTTTATGTATAATTTTTATAGTATAACAACTTTTTGTTTTTCATTTTAAATTAATTCCTTTAAAATAAATATCTAAATATCTAAATATCTTTTTTTTTTTTTTTTTTTTTTTTGCGGGGGGGGGGGGGGTCGGTAGCATATAGTGGAAAAGGATTAAAATTAAAATTTATTTGTTTTTCATGTATTTAATTCCTTTTTAAAAAATCTACTTTTTATTTTATTTTGTTATACTGGTCGGAATCAAATCGTAATACAGTGTAAATAACAGGGGCTATAAAACACATGGTTCGAAAACAAAAACATATATTAGATGCTGAGATACAGTCATCTTTAAAATCGTAGTTCTTAAATAACAGAAGATAAATACCCAGATTGAAGTGCCCGGGAAAGACCTTTTTGCAGACAGTGAGAACCTGGACCCTCCGATGCGGCCCAGGCGAAAAAAAGAGCTACCGTAGGCAGCGGGTACTCGAAGCAAGGTCTAGAGCAATTTCAATGTTTATTTATTTATTTATGTATAAATTATTATTATTTGTTTTTTATTAAGTATTTATTTATAATGTGATGTAAAAAATAAATACTGATCCAATTCTTTTGAAAATTCATTTAAATATAGTGACCAGCGAAGCGGGCATAGCCTGCTAGTAAAAAATAAGTAGCGTAATAGCCGTTCCTAAAGATACGCAGACAATAACAATGGTAGAATAAATTTATGATAAAATCTTTTTGTAAAAAAATAGAACCGACTCCAAAAAGCAACTACTATTAAAAAAAATAAAAAAAAAAAGTATGAAATGAAACTAAATTGCGCCTAAAAGTATAAAATAATTTCCTTCGCCAAACAACCTATAACACTACAATTAATCATAACTTTTGAAGTCGGCGCAAAATTAAATAACATTTAATTAGTTTTTAAAGGTTTGTTTTTAGATCGGTAGCAACAAATACTGTCATCTCGAATGATCCATTTTCTTGTTTCCTTTATTATTTTATCACTGTATACCATTGGTAGAATCTACACAAAACAGTGAACATTCTTCATAATGCGGTGTTTATGTTTCTACGAAGTTGGAGTTTCCTTTGCAAATTTGGTATAAATTTGATAACTATCATACTTGGTGGCTTTTGGCTTTGCGGTTCAAAACGTATTGCAAAAATATACACGCAAGATGTATATTTTCATAATATATTTTGTACGAAGTATTGTTTCCTATCCTTGATTACTCTCTTAATATATCTTATCAAAATAATCATGATATCCCAAAGAAATGAAATATGTTTGGAAGATAATTTTCGATTTTTCTTTCACCAAAGACGTCAGATATCAGCATCTTTGCCAACTTTTGCTGCTTACGAAATCTTATTTGTTTTCTTGAATCAAAATAGTTTTCGGTTGCGTTTTGCAGGTAACAATGTGAGATGTGTATTTTGAATAAGATTTGATTTTTGTATTGAATAAAGGTATAAATTTTTATTTAATTTTGCGCCGACTTCAAAGGTTATGATTAATTGTAGTGTTATAGGTTGTTTGGCGAAGGAAATTATTTTATACTTTTAGGCGCAATTTAGTTTCATTTCATACTTTTTTTTTTTATTTTTTTTAATAGTAGTTGCTTTTTGGAGTCGGTTCTATTTTTTTACAAAAAGATTTTATTTTTCTCTTTTCAGTGAAAGCTTATTCATATAGCAGAACATCAAAAGACGTTCGACGTCAGTTTCACAAATCACAACTTCCAAGAAAAGTGACATAACTCAAAAAATGGTTTATGTCACTGAAAAATACATGAAATGCACGCAATGTGAACAAAAATTTACATGTACATATAGAAAGTTATCCACTCGAGAGACAGTTGTGCCAATTTTATTCTAGTCAAGTTATTTTTAAATTGATTTTTCTCAATTTAAATTTTTAAGTTTTGTCACTTTTCTTGCCTTTATCGGATATGAGCAAAAAACTATCTATTGAATGAGCATACGTTAAGTTAAAAAGTCTTTAGAAATGTAAAGAACGGATACGCTGTATTCGTAACAAAAAATATGTTAGGCATATATATTGAACTTTACAATGAATACGCGTCACTCGCTGCGCTGAAAATTGCGCAGCGTAAAGTTCAAACAAAGAGCAAAATATTCATTGCAGCTGACGGACAGAAGTTTCAACATCGATAATTACATACTGCTTTTACCAGTATAGCTGCATGCGTTCAGCAGTTAAAGTGAGAACAGACTTTTGTGAGTATCCTGTAATTTGTTTATATCTTAATGAAATCATAATGAAGCCTATTTCAGGCCAAGATTATTACGGCAACAAAAAAAGCATTAAAATTAAATCATCTCTTACGAAGTTATAAGCTAACAAATTTCAACAACAACGAGAAACATGGTTTGTATTGAGAACCTCTTCCTTTATGAAGTCGGTTTAAAACGTCTATACGTTAATCGATGTGACCGCTTACAATAACCATACTTTGAATTTTACATAGCATAAATGTCACCCGCTACGCTACAACATATGCAATGTCGTTCAAGTGTGCACAAAATAGGAGATTGTGAAGAAACAAACGCATGTTTTAAGCGTTTTTTTTTTTAGCATTAACGTCTAAACTATCTTTTCGCACTAAATCGATATGCTCTGCAATTTTATAATTCACTTTTTTCCCCTGTCTTGAACTGTTTCCAAGATAGGAATGCTAATTCCTTTGTGTTCCACGAGATGGCGCTGCAGGCGGTTGAATCGCGTAGCACATGTCCACTTTACTGTACCTACATACCACTTTTATTACCATAGCTGCAGCTGTTCAGCAATTGAAAATGTCGGGACTGACATTTTTGGGCACCCTGTATTTTCTTTTAATCGTAAAGATATTACAATGGGACCTATTTCAAACCAAAACCTTTACAATAAAACAAAAAAAATTTAAAATCGGATCATCCATTCAGAAGTTATGAGGTAACAAACAAAATCAAAAACAAAAAAGCATAAGCTTTGAGTTGAGAACCTCTCCTTTTTGAAGTTGGTTAATTAGAGCATCTCTTACGAAGTTATAAGCTTACAAACATCAGCAACAACACATAGCTTTAATTAAGAACACCCTCCTTCCTGAAATTGGTTGAAAACGACTTTGCGCTAATCGATGTGACCACTTACAGTAACAGTACTTTGAACCACAGAGTATACGCGTCATCCGCTACGCTGCAAAGTGTTCAACGTAGTTCAAGTGTGCACAGTGTAGGAAATTGCGAAGAAACAACTGCACGTTTTAAGCGTTCTAGTTTTAGCAATAATGTCTAAAAACTGTCTTTTCGTAGTAAATCGATGATGCTCTAGATCTTCGTAATTAACTTTTCACCCAACTTGAACCGCTTTTGAGATAGGAGCGCTGATTTTCACCAGACGACGTTTTATTTTCTTTAGATTCTAAAGATATTACAATGGGACCTACTTCAGACCAAGATCTTTACAACAAAACAAAAAGTATCACGTAACCGTATTTTGAACTAAATAACGTATGTCTCACCAGCTACGCTACAACGTTTGCAATGCAGCTCAAGTGTGCATAGTGTAAGAAATTGCGAACAAATAAATGCACGTTTTTAGCATTGTATTTTTATCACCAATGCCTAAACTATCTTTTCGTACTAAATCGATGATGCCCTGCAATTTTATAATTCACTTTTTCCCCCTGTCTTGAACCGTTTTCGAGATAGGAACGCTAGCATGAATGTCTAAACTGTCTTTTTGTACTAAATCGATGATATTTTTCAACTTTGTAATTCACTTTTTTCTCTAGAACCGTTGTCGAGATAGTAACACTAACTCCGCTATTTTTCATCAAGTTTCGCTGCAAGCGGTTTACTTTTATACTGCATGGCCACTTTCCTATACTTACATACTATTTTTTAAAACTATAGCTGCAGCCGTTTAGCAGTTAAAAGAGTTGGGACTGATTTTTTTGGGCACCCTGTATTTTCTTTAGATTGTAAAGATATTACAGTGGGACCTATTTCAGACCAAGACCTTTTCAACAAAACCAAAAGTGTCAAAATCGGAGCATCCATTCAGAAGTTATGAGCTAACAAACATAAAAAAAACATACGGTTTGAATTGAGAACCTTCCTTCTTTTTTGAAGTCGGTTAAAAAATGACAAACAGAAGCCAATATTTAAAATTGAAAAATAATAATTAAAAAAATTCAAATTCGAAATTCGGAAAAAAACTGGATGATGTGCACACTTACAGGATCTTAGGTATCCATATGCCAAGTTTTGTAGCTGTGTAATCGGTAATGTGAGCACCAGAGCGCAGAAAGGCACACCCACACAGACTAGAGGTGAGTTCGGGCTCTATTTTGGCAATCCGAGCCCGCTCGGGCCTGAAACATTTTTGAACTGACCTCGCCCGAGCCCGAAAAATTTTGTGTAATCAGAGCCCGAGCCCGCCCGAGCCCGATATTGAAAGTGGTACGCTATGCAACGCATACACAATAGTAAAATTAAATACCGTTTTCATTTTCAAATTAATTTTCTTATTATCAATCCTCAATTTAAATAACTATAAGTGTTATTATAACAATTTATAATGTCTGTGTCTCTGTATACATGTATATATTTATATAATGCATATTTATAGTGCAGCCCATTGTTTATAACGCGCCTATCGGGGGACAAAAAAATTATCCGAATGAGTGATATAATGAGGCAAAATATAACGGAGGAGGAAGGATTACTGTATAACACTATGACATAATATGCATCCCGTTGAAAAAAAAGTTCTATTTAGAAAAAGGAAAGTCAAAGCTACTAAGGTTTGTAAGATTATTTTGTGATTTATAACCTATCATGATTATTATGGCATTACTAAAAGTGCTCTCAAAATGATTTTTTTTTTTTTTTTACATTTTCCAGTTAGTGAAGAATAAAATAAACGGAACTTTTAGCTTGAATCCGAGCCCGCCCGGGGCCCGAAGACTTGCGTAAGATTTGAGCCCGATCGGGCTCGGGCTCGGGCTTACGGGCTCGGGCTGAGCCCGTCTCATCTCTAACACAGACACCTCTCTTTATTTATACACATAGTTTAATCCAGAATTAATGCAGTTCTGTTTCTTTATATGTTTTTTTTTTTTTGCTATATTCCTATTGCAGAATGTTCTTTTATTATTATTAGATGATGATGCGTTGCTTTATGTAGATATTGTGCGCTGCTACTTTCCTCCTTACATAAAATAAACGCTAACATTGAGCATTATTAAAATTGAAACAATTTCTTTTGAAGTTCCATAACATTATAATTTTTACACGTGTAAGTTAAAAATTAATCAGTGGAAAGGAAGTAAATCGTATACATATTTTTTACTTTATAAATTTTAAATTAAAAGAGAGGAAAAAAAAAAAAAAAAAAAAACAGGAACAAGATTTATTTATGGATATTTTATAATGAATAAATTAAACTGTTTTTATATTAATCATATGTATTGTTTTAACTAGGTTAAAACATCTTTTCATTTTAATATTTTAATCATTTCATAATTAATAACAGAGTAATTAATATCTTTTTCATAACAGAAAAAAGAGAAAATCTAAAAGCTTCCTGACATTAGATATGGTGTTGGAAAGGTTTGCACACCGGAAAAACGCCCCTAAATACTGGTTATTGATAGTTGAAACGGATGTCTTGAAAATTAGCACTAATGGTTTTCTAGCACATATGACAGTTGAGAGTTGAAAGAGGGGCGCCAATTTCCCTTTCGGAATCCCGAACAAGAAATACCTTTTCCCAGAACAGATGTCCAGCCCAGCCTGCGTCTTTGTAGAGATAAGAATTCTAAAATTTGCCCCAGTATCGTTTTCGACTGTATAAAACCCATTTACATTCTTTACACTACAGGTGGTAAGAAGCTTTACATTATTCCAGTATTACCTCTACATTCTACTCGTCACACGAATGTTTGAACGCATATCAAAAGTTGAAATTTAAAAAATGAAGAGAATAAAGTATAAGAATAGGAAGAATTTTTTTAAGGAAATTTAAAATAATTAATAATTGAACAACAAGTAAATAAGGACTGCGATAAAAATTTCGCTAATTTTAGAAAACTGAAAAATAAACAGTTTTTTACATCATATACCCCTGCATTTTTACATTAAATTGAATAGGAAGAAAAAAAAAAATATGAAAAAATGGACTATACTTACAAAATATGGATGCAGAAACTTAAAAGAGAATAAATGAACGACTTTTAACACTTATTTACTGTGTGTGCATGTAAATATACAATACAACTATATAATATCCATGCCGATACTTCTCTTCATATAAAGCTTGTTATTTGCTGACATTTACTGTTTTAAATTAATTTATAAACAAAAATAATTTCTCTCTCTCTCTCTGGGAAAAAAAAAAAAAAAAAAAAAAAAAAAAACTAATACTCCTCCGTTCTAAATTAAATTCTGCTTTTCCCAGAATTTCATCAAAATATATTTTTTTTTTCTGTGTAGAAAAAGAAAGGAAAAGAAAATTAATAAAAATTATACAGACACGACATTATTTCATTATTTAAAACATGAAAATCTGACATTGACATATTTTAATTTAGTGCCAGAGGCCTACTGCTAAACTTGTTAATATCGACAAATTCTTCTTTAGTTAATTCGTGACGATCTAAATTCCATGATAAAGTTTTCATTAAATCAAACGAATGTGTTTCAGCTGCAGATACTGTAACAAATAACGTTGGAAGTCCAAACTGCCTTATAGCCGCAAAACAACGTTTTTTCTCTTTTTCCCAATGAGGGGGAGGTGTGCCTTGGGGGGGACTCATGTCAACGGTGTGCCTTGGGGGGGGACTCATGTCAAAGTTGTACCTTGGGGGGGACTCATGTCAAAGTTGGGCCTTGGGGGGACTCATGTCAGAGTTGGGCCTGGGGAGGGGACTCATGTCAAAGTTGGGCCTTGGGGGGACTCATGTCAAAGTTGTACCTTGGGGGGACTCATGTCAAAGTTGGGCCTGGGGGGGACTCATGTCAAAGTTGGGCCTGGGGGGGGACTCATGTCAAAGTTGGGCCTGGGGGGGGACTCATGTCAAAGTTGGGCCTGGGGGGGACTCATGTCAAAGTTGGGCCTTGGGGCGACTTCATTCAATAAATCTCCATTCAATAAACCGACTGAAATAGGCTCTTAGCACTATTAAGAGTGACGTATAAAAATTCGACAACGCTGGTCCTTGGGGGGACTCATGTCAAAGTTGTACCTTGGGGGGGACTCATGTCAAAGTTGGGCCTGGGGGGGGACTCATGTCAAAGTTGGGCCTGGGGGGGGACTCATGTCAAAGTTGGGCCTTGGGGGGACTTCATTCAATAAATCCCCATTCAATAAACCGACTGAAATAGGCCTCTAGCACTAATTAAGAGTGACGTATAAAAATTCGACAACGCTGGGCCTTGGGAGGACTCATGTCAAAGTTGTACCTTGGGGGGGACTCATGTCAAAGTTGGGCCTTGGGGGGTATTAAGTAGAAATCTTGAGATTCTACTGTCGAAAGTTCAATTTATTATCCAGGTCCTTATAGCTGAAAAAGAAGGCCGTTGAAACAAAAAGAACTAATAGTTCGCAGTAAAACATATTTATTTTCTTTTGTAGAGGTTTCATAAGAAAATCAACAGTACATTAATAGTGGAATTTCAGCATGACCATAAGTTACGAGAATGCAAAAGATAGGGGTGAGAGAGAGAGCTACGGGGTCACATGTTATACTGTCAACAGTTGTAGAGCGAATTCTGAAGTTGACTCTATTGCAATTAAGATCAGACTGATGAATTACGCCAAAATTATTAAAACAGTGCCAAACTTTCCAGCCAAAGCTAATCCTTTGTTTGTAGAATAATTTAATGTAAATATTTTGAATTTAGCACGACCGTTAAAAACTAATGCCAATCATCAATGCCAAACTTTATCGCCAGAAGGCCCGTTGAGTAGTGGAGACATTCCGACTACAAATTATTGCACATCTTGTCATAAAAAATATAAATTACTCTTTAATGATATTAGAACGGAAATGTATTGCTTAATTTAGCTTCGAATAAATAAATTTACGCAATTTTAAAGAATGAAAATGTAATTATGTATCCAACGGTTTATAAATAAACTAATATTTTTTTTATATTTTATTTATTAAATGATTTAGGAAAGATTATTATTCTGAGAGATGTCATTTAAAAAGAATGTTTTTTTGTTGTTCTCAGAAGATTTATTAATAGCATAAGGGATAAAGTATTATTAGAATTACGATATCTATTATAGACAAAAGCGAATAAATAAAAGTAATTTAGGATTTTGTTATCTATTTTTATTAGCCATTTAATTTATTGAAAATATAATAATTACTTATTGCCTTTATTTAAAGTTATAATTAAAACTCATATATGTGAAGGAACGACTTCACAGGGGGACTCATGTCAAAGTTGTACCTTGGGGGGGGACTCATGTCAAAGTTAGGCCTGGGGGGGGGGGACTCATGTCAAAGTTGTGCCTTGGGGGGCCTTCATTCAATAAATCCCCATTCAATAAACTAGCACTAATTAAGAGTGTATTATAAAAATTCGACAACTGTACCGACTGAAATAGGCCTCTAGCACTAATTAAGAGTGACGTATAAAAATTCGACAACGCTGGGCCTTTGGGGGACTCATGTCAAAGTTGTACCTTGGGGGGGACTCATGTCAAAGTTGGGCCTGGGGGGGGACTCATGTCAAAGTTGTGCCTTGGGGGGACTTCATTCAATAAATCCCCATTCAATAAACCGACTGAAATAGGCCTCTAGCACTAATTAAGAGTGTATTATAAAAATTCGACAACTGTACCGACTGAAATAGGCCTCTAGCACTAAAAAAAAAAAGTGCATTGTGTCTACCACAAATCTTTCTTCTATATTTTCCCATACAAATTTACCCAGTGCAAATTACTTATTAAAATTCCATGATGAATGGAGTCGATTTTTATTTCATAGAAGTATAACATGAAATGTTTGGTAAGAATAGACTATTTGCCGATATCAGAAAAAATGCCTTTTTTTCAATGAACAAAATCAATAAAGGATGAGGGTCTATTAGGGGGGTTTTTGGCCCTAAAATTAAGGAAAAAATCGGATTGATCACATATGTAAATTTTATGCATTTAATTATTTTAGAACATGTACATTTTAAGCTTCATATATATATATATGTATATATAAACATTATTCCAGTAAATGTTTGTTCCCAAGGGCCCAAAGATTCACAATTTTGCATTTTTGGCCAAAATTACCCCATTTTCAGAGACTTGACCTACTTTTTTTTTTATATGAGCACAAAGGAGCAATACTTTCTTATTGAAAAATAATCAGAAAAATAATCAGCATATACGACATAAAATATACTATCTGTCTAAAATAACAAGATACTGTGATTGATGCTTGTACCGATATCAGCTCTTTTTCTCATCTATTGTCCAGTCTACTCACAGTTCACCAAAATACGTTCCCTTCAAAGGACTGTCAAGGTGTTTAGTCAACCCCTCACGGAAAATGGAAAAAGTAAATACAACAGATGTTTCGGATGTAAAATACAAATTATAACTCATCACCATTACGATTGGGACACATGTGCTCTTTTGTTAATTAAACCCCTATTACTTTTCATTTCCAGGTGAAAGCTTTATGCTATATACCCTTATCAATTTTCTAAGAAAAAAAAAAAAAAAAAAAAAAAAATGTTATTTTGCGATAGACTATTTTGACGATAATTTCAGTTCGATTATACTTCTCATTACCATTGATTCATCTTAATTTCATTTTCTTCCGTACCTTTAAAAGTAAATTTTTATTAATACTTGTGTTGTATTGTGTGTTTTCATTAGTATTATAAGCTTTTTCGATCTTTAGGCATTAATTATAAAATCCATATATGATGAAGAGAACTCCATTTGGTGCTCAAAAGGAAAAAAAAAAAAAAAAAAAAACAGCGCCTGCTAGAAATTGAAATGGAGTTTGTTTGAAACAGCAAATATATAGAAGATATTTAAAAGATTCCCGATTGCTAAGCAACAGGTTTTAACGTCAAGTTAAAGTCTTCTAATATTAAGATAAGGGCTTTATCCAATGAGCTTAAAATTGATAGGTATGTTACTGATCAACGTCGCACGATTTGTTTAGATTTTGATGAGTTAATAGTTAGTTAATTAATTAGTTTAATAGGTTTTTTTTTTTTTTTTAACAGGAATTCAAGCAGAAATTATTTGTGATTACGGTTTATGGACTCTAATTATTTGAAGTGCGCTAGCGTTTAAACTCCACATTCAATTAAAATATGAATTTATAGGCATGTTATAGGTTATTATCGCAAAGAATGTAGATATTTACAGGAGTTTAGAACTCATAACTTTTTTTTTTTTACCAGTACAAAAAGTAAATTTTTTATGCATTGGTGTGTGCAGGCTCTAAGTGCTTAAAAATCGATTTAGTAACTTTAAATTTTAAATTGCTTAAAGCATAATAAAGATGAATAGTTGATATTCTGAGATTAATATTTATAACTCTTTCTACAGGGGCACACAAAAGAATTTGGATACATCACGGTTCATCAAACAACATACAACTTGGGGGGGGGGGATACTCAAATCCACTATAATGGTTTTCACTTTTATTTACTTACCGGCTTATTTGAATTTATTTACGCAATTGTTAATTATTAGTTATTCAGAGAGTCGAGTGCAATCGCTCCAAGGTTTTGATATATTCCTCTTTTCATTATCTGTTCAGAGTTGCATATTTCAATAGGGTTATGAGACAGAAAGAAAAGAAAAATATAGTTTTTATATTAGTTTTTACAGATTTCAACATAATTATGTTCAATCATTTACAGTATAAAAAATAATTAATTGATTTTTGAAATTAAATTTGATATTAATGAATTTAAATTATTTAAAATATTAAATTTGATATTAGTGCATGCATCTTTATCTAATGTACATTTAAAATGATGTTGGGGGCAATTTTCATGCAGAGCAGTTTTATCATATATATCTACTTTTCCGTCTATAGAGGTACAGGGATTACAATTTCATAATAATTCCATCTTTTTTCTTTAACTGCGTTTATAAGATTAAATATAATTTAAAATTTATTGTCTAAGGCTCATATGAATCTTAAGATAAGTTTTG
The DNA here is from genome assembly GCA_963930645.1 of Salticus scenicus. Taxonomy (NCBI): domain Eukaryota; kingdom Metazoa; phylum Arthropoda; class Arachnida; order Araneae; family Salticidae; genus Salticus; species Salticus scenicus. The sequence continues at coordinate 80,127,273 of OZ005650.1, forward strand.
TTTCCTGGGAAGAGAGACACGGAAAAAAGCCCCACGGAAAAAATCATCCCTGAAAACAAAAAAATTCCCCATAAAAAGTTCATATATCAGTGGATAAATGCTTTTATAGCAAATTTTTACTAACTCGCTTTCTTGTTTGTTTGTTTGTCCAGTACAAATCTTTCAGTTGATTTTTAACTAACTTCCCGACAAGCTATTCATCTGAAACTTTTAGAATAGCTCAGAACATGATGACTTTTATTTTTTTTTTTTTTTTTACTTTTAGCCAATTGTTTCGGGACCGTACTGCTTTCGGTAGCGTTTATATTATTCAACAATCATATAATTTCCCGACTAGCTTGACATTTGAAACTTTTAGAAATTCTAAAAGCCTGATTAAGGCCTACTGGGGCCCAAGGCCCAGGACGATTTTGGTGCCCCCCCCTCCAACAAATTTAAGTAATTTTCTCAAGATATATATCTAATTTGTGCAGAAAGTTTGAATGTTGAGGACAAAATTAAAACATCTTCTTCATAAGAAATTAGTTTAAAATTATTATTTGCAAAGAAATCTCAAATCATGATTATTTTTGGATGGAATATGCTAATAAAAAACTAAAATAGTTTAGACAGAAGTTCTATAAATAGTACGTCAACATCAACATGTTTTTATCAACCTTCTTGATTGAGTCTGGAATCTATTCAAAAGTTTCACTTGCAATATCATAATGCTGGAAGATGTTTTATTTTATTTTATCTCAGACTTTTCAATTAAAAAATTAAGTACTATTTCAACTTATAATCACCCCAAGGGATAGTCTAAAGACATGCCATCACAATTTTCAACTTTCGCCTTAAGTACAAAGAGTTTTCAAAAAAGGCTTCATTTTGATTGATTAATCTCATCTTAAAGTTAAAAAATATAACTGGATATTAACTTGAGGTATAGGTTCAGTGGATACGCTGTATTAGAGCATAGGTTAGGAAATTGATGATGGTTTGGCATCCACCCCGAGGTGTAGTCCAGAAATATGATATACAAGTTTGATCCTCCACAAACGGGATTAGATTCCAAGTAAAGATTATTACCATTAGCTAGATTTCAGTTAATTTTTTTAAGAAAATCTTTGCCAAAATAGCACTTAAAAATTTTAAGATTATTTTGGTGCCCCTGCATAGAGGTGCCCTAGGCCAAGGCCTAGTTGGCCTGTGCGATAATCAGGCCTTGTTAGAATAGCTCAGAACACTATGGCAATGCAGTATTTTAATACTTTTAGTCAATTAATTCGGCTCCTCGCTGCCTTCAGTAGCATTTATATGATTCAACAATCATATAAATTCTCGACTAGCAAGAACATTTGAAACTTTTAGAATAGCTCAGAATCCGATGACAATGCATTTTTTCAATACTTTTAGCGAATTGTTTCGGCTCCCGCTGCTTTCGGTAGAGTTTATATGAATCAACAGATATATTATTTAACAAACTTCCCATTGGAAATTTTTAGAATAGCTCATAATACGATGTTTTAAGTTTTCAAAGCTGAATTTTTGTAATTAATTATGTTTATATCGGGAGACGAAATAAATAAATAAATAAATAAATAACCCCGTAAAAAAGCATCCTTAGATGAAATATTAAGGTATTAAGATTTCCATTATGATATTGCAGGTCAATTACAAATTACAAAATAGTTATTCGAAAACAACTGCTTTGAATTGAACATTTTTAATGATAAAATTAATAATTAATTATTATACCTTTAATACACTGAGAAAAAATATATATACCGCCTTCCTCTAGAATGAATAAGTGGCCATTTTCTAAATCCCTTAACTTGAAATATAGATTTCCGAGCTATGCGCATAAGGCACGCCAATAAACTGAATAGACGAAATGATCGAGAATTTCTAGTCTACATATTTCTAGATGATGAAACAATATTCTGAATATTCTGAATATTTTGTATTGCGAGAAATTCTCGCTTGATTTTCTAGAACTGGGTACTAAACCAAGATTATAGTTGCTGAAACCCGCCTCTGTAGTCACACTTATTTGCAGAGATTTTTTAATAACTTTGCCCTCGATAGGCAAACGCTCTAGAATTCTAATACGAGCTTCTAGAACTCGCTTTTTAAGGTGACTAGAATTTATAAGGATGACACGGAATTATTTTTTCTAGAGCCACAATTTAGCTTCTAGATGTCAGTTCCAGAATTATTTCTCACTGTAAATATTCTGACATTTCGCTCTGGAAAGAAAGTCATTGTTGTAACGCTTTAACAGGTCTATAGCACAGAACTGCATATAGTTTTATATTTCGATGAATCTTGACCTATATTATTGCCTATCAACTTTTGGTGTCAACTGCTCAACAGGTGGCTCTGTTATACAGGGATATCCACAATTTAAGGGAAGGCTATATCTCAGGAACTATTGCACAAAAATACATATACATTTATATATAGATGCAACATGATATAAATTAGTGCTTGTCAACTTTTGGTGTCAAATGCTCAACAGGTGGCACTGCTATGTATCGGTTTCAACAGTTTAAGGAAAGGCTGTATCTCAGAAACTACTGCATAAAAATGCACTTTGTTTTAGTTTAAAAATATGTCTTTAAATTAGAACTGAAATGAATCACGCTAAAAAAAAAAAAAAAAAAGAAAGAAAGAAAGAAAAGAAAAGAAAAGAAAGAAAGAAATTAGATTAAAATATATTTAAAAATAAATAAATAAAACTTTCATATTTATCAGTTTTAAGATGTGACAGCTTCAGTATGTCCATTTGTTGCTTCGTAGGTGGGTATATGTGGTAGAGGGGTTATATGTGGCTATTGTAAACAAAGAAATGAAAAAGAAAAATCATTCAGCATGAACGCCATACACCTGTTAAAGTATTTCAACATTAATTTTCTTTCCAGAACAAAATGCAAAATACTTAGCAGAGGCATAATATTGAATAATCAATCCTATCACTAAAAATGTTCGATTCGAATGAGTTGTTTACTATTTCAGAATTTTTATTTCCTATTGACCCGCAATACCATAATGGAATCTGTAATACATTAATATGTCGGCTCCTTTTTCTCCGTGATGCTTTTCTCCGGGTTGCTTTTTTCCAGGAGTGATTTTTTTACGGGGTGCTTTTTTTCCGAGGTGATTTTCTCCGTATCCCGAGAAGGATATGTTTACGCAAACATGTATCTTTTTCTGTGCGATTTTTTCCGAGATTCAAAATAAATAGGGTTATATAGAATTAGTCAAACACTCGTTAGTTTTAAACAAACGTGTGGGCAAAAATGTTCTCCCTCTCTCTCTGTATATAAATTATTCTGTGTATTTTATCGTTAATGAAAATGCTCAGTCGTTCATTCTTTATCGATTAATCGATGTTTGCAAAGCTTTTATTTTTAATTTCATTTTTCGTTTGCATCATCCTATTCTCCAGTTTGTGTTAAAAATTTTTGCATGTGGCTACTATGCTTTTTTTTAGTTTTCTCTCTGGAATCCATGAAGATTTAATTTAATATTTTATTTAATTTCTCATTCAATATGGTTTTGCTGCTTCGATCGGGGCTGGAACAATATAAATTACTATGATTAGCTATATTGTTTTAACAAATCGATGCAGCTTTCCCAGCTTTATGAAGTACATGCCCCTTGATGAGTACTTACTTCTAATTTTAAGCATTTTAATCCAATTAATTCTGGGGTCATTTATTTGTTTTCTCTGCCATTAAGTTTAATGGCCCCTTTTCCTTATTATTATCATTCATGTCGGCGTAAGTAATTTAAATTGTTTTTGTCTCTTATTGGTTCTTAATCTGTATTACAACAATTTTGTGTCAGTATTTCCTATAAGTTAAAATCAGTTCTATTTTTTTGTGTTGGTATTGTTTTGTATCTATTAATTGCTAAATTTTAAGATTAAATTTTATTACGATATCTATCATTTATATATATCTATATCTATATATTATATGTATATATATATAATAACAGTCTTGTGCGTTTTATTGATATAGATACGATATTCAAATGGAGTGTTCAGAGATCCGTAGTAGCCCCTTTATACAGCAATGAATGTCACATAAAACTGTTTTCGAATATTATTTTCAACTGTTGTTTAAATTACTTTTAAAATGTACCTCTTGCACCTTAAATTGCAATAATCTATTTTTTTTTTTTTTTTTTTTTTTTTCATAAATGCACGGTAAGAGAAGGTAGTGGGAGTAGCACACCAGATTTTTCCTCAAATTAATTCATTTGCAATATTAATGCATATAATGTTATTGGACTGAATATTATTGACTTACTGAGTTAGAATATATGCAACAATACATGAATTACCATGCCTTTCAATTTATCTCAAGTGATTTTTCATTATATCCAATGCAAAATTATTCAATTTTCGGAAATAATATTTTATTCCTACTATTTATTAAAAAAGAAGAAGAAAAGAAAGAAAGAATAAGAAAAAGAAAACATTTCCATTAAATAAACTTTTCGGACTCTCTCTTTCTTTCTTTCTCTCTCTTTCTTTCTTTCTTTTTTTTTTTTTTACGCGATCAGTATTTAAATATTTCCTTTATTTTTATTTATTTATTTATTTATTTTTTTAAATAAGATTTTATTTTATAATATCACTAGCAGGCTTCGCCCGCTTCGCTGGACCCTATTTTTAAATGAATCACTATAATTACTGAATTCTCAAAATTGCATTAATTGCAAAAAAAAAAAAAGCGAAACAAAATCTCATTAGGAAAAATGTCGCACCGGGTTCTCAATGCCTTCGGAAAAAATTCCCAAAATGCTCTAACTCTTATTTCTGTTATTTTCCCCCTTCGCCCCCCCCCCTCCCGTCAGTGGCGGATCCAGAACTTGACTTTTGGGGGGGGGGGGGGCTAAGATTTTTCAAAGTGTTATTCTAGACCAATAAAAAATTTACAACTGCAATATTCAATTGTGAATGTCAGTGTTTTTTTTTTTTTTTTTTGGGGGGGGGGCTTTAGCCCCCTAGCCCCCCCCCCTTAAATCCGCCACTGCCTCCCGTCCCTTCTAATAACGTTACACTTTCGAAAATATCCCCATTCGACTTGCAAGCCTCTAAAACCAATCTATACCAATTTTGAACGGCCTAACTGCATTTCTATTTGTTTTTGCCCATAGCCCCCCCCCCTTACCGCCCCTCCTAATAATTTTACAAATTCAAAAATATCCGCATTCGATTTTAAGCATCGAAAACCATTTGCGTACCAATTTTGAACGATCTAACTGTATTTTTATTTTTTGCCCCCCATCCCCTCCCCCCTTCTCGCCCCTCCTAATAACTTTACACTTTCGAAAATATCCCCATTCGACTTGCAGGCCTTTAAAATCTATCTGTACCAATTTTGAATGCCCTAATTGTATTTCTATTTGTTTTTGCCCATAACCCCCCCTTACCGTTCCACCCCCTTACCGCACCTCCTAATAATTTTACAAATTCGAAAATATCCGCAATCGATTTGTAAGTATCGAAAACCTCCATATACCAAATTTGAACGATCTAACTCTATTTTTATTTTATTTTTGCCCCCCTCTCTCCCCTCCCTCCTTCTCTCCCCTCCTAAGAACTTTACACTTTCGAAAATATCCCTATTCGACTTGCAGGCTATTGAAACCTATCTGTACCAATTTTGAAAGGCCTAACTGTAATTCTAATTATTTTTGCCCCTGCTGCATCTCCCCCCCCTGCTGCCCCACCTGGGGGCTGAATTTTTAAAATTCCAGAAATAAGTTTTTAGATATTTGTATTAGCTATATTTTATAGCAAAAATTTCACGTATATCTGTTTTTTTTTTTTGTTTGAGATATATAGGACTATGCGAAATCGCGTTTTACGCATGTGAAATCCCGTTTTGCCCCCCCCCCCCCCCCGCTCCCCCTTGGGGACCGAATTTCGAAAATTCCAGAAATTGGTTTTTAGACATTTATATTAGCTATATTTTAAAGCAAAAATTTTACGGATATCTGTTTTTTTGTTTGAGATATGAAGGATTTATTGAATTCACGTTTTGCCCCCCTCCCCCCCTTGGGGGCGAATTTTTTCAATTTTTCTTTTCCTAAACCATCCCTGACCTATAAGGAAAAAAAAACAAAAAAAGAATGATCGAAATCGGTTAAGCCGTTTACGATTTTATAAAGGACATACAGACAAACATTCATTTTTATATACTATATAGATTTATAATTGTTTGTTGTTATACTGTAATAAAAAATAATTTATAAATGAAAAATATTACTGATTTTATATATATATATATATATATTTAATCTTGATTTCCTATAAAAAATTGTTATGTTGCTTTTAGAATATTCAAATAAAAAGACGATATATGCTGACTGCGCCCAAATGCTGGAATACTGTGAACATAATTTAAAATACTATATAAATATACAATGTCCTTCTCACAGTTGTAAATAGTCAATCATTCATAGTCTTCCTTAAAATAAAAGGAAAAAACAGATTGAAAGATAGAAATTTTTCAAAATATTGTAGCTTAATAGATTTACTTAATAAATATATATATATACATATATTATGTAGCCTTGTATATTGTCTAAAAAAATAGCTAAGTTCGAAAAATGATTTTCATGAATTTATAACAACTATTATAATTATATTTCATTAGGAAGCGCACAAAAATGTCTTCATAGCTTTATTTCGAAAAAGAAAACATTAGAAATATTGCAGTGGTTTTTATAATCGCAGTGCCTCAAAACGCGTAATTATAGAAGAAACACAGTTTCAAAAATTTGACCCAGAAATTATAAGAGGGAGGGGGAGGGACTGTTCTTTCGAGGGAGAAGACGTGAATGCGTCAAGCATTTTTTTTTTTTTTTTTTTTAAATAGGACTGAGGACTATTAGTCTCAATCTGGGATTTTTGCGGCATCATTTTTCGGTAGTTGAACATTTATGGAAATCTAAAATTTATCGAAAATATAAATGAATAATTTGAAAAAAAAAAAAAAAAAAACTAATAGTCCTTCGTCCTAAACTAAATTCTGCTTTTGCCAGAATTTCGTCAAAAACAGTTTTCTGTTCTTTTTTTTTATTTTTATTTTTATTTTTTTTTTTAAGAAAAAGGAAAGAAAATTAATAATAATCAGTATCGTTACAAACTATATCGAAAAAGTTTATTTTAATAATTTTGAATCAGGAAATAAAAATTGCGCGTGCAATAATATAAAATAAAAATAAGTAAAAAAAAAAATGAATTTAATGATTTAATTTCTATCTTAAAAAGTAGATGTAAAATTTAAAGTTTAATTTTTTTGGCAACAATAACAATTATAAGCTAAAATAAATAATTTAATGAAAGTTTAGGAGTAAGAATTTCTAATTTTATTTCTTCTCTTTCTTTTCTTTTCTCTCTCTCTTTTTTTTTTTTTTTTTAATGGATCAAGCTTTAATTTATTAAAAGTTTTTTATTATTCCCGTGAAAAAAATTTAATTTCGTTGTGAAATTTTGTGTTATAGTTTCAAAGAATATTTCTGAACATCGCTGACTAATTTTCTGTTGCATTAATTATTTTTTAAATGTATTACTTATCAATAAATATGTAGTGTTATTTTATCATTACTTATTTTTATTTAATTAATTATATCGCATTTCTTTTAATATAAAAAATTCAGGATGTATTTATGTTTGAATTATACAGCCATGACAATTATAATCAGGTACTGGAATATCAGCATTACTTAATGGTATTACAGCATTACTTATAGCAATAGCATTACTTATCAGGTACTTAATGATCCAGGCCCTTTTAATTTCGATTTTAAAGTTAAATTTTGAGAAGCCGGTTTCTTTTTAATTGTTTATTAAACGTTTGTGTCAACTTCAAGTAAAGTAACAGTGCTTGTATTTTTCCACTTTTACGAAAAATAATCTGGTATTGCATTCACACCACTTTCTCATATCCTATATTAATATACATATATTATTCCAGTTTAAAATGTAAGGTATTTTAACATTTCAAACACGTTTTAAACAACAGGATAAATTATTTTTAGTATCAATTGTTATTATTTTTATTGTAGGGCTTTTGCTGGAATTCGATAATCTATCTCTCATACAACCTACAGCCGAGGTTTCAAAGCATATTGATAACAATGCAACAGGAAATGACCAGACCTTTAGGGCTTATTTGGAGGGGATGTTGTCTAGGGTGCCTCGATAAGATAAGAGTGGCGACAGATCTGTGACAGATTCTCATTGGACAAGACTGACCATCAGCCGCCCGGGGCGATTGTTGGATGATGCTCCATAGGTTTTACATTGAGAGTTTCGCATATGTCGAAAAAAGCATTTTTATCTCTTGATATTAAGTAAATTTGATTTTTTTTTCTTTCAGAAATACATTAAGAAAGGTTATTTCTAAAATATCAAAACATATTTTACTGAATAAAGTTAATTATTAATCTGTTTTATTGACTTTATTGAAGAACGTGAGAGGCAGATTCTTTTACTAGCCTGTTTCATAGCTTATAAATTGATATAAATAGAAAAAATACTGTATGATTATTTGCATAACTGATCTGTAATCATCTTATTTATTAAATATATTACTTTTGTCCAATTTTTGTGCTATTTTAAATTAAAAAAAATAATGATTTTATTGATAACGGAAAGTAGAAACATTTGGCGATATTTAACATGGTACTTGGCGAGAGATTCTTCGCCAGTGTTTTGACATATTTTCTTAGAGAAAGCTAAAAGCTTTATAAGTGTGTATCTCTGTGTGTATTATATGTAAGAGTATGTACTAAGGAATATATAAATTGTTTCTTATTTATTACGTCTGACTAATTTCGAATTAATGTTTAATTTTCTTCAATAAAATTCATAGTTATTTACTATTTTGAAAATAAAGATAAAAAAAAAATTATACAGACACGACATTATTTCATTATTTAAAACATGAAAATCTGACATTGACAGGTTTTAATTTAGTGCCAGAGGCCTACTGCTAAACTTGTTAATATCGACAAATTCTTCTTTAGTTAATTCGTGACGATCTAAATTCCATGATAAAGTTTTCATTAAATCAAACCAATGTGTTTCAGCTGCAGATATTGTAACAAATAACGTTGGAAGTCCAAACTGTCTTATAGCCGCAAAACAACGTTTTTTCTCTTTTTCCCAATGAGGGGGAGGTGTGCCTTGGGGGGTACTCATGTCAAAGGTGTGCCTTGGGGGGGGGACTCATGTCAAAATTGTACCTTGGGGGGGACTCTTGTCAAAGTTGGGCCTTGGGGGACTCATGTGATGTCAAAGTTGTGCCTGGGGGGGACTCATGTCAAAGTTGGGCCTTGGGGGGGACTCATGTCAAAGTTGGGCCTGGGGGGGTTTCATGTCAAAGTTGGGCCTTGGGGGGACTTCATTCAATAAATCCCCATTCAATAAACCGACTGAAATAGGCCCTTAGCACTATTAAGAGTGTATTATAAAAATTCGACAACGCTGTACCGACTGAAATAGGGGTACCTTGGGGGGGACTCATGTCAAAGTTGGGCCTGGGGGGGACTCATGTCAAAGTTGGGCCTTGGGGGGGACTCATGTCAAAGTTGGGCCTGGGGGGGACTCATGTCAAAGTTGGGCCTTGGGGGGACTTCATTCAATAAATCCCCATTCAATAAACCGACTGAAATAGGCCCTTAGCACTATTAAGAGTGTATTATAAAAATTCGACAACGCTGTACCGACTGAAATAGGGGTACCTTGGGGGGGACTCATGTCAAAGTTGGGCCTGGTGGGGACTCATGTCAAAGTTGTACCTTGGGGGGACTCATGTCAAAGTTGGGCCTGGGGGGGACTCATGTCAAAGTTGGGCCTGGGGGGGGGGACTCATGTCAAAGTTGGGCCTGGGGGGGACTCATGTCAAAGTTGGACCTGGGGGGGGACTCATGTCAAAGTTGGGCCTTGGGGCGACTTCATTCAATAAATCCCCATTCAATAAACCGACTGAAATAGGCCTTTAGCACTATTAAGAGTGTATTATAAAAATTCGACAACGCTGTACCGACTGAAATAGGGGTACCTTGGGGGGGACTCATGTCAAAGTTGTGCCTTGGGGGAACTTCATTCAATAAATCTCCATTCAATAAACCGACTGAAATAGGCTCTTAGCACTATTAAGAGTGACGTATAAAAATTCGACAACGCTGGGCCTTGGGGGGACTCATGTCAAAGTTGTACCTTGGGGGGGACTCATGTCAAAGTTGTGCCTGGGGGGGGACTCATGTCAAATTTGTGCCTTGGGGGGACTTTATTCAATAAATCCCCATTCAATAAACCGACTGAAATAGGCCTCTAGCACTAATTAAGAATGTGTTATAAAAATTCGACAACTGTACCGACTGAAATAGGCCTCTAGCACTAATAACTAAAAAATAATTCATTAGTTTCTTTTTTCCTTTTTCTTTCTTTCTTTCTTTTTTTTTTTTTTTCCTTTGAAAATAGTGAGTTTTGAAAGTATTAAAATTTATAAATATATTTAAACATTTTACAAATTTTGTTTCTTTTTAATTGTTTTTAAAACATTTATTTTGTGGGGGGCAAATTATTCCTCCCCTAGAAATGTTTATATAGGGTGTGAATTAAATCTGATGATACCTTTGATTAGAAAAAGAATGATGATACGATTTTAGATTAAATTACATGGTGTGTCACTCACACGACTTTTTCTTACACTGCATTTCAATTTTATAAAGACAAATCGCATATTAAGTCTTAAGATCAGTAAAGTAAAATAATATTGTTCAATGTACTTTAAAATTAATCTAAAAAAGGTGTAGGTCATTGTTTCATTTGGCATAAATTTCTATGTGAGGGGAGCTGCCGCCCTCCTAACCCTCCCCACCCCGTTTAATTATAGTGCTTACAATTAAAAAAAAAAAAAAAAAAAAAAAAAATTAATAAAGTCTAGTTTTAAAAACCTTTCTTTCTTTCTCTGTATAAGTGTATGTTACAAAAATTTTGTGGTAGCTCGAGATCAAGATCTAATGCACAATATTTTACGAAAGTTTTTATTTTGTCGCATTTTAGCATAAACTGGTGTCTTTCAACTTTTGGTGCATATTAGTTGACAAATGGTGCTACTATGCTGAAATTCCTGTTTTTTTAGGAAAGCTAGATCTCAACTTCTATAGTGTATAAATGTATCAAACATGATAGTTAAGATGGTTAATATGTGTAAAGTAGGTGAATTATTGCTTAAATATATTTAAATCTAAAAAAAAAAAAAAAAAAAAGAGGACAAAATAAAAGAAACAAAGCAAAATAAAATGCTACCGTTTTATATTTTATTGATAAATGTGCTTATCAATATCTCCTGGCCTTCCTCGCAGATCAATTAAGCACATTTATACAAAATATGCACATAAAAAATTGAAAGTTAGTATCAATTTAAATAATTTATTTTATACATTTAATTAATTAAAACAAATAATATAAAAACCATAAATTCTGAAATCCTGCAATAATTATTTCGGGTAGAAAAAATTTGAGCTCATATATTCATCAACAAGGCACGAGTGTAGGTAGAAAGCAACGATGCATTGTAACTACCTAAAAGTACCACTTTTTCAGAACCTTGAAGACAGGACAATATCCCCCCCCCCTCCTGTTAAATCGTGAACATAATATCAAAATGCAAAAAAAAAAAAAAAAAAAAAAAAAAAAAAAAAATCTGTAAAGAATTAGAAATGACCAATTTATTCGTACATTCTTATTATTTCAAAAATTAAACTTATTAAGTAAAAAATATTAAAGTTTATTTAAAAGAATTTTTGTGCTACAAAATGAAAAATAATGAAATTAAACCGGGATGCATTATAAATTCTTAAATGAAAAATTTCCCTTAGTTCACAAAAAACAAAAAATTTCTTTAGTTCAGTATAATGTTTTTGGTTTTTAAAAATCTAAGTTAAAAATAATGGTTTAATAATAATAATTATAAATCGAAAATTAACACAGAGAAAAAATAAAAATAATTATTGAATAAAATTGTTAAATGTCGTAAATTTGTGTTTCTAGGAGCAATTTTTCTTTTTATAAATTTAGCAATTTAAGTCTATCGATAACTTGTTATTTGACAAAACTAAAAATAATATAGTGAAAAGAAAATTCTTAATTTCAATACAATTTAAACGAATTATGAATAAATTAAATCTTTTTTTACTTCTAAGAAAATTAAATATCCCGCCAGAAAAGTAAATGTTCACCAGAAACGTTTTCTCGCCAACGTAAGATAAAGATCATATCTAGAAAGAATCAACCCCACTCGTAGTTCACGCAAGCAACCCAAGATTTCATCCACAGCGGTTGCGCACTGAGAACTGTCGTCACTCTAGTAATATAGGCACCCTAATGTTGTCTACTGTGGTACTGACATTTTTCTCGTCTCCAAGAATAATTGCTTTCTTTAAAGTGTTCGAGCGTTTTATAATAGAAAGTGACGTAGTTTGGTTTCACACATCTGCAAACTTATAGTACCATTCCGAAAAAAAGTCGCATGTGTGATTCTGTCAAACATGTCCTACATTTTTTAAATCGACAATTGTTGATACTGTTAAAATTTTAACAGAAAATAAATAAATAAATAAATAAATAAATAGAAAAGAAAAAGGGAGGGTGTTATATTATGAAACAAAAGATTAAAAATTAGAATGATTTTTTATTTGTCAAAGCATAAAAAATATTATTTATGTAAATTGGAATAATGTACTATATTATATGAATCTAAATAATTAATTTTTTTTAAGTACATGTAATGTTTATTCAAAAATATACACAAAAACTCATCTTCTAACCTCATTTTTTTTCTCTTTCTTTCTTATTTCTTTCTACTTCCTCTTCTTTTTTTTTTTTTCTCTTACATCTTTACATTTATTTATCTTTTATATATAAAATTATTTAATGTATATGCATTTTTTTTTTCCATTTTGATTCTAAGTGACAATTCTATTAAACACTTAATTAATACGTCCTGCCCCTGTCCCGGGCGTGTATGTTCGTCTTTTCAAAGTACGATTCTTTGTATTGTATTGCTACCACTGAAACTAGTGACACGATCTGTTAATGCAATAAAATTTAAAATAATCCTGGAAGTGATCTTTACAGTGTTTTTGAAAGATTTACTCATTGTAGAGTTTAGAGAGGACGGTGGATTGGGAAGCGAATTCCTTTAATTTTCGTCGGCAGTAAAGGGTTTAATACACAAACATGAAAATTGTCGTACATTTTACACACATTAATTATACGAATAGAGAACTCAAAGTAGTATCGTTTGAAAATTATGGTTAATGTGAGTTTAAGGGGAAAATATTGTCTTATAATCTTATAAAGTTTTTTAATTAATCGTTATTTTTATGCAATTTTTCATATTATACACGTAATCTTTTGAATTAAAAATTCTTAAACAAAAAAGTTGTTAAATTTGGTAATTTCTTAAAATTTAAATAAAAACATGGAGTATTGGATATTACCCTGTTTTTAATTACTTCGATTCTTGATTGTTTGTTTGTGTGTCCTGTACAAATCATGCAATCGACTTTTAACTAACTTCCCGACTAGTTAGACATTTGAAAATTTCAGAAAAGCTCAGAATACGGTGACAATGCATTTAAAAAATATTTTTAGCCAACTGTTTCAGGTACTCGCTGCCTTCGATAGCTTTTATATGATCCAACAATCATGTAAATTCCCGACTAGTTAGACATTTGAAATTTTCAGAATAGCTCAGAACAGGTGACAATGCATTTTTTAAATACTTTTAGCCAATTATTTCGGATTCCCGCTGTCTCCGATAGCGTTTATGATTCAGCAGAAAATTTAAAAACATGGTATTCCAAAAGTTATTTTTATCTTGTAATTATTTTATACTATTAAACGTATATTTAAATTATAAAAGGATTTGGTTTATAAAAGCTCTTTTTTTTTATTAATTTATGCTCTAATATCTTTATTTTTTTCTTTCTTGCACTTTTTTTTCTTTTTTTTTCTTTTTTTTTTTTTTTTTTTTTTTTTCAATTTACGATAGCTCTAATTTAAAGACATATTTTTAAGGTAAAACATAATGCATTTCAATTAATTGAAATTGGCTACTTATTTTTAAAAAGTGGATTATTTATAGTTAATTTTCTGTATATATAAGAAAAAAGTAAAAGATCCAGAAATTTTTTTGATTTTCGGTTTTCGACGAATTTACACTTTTTGAGATTTCCTGAACACAATTCGACAATTTTTAGTAGATGTTTGTCTTTTTATGTTAGCAGACATTGTGAACAAACACTATACCTCCTGATTCAACTGTCAAGTTGAATTTTCTGATATAATTTAACCAAACTTGATATTTTATTGGTTCTTGACTTGAATAATTGCTGATTATTTGATTATAACATCCAAAAGTTGACATTAGCAGGTTGCGATATCCTCTCATTTCAGGAAAGGCTTGGTTGTTTTCTGTTAGATTCTCCGTTATTTTGCGCTTAATTGATTATTCCACTTTAAATTTCACTTCAGTTTTTCATGTACGATAGGGAGCCCGCTAGCTATTTGCTATTATAGCCGCTACTGAACGAAATCGTACATTAGTGCTCAAGTGTGAAAAAGGTCTCCCCTGAAGAATTTTTTTAACCTTTCTGAGCTTCTCCTATATAACAAAATTTTTCATTCTTATTAGTCTATGTGGTATCAGTGATCTTGTATTTGTTGCTTGGCTTTTACTACGTTTAATAGATCATCATTATTATTATTATATATATATATATAGTATGTAAAATTCTGCTGTTTGAGTTCGAGTGCATATCGGCCAACAGGTGACGCTGTTAGATTTTCAACTTAATCTTGTTTGGGGAAACTATATTTAAGCTTCTACAGTGTTTAAGAATATAAAACTTGGCATGTGCAATGTTCCTTAGATAAAACTATGCTGATTCAGTTTGAATACATATCGAACGACAGGTAGCGCTATTATTCTGCATTATTTTTCGTTTACGTGAAAGCTACATCTGAGCTTCTATGCTATGCACCAAACCCCCGTGTGCTATATATTATAAAAAAAAATATTCTTATTAAATTTGGCGAATATAGGCTGACATGTAAAACTGGTATTACATTCTGTGGTTTCCCAGATGACTGTATCTCAAGAACTATTGGTGAAAATTGTATAGAATAACATATGTAAATGGTGATTATGAGAAGGTAAACTGATTAAATTTTTGTTCATGTTAATCGGTAGGTGACGTTGTTGTGTGAAATGATGTAGAAGAAAGTATTGGATTCGTGAATTTTTCGACTCCTATTTTCAACGAATTTACATGTTTTGAGATGCCCTAAGCATGATTCAACCATTTTTAGAAAATGGTTGCCTGTGTTTATGTTTATGATGTGTTGGTAAAACTTTGTATCTCACAAACCATTAGACAGATTCTAAACAAGATTAGTGTTTGGTTAGACCTTGATTTTATTTGATGAAGATTAGCTTTTGGAATATATCATATCCAATAGTGGCACTGCTATGCTGTGATTCGACCCATTCAATTGGAGATTAGAACTCAGTTTCTATAGTGTATAACAGCATCCAAAATAGTATATGAGATAGACATGTGACACTGTGCTGCTGCATCTTGGGTGCAAATCAGCCGACACATTGCGCTGCTGTGCTGCGATTTAATTTCGTCTATGAGAAGGCCATACCTCTTCTTCTATGACATATAAATGCACCAAACTTTATATGTTGTATGGATAATGTGTGAAACCATGCTGATTCAATTTAGATGCATATCGGATAAAAGGTGGCGTTGCCATGCTGTATAATTATAATTATTATTATTTTCATTTACGGTTTTTCAGCGCAGAACCGCTCGGCCACTGGTGGGGCTTTTCATTTACGGAAAGGCTATATCTAAGCTTATTGGTTATATAAGTATAATAAACTCGTTATATATTTTATTTATTAATTTGTTTTATCTTATTTATTTATTTTTATAACAGAGTCTGAAAAAGCATTGTTTACACGGAAATTTTCTATTTCTATATTTATTATCTGAATGCTTACCTAAAAGATTATTAACAAACGATTTATAAAACGACCGAATTATAAACAAATGATTTAATATTGCATGTATGTCTTGGCATTCTCAGAAACGACTCTGATAAAAGTTTAGGATTAGGATTAGTATTTTGTGTGACGCTAATTCTAATTCAATAAACAATAAAAGTCTCGTTGTCCTAAATTAAATCTTTTTTTGTATTAGAATTTATATCTTACTTAGAAACAAAAAATTAGCTTCAGCTTCTTTCTTTTTTTCATAAATACACATTTTCAGTTTTTACACGCATTCTTTTGTATTTAAAATTGCTACTAAAAAAAATATCTGTATGTGCAGTTTTTTTAAATGCAATTCAATGACTGGTGATTTAGCTTATTTTCTAGATTTATTTTCCCTTATTTTCTTTTATTTGTCTAGCAAGAAAGTGAGTGTAATGTCATTCTCTTTTTTTTATCTGCTGACATATTGTTTCGATGTACATAATATTCTTCGCTATCGAAATGCCCAGAAGAAGATTAATCGGTTGGATTGAGAGGCAAATAATATAGAGAAGTTCATGGAGATATTCTTCGTCATGTAAATAAAATTGCTGATAGATCTTTTTCTTTCTGAAGGATATAATAGCAATTACCAAGAAAGTTTTTTCACTGAAGTTTTGAATTTCTACATTTGTTATTTAAATCCTTACTTAATGTTTACTAGCACATACTTATTACGGCATCCATTCGTCTGCTACTAATAAGTTTAGTTTTCTAAATTACTCATGTCAAATTTAATCCAATTTAGTGATTACAGTGCACCCTTTTTGAAAAAACACCTTTCATAAGTGATATTTATAAAATAACTTTCATTAAAGTGCAAAGTATAATGATATAAAACATCATTTTCTATCTCTCTGTCTCCAGCTCCCCCATCTCTACCCAGACATATGTAACATTCACTTAATTTTTTATTCACAGAAAGTGACATTTGCACAAAATGTCAATAAAAAAATCGATAATAAGTGTTGTTTAAAAATAATTTATTTTTCATTTCCCCCCCCCCTTTTTAATATAAATAGCTAGCAGGGTGATAAGAAAACAACCACATTTTTTACTCTGCTCCCCTCTTAGCAACTCCTCCCCCCCGATATGATTAACACTCACTGTAATTTATCATTAAAATTGGTAAAATGGTGATACAAAAAAATCTTGTTATTTTCCTCTGCCTATTCCCCTTTAGCCTCCTTTCCCCTTTAGTCTGATACTTACTGTAATTTTTTCACAAATTGTACGTGATTATACAAAGAAACGTGATTATACAATCCGTAAGAAATTGGTATAAAAATAATTATTTTATTTCGATCTGGTCCTACCCCCCCCCCCTTTCCCCAGGTATATACTAAGTGAATGTTATACCAAATCAATTGAAATTTTTTAAAATGTAATTTTAAAGTCATTCTTTAAATTCATTGTTTGATATTTATTACTTTTACGATTTGCAAATTTCATTCCAAGTGCCTTTTTTTCTGTGTCTTTTTTTCCGGGATACATTCGCTATACGTGATCTCAACCACCAATGTTCTAAAAACATTTTATATTAAATTTCAAAATATTCTTTGCTTTGCATAAGGCTTTATTTCCAAATGTCTTTCATTGTTCATCCATTTACGTCTTCTTTCCCGACGTTTGATCTTTGTAATGATAAATTATCATACATATACATATTTTAATATTTTTTTAAAACGTATTAAAAGCCAAGCAACAGATTTAAGATTACTGAAAGCATATAGACTAATAAGAATAAAATTTCACGTATATATATATATATATATATATATATATATATAAATAATAGATAGCGTAATAAAATTTAATCTTAAAATTTAGCAATTAATAGAACTAAAACAGTAACAGCACACTAAAATATAGAACTGAATTTAACATAGAGGAAAGAATGACACAAAAAGTTGCGATATAGATGATGAACCAATGAGTTACCATATTAACTTAAAATACTTACGCCGACCTGAAGGATAATAAAAAAGGACCATTAAACTAGTGAAAGAGAAAAAAGATAATAAACCAAGTAATCAATTGGATATAAATGCTTAAAATTAGAAATATATACTTATCAAGGGGCGCATACTTCATAAAGCAGAGAAAGCTGCAATGATTTATATATATAATATATATGATATATCTCATTATACATAATTCATACATCTTTTACTGTTAATTTAAATTTGAGATAATTTATGGATTAAGTATAATATCACATACACGCACACACACACACTCATATATATATATATATAGGGGCGTATTAAAGGTAAAGGCATATTTGAGCTCAAGCCCCCCTCCCCCTCCACTATATATCGCAAAATTTTCTTTTGAGACCAAATGAAATAATCAAAACCAAATTTTAAAACTAAAATATATCCATTGATTTATCGTAATTAATATTAAACACTAGAAAATAAAAATGTTTTTTAGTCGTTTTTTAAATGAAATGTTTGGATCCTTATAATCTTTTAATTGCTTAAATATATATATATATATATATATATATATATATATATACACTTGGCACATTTTTACACTTTTAAATAAAAAATATAAAATTTTTTCATGGATTTTTCCAAAGTCGTTTGACTTTTCTAATGTTTTCGGCCGATCAATAACCAGATTATCAGCAAAACAGTATATATTCTTGAATGGAATATTAAATCATATTGATTTTAAATTTTAAAAGTTATTTTATCAGTCCTTTTCAACGAGAAAAAAAAAAAAAAAAAAAAAAAAATAAGTCATATCGATTTTAAAATTTAAAAGTGAGTTTATCAGTCCATTTTCAACAGAAAAGGAAAAAAAATTTCACCCTGGCATAGCGCGGTTTACTAATGAACGCTAATTCTCCAGAAAATTAAGATAATTCAAATTAAATTGCCATTAAATATTTTTTTTTTTTTTTTAATCAATATTCCTTAATTTTTGAAGAAACCAGATTTCTGTTTTAATAATCAGGGCAAAACGTTTTCATAAAAAAATTGTGAATATTACAATATAAACTATATGATAATATGACAACATAAACAATATGATAATATGACAATATAAACTATATGATAGTGCATTACTTTTGGTCTGGAGTGTTATTTTATTTAAAACTTAACATGAAAGGCAAAAATATGCTTTGCAAGGGCAGCAAATAAACTAGTTCGGACCCTGCTTTCAAATTCGTTCCAAGTATGTTGCAATAGCTCTCTGACTTTCTTGAGAGATCATCTTCCTTCCAATAGTTTTTCCTTTTTCTTAGAACAGTTAGTAAGAAGTAAGAAACATACCGCTGGAAGGAAAGACATAGGCTTTGTATAGTACTGAAGCGCAGAAATGCTGCTTTTCCAGCCAATTGTTTTTAAATGGTCATCTGGAAGTAGCAAACATGAAACACAAACAGATGTACAACAGTTAGTTTTCTTGTGAATTGTAATTAATCAAACGGTATACCGCTTATATGCTGGATTGCACACATGTGACATGTGACAAGAAACACCTTTTGAAGTTGAATATAACATTAATTATATAACTCCATTAATTCAAAAATTAACATACCAACTAAATGGTTAATTCGATTTTTTGCGGGATATAACCATCTGCTACTTCTTTTTCTACTGAGTCTTAAATTTTGTATTCTAAATTTTACTTTATATATATTTATATATATACACACACACATACAGATTTATATTATTAATACTGGCAGATAAAACAAATTTTCTTTGCAAAAATTGAAAAATATATATTATTCGATCGGAAAATATTTTTTTGACGTGTAAGTTAATGATAGAGATAATTATTTCTCGTTACTAAGTATAAAAATTCTGAAAGTAATAAAATAATAATCTCTATTTTCTGAACACTATAATGTATAATAACAAAATATTCGTTGATGTTATATATCCATATTATTTCATGAGCAAATTATCAGAGAGAAAAATATTATCCACTTGTCTCCTTTAAATGTATGTGTAAATAATTTTAGAATTTCTATATATATAAATAGCTGTAAGTATTTAATTCTTAATTAAAAACACCTAACTTTTATAATTTGGATTCTTCACTATATATTCATCAATTAAACCTTAGTAAGAAAAGAGAAACTGTCATTTTTAGTTAGTGGGGAAATAATAATAATAATAATAATAATAGAAAAGAATTCTATTTCAGCATATTAACTCAATTAATGAGGGGATCTAATTTTTTTTTTTTTTTTTTTTTTTTTTTTTTTTTTTTTTTTAATGTTCCGTTATTTTTTCTGTTTTAAATTCTTAAATTTTATTCAATTTGCGTGTTTTTCACTTTAGCCATCTGCATTTCTTAGCAAAGATAACTTTCTTTTCTTTTTTTTTTTTTTATGTTCCGTTATTTTTTCTATTTTAAATTCTTAAATTTTATTCAATTTGCGTGTTTTTCACTTCAGCCATCTGCATTCCTTAGCAAAGATCACTATTCTTTTCTTTTTTTTTTCATTCTTTTGCATTAAGTAATTGGAAATTTACAATTTACTTAATATGGCCGAATAGGGCATAATTTCTCATTCATAAATGTCCATTTTGAGGGATATTTTCATCAAAAAGATGTCAGAACACTTTAAACTATCATTTAGGATACTGGCATGAACGTTCCTGACTATGAATTTTTTAATTTAAAAATTTCATAAGTTATGTTGAATTTACGATATACTTAACATGGCAGAATAAGGCAAAATTGAGTATAAATGTGCATTTTGAAGATCATAAATATATCGGACAAATTCAAAATAGCATTTATGATTGTACTTGTAAGAACATTATTGACTACAAGTATTTAAATAGGAAAATTTCGTAAGTTATTCAAAATTTAAGATTTCATCAATATAGCAAAATTGGGTGATATTCCATTTAAATATGCATTATGGTCAATTGTTGTATTGGAAACAGTTGTATGAGAAATAAACTACAAATTTAATCCCAATAAAATAAATTAATAGATTAGTATAAGAAAAACACATCGAACTGAACTGTGGGTAGCCTATTAGGCGGGGATTTCCTTCTGTCACTGTATCAAGCTTTGGTCAAATTCATTTCTTTTAACATGATTATAATATGTCCCGCACTAGAAATTTATGATAACATAAATATGATGGGGAACTGAGCAGAGTCCACCTATGCCAACTAGTTTTGTATATTTTAAACAATCTAACTTTTTTAAAGCGAACTTTAAGGGGGATCTGGGACACCAATTATTATTATTATTATTATTTTTTTTTTTATTGAAGAATTGCAGTAATTATTTTTTCTAAAATTGAAGCTTATTTGACGACGAATTTGAGAAAAAAATAATCTTTAAAAAAAATTTAAATAAAATTTTAAATTTTAAATTTTTGGTAAATTTTAAATTTGTTATATCTCATGAACTAATGGTTCAATTTACAAACTTTTTTCACTGTTATATACAGAAAAGATTTATCTTCAATTTGTCTTCAGGATTTCTGATTATAATAATAAGTTTTTTAAATATTAATTTTAATTTGAAAAAAGTACTTATTTCATGCGTAACTTTACATGGATTAACAAACTATTTTTGCTCCTAATTAAAAGTCCCAAAGACAATTTATTAAAAATACACTACAGAACTTATGTGCAAAATTTCAGCCATGTATCTCAGAAGGAAGTAGGTCAAAATGTCCTGTACTGTAATTTTATGAGAATGTAGATATGATGGGAAACTGAGCAGCATCGACATACGCCAACTACTATTTTGAATGTAATTGATGGAAGTACTTTGCTATATTTTACTATTCTAACGAAATATTTTACTATTCTAACGAATTCTGTTCAATAAATAAATTAAATTAATTATATCCATACAGCAAACAAAATATCTTTGAAGATCTATTTTCAACTCTGGTTCTTTTGTATAATATCACGTTTTGAAGCGCCCTGATTATGAAAGTTCCCCTACACTTAGAGATTCTCAAAATAAAATTTATACTGTCTTATTACCATAAGCATTGAAATTTTAACAAATAGACTGATTACACACTATATACCAGAAGAAACACATGAATAAACTAAATTTCAAAATAAATAAATATGAAATTATTAATCTATTAAAAATAATAAAAATACAAATTTCGAGTTAACAAGGTTACTTTAAAAAATTCAGACAATTTAAAAACCCATTAGCAGAAAAAGATTTTCGCCTCCGTGTATAGTAGTCATTCAATTCAAAGCATAGCTGCTTGTGTTGATTGCTTTTTTAAGCTATCATATCACAGATTGTGGCAAACCATTCATAATAGGGAAAGAAAACCCCCAGCCCCGACACCGGTTTTAAAAGACTGCACTTGTTCTTTTCTTCTAATTCAGGAAGGGAAGGGAGGAAAAGCCCTCAAGACATTAGTCATTATTGCATATGGTATATAGAATATAATCATTATTTCACCGACCGATGAAAATTCATAATAATTTAGTGATACATTCCTTGTATCAGGCAAAGGGGTATTTTGTGTTTTCATTTAAAAGAATCTGGCGTGTCACTCACTCGACTTTCCCTTACCCTGAAATTAATTACTATAAATACAGGTTGGAGATTAAGAGGTAAGATAACGAGTACTGTTATGTAAACCTATGTTAAACAATTCAAATTAGACTTCGGAAGACTTTGATAATTAGTTCTGTGTGAGGGGGGCTGCTGCCGCCCCTCAACCCCCTGTTTCATTAATGCGCCTACATTTAGATACAATTTAATTAGGTTATTAAAAAATAATTCCGCTTTTAAAAAATATTTTTTTAAATTATTATTTAAAAAAATTATCTTTTATAATAATGCAGACAATTTCCATATTAGAGAAGTAGTATAACACTACATATAAAAAAAATAGTCCATTTTTTTTTCTCAATATTAAAGAAAAATATATATAAATAAATAAATAAATAAATAAGATTTTTTTTTCTAAGGTTTTTTTTTTTTTTTTTTTTTTTTTTTTGTTGTTGTTGTTGTTAAAAAGGGAAAAGATCGATAACTTTATTTTAAAGTATCGCAGATCGATGGTTCAACCATTCGTTTTAAAGGTATTGGCGAGCTATTTTGAAAGATACCCATCATGAAAATTTACTCCGCTCGAGGGCGGACTTCCCCCCCAGGGGGAATCGAGGCTCCTACATGCACTTTTTTTTTCCAGTTGACTATCTCTATTACAAAAAAATGTATATTCGTTTCATTTGGTTTAGTGCAGTCTATATATGTTAAACTCTACTTACCTGCAAATTCCCCCATAGATGTAATGTATTTGAATACTTTTGAGTGTCCCTGTACACAAACCATTTGCTTCATCTCAACGAAAAGCTTATTGTGGCATCCGCTACTATTTGTTCGTGAGATATGCTGTTAACAGACACACAGACCATTCGCTAAAAACATGATTTTCGTATTCAGGGGACCTCAGAACATGTAAATATAACAAAAACTCGCGTTCGAAAATTTGACCATAAAAAAATAATTTCTCGACCCTATGGGTAAGAGAAAGTAAAAAGGTACTTTAAATTTACGATGACTTTTAAACCCCTAGAAAACACAAAGCGGATTGGGGTATTCGAGAAAGGATTTAATTGAAATAAGATCGTCTGACAATATGCATATCTGATAAAGGAGTTTTAGAAAGTAATCTCAGTCTTTAGAGGGCTTTTTTTTTTTTTTTTTTTTTTTTTTTTTTTTTTTTTTACGTTCTTTTAAGTATAAAATTAGAGGGCTTGAAAATATTTTTGTAGGAGACCGTCCACACATATGACATTTTTGGAGAGAACTTGTCCCCCCGCCAGGCAAGCTCGTATAAGAGTTAATATGGAGTCGGTCTTTATAGTATTGAATTGCAGAGTAAGAGAAAGTAGCACACTATATTATTTTAACTAGCAAGCTAACTTTACTTTATAATCTTTCTCAGAAAAACTTTTAATATTAAAAGTATTTTAAAACAGATTTTCTTATTAAAAGCCGAAAGAATAATATTAAGTAATTTCAACTAATTTAATTGTTAAAAATACATTTTTTTTTATTTTTTTTCTCTTTTTTTTAGTTCAAATGGTTTTTAGATTTGTACTGGTCAAGTTTTTAGAACATATTTTTATTTTTAATCATTCACAGAAAAAAAATGTATAGTGGCGGTTGGATGGGTAGATGCTTGATTACGTAGGTAGGCGGTGTTGTTTGGCCGGATGGTTGGGAGGCATTGTGAAGTTAAAAAAAAAAAAAAAAAAAAAAAAAAAAAAAGGAAGAGAAAAAAAAAAAAAAAAAAAAAAGGTCATTACTTTTTTTACCGTAACAGATGGTGCTCATTGAATCCATGAAACACTTCTATCTCTACAAGATATTTTTAATTTGCTAATTTACGTAACTCAAATTAATCTTTGTTATAAATTCAAATTTAATTAAATTTTAACTTTAAGGTTTATTTGTTAAAAATTAGAAGTAACTAATTACACTAAAATATGCACTAAAAATTATTTTACTTAATTGTTCAGTAGATGAATTCTTTTCCTTTATTAACTGTGACTTTAACTGTTTTGAGTCTCATGGCTGTTGTGGAGTGCTTTACCTTTTTCAAAAGTAAATAAAGATAAAATTTAGTAAAGATAAAATTTCCTTAAGGGTGATTTATTATTTTGTGATAGGTGTTTTATGTTTAATAAGTTTAATTCTCTCATGTTTTTTCCACTTCATAAATTTATTTTGAAAAAAATGGTGAATGAAGATTAATGAGTTCATTTCTTTCTTGGATTTTTCCACTTCATAAGTTTGTTTCTAACTTTTTTTTTTTCCACACAAATTGTTTGAAATTATTATCGTGTCTTTTAGGTGACCTCGGACATTGCATGCTGTAAATTTCTAGCAGTTTGCATACAGCATAACAGAAAGATCACCTATTTTGCATACCACATTCATTCAATGCCCTTTAAAAAGTAACGAATTTGTATGCTTCAATATTCGGTTGCTTATTTTTTTCTTTTCGTCAACTTCATTCATTTTTTATAGTTCTTCATGTGGTACTTGGATTCATATAATCCAATGTTGGAAAGGGTTTTCAATATATATATATATATATATATATATTAAAAGTATTTAAAAATAATGTTTTCAATTAAAATCTCAAATAGCTCTATTAAACAAACTAATTTAAGTATTAGTTATTTTTATTATTATTAATTAAAGTAGTTTTTAATTAGATTTTTTAATTATTTTTTTCTTTAATCTTGCAATTTTTTTAGATTAAATTTAAAAGATCTTCAAAGAATTGGAGAATGCCTAAAAGCTGTTTGTTTATTTCCGGTATCAGTTTATTGTGGACGAGAGAGGATTTTCTCAAATAAATCAGACTTCATCCTTCTTTTCCCTGACAGCTTTTAACAAAAACTGTTATTCCCCTTAACACGTTGAGCGCCACGCGAATTCTTAATAAAATCCATTAAAATTCCTCAATTAAATTATCCTGTAATAAATAAAAATTAAATAAATTTTCAATAATTACTTAAAACGATGTAATATTTTTAGTTTTATATCATATTTTACACTGTCAGCCACCGATGGCTGACACGGCGCTCAACGTGTTAATGGATTAGGGAAAGGGAACAGCGGGAACTCTCTGGGACGATAACGAAAGGGGGGGGGGGAGCAGTATTTCTTCTCTCCCACGGGAAGCAATATTCCTACGTGTACTTTTTTTTTTCTAATTGACTATTACTATTATCAACTTATTTATTTATTTATTTTATTTTTTTCACGTCATACACTGATTGGTTAAAAAAAAGGTTTTTATTGTTCCCATCATATTTAAACTCCTTATAGATTTTTATCTTGTTGAGCAAATTTTATTCTCTACTGCAATATTAAGAATTGCATAATAAAACGGAATGGAAATCCCACGTATTGGGTGATTTACAACAAAAGTTGAATGGCAATATTTTATGTCAGTATGCATTTACATATAAATTTATATGAAATTTTGCAGACTAATTCTTGCGCTAGTGCTGACACAAAATTTTTATCACGCACACAGGGACTGTAAAATTTCTTATCTATTAAGAAATATTTGAATTATTTTAGGATTGTTTAAAGGGTAAGTTTTGTTTGCGCAGCATATAAGAACAATAAACAAAGAAATGATCTTTTCATTTTATGAATCAGTTGTATAATCTATTAATTTTATCATGTTTTAAGATAGTGAAGTTATAAAACATTCTCTTAATTAATCTACAATGAAACCTGAGTTCAATAGTTTGTGTTTGGGAACAATATAAATAAAACTGAAATCGGTTACTCACAATGCTAGTATCAATTAAATGAGTTACTCTAAAAGACATAAAAGACTGTAGGTAATGTTTAATGTGTATGTCATTGATATAATATATAGGACAATTTATAACAATATATATATAATATATTATTATTATTGCATTACTAATTAGGATAGTCAGAATAAAAATCCGTAAATTAGTCAAGTATTATTGATGACACTTATTATTTGTTGAGAGCTCGCAAAATTTTGAAACTAACTAAGTAATTGACAAAAGTTACTGGCTTTGCATTTGGTTACTCAGTGTGTTGGTATTTAAATCGCTTTAGTTACTCCAAATGTTGCCTAACACAATTGTCTATATTCTTAAAATTACTCAACTCATAAATAGCCGCGAATTTCATTTTAAGCAAGATGTAAAACTTTTTCTGCCTTAACTTCAAATGCTGCCTACAGAAATATATGCGTAGAATATTTATCATATTTACTTTTAAAATTGCAATAAAAAAAAATAAAAATAAAAAAAAGAAAGAAAGAAAAAAGAAAGAAAGAAAAAGAAATCAAGCAGGTGGGAACACAGCTGTGTTCCCAACTGATGAAGAGGAAAACACAGCATAACTGAAATTTTTAGCTTAAATAGAGTTAAATTTAACTAATTTTCTTGTTTACTAACATTGTTAAATTATTGTCCTTGTTTCTACCTTCCACTTTCTTATCTTCTCTTATCATAATTTAAATACACTGTTTAATTTTTGTATATAAATATAGTGCTGCTTTTAAAGCCTAATTTATGCAAATTAGTTTTTGTCATTTATCTTGAAATTAGTTATAGTAATTTGTGAAACAGATATAAATTTAATAACATTTAAAAATACGACATTGAATATACGTGAATCAATCATTGCTTAAAAAATTATAGTTGAATAACACAGTGAATATTACAATTGCACATGTGCATTTATAGTTATTTTTCTTTGTGTCTAGTGACAAGTCCTGTACACGATTATATACAACAAGTTTAACAAGACGAGAAATTTTAAATTTAGACGCTATCAGTGTAGATAAGGGTCTATGTCGCTAACAAAAGTTACTCGCTTTGTAATTTGGTTACTCGGTGTGTTGGTGTTTAAATTGCTTTAGCTACTCAAAAGGGTGGTTAGGACAATGAGTACACACAGATATTATATACACATTCATTTATTGTATTTATAAAATTGCATACACAAAATAATAATTATAATATAATTATAATAATAATAATTATTACTATTGAAGAAATTTTCGTGGGCATCATAAGATAGGTTTTTATCGTGTAGATAAGGGTCTGTGTCTCGAACAAAAGTTACTCACTTTGTATTTGGTTACTCGGTGTGTTGGTGTTTAAATTGTTTCAGCTATTCAAAAGGGAAGATAGGACATTGGGTACACGTAAATATTATATACACATTCATTTATTATACTTATTAAATTGCACACACAAATTTGCAATTATAATAATATAATTATTTATTATTATTATCATCGAAAGTATTTTCGTGATCATCATTAGATAGGTTTTTATCTTGTACTTAAGTGATATATATATATAAAATTTTCATGTTTCAAAAAATAAAAAGTTATTGAAATCTATTTAAAGCCGATGCAACAGAATTATTTTGAGCAGTTCTATAAAGAGTTAAAAAAGTTACACGCATCAATTTTTTTTTTTTTTTTTTTTTTTTTTTTTTTAGAAAATGCTTAATAAATTCAATAACAGAAGTTATATTTAGGAATGCGTCGATGAATAAATTTAACGAATCATTGATTAAAAATTTTAATTGTAATAACTCAATGAATACTACAGCTGCTCATGTGAATTTATTATTTTTCTTTATGTCATGCACCCAATTATGTACAACAAGTTAAACTAGACGAACAATTTTACATGTGGATGCAAACAGTGCGCAGGAGGGTCTTTATCGTCAAAGAGGTTCGAAAAACATAATTTCATTTCAAAACATTCAATTAATATTAACGAAAATTACAGTGCGAACAGACAGATAGATGTACTATATAAAATCATAATCATTTTTAAGCATTTTGAAAGTGCTTTAAAATGCTTAACGCATATAAAAATAAAATTGCAGCAATTGCCAATCATAGCCCTTATTGTATCGGAATATTTCTATGCAACTCTGCAAATCATAATACTAATCTTACAATATTATATAGAAAATATTTTCTAGTGTTATGTCAATTTCAGTTTGATTTGTGCTATGTAAACATATGCAAATGCTTTTTTTTTTTTTAAATACCTGTCATAGAGCGTAATGTATTGGAATTGTTTTGCGAGTCCCTGTACATAAACCAAGTATTTATAGAGGTGCTATTTACTCCCATTTTCAAAAGATAACATCCGATAGTAAATTTGAATGACATATGTCAATTTCAAGGAAATGCATCAAAATCTATAGGAGATAGTGGACGAACGGACAGAGAGGCGGAAAAACCCAATTCATAAACACATTTCAACCTTGTTGGAAATTGATAAGTAAGGTAATTATTCAATGTAATATTGTTACTACCCCGCTCTCGCACACGCAAATCATGAAGAAAAAATGTTTTAATTTTCATAAAACAATTAAAATCTCTACAGGTGAGAAATATATCTATAATGTTCTTGTTTCCATGTTTGTTTTTTGACATGATATTTGTTGTAAAGTGAATTGACAGTTTATATTTGGGCCTCAAATTATGAAAGACCTAATATTCCTAAATACGTGCTTTGATAATTTTATTAAATTAGTAATTAAGGGACGCAATTTAATTATTAAGGCATTATTGAAAGAAAAATAAATTACTAAAAAGACAGAATATTTAAAAGCAGATTTGTAGCTAAAAATAGCTTAATTAGCTAATCTAGGAATACTGCTCTTTAATAAACCAATACACACTGGGGTTGCTAGAACTGAAATTCTACCGCATAAGCGAGTAACCTGAAGGAAACTGTCTGGTTTTGAGGCTGCATTTTTACACACCGTTAGATGGCGCTGAATCGTTATTAAACTGTTTATAACACACAGTGTGTATCAATGATAGCACAGTAACGCATTTCCGAGTAACTTTCAGAAAACGGGCTCATAGTATAAAACTTAGCGTCAAAAAGGCTATGGTATACTTAAACAATCCGAGTAACCGGCAAAAGTTACTCACATCGTCAGCGGTTACTCACAATGTTGGTGTGTAAACTGGTTAGGTTACGCGTAAGGGAGGGTAGGTAAACGCACACACACACACACACACACACACACACACACACACACAAACTACTACTGAAGCAGGCTGGTGACCTCTTTCAACTCTGCAGCTTCATTGGAACTGCGAGCTAACATCCTGTCCTTTTGCTTGTGGAATTTTTCTTCTGCAGTGAAGATTTTTTCATCTGAAAAAAGAATGTGCCGATGTCAAATCGCATGCCATTGTGACAGATTTTTCGCTCTGGTCTTACGAATATACTTAAGAGCAGCCGTAAGTCGCTGGTCAGTACTTCTACGGTAGGCACCAAGTCCCAGGTCTTGTTTTATAATGCTGGACATTGTTCAGGTTAAATATTCACCTCATAAGTCATGGTTTTTTGCTTACGTAGCGGATTTCTGCGAATCCCACGGCTTTAACAGTTGCTGACGTTCTGCACGTACAAGGACTAGCTAACAAGTAATGTTTTCTTTAAGGCGACACGACGGTGGACTTACAAGATGTCAAAATTTGACTAACATTTTGAGATTATAATTTAACTAAAATATGAAACTACACAACAGTAGTAGTAAGGTGTGGAAAAAACAATTCCCATCATTCTATGCTACATTAATATTTGTAGACAAATATTGAATCTGTGGTAAAATGAAAACTTATAAACACCTTTTTTTCGAAACTAATTTTTTACAAAGTTATGTCATATTTAAAATTCATTTTTTGAATTTTCATGAAATTTTATATATATGTATAACGTTATTTAATGCCTTTAATGTTATATATATATAAAACATTAAAGGGTATTGTTAACATAACATGTAATGTTTTATAATACTAATATATATATATATATATATATATATAAATAATAGATAACGTAATAAAATTTAATCTTAAAATTTAGCAATTAATAGAACTAAAACAATAACAGAACACTAAAATATAGAACTGAATTTAACATAGAGGAAAGAATGACACAAAAAGTTGCGATGATGAACCAATGAGTTACCATATTAACTTAAAATACTTACGCCGACCTGAAGGATAATAAAAAAGGGACCATTAAACTTGTGAAAGAGAAAAAAGATAATAAACCACATAATCAATTGGATATAAATGCTTAAAAGTAGAAATATACTTTTCAAGGGGCGCATATTTCATAAAGCAGAGAAAGCTGCAATGATTTCGTAAAACGATATTGCTAATCATAGCAATTTATATCATCTCACGCCCCGATCAATGCAGCAAAAAAACCATAATGAATGAGAAAAAAGTGAAAAATTCAATTAAAACAAAGGATAAATAAATATTAATTAAAATCTTAAAGGAAACCACATTAATAACATGAAATAAGCAGAGTAACCACATGGAAAACAATTAACACAAACTGGAAAAAAGGGTGATGCCAAAACCTAAATTGAAGTTAAAATAATAGCTCAACAGATATCGATTAATCGAAAAAACTTCAGAACAATAACAATTACATTAAAGATAAAATACAAAGAGTAAATATTAAATGATAATGTTAAAATTAATACTAGTAGAGTTAAATTAAATCGTACCAAAAATATTAATAATTAAATCGTTTAAGATAAGGACTGAAGAATGAAGGTTAAGGACTACTAAGTACAAGCGCCATCTTTCGGTTAGCTATAATAACATTAAGTCAGTTATATAAGATGTATTGACTGAAAGATTAAGATAATTTAGAAGTATTAACAGCAAGATTAAGATAATTTTTAAGATTTTTATTTAAGATGTAATGACTGAAAGATTAATATAATTTAGAAGTATTAACAGTTATATAAGATGTATTGACTGAAAGATTAAGATAATTTAGAAGTATTAACAGCAAGATTAAGATAATTTTTAAGATTTTTATTTAAGATGTAATGACTGAAAGATTAATATAATTTAGAAGTATTAACAGCAAGATTTAAATAATTTTTAAGATTTTTTTTTAAGTCAAATTCTTAAGTGTTAAGTTTTAAGAAGACATAATTACAAGCAAATAATGCCAAAGTGCACAACTATAAGGATAAGCAATGTAATGCGGTCATCATAAATTAAAATTAAAAATTAAAATTTAAAAGATTTTTTTTATTTATTTATTTTTTTTTTTTTTTTATATATTAATATTTATAAGATTTTATTTTTGTTATGCAAATAGATGGATTGTTCAAAGTTAACAAGGGATGCCTCAAATAGCCAGAAGCACAGTAAAAGTTAATGATAAAAGAGTTCAAAATACATAGTATCAACCAGAAAAAATAAAAGAGTGAGTTCAAAATTCATAGAATCCACCAGAAAAAATAATAATGTAACTTACAGCAATCCCCCACGTTTTTTTTTTTTTTTTAATAAATTTTATTCAGCATCAAACCCACCCAGCCAACCAGCCAAACAACACCACCCTTCCTCCTTAATCAAACTTCTTCCCACCCATCCACCTGTTTTTTTTTTTTTTATTTTTTTTTTTTTAATTTTTAATTAAACCTTAGGTTTTTTTTTTTTTTTTTTTTTTTTTTGTGTGTGTTAGACAGAGACCCTTTTGATAAACAAGTGAATAAATAAATTTTTTAGGATATCCCATTTTTGTAGCAACATTAATTATGTGAGAGATATTTTTGTTTTTAAACCTATCAGAACAAAGATTATGTATACGAAAGAGGTGATTGAGAATAATATTTCTGTAGACAGAGATATGAAGACAAGAGGTAAATTGTGTAAATAAATTTACTTTGAAACTAAAATCTTGTCTTTTGTCATAAATATCGGTATAAATTTTACTACCATCAAGTTTAAGTTTTAAATCTAAGAAACTAATACAGTTATTTTTGAGATGATTATAAGTTAAGGTAAGGTGAGAAGGATATACAAATTTAAATAAATTAGGCGAAAAATTATTGACATAAAAAATTATAATGTCATCAATGTATCGGTAAAAATAGACATTTTCAATACATAATCCCTGTTCATAATGGTAAAGGTATAAGTCAGCTAACATACTCGAGCTACATCCTCCTTGTGGAATACCGACCTTTTGAATATAGATCTTATTACAGTGTAGAATGTAATTGTTATGAATAATAAAATTTAAAAGTGTCTTAAATGAATTTGCCGAAAAGCATTTTGGTAAAGAGATTTGACTTTTAAATTTTTCAAAAAGGTTAAAGATGATACGATGAAGATCTGTTAAATTGATATTATTAAATAGGTCAGCAAAATCATAAGTCATGATATCAGTCACATTATTCATAGATAAGACATTGGCTTTAAGTTGATAACTATTTTTAAGGCAAAAGAAATTTTTTGATTTACTAATTAAGTCATAGATTTGTTTGAGAATATCAAGGAGAATTTTGTTAGCATTGTTGTTGTAAGTATTACACCCTACAGTGACAGTTCTGAATTTAATAGGATTTTTGTGAAATTTAGGGATAAGTACAATATAAGGATATTTAAAATTATTAAATGGAAGCTTTAGCAATTTATAAAAGCAGTGAATTTTGCGGTTATTGATTTTAAGATCATTATTGATAGTATGAAAGTTAGTACTATTAGATATAGATGAACTGAGTAAAGAAAGATAATAATGTTTACAGATTATTGCATAATTATTAGGAGATTTATCGACATAAGTAATAACAAAGTTTTGTTGCATTTCTTTGATAGATTAAAAGAGATTTGATTTATTGTAATGTGTGAGATTTGATCTATGTTGAATTAATTCAGCTTTAAGTTTTGAAATTACTAAAAATTTCCATTGATTGAAATATTCAATAGGTTTATTATAAGAGATGGAGATATATATATATATATACCAATATATATTATATTAGTATATGTTTATATATATATATATATATATATATATATATATATATGTATATATATTAGTATAAAACATTACCCTTTTTGTTTTTCAAAACTTTAAAGTTTTGTTTTTTCTTTTAAAGGAAGTCTAACTCAAAAATTAATTAGCTAGGAGCTCTTTGAAATTTAATAATTAATTAATAATTTTAATTAATATCTTAATAAACTATAATGTAGATGTCAATTTTAATATAGTATTTCTCCTCTACAAATAATATTTAATGAAACAGTAACTTTTTGCAATAATAGAATTATTATAGATTTTTTTTTTTTTTTAAGTCTACTGTTGCCTGAACTTCCAATGCAGCATTAATTGCAATATCTAAAATGACTTTTGCTAAAAATTTTTTTTTTTTTTTTTTTTTTTTTAACGATAACTTCTCAGTACACGAAAAATCTCAAAGCTAGTTTTAAGGTACGTATAAGAAGTAAATGCTACATTTGGCAAAAACTTTTCCCAGCACACACTTCAATTCTCTCTCTTCTTCTTCTTCTTCTTTTTTTTTTTTTTTTTTAGAAAAAGAAAACTTCTCAAGCAAACTAACATCCATAAAAACTGCAACAAAAATGTTGGCAAGAACAGAGAAGAGGGGGAAAAAACGGCTTTTTGACTACAGAAAGGGGAGAAAAAAAAGGAATGTTTAAAAAAAGAAAATAAAAGGAAATTGCTACAGCTAATTTTTTTCACAGAGCATTATAACACGTTTTCGATAAAATGTGGACTATCTTATCTCAGTGTCTCGTATATCGAAAAAACACATTTTAAACTTTGAGCACTATGAAGACAAGTAGCTATATTTGTAAGGAACGAGTAATGTAAAAAGAAGACAGGGGAGAAAATCGAAAATCCATAATCTAAAGCCCACTTTATGAAGGAGAGAGAGTTGCAACTCACTTTTTACTTGTCATAGAAAACCACACACGACTCGTCGAAGACGAAGTTCGCGAAATGAGAGATTCTCTCTCCTGAAAGATTTTAATATGAAAGGAATTAAAAAAAAAAGAATATTTTTTCCCCTCCTTTTCAAGTGCCCAGTGAATTTAATCGCCTTAGATTGTGAAAAGGGCTATTTTTATAACAGGAATAAAATGAAAATATGATATAAAACTTGCTTAGTTTCCTCTTAACTTGTCAAGAAATAGCAACTACTATAGTAATTGCATACAAAAGAAATGAAAAACGAAAATCATACAATCAAATATGTTCCACTGCATATACTTTCAAATTTTGTATGCACGCTAAATGAACTGCCTTACATTTGTTTATTTTCCTCATTAGTCCAATTGCACAATTTATTAAAGTTATTATAAAGTAAACATAAAGCCTCCATTGCAATGTTAATTTTTTTCTTCTTTTTTTAAGTAGATTTTTGAATCATGAAAAAATGATCGTGTATGTGTATTATATCAGGTTCATTTGTTAGGGATTACTGCCACAAATTTTTCTTAAAAAATTAACTTTTTCAATTTGGTTTCAACTTTTATTCAGTTCTTTTTAGCATTAAAATTTACAAATGTGAGTCTCCGCAAAATATGAAGCGTTTAGTATAAAACAATATATCCTACATAATAACACAAATGTAGAGCTAGTTTCACAAAAAAAAAAAAAAAAAAAGTAATTAAAAGCAATTAAATGCAATTTTCTATAAAATCTGTAATTTACAACTGAAAGAATACTAGCTAGGTAATTATAGATATTTTTACTGTGAACTCATTATAACTATTTTTAGCCAAAATCTCTTTTGTAAAAATTTACAGGTTTTTTTTTTTTTTAAATCTTTTTAATACTATAATCCGACAAAACCATATGATTTATCATCTTACATCAATTGACAGTTGAAAGACTGACAGCTCGCAAATTTTAAAATATCAATGCAAAATGGCTAAGAAAATAAAAATATAAATAATTATAACTGTTTTATTTTTTTAAGTAACATTTTAACAAAGTTTCCAACCTAATCCGGCAAATTGTTAGTACCGTCCCTTTTTCTACACCACTTAATTTTTAGAGTATTTGTTTTCTTCATTCATCGAAAATATATTTGAAGAGAATTACTCTAAAAATTAAGTGGTGTAGTAAAAGGGGCGGTACTAACCATTAGAGTCCTGCGCGGGTCGGGTTTTACCCGACCCGAACCCGACAAAGGAATTTTAAATCAACCCGAAACCCGACCCGAACCCGACAAAAAAATTTTCATCAACCCGAAACCCGACCCGAACCCGACAAAAAAAATTTCGTCAGCCCGAAAACCGACCCGAACCCGCAACATAGAATTTTTTGCGACCCGAACCCGACCCGAAACCCAACTCATCTAACCCGAACCCGACCCGAAACCCGAAAAATAAATCAACATTACTTATTCATCTAAAAATCATGCAAAACAAGGTAAATGATATAACATGATATAAAATAAAGTAAATTTTCATTGTCACACAGTTGGTAAATTATAAAAAGAACTAGTACGTTGTGGCCACCACAAGACATTTTTCTGTCAAATTCACTAAGTGCGAATAATTTATTAAAACTATTATTAAAAAGTTTAACGTGATGGATGCAAATAATTTTCGTCTTAGGAAAATCTAACACTAAATATCCAAAGAGAGACAGTTTTATCGTCTATAAATAACTTCATAAACAATGCGTTTTTATAATTGTTATCTCACATATCATGGTTCGTACAGTTATATGGCATAGAAGTTGAGATATAACCATCCTGTTATCGATAAAATTTGCAATATAACAGCGCCACCTATTGGCCGAGAAGCAGTCAAACTGAGTCAGCATAATGTCTCATAATCGCCTTCTCACATATTCAGTTTTGTTTGATGATACACAATACAACCTGAGATATAGCTTTCCTTGTAATTGTAGAAATCGCTGTGTAGCAGCGCCACCTGTTGAGCGGTTTACACCAAAAGTTGACAGGTGCTAATATATATTAAAGGACACCTACATACAAATTTATATGAAATTCTGTGCAGTAGTTCTTGAGATATAGCCTTTCCTTAAATTGCGGAAATCACTGTGTAGCAGCGCCACCTGTTGGCTAATAGATATTCAATTTGAATCAGCGTAATATCTCATATTGGTCTTCTCACATATCAGGTTTTGTTGGATTATACGCAATGAAACCTGGCATATAGTCTAGACCTCTAGACACCTCAAAACTTGTAAATCCGTCGAAAACCGGAAGTCGAAAACTTTTATGAATCCAGTACTTTCTTCGATTGATTATAGAAGAAAGTAAAAAAAAAAAAAACCTTGTAAACTGCGTAATCTTTTCAATTTCCAGAATGTAAATGAGAGGTTATATTGTATTTGTATTTCTTTAATTTATATATTAACAACAGTCGAGAAAGATTTATAATACTTTTTTAATTTTTATACAATTTCTACAAAAGATACACATTAGTTCCGTTGAAGAAAAGAAAACAGATCCAGATACAAATACGGATCTATTTTTCTGGCGGATATCCGCGGATACGAATAGGGAGCTGCGGTACATGTCTGCCCACCGGCGACCGAGCGGTTCTGCGCTCGAAGCTGGTAGATGTGAGGTGTCGGGTTCGATCCCAGGTCGCGCTCATCGACCTAGCCGTTCAGAGTTTTCCGTGGTTTCCTCCGAAACACGCGTAAATACGGGCTAGGACCCCTTACAAAAACTCAAACGAAGGGCATTCCCCCTATAGGCCTAGGACACATCTGAAGTCAATCATCCTTCAACCAAACAACCAACCAATACATGTCTAGTATGTGCAGAATGTTTAAATTAGTTACATAGTTGTAAACATGGCTATAAATTTATGTAAAAAATATTTTGAAAAGTGTTCTCAAGTCGACCCGACTTGTTGAAAACCAAACCCGACCCGAACCCGACCCGCAAGAAAAAAAATTCAGTCAACCCGACCCGAACCCGACCCGCACGAAAAAAAGATCAGTCAACCCGACCCGAACCCGACCCGCAAGAGAAAAAATTCTGTCAACCCGACCCGATGCAGGACTCTACTAACCATTTGCCGGATTTGGTTGGCAGCTCTGTTTAAAGTAATTTTCAACTTCTGATAAAATTGGTTTAAATTTCGCGATTTTTTAAGGTGTTTATTCATTAAAAAAAAAAAAAAAAAGTGTGTTATAGTCTAATATGTTTTAAAAGCTCGAATACTGCCTGCTCACAAATATTGCGTAACATGATTTGGGAATCGGAAGATTGCCAGTTTGGAAATTTTAAATTTTCCATGCAAAGTGTCTTGAAAACACATATTTTAATTAATTCAAAAAATCTATCAACAGATTTTCATCAAACATAACTAAAGCCCCCATTCCGATTAAATCAGAGTTCGAATAAAAACAACCGTATTAAAATTTGCCTATTCGCTTGGAATACACCGAATGAAAGCTGCCACAGACAGACAAAGGTCTGTGGCACATCTCTTTTTTGATCGGGAGTTAGCATATTTCTTACAGTTGGCGTTCTATTTTAGACATTTTTACATTTCCTTAATTTTGCCAAAATTTAAGTGTTTAATGTTGGATTGAATATTCTGTTGACTATGCAAAATGAACATTATGAAGGAAGCATTGAAAAGACACGGAATTTGTAGATACCAATACCCCACGTATGTCTTAGTAGGATATATGAAGATTAATATTTCCGCGCAGGTGCATATCATGGACGATTGTAACGATGTACACAAATGTTATGTAAATGTTGCATAAATGGCTGTTTTTATCTACTAGATTCAAATTTATGGACTCCCCTCCCCCCTCCATAGTTGAAATATGTCCATAGCAAAGTATGGTTGCCAATCAAGCATATTTCTAAATTTAACAGAGGAAGAATTCTAGCTTATATAGATCGTGTATCATCCTTTCAAAAATTGGTGCTCTTGTTGAATGTAATTATGCCTCAGAGAAAACAATACAATACGGTGTTTGGAGAAAAACCGTTGCACACTGCGCGACATAGTGGTTTCGCATTGTTCTTCTGAAATATGGCTGTAGGCAAGTCTTGAACTAAGTAAAGATAAAAGGCTCCAAACCTGATATATATATATATATAATGCTGGCTACTCATTGTAACATATTTATAATTATTTACAATGCTTTCATAATTATTTACAATGCTATATATATATATATGATTATAATATTTTTAAACATAATTAAATATTGATGATTATTTAAATATTTTACTTCATTCAGTAAACTTAGGTTTTCAAAATCTAAAACAATTTTTTTTATTCTTATTCTTTTTTTTTTTTTTTCAAACAATTACTTACTAAACTGAAAGGCGACATATACAAAGAGTAACACTCAAAAAACAGAATTCGAAAAACTCCATTTTTGAATGGGATATCCTTATGAAATGAAGCAACAACAATCCCATAGGATAGCATGGGAAGGAAGAGAGGAGAAATCTGACTGGTGTGTGCTCTACTAAAACTAACTCTATGCTTAAGTTAGTCTAGTCTCATTTAATCAAAATTAGCATCAAAGAAAAGTTATACAACACAGATTAGATTATACAACACATTTTTTGCACCTGTTATAAGCCATAACTCCTTTTCACCCCTCCTTAAAGTAAATAACTAGAAATAAAATAAACTCCTTACTTAATAAATAAATAAACTTTCATTTCAGCACGACAATGCAAAGAAACCAGGAAACAGATTATGAAACAATTTTAAATATAACCATAATAACTGGAGATCACATATTGAAAAATATATAATTTTTAATTAAAGAAGGTGAAAGAATGAAGAATCATAAAATATTTGTAACCCCCCCCCCCCCCAACCTTAAGAAAAAAAAAAAAAAAAAAAAAAAAAAAAATTCGTTATACTGCTATCAAGGGTACTCATGACTGTCAGGGTGAAAAAAAAAAAATAATAATAACATTGTTTTTCTGTACTGGTGAATTGGAGAAACTCACCATCACATACTTGCCAACCATCTCATTACGAACCGTACAACTTTTAGTACCCGCCTTTTTTTTCACACCAGTCAGTTTTTAGAGTAATTTTATTCTTATTGAATCGTAACAATACTTAGAAAGAATTAATCTAAAAATAAAGTGGTGTGAAAAAAATGGCGTTTTTTCAAGGGGCGTTAACCATTGTACGGTTATTAATGAGATGGTTGGCAAGTATGCCATCAGTACTCGACAATGTTATAAATGCACAAAACAATGTTCGCAAATTATACGTCTGAAATTTCCTGAACAAAACACCGCAGTAAATATAATATTAAGAACCTTACACATTCGACATTTTAGATCGAATATTTTGCACAACAATTTTAACTTCTTAAAAAAAAAAATTGCACAAGACAACATCTTGCTATAATACTCTCATCCAATATGGAGCAGTTTTCCTTTCGACATTTGCATACGTGCCAACATTGAAGAATCAACATAACGGAGATTTTATGAGCATCATTTTCAGGCCTAGAAAACATTCATGTGTTTTTAACATATGACAGTATTTTACAGTGAAACCTCTCAAGTTGGACACCCCTCTAAGTTGGACGCTTTTTCTCGGAACGGAATGTATCCATTAACATTATGTCTAACCCCTATAAGTTGGACACTTTTTCTTGGAACCATAGGTGTCCAACTTAGAGAGGTTTTACTGTAATAGTTTAATCCATGGCTTAAATTATCGAAAAGTTATGTGGGTAACTTAAATTTAATTATTAAATAAAATTTAAGTAATTATCAATTAAAAATAGTAATATATATAGAGATTCGTGAGAATTTTTTCAGCAAAAGCAAAATTTTGCTTTAAAAAATGAAGGTTTGTTGAAGTTTTGAATAAATTATAGGTATAATTTTTAAAATCTTCAGAATAATGGAGAAATGTCTGAGAATAACAAAGAGTGGAAGATAGTCCCAAAACAACGGAGTCTCCGTTGAAATAATGGAGAGTTGGCAGGTATGCATTTGCTCTTGGAATTTCAATCTCAACTCTAATCTCAAATTAAATCGATATTTTTACACCTGTAATCTGGTCCTACAATCTTGATTTCTAAAATTTTCTAAATAAGCTTTCAAACTAAATATTGCGACTAAAGACGACAACTGTAGAGAAATTCGCAAAACTCTTCAATTTAATGTAGGATGATCTATTTAAGAGTGTCAGTGCATTCATTATACGCAATTTCCAAACAATCATGTGCACGGTTATTCGTAAGAATTTTTTTTTTTTTTTTTGTAACATTATTATTTTCATATTATTAAAATGTGCCATATGATTTAAAACTAGTTGGCATAGGTGGACTCTGCTCAGTTCCCCATCTTATTTATGTTCTCATAAATTTCTAGTGGGAGACATTTTATAATCATGTTAAAAGAAATGAATTTGACCAAAGCTTGATACAGTGACAGAATGAAATCCCCGCCTAATAGGCTATCCACCGTTCACTTCGATATATTTATCTTATTCTAATCTATTAATTTATTTTATCAGGGTCAATTCTGTTGTTTAGTTTTCATGCTACTATTTCTAATGCAATAATCCTCAAAATTCATATTTATATAAAAAATTTACAATTTCGCTATGTTGATAAAATCGTAAATTACGAATAATTTACGAAATTTTCCTATTAGAATATTTGTATTCAATCATGTTCAAACAAATATCATAAATGTAATTTTGAAGTTGTCTAATGTATTTATGATCTTCAAAATGGAAGTTTATGCTCAATTTTGCTTTATTCTGACATGTTAAGTAAATCGTAAATTCCAAATAACTTACGAATTTTTTAAATTGAAAAAAATCATAGTCTATGATATTCATGCCAATATCCTAAATAATATTTCGAAAGTGGTTTGACATCTTTACGATGAAAACATCCCTCCAGATTAACGTTTTTGTGAAATTTTACTCTATTCTGCCATGTTAAGAAATTCGTAAATTTCCAATAACTTACGAAATTTTTATATTGGAAAATTCATAGTCATAAATATTTATGCCAGTGTCCTAAATAATATTTAAAAAGTAGTCTGACATCTTTACGATGAAAATATCTCTCAAAATTGACGA
Organism: Salticus scenicus; assembly: GCA_963930645.1. NCBI lineage: Eukaryota > Metazoa > Arthropoda > Arachnida > Araneae > Salticidae > Salticus > Salticus scenicus. Next base: position 80,168,820 of record OZ005650.1, read on the forward strand.
TTATGTGAAATTTCGCCCTATACTGCCATGTTAAGAAATTCGTAAATTTCCAGTAACTTGCGAAATTTTCAACGTAGCATATTTATAGTTACAGATGTTCATTCCGGCATCAAAACTGATATTTTAAAACTGGTCTGACATTTTTACAGTAAAAAGTTTCCATTTAATGCACGTTTAAGTGAATTTTTGTCCTATTCTCCCACGTTAAGAAAATTGTAAATTTCTAATAACTTACGAAGTTTTTTAATTCGAATGTTGCAAATGAATAGGGTTCTTGCCAGTGTCGAAAGTAATATTTTAAAACTGATCTGACCTCTCTGCGACAATTTGTTCGTGAGATATCGTGTACACAGACTAACAAACTAACGGACTAACACACTAACCCACTAACAGACACCATACAAATTTTGTCATTTTCGGATTCCTCACACCTGAAAACGTGTAAAAAAGTAAAAAAACCGAGGTCGAAAATTTTCACGATTACCTAAGTTCCCCATACCTATAGTATGATGGGGAACTAAAAATGGCAGTTAAAGTGTTATAGTATTTCTACAAAAAAAATCGTGTGCACGGGTATTCGTATAACTTTTTTTTTTTTTTAAAGTAAAATTAATTAATTTTCATATTATTAAAATGTGCCATATGATTTAAAAAAAATATTAGGGTAACATGTACTTTTTTTTTTTTTAAGGCATACATTTTTTTTTTCCCGATAAAAATATTCAAGTTTGCCCATAATTGGCTAATGAAAAAGCAAATACAAAACAAACTTTAGCACCCCCCCCCTCCCCCGCCTCTGTGGACAACATCTTATTTTCTTTTCAAAAGAACAGTTCACATATTTGAAGAGTAAATAAAAATCATGTTTTTGTGCCACAAAAGCACTCGCAGACGAAAAAAATATATAAAAAGGGAATTCGAAAGACACTTTTGATTTTTTCCGATACAGAGAAGCAACTAACTTCTCTAAACACTCACGAATGAGAATTAGCCGTCAATGATAATTATGCAAATTCGACACTTGTTTGCGAGAAGCTCCAAGTTAGTCGCCAACGGATAGCCATTTAAGATGTTTCAAGACAGTCGAATGAAATGGGAGGGAAGATTAAAAACCAGGGAAAAATAAGAGCAGAATAACACCCGTTATAAATCGTAAAAAATCCCAATTATTTTGGGTGTGCCTGAAAAAAAAAAAATCTCAATGCTACATATACTATCTTTAGTAAGAAATATGATATAATAACATTAGCATGTCATAGCAGTTTCATGACCCATCCAGTATATTTAAGACTATTTAGACGTAGAGAGATAAATAGGCAGAACTTTAACATCAATTAATTTAAATATTATTAAAAATGTACTACTTTTTTTTTTTTTTTTTTTTTTTTTTTTTTTGGGGGGGGGGGGGGGGGAGGGGAAATGGAACGCGTACAATTTTTTTTTTTTTTCTTTTTTCAACAAAAATATTCGTTTGACCATAAATGGTTAATAATAAAGCAAATACAAAACATATTTTTGCACCCCCCCCCCCTCCTCTTTCTCTGTGGACAAAATCTTGTTTTCTTTTCAAAAGAAAAGTTTACATATTTCGAGAGCAAGTTAAAATCATGTTTGTTACCATAAAAGCACTTGCAGATGAAAAAAGAAACGTGAAAAGGGGAATCGAAAAACACTTCTGATTTTTCGGATACAGGGAAGTATCTAACGTCTCTAAACACTCTCGAATGAGAACTAGCCGTCAATGATAATTACGCAAATTCAACACTTGTTTACGAGAAATTTCAAGTTAGTCGCCAACGGCTCGACCTTTAGATACTTCAAGGCAGTCGAATGAGATGAGAGAAGAAGGAAAAAAAAGAGAAGATTAAAAACCAGAAAAAATATAAGAGCAGAATAATAATGAAAATAATGAAAAGGGGAGCAGAACCAAAAGCGTTGAATAACAGACAGACGAAAGCTCTTGAGATCCGCGGTTGATTCAATTCTGGAGAAGTTGAGGACTTCCCAAACTGTGTGTCGGCAACTGCAGTGGCCCGAACGCAAATAGGGTTAAACAAAACGAGACAAAAGACAGAAAAGAGCTAGAATGACAGGGGAGGGTGAGATTTGAAAGTAGAAAAAGCATCCCTATAAATATATACGGGAGGGGGGGGGGGAAGTTTGATATAAAAAATTTTTTGACAAAAGCATTCTGCGTATAAGAAAAATTCCCGATAAATCAGACATCAGGCAGCAGTAGTCCGTCAACAATAGCAGACCGTAACCATGGTAATATCCACTTGAGAATCCTCGCAGCTTGCAACTCAAGTACGGGCCCCGGACAACTGAATCATGCATGTGAATAGGATACGGAGTTCTCAAGGGCCCTCGAGAATTTGGGGCCCACACAGGCCCCAACTGTTCCCGACCTCAAAGGTCCATTCTCATTGCATCTACGTTGGTCACTGGAAAGCACCCCAACAGGTTTGAATCAAAAACACGCAAGGAACATCTGTTCGCATGAGCTTACGTAGTTTCAACCATAAATCATATAAATCCAAGGTTTAAAAATCATGGGAAAGAGCATATGCCTGTGTTTATACAAATATGGTAACTAAATGTAATTAAATAATTTTGTATAATGGCATTTTGATAGTGATTTATGTATTTTTAAAACTTGGGTATAAAGTATGCTTAAAATATTAGATCCTTTGGTATAAGATAATAATTAAAATTATTGTTTCTATCTTTTAAATTGTATAATAAGAATACCTGCAACTTTTTTTATATCTCAAAAATGATTTTACAACTATGTTATAAATGATAACTTTTGATAAAACCGATCTTAACCGAAAAATTACATCTAAATTTTCTGTCTACTAAAAAAAGGCAAATATTTTTGGCAATACTCAAAAGTATATATATTACATTCCCACAGAAATTTAAGAAAATAAATAAATAAAATTCTTCGTATAGCAGAAAATGTTCACCTAATAAATTTATTTTTATTGTAACATGATTTTGAAAATACATGAACGTATACATGTATTTATAAATGCCTACTTTTTCCTTTAATAAATGCTTTTATGTATGACAGACAAATCCTTTTACATATGATAGAAGTTGAGATATGGCCTTTCCGTTAACAGGATAACTATATATTAATAACATAACACGATTTTAAATATATGTGAACGTATACATGTAATTATAACTACTTATTTTTTCTACTTTTTTCTTTCCTATTAAAAAAAAAAAAAAACTCGTTTGTAAACAATTTAGAATTTGTCTTGAAGAAGCTTTAACAAAATATGCAAATAATAAAAATCAACTTAAATTAGTTGATTGCATTTGGTAATTATAACTATGTATTACACAGTCGAACCTCGTTAACGTAAATCTCAAAGGAATTAAAATTTTGTTCATGTTGTCAGTAGTTCATTTAATCAGTAACTTGAATCTAACCTTTTAAAATACAGAGGAAGAATGCATATATAGCAAATGCATCAAACGATACCCCCAATTTATTTGCATGATGATATTTATTTACATTATGAGTAATTAGTTCCATTCAATCCAAGAAACTGAACAAAAATAATGAAAAAAAAAAAAAAAAAAATCACAAAAATAAAAAATTATGTCTTAAAAATATCAGTTATCTTTGATTATTTTCATTTCACTTTTTTTTTTTTTTTTTTTTTTTTTTTTACATATGATTTTTTTTTATGTTATCTGAAGCATCAAATAAATCGGTAGAATTGTATTTCTGCATTACGAACAATCTTATGGTTTTTAACGGTTTAAATAATTTATTTGATACTGATATATTTTTATTTAAAGAAATGTTCTACTCTTCGTCTCTGTTTCTGATGAACAGTACAAATCATCAATCGAATTAGTGTGTTCTTTACTTTTAATTTAGTTTCCTCATGCATAAGTAAAACTGGTGCTATTTCGTCGTCCACTGAAATACATTTCTCAAAAATTACATATTTTGAAAGGGTACATGCTTGCTCTTCTGGTGAATTGAAAGTTATTGTCGTTTTTGCTTTAGTGTAAACATATGAATAAAATTCCACTGAAAAACCCTATTTTTAAGAAGCTACTTTAACTAGTATTTTCCTCCTTGCAAATCGAAATATGTACTTTTTTTTTTTTTTAAAGATGAAATTGGCATTGATAGTATGTTTCTTTTGTATGTAACATTTTATATTTGCATTTTATTGCGATCTATATATTCATGCTTAATTAATAAAATTATACTTTTAAGAAACTAAAGGGCACGCTTTTATTGAAATGTGAAGTTTTAGAAAACAATTACATACTTTTAAAATTGTCACTCGACGTTATACAAATACAGTCAAATCCTGTGTCACATACGATAGAATTTTGTATATATATAAATGTTTTGTTTGACTCTGAAACCTGACCCTGATTGGATCCTGGAAACACTTGTTTATAGTATTGTCACAGATTATGAAACCGTGTGCAAAATATCACGCCCGTAGGACGACCAGAAGTGGTCGAAAATTGAATTGCAAGACTTCGTTACATACATTAATAGCAAGTTAATAAACGCATGTTAAAAATCAAGAAAACATGCAATACACATTAAATACATATTTTAATGCTAAATTCTGTTTCTTTCTTTCTTTTTTCTTATTAAGTTTAACCACATTTTTTAATGAAAGCGTAAATAAATAAAAATAATTTATATCGATTGCACTAGTACATAAATCTGCGTTACCAGACACTATTATAAAAATCTTCGAGAAACATCAACAAAATCATACAATTTTGTGATAAAAGTGCCAAATTTGACATCCAAGAGATTTAAAATTGTCAACACTCATGTTGACTTTCCTCGAGAAAAAACTAACACAATCTACATCCTTCGCATCAACGGACAATAACCCCTGTCATTCCATAATCCCTTAGTGACCGAGAAAACGTCTTATGTGGACACTGTCCAACTGAAAATCCTTACACATCAGAACCACAACATGCGACATCAGCAGTCAGCACCTAAGACCCGATAAAATCCATAATACGCTTTTTGTGCATAATCGGTCTTGCCACTTCAAGGCGACAAAGGCCTCAAAATCCTTTCTCTTAATCCTCGGTCCTAATTCCATTGTGCGCGGCTTTCCCGCACTGGGCAAATATCGGGAATCTAACATTCCCAACTGCAACACTTGAAAATCTCAACTAATCTAAAGGCCGTGTATTGGCAAGCTAGACCAACACAGCCAGATATTACTCACCATGTGCCCCCCCCCCCCCTCTCTTTCTCTTGCAATGTATTTTGAGTTCGACGGAAGCTCCCATATGGTATCATGGCTTAAGTTGCATTAAAATTCCCAAGTCTCAACTTCCATCTCATAACGAAAAAAAAAAAAAAAAAAAAAAAAAAAAATAGTGTCATACCTTAATATGACAATTTACTGCTAATCTTTCTATTACGAAAAATGAAAACAACAGCTTCAGCTGAGTTTGATACACCTGAAAAATAATAAACATTTATTTATGGAATTCTTCTGTCTAATAAATAGCAAGGTGAAAAATTATATATATATATATATATATATTAATTTTCGTTGTATATTTAACCGACCATTTTGGATTTAGACGCTAAAATTTTTTGTCTTAGGTAACATTATTGGTTAAAATAATAATAACTTTAGATGACTAACAAAATATTTTACTAAAAGATCGTGCAGGGCAGTTAATTACTTAGAACCACCCACAAATTCTGTAAATAATTTTGAAATTGTTATCAAACTTCGAAAGAATGTTTCAGTTATTTCAAAAATTTTAAACTTAAACATAAACTCATTTTCCCTTTCAACATCTTAGATTAAATAAATGATCATAGCGATATAGTATAACTGCAGAACATTTTCTCAATGTAAAATATTATCGACACATTATACTAATTAATTGTCAGAGTGAAGAGAAGACTAATATACTAATACTATGGACTCATATGGGTGGTTCAGAAGCCAATTAATGTAAGTCAAAAAATCGAAATTTGATTTATGCGCTGTAAACGATAAAGAATTACAAGTTCTTTCATAAGCACAAACAAGCAAGCGAATATCATTATTATTTACCAAATGGCAGTATTGATCATACGCACTGAACTACATACTTTGTATTGTAATTCAAAAACAAAATTCTCATTTTTCTCAAATTTTTTGACTTAACTGATTGGTTTAAGATCAATCCATATATAGTTACGATGGATATTAAATCCTTTTGTCACGGAAAACTCAAAAAATATTTGTTTGATTTCGTTAAAATTTTCATAGAAGGTACGTATAATGGGAAAACGTAACTGTCCTATTTCTGAGAAAAAGATAAAATTAAACGATAAAGAATTACAAGTTCTTTCATAAGCACAAACAAGTAAGCGAATATCATTATTATTTACCAAATGGCAGCATTAATTATACACACTGAACTACATACTTTGTATTGTAATTCAAAAACAAAATTCTCATTTTTCTCAAAATTTTTGACTTAACTGATTGGTTTCAGATCAATTCATACATAGTTACGATGGATATTAAATCTTTTCGTTAAGGAAAACTCGAAAAATATTTGTTGGATTTCGTTAAAATTTTCACAAGAGGTACGTATAATGGGATAACGTAACTGTTCTATTTCTGAGAAAAAATTTCAAATCATTTAGAAATTAGATTATAAAAATAAAAATAAAAACAAAAATAGCTCTATTAAACGTTCGAATTGTTATTATTTTACATACGCGACGAAATTTATTGTGGACGTCATTTTCACCAACAGAAGCTTTTACAGTTCATGGAGCTAACTATTTTTCACACGTTCTTATAGTTAAGTACAACAAAAATCTATTTGAATTTAATTCAACTGCAGAGAAAAGTTCGGTTTATTTTCTGTTTGAAACTGAAAAAAATAACATAATATCTTAATGCATAAATTTACAAATAAAATAGTTTATACAACTATTAATCTCAGAATAAGAAAAGCTTTCATTGGAGCTAAAAGTATATAAATGTCTATGTGATAATTTATAATTTTAACATTTATATTTTTCTCGTTTTTAACATTTGAATTTATACCATTAAATAACCAATGAAATGCAGCATTTCATTTTCTTCCCTTGTCAAGGTTATTTATTAACCTATATTCTCAGCAGAGTTACTCAGACTAATCCCTATGAAGAAAGACACAGTACCATGTACTTGTAATAAAATTAATAGGAAAGCTGATGTTTAATAATAAAAAATGCACGATGTAATGTTTGTTAGCAAAGTTTTTATTCTTCATCGTGCATTCTTGCTTTAATTTATGCCTGTCTGGAATATATGAATGAAAATAGACAGGAATATTATATGTAATACTTTATATTGTGATATCAATAAAAATCTCACATTGAAATTTTTCTAAAATGAAATGTTAGGCAGCAAATTTATATGTTTGGCAGTTGTTTCTAACATCGACAGATAATATCAATATGCATCAGGTTACAAACTATAATTTAAATTTCAATCGCGTTTATTTATTTTCAATTTTTACTTAAAACAAACCCAGTCAAAACTGATGATTTGAAAAATAAATAAGTAAATAAATAATCTCAAAAAATACATGTAATTACATCAACGTTACTTATTTTTAGTACATAATTATCACAGACGATAACAAATACTTTTATTCTAATGATGTCCGAGAAAATGAGAAAAATGATTTTATAAATAATTTTCCATAACATATGGATAACATTTGATATCTATTTCCGTTGATCCACATTCTATCTCTACAGAAATTTTCATTCTCTCTAATGTACTCTTTTCCTCTACAAGTAATCTTTCTTTTCTGAAGATACTTTTCAGTTTTACCACAGATTAGGCAATGGGTGCCGCTCTAATTGAAAAATAGCAAAAAGGATGTTGTTAATAAATTTTAAATCGTTGCTGACAAACCGAAATTCATACGTTTTGTAACTTATGTTTCTGCAACTGTCTATAATTAATTCAATATATAAAAGAAAGGACATAAAATATCCAATTTCTCTATTGTTATATTCCAGTACTGTGATTTAACAATAAATTAATTTAAAGCAAAACTATGATACAGATTTATGATAAGATTTATTTATATTTTTTTCTATACAAGTATAAATCGTACACGTGAAGATTTTTAACAAATAAATCTAGAAAATTAATTTGGAAAATGTGAGTGTGTCTAATAAAGAATTAAAAAAAACAAGCATTAAATACCATATAATTTTTTGAATCCATGATACAAAGATAATGTAACTTATTGTATCATAATGTAAACTAAATAAAATTTAATAATTGTAATAATTAAATAAGAAAGGGCTCGAAACAAAATTAACATTTATGTTTATAAAAAAAAGAGAGAGAGAGAGAGGGGGGGGGGGTTGTAGCCAAAACTAACAATTAGTTCCACATAAAAAATAAAGCAATAATTTGTTTTAAAAGAACATAAAAATAATACGAATGGAAACATTTTCGAATTAATGTTAAACTTTTAATAATTATTCCATTAAACCGCTGCCTCAGATTAAATAAAATAATAATAATTTTAAAAAAAGTTAAAAGAGAGAGAAAGTAAAATGTTAAAAATTCTTAAATTAATATATATGGCATGAAAGACTTTCAGAACCACATATATGTTAAAATATATACATTTGATACTTATGATTATTTTTAATGAATTTTTATTTTACACCCACTCAATGTTCCAGTAATTGACACTGCCAGTTTTTCACTTTACCAGTAATTGGTCCCCTATGTCCCAGTGTTTGACACTGCTAGTTTTTCATTTTACCAGTAATAAGCACCCCATGATTCAGTGTTTGACATACAATGTTAAAATTCTTATATGTAAAACATGTGCTTTTATTTTTTTTACCGATTTATTAATTATTTCAGGGAAAGTGTCAATTACTGGAGCATACAAATCACTGGAGCACCTAACCTATTTTACTTTTATAGCTAAAAAAAAAAAAAAAAATGTACGTAGTTAATTTTCTCTAATTTTTTTTTTTTTTTTTACCCAAATTTAACATAATTTTTCCTATATATATATATATATATATATATATATATATCCATTCCGATTTTAGAACAAATTTCATTTTCAGATACAAATTCAGTTTCAGAAACAACAACAACAAAGAAATTAAAATAAAAGAATAAAATAAAATGAATAAATAAAAAATATCACATTTAGAAACTAAGTTCATTAAGTTGTGTTCGTTAAGTTTAAAACAAAGTTATCGATTTTTTTTACTTTTAACGAAAAAAAAATAGAATTTTTTTTTTTTTTTTTTTTTTTTTTTTTTTTTTTTTATAAACGAAATTTAACCAGACTTGGTATTTAGTTGGCCCCTGACATAAACTGAGGCTGATTAGATTTGGGGATCAAACGCTCAACAGGTGGCGCTGTGATCGTATTTTTTCTAAATTTTTAACATAGCAGTATAGGAAAATATTTCGTATAAATGTACATAATGAGAGTTATTCTTAACCTGTGATTGTGAAATTAATATGAATTATTGATAATAGTAGTAGTTAATTAGGAAAAAAAATTGGGGCATCGCTTCCCCCCTAGGGGGAAGTACCCCCCCCCCCCGGGGGGGGGGGGTGTAAATTTTCAAGATCGGTATCTTTCGCAAGGTCTCGTCAATACCTTTAAAACGAATGGTTGAACTATAAATATGTGGTAATTTAAAACAAAGCTATCGATTTTTTTTTACTTTTAACGAAAAAAAAAAACTGAAAAAAATCTTTTTTTTTTTTTTTTTTTTTTTTTTTTTAATATTGTTACTGCGTGAATTTGTATAGGAAAATATAGAAGAAAGTCTTGTGGTGGCCACAACATACTAGTTTTTAGTTTAGCTATTAACACGTTGAGTGCCATGCCAGCCATCGGTGACTGACACTGAACTTTCAGTTCAGGCCGCGTCAACCACCGGTGGCTGATAGTGTAAAATATGATATAAAGACGCGTCAACCACAAGTTGCTGACAGTGTAAAATATGATATAAAACTTAAAATTTATTTAAAATTTACTTATTTTTTTTTTTTTTTTTTTAATTACAGGACATCATTAAGGCATTTTAATGGATTTTATTGAAACACGCTAAACTAAACATAACGCTCTTCTAAGTAGCGCGCATGGCCCGATGGGGATTTCCTTAAGAATTCGCGTGGCGCTCAACGTGTTAATAAATAAATTTGTTTTTATTCATTTTTTTTTCCGACTGTACGCTTAATTAGCCAAGGAATAGAGTGAGTTATTGGATCATTGGGGGGGGGGGGGGGGGGGAATACTTAAATTTTGTTAATTTCATAGGTCTACATCTAAGATTTTAATTTGATAATTTTGTTTGATCAATAGGTTTTTCAGTGTGCTGAAATCGAAACTGAAGCCAGTTTTTCTCTAACACATATAGATTTTTGTCAATACAGGATATCAACAGCACATTTTCTTTCGTGACACACCCAACAATATAATTATATGGTAATTTTTAAACACACTGGAAACTACCGAAAATAAAGAAATTGTATCGGTAGACTCCCTGTATTGACAAAAATCTATATACGATAGAGAAAAACTGACTTCATTTTTGGTTCCAGCACATCAAAAGATATATTTATCAGCTAAAATTATCAAATAAAATTTTACCAGCATTATTTTTGTACACCTGTGTTATTAATCAACTAATTTTGTTTTCTCCTTAAAAGAAAAAAAGACGAAAAAAAAAATTATACATCCAGTAAAAAAATGAGAAAAATTTCTGAAAAGTATAACAACTATACAACCTTAGCTAAAAAAAAAAAAAAAATAAATTTAGGCCTGAATTTATTGAATAATTACATCAAATAAATAAAAAGGACATGAAAGATTACCTAAAATCGCTTTTAACTATATACCAAATCAGAAAAGAAAACGAGGAAGACCAAGAAAGACTTGGATAACGTAAAAAAAGCGATGAGGGATAAGGGTCTGGAAGAAGAGTGGACCCATGACCGGAAGACCTGGCACAGACTTGTGGATTCTGTCGGAAGGCAACACCTGATGCCATAAACCGATCATACATACATACAATAAAAAAGACAGTTTTCATTTCTGCATTATTTCTTGAATCAATCTTAATCACATTCAAAAAATGTATTAATATAATTTTAATCTAGTCCCCCCCCCCCCCCCCAAATAAGAATAGATGCTAACTGTGACAGAAATCCTATCACCTTTAACTAACAATTCAAAGATCTGATAACAGTGATATAAATATCGCCAGTTGCAGTCTTGATCATCATTAAAGATGAAAGATTTAAGCACATTACAGCATTACACGAGAGGTTTTGCTGAAGATGAAACCGATGAGAAAATCTCTACAAGCATCTTATTAAAACGTTTATTCTTAGATTAAGAAAATAATAGCATGAAAATAATTCTAATACATAAAGGCACTTCGTTTTCACCTCCATTTTTATTAATCGTTCAATTTAAAACTGATAAATTTCAAGCGAATAAGTTTTCAAAGACATACTAATGAATTTATCTTAAGATCTCTATCCTAGATTAATTTCATTTATACTGGACTGAGGAAAAAAAAATGTACAAGTTGTTTTAATTGTTTGTTAAAGATTTTTACATGCTAAAACCGAAAAATACAGTAAAAAAAGTTCCATCGCGTCTAAAGTTTTTACAGAACGCACATTTTTAGTTGAATTTTGCATGAAATCATGAAAATTGGTATCCTATAGTTGGTTATAAAAACATCATAAATAATTATTTCTTACTAAGAAAAATAATACAAAATTGTAAATAGAAGGGGTCTGGGGCAAAAGAAGGAGGGGAAGAAGAAGCAGAAGATGAAGAAAGGTGTCACAGGCAAATATAGTGTGTACAAAATTCTAAATATATCATGAAGGAACTGTTTGTTTAGTTATGAGAAAGAATACGTTCAATTTATTGTAATAAAAATAGTGATTTTTTTTTTTTTTTAATGCAAATCCGTGTTATTTTGAAAAAATAAAATAAATAAATAAATAAATATGTAAATACAATACGTGGCGGACAAAAACAGAGATCATTTTTTGATTTATGACCCTTAAAAATATAAAATTTATTGACAAGAAAAAAAAAAAAAAAAATCATGCAGCTGAAAGAAAGCACTGAAACATTGTTACTATCACTGAAATGCTTAATTTGCTTTCAGTTTAGTTTCAAAAACGTAAAAATAATCTGCGATAAAAAAAAAAAAAAAAAAAAAAAGTAGTTTCTCATAACAGATAGCGCATCGAGAAGGGAGAACGTTTCAAAAAGATATCAGAAAACATTTCTGAAATGTATTACGATAACACAAGAATTTAACGTTTTTAGAACATAACTGAAGTATTTTGTGTCATACTAATATTCAATCATTAGAAAGTATTAAAAATTCCAACTGCATACGATATATTTGTTTGGCTTTAAATGTTTTTGACAACGTCGTTTCTTAAAGATGATTGAGAATACTTTAATAAATATTTAATTTTCCATCACTCTAGGAAATTTCTCCAATAGTTTAAGGTCAGTGACAGATAAAAAATGTTGCAGTCACTAACTGTAAAAATAAAGTTATGGCCATGAAGCTGCCATGATTTTTTCTCGAAGAAAGTGACCTTTTAATAAACGGCAAATACTGAGTTTTACAGCAATTTATTACAAATACGCTTACTGGACTTTTTTTTTCTCAAAGTATGGATCTGGCCGTATAATTTAATGATAACGCTAAGAATTTTACGAAAATTTCTTAGATTGAGTTTTTAAGCAAAATATTGAAATTTCCAGGCTTTTTCGCACCAAATATTCCAGGTTGCGAAGCAATACTGCATTAAAGTTTAGATTTAATAAAAACGTCATTTCCTGTACAGTATACGATTTTTTCTACCAGCATCTAACATAGCTCCCCTATAGGGGTATAAGAGACCAATACATTACAATACATTTAACATCAATAGAAATATCATAGAGCCCTACCACCCACAAGAATAAAAACTCCCGATATATTGATTCCACAACTATAGAAGCTCCACAACAGTAACTGTCAAACATACCACCCCTTTTGAGCACAAATCGTTTGATATAGATATTAAAAGCCCAGCTGGAATCGTTATTATGTCAAAAGGGACGTACACCGCCAAGCTTTTGACACCTGTGAATTTTAATATTTGACCAGTCCAAGTTGAGAAAATGCCCACACGTGCGTCACTAAGGCAGACTGAAACGAAGTGGGAACAAGTTAATCGGAGCTGAAAAGTGGGTATTCAAGTGGTCGGGATTTTTAAAATAGCAAAGCTAATCCCGCTTGTTTGAGTGACAGCTTCAGTGTTGGACATCACAAAGTTTGCTTTACTGGCATTGAATTCTCCCACACAGAATAAAAATGTGACACTGTAACGTCCGGAATCCAATGCAACAAAGTATGGAATGTTAAATATTAGTAAATAAGTACAACAATATGTTACTGGGGGAATAAAAAATACTTTCAAATTTTGCGAAATGTTCACTCAAAACTGAATAATTTATTGCTATGCAAAATTATAATGTATAAATCGTAAGCAATTTACAAATAGCATTAAACAAATTTTATGTTTTCGAATTTAATCTAAAATTATATCGTTGTAGTTATTTCCATAATGTTCTTATATATATATATATATATATTTTTTTTTAATCTCGAAAAAATGATGTATAAAAATGCCAGTGATGTATAAACGTTTACCAGTGCTACATGCAATCGTAATAAATAAATAAATAACTCTGAGCTCTTGAAGAAGAAATAAATAAACACATGTAATAATGTATGTATAAATTGCACGTATAAATAGGCATGGACACAAACATTGTATAACACATGCGCAATTAAATAGGTACATAAAATAATAATAAATAATAAACCTAACTAATCAGTGTTTATATTTTGGAAATAAAAATGAGCTATGATCTTTAGAAGTATAAATTTATTAAACAATACACAAAACAATGCAACAAAAATGTAAGTAAATCTATTTGTTAACAAAAAAGAAATTTATTGTTAACAAAAATGGCAAACTATTTATTAACAAAAATTATAGTTTATTAGATTTTTCAAATATATTACATAATTTTCAAAATATAGGACAAAACTATCAGAAAAGTTTCTAAATTACGAATTGTTTATAAAGCATTTACATGACCCAACGTTCAATATTATTATAAAAAGTACGTACGACTGAACAGATATGGAGAAAAAAAAAAAAAAAAAAATGTTTTCTGTACAACAAAAATTAACGGGCAAATTCTGTACCTCAAATTCACCGGTCAATTTTTTCGTACAGAAAAAGAAACATTTTGCGTTATGTTTATTATGATGAGCGTCAAGAAGCGGATACATTATGGTGTTTTTTAACACTTACCGCCATGTGCTAGTATTATCGACTGATCATGTGTAGTCTAATATTTTTGTTTTTTTGTAACTCCGCCTACTTTGTAAAATTTAAAACTTATACGATCCATCATTTCACAAAATCATACCCAATATTCGTATCAATACAATAAGTGTTCTAAATGCGATTAGAAACACCATTATCACTATATATGTATCTTCTTAGGTAATCACTCGCACAAAATATATGTTTGTCAAAAATTCAAAATTTAAAAAACACACAAACATCTGTTAAAATATATCACAAAACACCCGGTTTTTAAAGGGTTAAGATGACATTTGCGGATATGGGTTCCTATACAGTTCGCAATTCTTATGATGAGAACCTATCTCAATTCTTAAGAATTGACCTATTTTCTCTTAAGTTTTGTCGCTGTAACTTTGGAATACCCTGTACAATAAATGCCTTAAAAATAACTCATAATATGACATTAAAACACAGATGCACATTAAAAGAAATACTTGCGCTAAATAACTTATTTACTTAACATGAGAAAATTAAAAATTTTGACTGCTTTAATTTCTTATTACACAATGAAGAAAATCCCTTTGTTCGAAAACTCCTCTTTTCTTTTCGTTTTAAGTCATTTTAGGTAATTGTTTGACAAATATAAACAAAAGAATAATAACATAACATTTTTCTATTTATTTATTTATTTTAAAGAATACTTTGTTTCATAATGTTTGGTTATGTAATTAAAGTATAGTTTGTATATACTAAACTGAACGTATTTGAGATTCTGTAAGAATTCATTCACAGAAAAAAGTGAAATAGTTGAACTCAAGACTTAAAACTTCTAAACTAATAATTCGATTTACTATTTTCAAGGTCATTAAATTGAATTTAATTTCAAGTGTGAGTGAGTGGGTTTTACATCGCACTAGTGCTACGTCACGGGCAATTGACAATGGTCTGGGACACGCCCCTAAGGGTGAACCGGAGACATGCCATAACAATTTTGATCCGACACGGAGGGAAGATTTAATTTCAAAACAAATTATCGTTAGCGACAAATTTTAACAAAATTATTTCTTAGTGTAAATAAATTCAAACGTTATACTTCAAGATAAGCAATCCTTGTAAATAAAAGAAAATTATACTTTTAAAAAATTAAAGAACACGCTTTTATTGAAATGTGAACTAAAAAGCATAAAATATCTATCTTTATATTAGGTTTTGCATAAATTCGTGCGGTTTTTTATTGCTTCATTTCATAAAAGTATACATCAAATCAAATGACAATTTTTAATCAAAATATTCTCCATTACTTTCAACAACCTTTGCCCATTTTTCGGGTAACAAATGTATACCATGGCGATAGAAGCTTTCGTCTTTGAAAGCAATAAAATGATTCGCGTCCGTACGAACTTTTGCAACGACCTAATAGTATTAAAATGCAGGATAAGAAAAAATCGTGTGAGTGACACACCACAATATTTACATCTTTAAAGAAAAAAAAAAAAAAAAAAATAATAATTAATTAACTATTGCCACTCAACGTTATACAAATACGGCCAAATCCTGTGCTACATACGATAGAGTTATATATATAGGGGGGACCCGTGTACCTAGGGCCACCCCACTTTATTTGAATAATATTTAATTTTAAGTTTTAATACTCAATAGGGCGAGTAACAACACCAATTGCTACTTTTACAACTACTTTGGAACATTTGAGGAGAAAGTTTTGACAAGTTACATGTAGAAAACGAATTTACATGGTTTGAAGTAAAATTTTGCAGCTCATCTCTTCTGTTATTTTACGAAGGCAACTCAAATATTTTTCTTTCATTTTTAGTGTATAATGTTGCTTGTTATATTGAGTAATAAATGAGATATTTAATTAGTCCTATCTGCATGTGGAATTTTTAGTGGAAGGTATTTTGAATGAAGTTACCAAAACTTGTACCTAGGGCCTCATAGCTGCCTTGTACCTAGGACCAGTGTGTTTGGACCTTTTAGCACTTTCACAACCCAACCGCATGTTTTTGTGTTTTTGACAGTAAGGTCCGACTGTGGGCGTTTTTCTCATAAGTTACAATTTTTCTAAACAAAATTTTCCGTATTCACATTTATGTTACAAATGGATATGCATTATAATCATACTCTCTCTAATCAAAGTATTTGAATCCATAGTATACTGATTGCACAAATATGAATATTGTGTATATTTTTTAGAAACAAATAATATACAAATTGCAAAAGAAACGCCCACTGGTGGAGTTTCATATTTTCAAATGACGTGAATCTACGTCAGCGGTCACAAAAGTGTTGAGAAACACAGTATAGCCTGTAGTAATTGGACGCTGGAAAACTCTGGTAAACCAATCATTATATATGACGTTGCTGAAAATGTTGGCAAATCCTATCCGCATGTAAACATTCTATCAGGCTTCCGTGTATCCGGCATATGCCCAATGAATCCAAAGCGCATTCACTGAGGATGAATATTTAAGTTCAAATGTGACTAAAAGACAAAATCCCTCCATTAAAAAAAAAAACAAAAAAAAGATTTTTCAGGAAGAAAGTGAACCAACAATGATAGAACTGGATGTCTCTGTTTAGTGTCCTGTTGTAATTTCGAAACCTTCAACATCTAACATCTTTTTGTGTGTCATGCATTAACAGGTACGATACTAAACAAAATCTTTACCTAAAGGAAAACGTCCCACATCAAAGAAAAGATGTGACTGAAAACCAGAGAGATCTAGAAATCCAAGACACTCCAGAAAATAAAAGAAATTAGAGAAAAAAACGTTCTGTTAGAGTATCCCAAAGAGAAAAAAAGAATGAAAAAATTTGTGTTTCAAATTAAGGCAACAACAAGATAACTATTATATGATAAATAAATATATTACTTGATATTGTTTTATATATATATATAAAATATATGTTTATATGCTTATTTTCTATTCATTAGAAAGTGAAATATAAATTTGAGAGAGTGGCTCTAGGTACAATAATGTCTGGCCCCAGGTACAATGAGGGTGTTGTACCTAGGGCCACGGGTGAAGTTTTTTTAAAAACCTTCTATTTGTCGGAATTTATTATTTCAGGTATTTATATTAATCGCAATTGGAAGTAATTAGTCCTAAAGATATGCACATATCAGTTTGATAATTTTAAATAGGTCAAGGGCTCTGTTTTTGGGCATTGAAAAAAAACGGCCCTAGGTACACGGGTCTCCCCTATATATATATATAGAGAGAGATTTTTTTGTTTGCCCCTATGAACTTCCCCTGATGTGGTAGGAACGTGGAAGCACTTGTATGTAGTATTGTCATCGACTATGAAGTCGTGTGCAAAATTTCTGGTCAAACGAACGAAAAGAAAGGGTCGAAAATTGAATTGAAAGATTACGTTACATACATTAATAATTACATCATGTCAAGTTAATAAAAACATGTTAAAAATACATAAATTAATTAAAATTAAAACACTAAAAAAAAAAATTAAAAATTAAAAACTATCTCCTAGAGAACTAACATTTTTCTCTTACATCAATTACGACGGAAAGGCTCGTTATATTCGAGTTACATAATATTTCGAAAGCTTTTATTTTGTTTCGCTCTCCTTTTTAGTAGCACAGCGCGAAAACAGATTTCTAGGAAAACCAAAATTGTAATCCATTCTGACAATTGCCATTTAATTTGCCAACTCACTCAACTCTCTCTCATACATTCCTGAACTTGAAAAGACCTATCACGAAATTCGGAATCATCCCGAGGCCAGTTTTCCTTTGACGGAACGGCAAGCAAATGGCTTTAATCCCATGTTAAACACGGTCTTTCTTTTATTTTCAAATCCGATAACAAGGATGAAGAATATAGTCCCCCAGGGGTAGGCTGCTGCCACTACCTACCTGAGGAGAAAGGCGTGATGACATAACGGGATGTAGATTTGTGGAGTGGGGGAGTTAAAAGTATGCCTTCCCTTTCTGAATAGGGGTTGGTCTCTGTGGTTGTTTCGAGAGTCAGCAGCCGTCGGCATCAGGCGATGACTCCATTAAAGATCCATCAATATATACAGCGCGGAACGTCTCCCTACAGTTTGGTAGGGGACTCTGCCGTAGTTGACAAAGGGGATTTAACTGATAACGTGAGTGCCTACATTTTGCGCTTGAATATGCTATTTATTCCTGAACTATCTCTTGCTACATCTAAACACAGAGATACCAATTTTTTTCTTTAGAATTTTTTTTTTTTTTTTTTCATTCTTCTTTTCTTTTTATTTAGTCTTTCTTTCAACTTAATAATTTTAAATAAAATATAACATTTTCTTTTGATTGTAACATTTCGCTGTGTGTGGATTTTTAATGTGTTAGCAGAATTAAAATTTTATGCAACAGAAACAGCCTTTTTCTAAATTTAAACTTATAACAATGTAATTTTTAACAGCAGTAAAAAAAAAAAAAAAAAATCTGGAGTGACTCCACTCGACTTTTCGAACATTGAGTAATTAACAGTTTTGTAGATAAAGTAAAGAAAGAGGAGTTGTTAAACGAACAAAAGATAAAAAACAATAATAGAGTGTTTGAGTATTTTTCTCCATATATTACATGATGTTTTATTTAACGGTACTGAACTTTGAGCCCATAGATCATAATGATAAAGAATTTTTCGTTGTGTCCCTGTAAAACCCTACAAATGCTAGATTCACCAAAATGCTTATAGTTAGTGCAACAGTGATTTATAACATTCATATAAATTTTCAGCTCAATTGAATAAGGCGTTTAGATGCTATCGCACTTTTAAAAATTTGGTCCCATAGGCCATAATGATAAAGAATTTTTCTTTGTGTCCCTGTAAAAAAAACTATAAGTGCTCGATTCATCAAAATCAATAGGGTTCCTGCTAGGGTTCGGTGACTTGCAACATGCGTACCAACTTACAGCTCATTCGAGCAAAGCGTTTAGACGCTAGCGTGTTCACTCACACACATACACACATACATACACACATACACACACACATACACACACACATACATACATAGATCATCGTAAAAATAGTGAAAACGGACTCAGGGGACCTCGAAACGTATAGAAACATCAAAATCTCAAATTCGAATTTTTGACATGATTACAATACTTTCCCCACTATAGTGTACGGAAAGTAATAAATAGGTCACTGAAAAATTAGTGCATCATCTCATACTTAAACTCAAGAAACGGAGAGAGAAAAAATCTTATAATGAAGAAATTTCACTAGCGATGAAATTGTTTTTTAATTGCGATGCAAATTAAATGAATTAAAATCATTTTGGAATCCTTTATTTAGCTATGGTTAATCCAAATCAACAATTCACTTAGCTAAATTTTTTAGGCTCAAGAACAGCAATTACTCCCTGTGAAATTCTCCATAAAAACTATTCCTCTACTAGAGAAAAATAGCAAAGATATTTTCAAATAGATTGTAGCGCCAAGCAATATTTAACATCTACTAGATTAATTCCATTGTTTTTCAGTTGCTGTAATAAATTATGCATAAAATAACTGCAATTTAATTTGAAATTTAAATATACGTTGACTATGTTTATTTAAAATTAACAAAATTTACAACGATGCATACTGTTAAAAAAATAAATCTTTCCCCAAAATTAAAAATAATTTGTAAATGTCTATTTTTTCTCAAATTAAATGAACCTTTTACATAATAAAAATTCCATATATATTATATATTAGCAAATACTCACCCATTTTAGCCTAAAATACACAATATACAAATACCTTTTTAAATGCTGTTAAATATACACAATATGCAAATGTATATTGAATATACGATATTACATAAATGTGTCTAAGATATTGCCCATCTCCGCTCACTGATGAAAGCAACTAATATCAATTTTATAAGCAGCATAACAACCAAACTGAAAATATTTAGCAGATTCCTTATACATTCTCTATTATTATTAATCGAATTCCATAAACATATATTTCTTATATGAATATTTATTTCATATACTAATTCTAAGGAAAACTATTTGGGACAGAAATCGTATTATCTCAAATATTCAATAGTATCTTGTTTTAGCTGAGAAAAAATTCCGATCCTTACAATTTTCTAGAGCGGGTTTCGTACTAAATGTGGAATAATTTTACTTGAGATATAGTCTCTATATTTTTTCTATTAAGAACATAGCAATAAATTTTCACGCTAATGACCTTCATTGGTAAACAAAGATTGAGAAGAAAAACGTCTGTATGTGTTTTCGCTAATGTCCACACGGTCATTGCAATCATTTTAATAAATCTATTTTCCCAACAGCATTTCATTCGATGCGAGAAAGTGTGTACACAGAATTTGTAAATACATGACTTTCTTTTTACACATTTTCAATTATGAATAGTTTATTATTACTTTATTATTATCATCATCATTATTATTTTTTTTTGTGTGTGTGTGAATAAATTATACATCTTTCAACTGAATCTAACTGATTTATTATGTAGATGGGATATTTCATTAATTTTTCTTTTTAAGCCGTATTTGTTACGGTTTTCAAATAAATTAAAAGCAGTGGAATTAAAATTTCATGTAATTGGCCAGTGCTGGTAAACTCGTTATTCTGGATAAATTTTTAATAAATGAAAATTTATTCTTTTACCAAGAGAGAGTCTGTTTTTGACAATTGCAGAAGGTGATAAAGTGTGCACATATTCCTGATTCCTCCCCCCTTCCCCATTATATATATATATGTGTGTGTGTGTGTATGTAACGAAATTAATCAAAGGAATAGAAATAAAACTCTACAAATTAACACATTTATGAGGGAGAGTAAAAGAAGAACATTCATAAAAACACAGTTGTAGAGTGAGAGACAAAACAAATTTTATAAAGCAAGTATTGTGTTTATTTATTTATTTATTTTAAGCAGAAATATTCAGCAATTTTAAAATATCTACATAAACTATTTATTTATTTTAAAACTTAACAAATTTGTAAAATACTTGTAAAAAAAAAAAAAAAAAAAAAAAAAAAAAACTTTATATACATTTTATAATTAATTGAATTTATTTTTTGTCTAATTAAAATCTGAATACAAAAGCGGAAATACTGAATTAACTATCTGTTAAAGTAACAAATAATTCAATTTCATATTTCAAATTTAACAAAAATATTCTACTGAAATTTTTTAGTTAAGTAAATAAAAACGATTTAAATTGACATTTTTCGATGTGCAACATATTCCTTAACACAGAATACTCATTTTTTATTTTAAATGAAACCCGTACTATTCAAATACAATAGGGAAAGAAAGGAACATTTAAGAAAGAAAGAAGTAAACCCTGCTTTAAAATTAAATAGATTTTATTTAAAATAAATTCCATAAAATAAATAAATAAAACAAAACAAAAGTTCAAATTAATCTTAAGTAAGAAAAAAAAAGGGGGGGGGGAGGGTAAGCATCCAATCTAATAGCATACAGAATTGATCGTGCAATACAATTCGTCACTGACAAAACCAATGGTGAAAGGGGTGGACAAATTGGTCAGTCTTTTTTGAGATCAAAGGCGAGAGAAATAATGACACTTTATCATGCGACAGATATCTATAACACTAAGTGTCAAACACAACGAATAAGGGATACCATATTACAGCGATATAAAGAAGATACCGCTACCTCATCATAAAACAGCAATTGTTATCACCAAAAATAAAATATTCGAAATAAAAAGCAAAAAACTGTTAATAAAAATAATACAATGGTAACAAAAGTAATTATTTTAAACAGTTTACAAAGAAATTTAGAAAAAAATATTATAGTTACAACAACATATACGCATAATGAAATACCAAATTTGTAATTGTATAATGTATACAGGGTGTCCCAAAAAGATTGAAACGTGGTTTAATTCTTTACCTGTTAGTGATGAGAGGATAATGTAAATTGCAAAAGTGTACAAAATAAGATAGGAAATAAAACAACGCTAATAAAAATATCTTCCTGTTAATTTTCAAAAAATTACATTTTTTTTTTTTAATTTTTATACGACCCCTCTAGACAAACTTGGTCAATCATAATGTTTTTTATTTTCAATGCAACAACATCATTGCAAAAAAACGCATTCTTCTATCTTTAAAACTGAATAAATTATTCTTAATTGAAAACTGAACTCTGATTATAGGGACCCTATATCAAAATAGAAATGTAAATTTGTGGCATATTATAAAAAGATAATAAAATTTAAGTAAAAAATCATTTTTTAAAGTTAGAAGCTTTTTATTGTGAAGCCCTAAAAAGCATAAAATAAAATTTATTCTGGCAAAGACATGCTACAAAGAAATGGAAATTTCAACTTTAAGAAAATTTTAGAGAAAAATATAGGTACTTTCCTTTTGCAAGAGATGAAAATTTTTTAATGTTCAAAATATTTTAAAAAGCTTTCGAGACCAATATTCTTAGTTATTAGTTTTTATAAAATCATTCATTAGGCCAGAAATCTCAAAAGTCTCGAAAGCTTTTTAAAATATTTTGAACATTAAAAAATTTTCATCTCTTGCAAAAGGAAAGTACCTATATTTTTCTCTAAAATTTTCTTAAAGTTGAAACTTCCATTTCTTTGTAGCATGTCTTTGCCAGAATAAATTTTATTTTATGCTTTTTAGGGCTTCACAATAAAAAGCTTCTAACTTTAAAAAATGATTTTTTACTTAAATTTTATTTTGTGCTTTTTAGTTACAATAAAGGAAAAAGCTTCTTAAAAAAACTAATTAAAATTTCTTAGTATATTTTGTAGACAACAGAAGATTTTCGTTTATCAATTGACATTTTTTTTTCGATTATTTATCTGCAAAAAAAGTACTATATCGTCTTTCGAGGACCGAATTCATGACCATCCCTTTATCAGCATGACGCTGTAAACAAAAGTCTAAGAACTGTCAAGAAAAATCATAGAACATTCTAGAAAAATCTAACAAATACTTATACAAAAGAAATATTGTTCTCGAATGCTTTTTAAAATATTTGGAATATTTAAAATTTTTCATGTTTTGCAAAAGTGAAATATCTATATTTTTCTTTAAACTTTTCTTGTTGTTGAAACTTTTATGATTTTATAGCATGTCTCTGCAAGAATAAATTTTAATAGGCTTTTTAGGGCTTCACAATAATAAAAATCGTTCGGTGTTATTTTTATTTATTTATTTACTTACTTATATTTCTATTTAATTATTTATTTTTATTTTTATTTTTACTGAAATTTTTATTTTGTGAGTTTAGTAACTCAAAAAGAAGTTTCGTTAAAAAACTATCAAAATTCCTTATGACACTCTGTAGGCAACGAATGATTTTCTTTTATAAATTGACATATTTCTATTAATTATCTGCGAAAAAGGAACACATCGGCTTGCGAGGATCGAACCCACGAGCATCGCGTTATCACCATGACGCTCTAACTTAATGCGCTAACAAGCGACGAAAAAGGTTGTTTAAATTTACGTTAAAGTGGAGGCGCCTTCTTTTTCAGAATGACACGATGATAAAAATCCAATTTCAATAAAAAGCTTCTAAAAGAATATATATATATATATATATAATTAACTTTATATTTTGTGTTTTTTAGTATCTAAAAAAAGGCTTCTTTAAAAAACTCTTCAAAAATTCTTAGAATACTGTGTAGACAATATATATATTTTTTATTTTAATCAATTGGCATATTTTCTATTACACATTTCATCTGTAAAATTTAGCACATCGATCCTTCGGGATGGAACTCACCACCATCGTATTAGCAACTTGACGCTCTAACCAACTGAGCCAACAAGTGACTATAAAGACTGCTGATATTTACTTTAAAGTTGAGGTGCCTTATTTATTAGCGTGACATGAAGACGCGATAACAAAATACAATTTCAATAAAAAGCTTCTAAAAAATTTTTTATTTATTTCTTTATTTTTATTTAAATTTTTATTTTGTGCTTTTTAGTTACTAGATAAAAGCTATTTAAATGAAATCTTCAAACATTATTAGGATACTGTGTACACAACGAAATATTTTCTTTTATCAATTGACACTTTTTCCATTAATTATTTGCAAAAAATAACACCTCGGCCCGGCGAGGATCGAACACACGACTCTCGCACTATCAACATGACGCTGCAATCAGCTCATTTATTAAAAGATACAATGAGTTACTTACATTTTTTTTTTTTTTTTAATATATATATAATGGAAGCGTCTTGGTTTTTTAACGTGACAAAAAGCCGATGACAAATCCAATTTCATATAATAGTAATATATAATATACACATATACATATAAAGCTTCTAAAAATATTTTTTTATGTATTTTTTACTTAAAACATTTTATTTTGTGCTTTTTTATTATCTAAAATGTTTTGTGTCTTCCCAATTTCTAAATAAATAAAAATGCTTCTTAAAAAAACTCCTCAAAAAATTCTTAGTGTAAGCAACGAAAAATTTTCTTGTATCATTTGACACCTTTTCTACTAATTATCTGCAAAAATTAACGCGTTGGACCTTCCGGGGCCCGAACTCATGACCACCGTCTTACTAACGGGACGCTCTTACCAGCTGAGCCACAGAACGACTATCGAAATAGCTTATATTTACTTTAAAATGAAGGCGCCTTGTTTACTAGCGTGACACGAAGACACGATGACCAAGTCAATTTCAATTAAAACTAAAATGTATCATAGCATTTGCATGTTTCAAAGTTGTTATTAAACAAAATGCTAAATTCGAAACACATTTTAAAATTCTAAGGATTAGTTTAAATGCATTTGAGAAAATTTCGACACATTGTGCTTTTTGATCTAAAAATTTCCGTTATTAATTTGTAAATTATTCTTATTTTCACCGAAAAGCCAGCCTTTTAAATGATACGGGAAAATGGCATAAGTCATTTTTTTTTTTTTTTTTTTCTGTATCATAATTCGGTTGGTTTTAAATATATAGTTACGCGGTTTTTTCTAATGATTTTGTTGAATAAAAAATAAAAACTTTGTAATTGACAAAATTTGCATAGAGGGACTGTATAAAAATTTAAAAAATGTAACTTTTTAAAATTAATGAGAGGGTTTTATCTTAATGTAGTCGTCTTTCCTACCTCAATTTGGACGTTTTTTTCAATTTACATTGCCCATTTATCTGTAACGGGTAAAGAAATAAAGCACGTTTCAACCTTTTCGGGACACCCTATATAGTTACACATATAACGTATCATTGAAATTATTGCATATTTATAAATATGCACATAAAAGAATTTAAAAGCATTTCTAATTGGGGGAAGAATTATGGATAGAGTATATAATGAATATAAAAAGTCTTTCACTCTTCGACTACGTTCATCTTATAATATTTTACTTTTACTGCGCAATAAAAGTTATCCCTTTCTTATTACTTTCCGAACACTATAGTGAGGAAAGTATTGTAATCATGTCAAAAATCCGATTTCGAGATTTTGATGTTTCTATACGTTTTGAGGTCCCCTGAGTCCGTTTTCACTATTTTTACAATGATGTATGTATGTGTGTGTGTATGTGTGTATGTATGTGTGTATGTCTGTGAGTGAACACGCTAGCGTCTAAACGCTTTGTTCGATTAACCTGAAAGTTGGTACGCATATTGTAAGTCAGCATAGTACGAACCCTATAGATTTTGGTGAATCTGGCACTTATAGTTTTTTTACAGGGACACAAAGAAAAATTCTTTATCATTATGGCCTATGGGAGCAAAATCTTAAAAGTGCGATAGCATCTAAACGCCTTATTCAATTGAGCAAAAAATTTATACACATATTATAGGTCACAAATACTCAATCTGTATAGATTTTGGAGAATCTAGCACTTATAGTTTTTTTACAGGGACACAAAGAAAAATTCTTTATCATTATGCCCATGGGGCCAAATTTTTAAAAGTGTGATAGCGTCTAAACGCCTTATTAATCTGAGCAAAAAATTTTTACACATGTTATAGATCACAGTTGAACTAACTGTATAGATTTTGGTGAATCTAGCACTTACAGTTTTTTTACAGGGACACAAAGAAAAATTCTTTATCATTATGGCCTATGGGACTAAATTTTTAAAAGTACGATAGCATCTAAACGCCTTATTGAATTGAGCTGAAAATTTATATGAGTATTATAAATCACTGTTGCACTAACTATAAGCATTTTGGTGAATCTAGCATTTATAGGTTTTTACAGGGACACAACGAAAAATTCTTTATCATTATGATCTATGGGCTCAAAGTTCAGTAGCGTTAAATAAAACATCGTGTAATAGATGGAGAAAAATACTCAAACACTCTATTATGGTTTTCTCTCTTTTGTTTGTTTAACAACTCCTCTTTCTTTACTTTATCAACAAAACTGTTAATTACTCAATGTTCGGAAAGTCGAGTGGAGTCACTCCAGATTTTTTTTTTAAACCATTACAAATAATGATTTTTACAAAGGGACATCAAGTTTTAAACTAGGTTAACACTTCGGTTCTAATAAAATTTCTCTGATGTGGCTTTTTAGCTGCCGCAAAGTGTAATCACGTGTTTTCTACCTTTGACTACCTCCTGCTATGATACCTGGCATGAAAAAAACTACTATCTGTTTTGTGAAATTGTAAAAGGAGCAATAAAAATAATTTCTTTCATTATAAACATGTCCAAAAAAATTCAAGTGTCACTTTCCGATAACAATAATTTAAGACATTTGATGCGAGTCCAATGCGTACCCCAGCTTTAACAATGCATAGAACTATAAGCAATTAAATTAAATTTTAATTATTATAATAATTAAATCCTAAAAATAATTTTAATTACAAAGATTTATTTTATTTTAGCTTACAACATATATATGGTTCAGAACTTCAACTTAAATCTGCAATTCAATTTAAGTTGACATGAAACCCACATCTTTATAACACTGTGCTAAAAAAAAAAAAAAAAAAATCGAGCCTTTATACCATTTTTGCTGATTCTTATATGACCTCCTGAATCAGAATATGTTCCACATTTTGTCCAATCACCCACTGTTTCCTCGGGATGCCAGCCCCTCCTCCAATTTTTATCATTGTTCGGTAATTTTTTGGCCATGAATTTTATTTGGAGAATGGAAAGGAATTATTTTAACACTTAAAAAATATAATATATACAGGGTTGCCACAAAAGAAATAGAACAAAAATAGTTGCTTTAGTAGCTTTTAGAAGCATTAAAATAGTTCCCTAAATAGTAGCCTAATGACCAAAATACTAGCGTAAATCTCACATGCTAACGAACATTAAAGGATAAAAACCATATGCATTAAGTGTACCATTAAAAAAATCTTCAAAATAAAATAGTTTTAAGTAACAGAAATGTATTCAAAATTAGAGATTTTCTAAGTAATTCATAAAAATAGAAAAAATAAGGTGAAAAGGTTAAAATATGGGATTGTTTATAAAATGAATAGAAAATACTTCTTTCTGAAAGATTTTTCTGATATTTCTGTAAGAAGAATTTTGCTAAAGGTGAAAAATAGTCTCCCAATAGTTGCCTTTTTGTGAAAATAGTTGCTTTTTCAAGCTTTCTGGCAAAAAAAGTAGCCATAGTCTCCTCAGGCTGAAAATAGTTGCAAATAGTCACCTTTTAGTAGCCTGTGGCAATCCTGTATATAATTTCAGTGGCAAATCCCCCCTCCCCCCCCTTAATCTTTCCCTTGATAGAATGTTCATGTTTTAAAAATTCCTAACTCTGTAGATATTTAACAGTTAAAATAATTCTCCTCCACCCCTACAAATCAAATTTATAGCGATAAAATTACCGAAAAGTGATAAAAATAAAGGGACGTCCGTAAAAGACGGTGGGTGATAGGGCAAATGGGCGTCCTATTCGGATTTAAGAGGTCATTTTACATAAGAATTTGGAAAAATGGTGTTGAGGCCGATTTTCATGCAGAGCAGTGTAATTCCCTTCATTGTAAACTCTAGTGAATATTTGTTACAAAAAGATGGCAAGTTTTCAAAGTATCATTTGAAATGAACTTTTTCAGGTACTTTTTCTTACGGTGGCCGGATACATGTGAAGTATTATTTATGTTACAGAATTGCTTAGTTATCTTGTAATAACAATTTATCAAAGTAAACAAGTGTATTCGTTATTTTATTAATATAACTGCTTGAATAACATTACAGCAATAAGCCAATGAAGTGTCGAAAGATAGATTTTTCCGACAACAGAAGAAATAATAATACACAAATAAATTTTTTAAACGCACCGTTCCAATCACCTTAACACTTTCGCGACCGCATACTTTTGTCTTTTTGATAGTAAGGGCGTTATTCTTCCAAGTTACAATATTTCAGAACAATATTTTCTGTATTCACATTGATATTACAAATGGATATTACTTTTAACATGAACTGTTAAAACAATTCCCGTCAAAATGAAAATTAGTTTAGTTATATGAAGAATAGTTACTGATAGCATGAACTACTAATAACAGTGCGCTGCAAAATAAATAAATAAATAAATAAATAAAATTCGAGCTCTAATACCAGTTTTGCTGATTCTTATGTAAAATGACCTCCTGAATCCGAATATAACTCCTATTTTGCCCTGTCACCCACCGTTTTCTAGGGGCACCCCTTCCCTCAATTTTTATCACTGCGTGGTAACTTTATGACCATGAATTTGATCTGGAGAATATAAAAAAGAATTAATTTAACACCTAAAAACAAAAAAATTATAATGTTTAATAAATAACATTAATAATAAATTAAAACAATATAAGAAATGTAATACATAATTTCAGTAGCAAATCCTCCCCCCCCCCCCTTAAATTTTCCACTTGTCGCAAATGTTCATGTTTTAGAATTTTCCAACTCTGTAGTCCCTCAGAAGATATTTAACAGTTAAAATAATACTCTCCCTCCCTAAAAATCAAATTTATAGACATAAAAGTGATAAAAATAGGAGGCCGTTTCTAAAGAACGGTGGGTGATAGGGCAAAATGGGCGTCCTATTCGGAATCAAAAGGCCATTTTACATAAGAATTTGCAAAAATGGTGTTGGGGGCAATTTGCATGCCGAGCAATGTAACATGAACAAAAAATCCCCCCCCCCTTGAGATGCATGCTAACGAAGTTCGACTGTATATAATTTTTATGTCCTTTGTTTTGTTTTATTTAGATTGATGGAAAATTCTTGAAGTGATAGATAAATTAATAACACACATGAATATCGTAAAAAATGCCGGTCAAAATCAGCAACAGCACTTTATTAATTCTTTTCTTGAACAAAAACGTACGTAACGTTTAGTGTCATGCAGGGAGATTAGAATGAGGCATATTACCTTCTATTCTTATAACTTTGACATTTCTTCCAACAATTCGATTTTACACGCTTTTCAATCTAATGGTACTTTTAACGCATCTTCAGCAGAGAAAGGGTTAAAAAGAAGGCAGAAATACATATATTAATTTCTTATCAATTTCAACTGCAGAAAGCTTGAACCATAAAAAACTTTAGTTAATAATCGATTAGGGATAAGGATTTAAGAATAACATAGATAGTCATTCATAATTACATAAAAAATAAATATAGGGAAAGAAAATGATTGATATCTGAACATTTGGATTAATAACACTCTTGATAACTTTAAACTTATAAATAATATAAACATTAAAATTAAATAGAGAAAGGTAAAAAATTTTGATTAAACAAAATAAATACAAAACTTTTAAAATAAGGAATCTACTGTTGCATAAGCTGATCTGTTTTTATTCCAAGAAGTATCATATTCTCCACTTTCACTAGTTTCTTCATATATATATATATATATAGCAATGCTATTTAATGTGGCTACTTATCTACAGTTTCAAGATTTCAAACTTTGATTCAGGCTTTCTGTTAAGCTCTTACACTTCATCCCCATTTCCCCCAAAAAGGATCGTAGAAGCATAAAATTAAAACCAAACGGAATTTAAATGACAGAACTCCATCTTTTAAAACATATATTATTTATTATAAATAGCATAAATTCTAAGATCATCCTGATCCTACCGTACAAAATAAATTTATTTTACCTCCAGATAATAATAAAAAATTTCTCTCCACATACCTTATTACAGCAAGACTGCCACATATTACGGGGCAAAAACGAAAAAAAAAAAAAAAAACTTGAAGGGAAAAAAATATTAATTCCCCAGCGAGAAATATCCTACTCTCAACTCCAGAAACCTCGTAAAATGGAGTTCTGCAACAGACAATTGGCGCGTCGGCAAAAAAACAGACGTTTCTTTTCCAGATATTGGATATCTCGGGATAGCCACTTGAGACCTCCCCACTGCCGACAAGTAATGAACTCCAGCTCCCGATATTATTAAATGCCCGCTGCAGTGGATGAAAGAATATCGGATATGAGATGCTTAAAAAACGAACTTGAAGTTACTGGTTTAAGA
This sequence comes from Salticus scenicus, assembly GCA_963930645.1. NCBI lineage: Eukaryota > Metazoa > Arthropoda > Arachnida > Araneae > Salticidae > Salticus > Salticus scenicus. The sequence continues at coordinate 80,199,692 of OZ005650.1, forward strand.
ATAATAAAGGGAAAGATGAAAGGCACTCAGTAATTGCGAGATGAATAGAATAGGAAAACAATCACTTAAACTAGAGATAACAAGGTGTAGTTTTAGAATTGTTGGGGGTGTTTGAAGATACTATATACGCGCAAAGCTCAGAATTGTTGAAAAAGAAACTATTGGTGAAAAAATTATTAGATTTCAAGTCTCAACACAAGTGGAATAAAGTATCTTTTTACATAAATGACTAACTAACCCACATTTCAACAGTTATTTGTGACAACTTTGAACGGTGGCATGTTCATCAAAAGAAAGGGGGGGGGGGAAGCATCAACGATAAAAGTAAGAACATTAAATTCAACAAATAAAGTACACATCCTGTATTCTCAACGAATTCTCATTTTTTCCCTCCAACATTCCCATTTCATTTCACTCTCAGAGAGAGAGAAAAATTAAATTATTTAATTTTAATCTATGATTTTTATAATTTAGTCTTGCTTTTGCATATTTTAAAATGTATCTTCAGGAAATTTAAAATCGCTGTTAAAGTGAACTGAAATTAAAACAATTATTTTACAGAAATGCTTTAAAAACTTATTTCAATAATCTATTTTGACAGATTTTACACCACTTCATCCTAAGGGGAAAAAATTAAAAATAAGAACATTTAATAGAATAGATGAAACAAAATGTAACAATTACAGTATCGCAACACTGAGTAAAAAACATATCTTTTTCAGTTATGGCAATAACTAAAAGGAAAGAGATAATAAAATGGAATGACTTTCCGCGATTATACAAATTAAAGTAGATTCTAAAACATTTAGCTAATTAAAAATCTTGGGTAAAATTGTCCAAAATAATAATAATAATAATAACACTCACAAGTCCTTACTATTATTGTTATTGTTGCTATTTAAATCATGTAGCAGTTTAAAAAAAAAAAAAAACAAGACATATAGAAAAAAAATCTAAGCAAAAATGGCTGAAGAAATCGTTAATGGTTAGAAACTTATTAGAAACAACATATTTTAAGATGAACATGGATTTTCACGAAAGGGCAGTCAGATAATTAAGAAAAGACGTTTTTCTTCAAAATATGTTGATATGCATTCGGCAACATTTCTTTTTCGAATTATCTATAGAGAGCCATCTTTAATACAATATATTTTTGAAATTGTGCAATTATCCAAAAGCTCCATAAATAATTTATTCAACAAATATGATTACTATATAGATTGAAAAATTTAAATATACACCGAGTTTCAGAAGGATAGATAGTTTTACTTTCATTATCAAATAATGCACTAAAATATTATCACCAAGATACGTATATTTGTGTATTTACTAAAAATTACCACAAAATAAAAATAAAATGAATTACAAAAATAATACTCAATTGTTACAAAATATTCGTGGGCAAATCATTTCGATATACTCTCGAAATTATTTTTAATGCAAAACCTTATTTGTTATGCATATATTTTCACAGTCACCTGCAAATACAAAAATGCGAATAACGTACATCTAAATATGTACTTTAAATACACCTCCACTCACGTTAATAATCAAAACAAATGAGAAAAAAATATATATAAGTAACTTTTCAAATTTTGCTGCAATCGATCGATGCTGCATAAAAGTACCAATTGACTATTTCTCTCAACCCTGATCAAATGGTGGAAAAAAATAAAACCACGGCATGAAAAACAATAAAACCAATGGTTCATCCCATTTTATCAACTACTGAATCTGCAAATGACTGACAATTCAAATAGAATTCAGTAACTCCACGACACGCGATGCAAGAAAGTGGCCCAAATACAGCCATGCGGGTTAGGGTCTGATTTTCATTGTAAACTTTCATCGGGTCCCCAGGATCTAATTCATCCTGAAAAGGCGGGTGCATTGTCAAGCTATCGAGCCATCAAATCGGGAGATGAGGCACGTGGTTTACACGTGACATACAAAGGCAAGATTCCATTGTTAAACAGGAATAGAGATGAGTCTTTTACATATTATTAATACACGGTTTTTTAATGATGATATCTATCTTTAAACATATTTCGAAAAATTCAGATGAATATATTCAGTTGAAATATTAAGTACAGTGCAAATGTAACACGGATTCACAATTTCTCAATCATGATTAAAATTTTCATAGCTCTGAAAGTTATATATATACTTCTGCATAAACATACATTTTATAATTCATTAGACGGCCTTTATAATTTCAACCATTCATCAAACGGACATATTTCCAATCGCAAAAAAATGTTTTAAATGAAGAATAAGTAACAATGTCATGCCACACAGAAATATTCACACAATCAATTTTGTAAAAATAAAAAAATTTCATATGGTCCCCAGTTCTCTGCAGTTACATTTGGTAAACTAATTTAAGCATTATAATTTTTTTCTTATTCCAATACTTTTCAATCATAATTAAATTTTCCATAGCTCTAAAAGTATACATACTTTTTATTCTTTTATTTTGTATAAATATGCATTTTGTCAATCATTAAACGCCCTCTATACTCGCAACCGTCAGTTAAAAAGGACATATTTCCAATTGCAAAAAATATTTTAAATGAGTAAGTAACAATATCATGCCATGGAAACATTCACACAACCTGTTTCGGAAAAATTACAAAATCAAAATTTTTATATCAGTCTCCAGTTCTCTGCAGTTATATTCAAGTAAAACAATCTAAGTATTTTTTTTCTTTATTTTCTAATTCTTTAAAAGGAGTGGTTTCTTTAAAATACTATTAAAGTTGTTATTATTCTCCCATTCTTTAAAGGAATCAACAAAACAAGCGTAAAACGTAAAATAGAATACAAAATTCCTTAAAAGAATACTTACATAGGTTTGTAATTTTAAACTCCAAAATAATAAGCGAATCCTCATTCTTCACATTTTTACATACACACATAAGGCGGGGAGGGGAGGGGGAGAAAGAGAGAAGAAGAGGGAAATCATAAATCTCGCTATTCTGTAGTACATAGAAATTTTGTGGTAAAGAACCTTACACTCGAATTTATTTCAAGATTTTGAAAGATATATAATATTATTTACGATATCACTACCGTTTAATACAGCTAACAAAAAGCATAGAAAAATCTTAACATTGGTGTTAATACTTAATAGCTAAGTATTATCAAAATCTCACAAAGACGACGAAGTGACAATTGTGAGATTTTGTAGCATCCAATATTTAATTATTTCATCTTAAGATGCAAGTATTCATAATGAAAATAACTGGATTAAAATATTACTGAAATTAACCTATTTTTTATGCTGTTATTAGTAGCCTACAAAACTCTTTTTTAAAGACTTATAACTTACTTGTTATACAGTATATAAACATCAACTTTATTCTTTAACTTTAGAATAGCTAAATACCAATGTCATGATTTGAATATTTATTAGAGTATTTAAACACTACTAAACTGTAACCTTGTTTTTTAATCTTAATCTTCTTACTGATCAACCCTCTTCTTTTAATTTTCTCAACATATTACTCTGTCACGTACAATTTTTTTTCCCCTAGAACTGATTATTTAATATTTATAAGGATAGGAGAGTATGTCCCAAATATGACACTGAGCTCATAAGTTGATAAATCATAATTTAACATTACATTAAAAAAAAAAAAAAAAATCTCTAGATTTTTAGTAGGCATCGCAATTTTAGATCTGACAATAAGATTATTGATTAAATCATAGCAATGCAATTTAAAATAATAATAAAATAAAAATTTGGAATAATTTTTTACAGGAAGCATACGAATCTATTTACAGCAAGACAGAGACATTCTGTGCTAAAGTTATCGGCAACAATTACTCGAACAATAATTAATATTATATATTTAAAATCAACACCGTAACAAACAAGTTTTAAAAATTTAATCTATCAAAATAAATATTTATTATAACAACAATGCTGAACGGAATAAAATATTCAAGGATTTAATCGCATCTCCAAAAAATAAGCTAACAAACATCATTCAAAAGATTATAAAATTTCAAAAATCAGCGTATCGTTAATTGCAGAACTATTACTCCGTCAACGAGATCCAGAAGAAGCAATTAAAAGTACTCGCAAATTACACGGAAAACTGAGAGCTCAATTAAAACCAAAAGAAAACGAAACAATCACCGAGTTTATTTCCCATATCCACTCCAATCCATCGCCCAAACAGACGCGAATATAAACTTAGCTATTTTAGACTAAAATAATTACCGTATATAATATTAGAAACGAGTACTGTTAAAGAGAGAGAGAGAGAAAACAGTGCACCCCATAAAGAGTTGCTACCATTCTCAACAGACAATTACCCTGCGAATAAACTCTAATTGAAGAGAGGTCAACTTAAGAAGCTAATAAATAATAACTGAAGGAAAATATTTGAAAATGGAACTACGGCTCGTTATTCAAAAGTTTTCCCCCGCAGTTCTATTTTCTCTTCAGAAACACCTAGAATAATCGAATAGGCATCACTAATGAGGTAGGAAGATGCATGCATAATTGCGAAATAGAAAGTAACATGCTCAGGAACACACTTAAAGAAACAACTCGGAGTACAAGTATGTGCACTATTGCCAGAAAGGCACGAACTACTAAGAAGCAAAGCAGTTTTATTACATTTTGAAACGAACCATGATCTAAATCGAGTTATCTTTTCTTTTTTAACGCGCGCGCAGTTGATGAAATTCCATACTGGTAATTAGATTTGAGTTTGCACGCTGAATTATGTACAAGAGGCAGCCCAACAAGTTACAACAATGACGATAACAATAAAAAACGATGATGAAAATAAAACATGATAATAACAAAGACCTCGGCAATTGCATTTCAGCGGACGGTGGGATGAGACTGAAAAATTTAATGCAACTGAAAAAGTATGACAAAATGAATTCATTAAGTGTGTAATGATTTTTCCAAAGGAAAATAAAGTTAAAATGAAGATGTCATTGAAATTATAGAATGTTTACAATAAGGGATGTTAATTAAACAGCTACTATCAAAATATCTTCACACCACTATTGAATTAAGACATTCTTAGAAATGAATTATTCAGATAACAGTGAGATGGGGGTTTTATTTGGTTTGGTTTGTTACTCTACGTCATATCGGGAATCTGTATTCAAACACGACACTGACAGCCTAAGTAAAATATTATTTTACGGGTAAATTTGTAATTAGAATTACTCATTATTTAACACATATATTATTCAAGTTCTGTTTCCACATTCAGAAAATTCACAAATTATACATTCTTTTCCAAAAAAATTCCTTTTTAATATTTTATTTTGAAGCTATTAAGAGCCAAAAATGAACTATGAGTGCATTTTTCGCGATTTATAGCTTCAAAATGAAAAATTATATTTTTAAAAATACATTTAACGGTTGTGAATATTTTGAATATGGTAACGAAATTTAAAAAATAATTCGGCAATGTATAAATCTGATTACTCCAAGTTTCCTCATAAACTAACATGGTTTTCGCTATCAATAAAGATAGGTGATGCGTATTCCGAACTACAGGTTAGAGTGCTAATACTACAGCCACTAAATAGCAAAGGGAGATGAGGGAGATATTTGGGAATTCCAGACGAGGAATAGCTCTCAGGGCTCGTAGCGTTCCTAAGTTTTTACATGCATTTTATTATTTTTTAACCGCTATTTCAGAACAGTACTTTTACAAATAATATTAGAGCATTAAAAATTTCAATACAAATTTCTTAAATAGCGGAGACAGTATAATAAACATTCAGCCATCAGATGGTCCCAACTTCAGTAAGTATCCAATATTCAAATTGTTTGGTTTCACTGTTCTGGAAGAAGGAGAAGTTCACATTTCTATGCAATATACAGTAGTGGACAAAATTGTGGAAACCTTTTGAAAAAAGTTGAATTTAGTGGTTTGATGTCTAATAACACCACTTTATTTTGTACCAACACTACAAAATTATATATCATTGGAAAGGTAATTTAATCAAGATTGTAATGCAATATTATTTAAGAATAGTTTTTTAATAGAACAGCATTTAAAAAGAAGAAAGGTGATATACATAAAAAAATGAGATATACAAAAATTTTCACCATACCAGTTAATACTTAGTTGAGTAACCTTTAGCCTTAATTACGGCCTTACAGCAATTTCCCATGGAGTGAACCAACTTCTTAAGTTCTGCTGTTGTTATAACATGAAACCAAGATTGAATTATTGCTTCTGTTAATTGGGTTTTATTGCTGGGTTGCTTTTGTCTAACAAGTTCCTTTATCCGGCTCCATAGATTTTCGATTGGGTTAAGGTCTGGTCTATTTCCAGGCCATTCCAGCAGTTGAATATGATTATCTTGAAACCACTTCTTGCACACACCAGCAATATGACATGGAGCTGAATCCTGTTGAAATATAAATGCTTCATTATCTTGGAAAAGATTACGTGCAGAAGGCAGCAGCTAGGGCCCGAGTATTCCATTTATGTATCTTTGGGCATTTATATTCCCATCGATCACGCCAATTCTACCCACACCTCTTGATGTCATACAACCCCAAATCATAATACTAACTGGGTGTTTCACGGTATGTGTCATGCACTCAGGATGGACATCTTCTCCAATTCTTCTCCATACGTATTTTATGCCATCACTACCAAACAGGGAGATTTTGGTCTCATCACTCCAAATTACACTGTCCCATTGTTATGTTGTCCAGTTAACATGAGCTTCGGCCCAGTTTAATCTTTTCAACCTTAGTTTCAGAGACAAAAATGGTTTTTTTTCGTTGAATTCTAGCGTTTAGACCAAATTCATGCAGTCTGCGCCGAACAGTCCTTGCACTTACCGTCACATTGCATTGTAACATTTCCCCTTGTATACACCGAAATATTTTTTTTCTGTCACCTTGGCACAGTCTTTTAATTCTTCTATCATCACTTGCTGTTGTGCACCTTTTTCTACCTTTACCAGTCTGGTTTTCTAATGACTGAGTCCCCTTGTACCTCTTCAAAAATTTAGAAATGCCACCTTTGGTTAAGTTTCCCCCAATATTTCTTCTAATTTCTTCATAACTATAGCCTTGTTCACTTAATGTTACTATTTTACATCGCTTCCTAGGTGACCAGTCAATTCTTTGCGCCATTTTTTAAATTTTATATCAATTTTTTTTTATTACGTTTCACAAGCTCACTAGTAAATCAAAAAACACAAAACGAAAAAACAACTTGATAGCAATTACAATACACGCTGATAAATGTCCTGTGACCTGTTGGCTATTGCCAAAACATTGCCAGAACAAGATGACATCTGATTGGCTCTGTTAACACTCATGCTCATTGGCTACATTCAAATGAAGGACAGCTACTTCCTATAAACGCAAACAAGCTGTGCTTCTTTTTTCTGGTCATTTGGCTATAACTTTTGATATAATACAGATAATTGAACAAATGTTATTGCTTAACAATATTGATTAAATTACCTTTCCAATGATATATAAGTTTATAGTATTGGTAACAAAAGAAGTGGTGTTATTAGACATCAAACCACTAAAATCAACTTTTTTCAAAGGGTTTCCACAATTTTGTCCACTACTGTATAACTGGTTAGGGCATCAGAAATCGTAAGTTAGAGACTTATAAAAAATACCCAAGAAAAATGAAAGAAACGAAGTGAACGAACTACAATAAATTTTATCAAAATAAAAACAAAAATCTAGCCTCATAGTATGAATCGGATGGGTATAATAAGAGAGTGTTATTATAATCATAATATACGTATCATATTAAGGATTTTTTTTTTTTTTTTTTTTAATTTTTCCAGGACAGGTAAAGGAAAATTTCCCTAACTTTTTTCGGCCATTTTCTTATATTTTGAAGCGGCATTTTATAAATTGACATAATTTGTCTGGAATTTCCTGGGTATTGAGGTTTTATGAATATTCTGTCCCATGATTTAGTCGATATTCCCTGACTTTCAACCAATTTCCACGACTTTTCTCTGATATCCAAGTTTTCCAGACTACTAGCCGTCCTGAACAAGCAATCTGTCTCTAATCATAGAGATTTCCAGATTAAGGAAAACAAAAATTGATAGTTAGGAGAAGATATATTTTACTTAGAACAGCAATTAAGCACCTATACAGTAAAAAAATAATGGTAGATTTTACAGCAGAAACAACTATAAAAGAGTCTTTCTTTACAGATGTTTCCGCTGTAAATTGCCTTATTTAACAGCAGAATGTGCTGGCAAAATGGGTGCTAGCACAGGTAAACAGCCTTATAAAAATAAATAAATAAATAAAAACATGTGTTCCGTTTACAATATGAAATATTTTTCAATATTCGAAGAAAATCACAAAGATTTCTTTGCGTAAGTCTTAAACGGCCGCCCATCGTTACAAAAGCCAATACATAATGTATATGTAATTAAACAATGCCAACGGACATCACTTTTAGAGGAATTGAACAAATGAAATGTGCGTTAAAGCACCATTTTTGAGATTAAAAAAAAAAAAAAAAAAAAAAAAAAAAATGTTTTATTTCAGAAATACGAACTACCAATGAAAAACATTTAAACCAATTATGGTAATGTTTTTGAATTACTTTGAATGGCTTTACACTTGAACAATGGATAGTATATGCTATGCACCTCATAAAAAATTAAATTTAATACAACTACAAATGCTTATTATGGAAAATATATTTAAATGACCACTCAAAGAAAACAATCCTTCCAGTTCATTTCCGATGCTCTTAAGTAAAACATATACACAAAATTTCAACAAGAGTCAATTTTAATTAGAACACTCAATCCATAAATTATGTATATACGGACTATCTAATTAAAAAAAGAAAAAAAAAAAAAAACATTCTTTTCTATTGTATCAAGTTGATTGACAATTTAATCACTTAATGAGTTGTTTTGACTGTCCATCGAAGTCTGGGTATAATGTCAATTCTTATCATACAAATATAGAATATAGTTAACATTCTAAAATGTCAAGAGTTTCTCTAATACACACTAATGAATCCAAAAAATGTTTTATATGCATTACCCATAGACAACATTAAATAATTTATTTTTAAAATACACACTCTTACTCAAACATTTAGCAATATTTACAAAATAACGGTTTTTTTCTTTAATGTATATGTATATTGCCCGTTTGAAAAAAAAAGGGGGGGGGGAGGTTTAAATTTTAGAGATACAAAAAGAAAGGATTATAGTGGTATTTTGGTTACAAAATTAATTTAAGAGGGGGGGGGGGATAAAAATCCAATTATATATTTATTTATTTATTGTCATTTTGTAATTTCTCACTCTATTTTTAAACCAGTACCTGATTTGTTATACGGGATTTTGTAAATAATAATCAACTGCGTATGGTAGATTTTTTCATACCTAAAGTGTTACTAGGCATATCCACATTTTTGGTTCTTGCAGATGATGATGGCATTTTATCACATGTTTTCTTGTATCTACTACCACACTGAAAGAAATAAAAGAGCAAAAATACTCAAAAATGAGTAAAATTGTGTCAGATCACATAATCAAATTTAAAAATCTCATATACTTATTAAGTATACTGATATGCTCTAAAATTGGCATCGACCATCGTGAATCCCAATATCCCAAACAGAGATTCACATTGATGTATTCTTCCGCAAACCTGTACGAAATCGCCACGAAATTTTGTGTTTAAACTTTTTCTGTTTAAATTTGTGAAAATTCTATCAAACCTTTGCTGGCCCTATTTAATTTCACTTTCTGGTCACTGTTGTCAAATTTAGACTTTTTTTATTCAACAAATTTAGAAAAAAAAAAAAAAAAAAAAAAAAAAAAACATGAGGCGTTACTTTAAATTAGAAGTGTATATATCTTTGTTGGATTTGCATTTTCTGCCCTTTTCCTAATACAGTAAAGCACTGTTTATACGTCTTTCAAGGGACTGATGTAAAAGGACGTATAAATGAAAAGACGTATAATCGAAATTTTAATAATAACACTTTGATTACTACAAAGTTAATGACACTTAAGCAAAATTTACATGAAAATACTAATTAATAAAGTTTCTTAAGTTAGTAAATGTATATTATACCTTTTTTAAGACAAGAATTAATTAAAAAAAAAAAAAAAAAATTATAAAAAGTGTACACAATCTTACTATTAATGCATGACTGGGTACTAATTACATATATCATATATTGAGTATTATATTTCTTAAGAATTATCGGAACACATTTTGTATATTAATTATATATATTGCGTATCTTTAATAATAAGCATACGATTTATGTCCATACAGATAGTTATTTAATAACATTAAAAATCTTTAATATTCGTCTGATTTGCTGCTTGTCTATGAATATTAAAAATTCTACTGTGAAATGAATTGATTCTTTGATCAGTATTCTTCGATCTTTCCTGTGTTTCTCCATTTAAGATGCTTTCTAGGAAAAATTCGTCTTATTTGGAATGAAAAATAATGACAGGTAGAGAAATTTTGCGAATTTTAGGAAAGTGGAAAAGACGTAAAACCGATATTAGCGGCGTATAAACGAAGAATTTTTGCATTAAAATGAATAGGAATGAATCGGGACTTCACTAAAAGGACGTATAAATGCAAAAGACGTATAAACGAGAAACGTATAAACGGTGTTTTACTGTATAATGCAAACTTTGACAATTGTTTACTTTTTTATTAACGATATCCTTCATTTTACATATAGAAATATTAAATCCATGGTTTTCACATTTTTTTCCCCCCCTCTTTTACCTATACAAATGGTAGAGAAAAAACCGTGTTGGAGGGGGGGGGGGGGTCAAATTTTCGAAATTGAGTTTTTGTTATATTTACAAGTTTTGTGGTCTCCTGAATCCAAAAATTATATTTTTAGCGGTTGGTCTATGTATGTGTGTCTGTCTGTTATCTCAAGAATAAATAATAGCAGAAAGTCCAAATTTGGCATTTTAAATGTGTATCATATAGGGAAGCTACATAGAACTTCTCATTGAGATCAAGCAAATGATTCGTGTACAAGAACACCCAAGAGAATTCAAATACATTATAAGTCTATGGGAAAATTTCTGGTAAGTACAGTGTAATATGTATAGGTTAACTTAAACAAAACGAAATGAATAAAATTTATTGAATGCATAAAAGAATGTTTTGTGTAGATTGTTGTATGGAAATCATTCATCATTCATTTACAGGGCTACCCAAAATATTTGGATAGATTGCGGCTATACTTGAAAATTGCTGGAATTCTAATTCTTTCTGTGTTGTATGTTTTTCAAGTAAGACTAAATTTAAGTACACAATATAGTTTATAGCGCATACTGATTTAAGATAATATACAGGGCTACCTAAAATTAAACTAAACGTTCTTTTCTATTAAATGTAATTGATGAAAATGGATAAAATTGATGAAATTGATGATGTGCTTTGTTACATTTTACTATGTCGACGAAAACTGCTCAGGAAGCAAAATTAATTTTTCATTCGTATACTGTAAACAAAGCGTTTTTTAAATTTTCAACTTTATTTATTTATTTATTATTATTATTATTTTGTATAATATCATGTTTTAAGGTGTCCTGATTACAAAAATCAAATTTTTATCGGTCGATCTGTATGTATATCTTTCTTTTATCAGCATGAATTAGAAACAAATAACTGCAGAAAATACAAATTTGGTATTTTGAAGTCCGTATTAGAATACCATTTAAAAATTTGATCAAAACTGGCAACTTTGAAGTCAAATTAATAACAGCTTTTATTTTATTTTATTTATTTATTTAGAATTGTATGCACTATAATTGAACGGGGGGTTGAAGAATTACACGTCAAATAAAACATTTTCTAAACTTATTTTAGATTATTTTAAAAGTACATTGAACTTTACTATCTTACGCTATTTATCTTAAGACTTAATATGCAGTCGGTCTTTAGAGTATTGAAATGCAGGGTACGACAAAGTCGTGTGAGTGACGCACCAGATTATTATTTAGTATTATTATAACTATTATTATTATGTAACCGATCGAGAGTATTTCTCTTAGGAATGCTTACAAATATAGTCTTCGATTCATTATTTATTTTCTCGCTACATTTTAAAGCAAAAAATACCTTTAATACTGCAGAAGACAATTAAATCCCACAACAATTTGATGTTAGTCACGTTTTTATTTTAAAATTTTAATTAAAGTTCAAGGAGCAAGTGAAAATCGTTACAAAAATGCGTGAACACCCTTTGTATGTGTATATATATATAATTAACTTCCTACATAACCACGTACGTTTCTGATGGGGGGGGGGGCTACATCCCCCCTCAACCCCAGTTGTATATGTCTGTCTATACCTATCTGCATAAATGTGTACATACATACATTTTCTTGTAACTCACAATTACTTGAATCAAACTTCACGTAAGATGATTACATAATAAACAGGAATTATTTTGTGACCCCCAGTAAACTATTTATCAATTCTATGCAAACCATTTTCCGCAGAAAACACGCTTTTAAACATTCTGATAATGCAAGTTTATTTTATTATGTTTAATGGATTGTAACCATGTTAAAATGCAATTGTGAGAAATACCGTCTATAGATTGTAATGGTACGCAATTCTTTTGTGTGTCCCTGTACAAGAATCACAGTTATCATACGCGCCAATAAAAAGTATACAACTAATTCGTTGCAATTCGTTAATACTTGAACCAAATTTGATATAATTTGGATGATTAAAGAATCAATTGTAATTCTTTTGAAGGGTCCTGTAAATAAATTTGGTCTATACATACCTTTTTCTACAGGAAAGATGCTTTTAAGCATTTCAATGTATGTTAATTTCATTTTGTTGAATGCATTGAACCTGTTATAATTATTCGATTCTTATTATTATTATTTATTATTATTATTTATTATTATTATCCTTCCCGTCTAATCCTATGGGGCTTTCGTTGATCGTATATTAAGAATCTCATTTTAAAAAAAATGGTGTTTTTCGATTATTATTTTTACACTCTTTTAATATTGCAATGTAAATTATTACATATTATAAAATTTGTTTTCTCACTAAAATATAAGCAAATATTCTAAATAAATAAAATTTTACATTAAATTATTTACAGTCTTAAAAATCATTTTATATATAGCTAAACGATTATTTCAAGCTATAAATAATAACTTAAATTCATACACAATCAATGTACTCATTCTAAATTTTTATATCTTCCCTTTTCCTTATTCTCAATGCAGCAGAAGCGAAATTTTCGATCTTCTCCGACATAATGTAATTTTTTATGGGACTGAAAAAATATCTTTCCTTTTATTTTGAGAATACACAGAGTTCCTAGCATGGAAGACACTTAAAAATAGTTGCTTTAGTTGCCTCTAATGTATGAAATAGTAGCCAAAATAGTAGTCATTTCAAATAGCCAAATAACAGTCTTGTATTTAAAAAAAAAAATCAATATAAATATTTAAGCAGTTTTTGGAGATAATATGGTCATAAGATATAAAATTGACCCAAGAGAAAGATACCTTTTCTTGTAAAAGAAAATTGATACATGCGTAAAGGCATATAAAACAGTTTACATAGTAAGATAAAAAAAAAAAAAGTAGAGCCTTTTTTGAGATACCAGTTTCCGAGATCTAAAACTGACCTACCTAATCAGGATGATCGTTGATTTTCCTGTAATAACCCACAGAAAATTAACATTAATTTGATGCAAAATGGTATTTAAAAAGGGATTTATACAGCGATTTTCAAGAAAATCATTAGAGCCGTTTTTGAGATACTTTCACCAAAACACGACAAACTCAACTGTTGACTGGAAAACAACGATTATATACAAAAGGATATCTAAAAGGAAATTAATATGGTGAGTTTGAAAAAAAATTGTACAGTTGTTTTCCAAGAACCTCAAACTGACCTACTTATACAGAAAACCAATAAATTTTTCTAAACTAACCATTTAATACATATAAAAAGGACATATAAGAGGGTGTTTATATACAGTCTTTTGGTCCAACTTTTGGTTTCCAATGTCGCACTTCCAGTTTTCCAATTGTCACCAGAAATTGGGAAAATCATCTGTACACTAGACCTGCCTCAATTAAAGGGCACAGGAGACCTTAAAACATGTAAATCAGATTAAAACTTGAAATCGATTTTTTTTTATCATATACAATAAATATTCCTGTTACCTACGGTAGTCGGGTAATGGAAGTAAAAATGCCGTGAAGGTGCAGAAAAATAGTGGGGAACAACACTTTGTTCAAAATAGTCTCCATTTTCCTGAAAATCGTGCTGACTAACCCGAAAATAGTAGCTTTTAAGACATTTTTAGACAAAAGTAGTTGCCATAGTCGCCTAGGATTTATTTTAGTAGCAAATAGTTGCTTTTTAGTCGCAGTTGGGAATCCTAAATACGGTCTCAACTCGGCTTTCTTTCATCCTGCATCGAAAAGTAACTTTGGTATCATGTTGTCGCGTTCTCCGCATTAAAAATTTATGCAAAAACCTACTTATCTTGCCAATTCACACAAACTAAACTTGGCGAAAGTATGTCAATTTCCAAATAACCGTCTCCAATGAATTTCTTGTAAGATTTTCAAAATGTAGTCCAACATAAGTATTTCTCGCATTTTTGTTTCCCCCACTCCACTCTGTCAGTAATTGTTAATTTCGTACATTCTATAAATGTAAATGGTCACGATCAATATTTAAATATGCTTCAAAGAGTCAAAAAATTTTCCTGCATTAGTATCACAAAATAATGCCTATACTCACTGGGCCCGAATCTTGATAACTTCTACTGTATTTTTAACTGACTTTCGTGGATTTTATATCTTCTAAATATGCAGCAACAAACTTTTTAAGGGGATTTCGCACCTATGACTTGACATCACTGAATGTTTCTTATGAAAACCTATATTTCCATTATTTAATATTTATAAATTGAACTATATTAGGTTTGTTTAATAAAATATACATTTGAGCAATAATTATTGGTTTATATTATATTTATATATTTTTTAGACATCTATTGCCTAAAGGGTAGGTGCTCCAGTGATTGACATTCTTCAGTAATTGACATCTTTCCCGAAATAATTAATAATTAAGCAAAAAAATAAAAGCACATGTTTTACATATAAGAAATTTAACATTGTATGTCAAACGCTGGAGCATAGGGTGCCAATAACTGGTAAAATGAAAAACTGTCAGTGTCAATTACTGGAATATTGAGTGGGTGTCAAATAAAAATTCATGAAAAAAAAAATAATTATTATTAAATGTATATATTTTAACTTTTAACATATATGTGGTTCTGAAAGTCTTTCATGCCACATATATATATTACCTAAAATTTCCAAAAATAGTTTCTGATGACTAAAACATTAAAAACATGAGAAATTTCTCTAAAAGTATCAATCACTGGAGCACTTACCTTATATCTTTTTTGGAGATTTGAAATCTTTAAATTGTGATTTCAGAGTTAACATTTTTTCATGAATCTATGATCTTTAAAATGCTAAAACTTCTACAGATATTTAAGAAAATACTCTTTTTTTTTTTTTTTTTTTTGGATGCTTAAAAGACTTAAAGAATTAGGGATGGATTATGTTTGAAAGAAAAAAATATTAAAAATTAAAATATAACGATTTTTTTTTTCCTTAAAAACTAATTAATAAATTTCAAAATCCCTCCCTAATTCTTTTAAGTAGGTTATCTTAAAAATGAAAATAAAATAATATAAATAAATAAATAAAACAAGTCTTTTCCTAAATATCTGTAGACGTTTTAGCATTTTGAAGCTCATAAATTCATGAAAAAATGCTGAAAAAACGCAAATTAAAGATTCATATCTGCAAAAAATATATCAAAAACCATAAGAATTGCTGCCTGGATACATATTTCATTGAACAAACCTAATATAGTCACCTAAATACTAGGTGACTAGCATCAGAACTTTTCCAAATTCCCTGACTTTTCCATGAATATTTTTCACCATTTTCCCTGATTTATGCTGTTTTTACCCCTAAAAAATTTCTCAAAATTAGCAAATAATTTAGCACTTTATAATAAAGAGCTTTCAAGTGTGGCTTATTTCCACAAAATTTGCCAAAATTCTCTGACTTTACATGAAATTCCCTGACTATTCCATGACTTTTCCAGACTCACTTAAATTCCCTGACTTTTTCATGATTCCCTGACTAGTGGCCCACCCTGAAATATTAAATAGAAATATAAGCTTCTATGTAAAACCTTCAATCGTGCCAAGACAAAGGTGTGCTAAGTCCCCTTAATATTACAGGCTTGTCCTTTTATCTTAGTTAGAATTTTTTTTAAATAGATATATTTATCTACTTTATTTCATTATATAAATTCAGAACTGAAATTTTCAATCTCGAAAGGAAATATTCAAGTTATTATTATTTTTTAATTATTCACTAAGATAAAAAGTAACATAAAGAGCGGATTTTTTTTTTTTCCCCTGAGATATCCCTAAAATACAAAGCAATACAATAAAATCCCATAATCACATGGGAAAGGAGAAAGTGTGAGTCTGACTGATGTGCAAAATGAACTAAGAGCATTTCTTTCTTTCTTTCTTTTCTTATTTTTTTTTTTTTTTTTTTTTTTTTTTTTTTCTGTATAGTTCCAAAATGAAATATTTAGAATTAAAAAAAAAAAAAAAAAAAAAAAAAAAAAAAACTTTAGGAAGTGAGTAATTTACAAAACAAATTTCTCCATAGAGAAACATGGGGGTTAGACTTCCGATCAAATTAGATAAAGTACCCCCTTAAAACTTTTGCAGAAATACAATGCACAATTTAAGATGCATTTTTCATATAGATAATTTCGCAATACCTTTTTATTTATTATTATTATTTTTTTTTTTTTTTTTGGCTAAAGCGCAAGTTGTCTTGCTCAGAAAATTGCCATATGCATAAATATATATTACAAAATTTCTGCGTCTAATAGTTAACAAAAGAAGTTTAAACGTGCCCGAAATTTACCAAGAATCCCAAATTGTCCTCTGAATGTAGCAAAATAATTCGACAGAAAAGAAGTTATCTTCGCAAGTTTTAAGAGCATCGAGAAATATTACATTCGCCATCGATTTTCCTTCCCTAATTTACGCCATTTTACGAATATTTAATTGTTCCTTAACTGTACACATTTACTCTTGCTCATAAATGCATGCAGACGTTAAAAAATGAGTTACAAAACAGGAAAAAAAAAAAGTAATTTGATGCTATTTTGACTAACAAAGACTAATTGCGAAGGGACAGCAAATAGTTTCTTCCAAAAGCTAATTTACTGCGCTCATAATTATCACGGTTAAGAAGTACTTTTTGTCGCAGAAGTCACCGACTACATCCTCGACCCCCCCTTCCTAGAAAATAAAGATCTCAAAACACAGCCAGCATATTAACAACCTTGTCAGTTTTAAACCATTGCCATATTTGCCGATCAAAACACTTTCCATCAAAAATTGGGTCCGTTTAATTATCAAGACGTTTTGTAATTAGTAAAAACACGAACATTTGCCAAAACCGCCTCCTCAAACAATACAGCCTTCTTTTCCCTTTCTTTGCCGCCCACTTGTCTTTTTAATCGCAGTCGTTAGTGGCTGCCTGCAAATGAAGACATTCATCTTCTTCCGCGCCAAACAATGCGGGGATCTCCCCTTGCACTAATTGGCCACTTCAACGTCCCTGGACATCTAGCAGTGGGAAGGGCCTTTATCCGGTTTTCAACGAGAGCACGGGCTGACAGCGTTAGCGGGAGAGTTATTCAGTAATTAGTACTCTTGCTGTAATGATCGTAATTACGTGACTTGGTCCGCCCAAGTCCTTTTGCATCGCTGGCCCCATCCAGCCACTCGATCGAAGGGAAAGATAGTGATTCCAGGGATGCCACTGAGATGCTCACATTAAAACACAAGCTCTAAGTCATATTTCCGAAAATAGCCGAAGTAGACGTGTCCATTATGGAGCTGAGAGAGATGGCTCGATAAAATACGGAGCAAAATACGCAGATGGAATTGAACGCCAACAGAGACACTACAATTCAGAAGGATAAATAGATTTAATATCTTTATAAATGGGGAGAAGAAATGGACAAAATACAGTCAAATGGTCCTGATACATGAATTTAAGGCTCCAAAATCAAGCCTGATCTAGCGAATTCACAAACAAAATTATAATACACATTTTTTTATAAAATAGAAAACAAAAATGCATTCCATTCTAAAATGAGAGGAAGAATGGCTATTACATTTTTTTATAATCTATTTCTCCTTTAAAATCACATACCCTCTAAAATATGTTTACAGAAATCATAAATTCCATTATATACCACATTACATTATACATTACATTTTTTAATAACTAATCGCTTTTAAAATCACATGCAGAAGTATACCCTCTAAAATATGTTTATAGAAGTATAGAAGAATAGCCTCTAAAATATGTTTACAGAAACATTAAATTCCATTATATATCATATTTCAATGTAGCAAAGTAACACACACACATAATGTCTTTGTTCAGTGTTAAGGATAATTTATATCAGTTATGAACGCAAAAATCCGTTTCTTTCTTAATTCACGAATTTTACCATCAAAACACGAATTTAGGGTTCTATGATCAAGTTCCATCTGACTTTACAATCAAAAGTATAAACACATTTTTGATCTTAACTGCGAGTGAGGATGGTTAACTAAATTTAATTTTTTTAATGATCTGATAAGCATTTAAAAATCCCACACATACGTTATAAATATGCTTACAAAAATTATAAATTCCATTATAGACTACCTTTTAATGTAATGAATCAATCATAGAAATACAGGCACATAATGTATTTGCTTGGTGTTAGGGGGTACCTTATACTACAAACCTTTTATTCAAATTTCTTATTACAGGAATATTATCATAAATACACGAATTTAAGGTTCTATAATCAAGTCTGAGCTAGAAAATTCACAATCAAAATTATAAGACATTTTTATTCTTAACTGCGAGTGAGAAAGAATGCCTAACTACATTTTTCAATAAGCTGACTACCGTTTAAAAACCACCACCTCTTATTTACCACCTTTCCTTATCTCACTACAAAGCACATGTATAGCCATTTTAGTTCCAGATATGATTTCATAGAGTGTTCTCGCAGTTTTTGTTTGGCATTGTCCAGGATCTTCAAGAGTGTTCTAATTATATTTTATATTACTTTAAGAATCTCCCATCAATCTTAGAAAAATATAAGGAACAATAAAAGAAAATAACTTTTGTACTTTTTAAGGTCCCTTCGACCTTTATGTACCAATGGTAGACTAAAGTACCACCTCACAATATCCTCATTAATTACTATGGTTACTTTATAGTTTTTAATTATAAGTACGGTTGTTATAATTAAAGTTTTGATTGCATGTATCTTTAAAAAAAAACTCCTAACTAATTAAACTAGTTGGCATAGGTGGACTCTGCTCAGTTCCCCATCATATGTTATTCTCATAAATTTCTAGTGCAGGGCATATTATATTCATGTTAAGAGAAATGAATTTGATCAAACGCTTGACACAGTGATAGAATGAAAACCCCGCCCAATAGGCTACCCACCATTCAGTTCGCTATATTTATCTTATTCCAATCTATTAATTTATTTTATTGGGGTCAATTTCGTAGGTTAGTTTTCATGCTACTATTGCCAATGCAACAATCCCCAAAATGCATATATATATATCTATTCAATATCACCTAATTTTGATATAATTTTAAATTACGAATAACTTGCGAAATTTTCCTATTAGAATATTTGTAGTCAATCATGTTCAAACAAGTATCATAAATTCTATTTTAAAGTTGTCTGATATATTTATGATCCTCAAAATGGACGGTTATGCTCAATTTTGCCCTATTTTGCCATTTTCAGTAAATCGTAGATTCCATACCTTACGAATTTTTTAAATTGGAAAATTCATAGTCTATGATATTCATGCCAGTATCCTAAATAATACTTCAAAAGTGGTCTGACATGTTTACGATAAAAATGTCTCTCAAGATTGACATTTATGTGAAATTTTGCCCTATTTTGCCATTTTAAGAAATTCGTAAATTTCCAATAACTTGCGAAATTTTCAAATTAGCATGTTTATAGTTACTGGTGTTCATTCTAGCGTCAAAACTGATATTTTAAAACTTGTCTGACATATTTACAGTAAAAATTTTAAATACTTTTTTATCTGTTTCATAACGTGGTAGATGAAGGGTTAACTGACAGTGAGAATGACTTTATAAATTCCATTATGTGTCACGTGTCAATATAAGAAAACATCATAAAAACACAGGTACACAACGAATTTGTTCTACGTTAGAATTACCTTATTTTTTAAACAAACGCATAAATAAGTTTCGTTCTTATACGAGTTTTTATATATTCATTACATTAGTACTTTTGATGCTCATTAATTTTGTTATTCTTTTGTGTTTCCCAAGTGTTAGCCACAATATTCATTTACATTTGCCTAAAAAACTATTCTTCACTGTCAGTTGAGCTTTAGGCACAAACACTATCAAGGACTTTTTTAACATGCAATATAATGAATTCCTAAAATATAATGTTTGTCATATTTAGAAAATTGGCACCGGCACCTAATACTTAAACGTGTATTATCTATGGGAATTTTTAATTTATTAACCCTTAAATGCCGAGTGTTGCCTTTTGGCAGCATACCCAATTTTGTCTTCTACAGTATTATAGAATAATATTAAAGCTCTAATGCCTCAAGTTTCTCGATTGGCTGTGAATGATTTTTTAGCTGTAAGCCACAGTTAAAATATAGCGTGATTTTTTAAAGATTTTTTCCAGTGATTTATTTAAGAGAGGAAATATTAGAACATTTTTTAATTGATTTTAAAAATAATCAGGCATTTAAGGGTTAATTGGTTGAAATAACATAAGAAAAAGCTAGCACGAATGTAGATTTAACACATTTTTTATGGAGCTCCAATTTTCATCCACTTCAAAACACAGAAACAAAGCAACATAGGCAAACTAGACAATCAAAAATTTTATTTAAAGAATAATAATTATAAAACTCCGTAAATGTAAAATAATGGCATGCTCGATAAAAAAGAAAGAAATCTGGTGTGTAACAACCACATGATCCCCATTACCCCAGTACTACACATATTATAAATACTCTTTTTGGAGAGACACGTATCAATTTTCCTGTAAGAGCAAATTAATTATGTGTTGTAAAGTCACATAAAAGAGTTTATATAGCAAGTTATTTAAAAAAATAAAAAATAAATATCTGTAGAGCCGTTTTTTGAGACACATTTCTGATCTGAGATCTAAAAGACTTACATAATCAAAATGCGGTTCATTTTTCTGTAGTGTTTAAAAAAAAAAAAAAAAAGAAAAAAGAAAAAAAACATGCGAAAAGACATCTAAATAAGGATTTATGTACCAAATTTGAACAAAGCCGTTTTTGAGAAACCCAGTTTCAGTTCCAAATTTTACCAAAACTCATCTGTACATCAGAAACCAACATTTACATGCGAAAGAACATCTAAAACAGAGTTAATTACGCAAATGTTTAAAAAAACATTAGATTTTTTTTTTTATCTACCTGCATCGAGACCCGAAATTGACCTACCTATTCCGGATGATTATCAATTTTCCTAAAGTAATCAATTAATACATAAGAAAGAGCATATTATACAACAATAATAATTATTATTAAAATATATATATAATTATAAAGATTAACGGTCCCACTTCCGGTTGTTTAATTTTCATCAAACGTTCGCAAAATCATCTCTACACCGGACCTGCCTTAATTCTGAAGCTTCGTCGATTTGTCTTTATTCGTTCTGCTGATATGACAGTCAAAAGAATACCTACACACATATACATACTGATTTTATTTCCAAAAACATCACTTTTTTGGACTGAGGCGATCTCAAAATGTGTAACTAGGATGAAAATTCGATACCAAAATTTTAGACCGAATTCAGCATTGCCATTACCTGCGATAACCAGGTAAGGAAATGGCAAATAATAATTTTATGGAAGTAATAAATAATAAATAAAAACTAAAAAATTTCTTTAGGACTTGTAACGAAAAAGTAAAAAATGTGCATATACCTTATAAGTGTTGTCACTCAGGACAAAGAACGTAAGTAGTAATTAAAAAATAATAAATTATACAAAATAAAATGCATACATTTTTTTTTATTTAAATTGTGCTTTAATTGTCATATATATTAAGAAAGAAATATAGAAATATTTGAAATAAATATTTTATAACAAATAAATAGAAGTCAGATCAGGATGAAAAACAGTAAATATATTATGAATGTGCTGCCATCTACAGAAGAATATTGGAATTAACTCATGAAGGAATACTGCAATTTAAGTTATGATGAAGGGTCTTTTTTTTTTTTTTTTTTTCCCGTCAATTTATAGAAATTGGACAGAAAATAAATAAATAAATGGATACCCACTAATAAAATTTAAGTAATTAAAGATACACATAAAAAAAAAAAAAATACAACTGCCTCGACAAATTAAATTAAGTAATATAGATAAGCATGCTAATTAAATTAAGCAATAATGCATTAAATAGGGAAATAAGAAAAATCAAATTAAAAAAAGTAAGTAAGTTAAACATTAATTATGAGATGCACTAATGATAATGTCTGCCATATGTTTTAAGAAATGGTTAAAACTATAAACCAAAACTATAACATAATTTTTTATGATTAATTATTTAAACTTAATTATTGAAACATAAAGTAATATTAATTAATCAACTTTAAAAAGATAATCTGAAATATCAAATAAAAATAATAACACAACTATAGAAAACCTAAACATATTTTAAAATTAAAATAAATATGAAAGTGCTTACACATTTTAAACAAAGCACTACCACTCCCCTCCTTAATCTGTCAATCTACCCACTCATCATCATTATTTTTTTAATAAAATAAAATAATAAAAAATACATATTGGCGATTTTCAAAATACCTATGAGGAATTTAAATTTTTTCAAAATTTAAAGCATTTTTGTAATGTTTTATAACAGAAGAATATATAAGCCTTGAAAATAACATGTAATCATTGAAAGACATGAAATATTCTCAAAAAATTAATAGTTAAATTATTTAATTAGTTGATTTGTCGGTTGCAGAAATTTCTGCCAAGCAGCTTCTAAATAAAAATTACATGTATTATATAAGCTTTATTTATACAAAACATCCAATTATTTAAAAGAAAACATACAGTAAATGGGCAGTTCTTAAAAGGTGGACGCAGAACCTTCAATAATAAATATAAATGTAATTCTCATTGACTTGAATTTTTTTCACTAGAATTCTAATTCTGTTTAAAAACAAGAATTGATACAATTTATTGTGACAGATTTGTATAAATATCTTAAAATTTTGGACAAAAAGGGTAAATTTTGGACATCGAAAACATTAACTGGTTCAAACTGTAGCACCAGAAAAAGTTATAACTTATTTTCAGGTTATTTTAACGGAAAACAATGAGTAGGCATAGGAAAGTGATGATTAGCTGATAATTTTTTCATCAGAAAGTAATACTGGTTTAATGATTTCTGAAAATAAAAAGGACTTGTGTACAGAAGGACGTATTTTGCATTTTGTTATGTCCAAAAATGTAACGATCTAAACAATGCTATTTTAACACAAACTATATTAAGTAAGTAAGTAATCTAAACACATTCTTATCTTTCTTTAAAATAATTTCTAAAATGTATCTAAATATTTATATGTGTTTTTGTAAAATTTATTTTCAATAAACACACTTTTCTGAAATAAGAAACTGCAATGGTCTGAATCATACGACTCAAATGGTGATGACTTTTTTTTTTTTTCAGTAATATTAAATGACAATGATCCGATATCAGATGATGTGATATCCTAAAATGTATAAAGACATTTAGTGTATTTTTTTTCTTTCTAAATAATTAGTTGTTTTCTCTAAATAAAGCATATTTAATACATTGCTCGTAAACGTTAATGTTCCCACATTTTGAGAATCGGCCAAATGTCATTTTATAAAATTTACATCATCGCGTCATCTTTCAGAATATACTTGTCGAAACCATTATTGGCATTTTGATCGTTATGCGATTCGGAATAATAGCATTGCTTCGATCATTACTTATAACAAAATGCAAAACATTTCTTTTTACAGATGTTGTGTGTTTTGTACCTTATATATATATATATATATATATATATATATATACACAGAGAGAGAGAGAGAGAGAGAGAGAGAACGTTCCGTAGTAATATAATATTATCAGTGCAAACATTTGAAATTTAAAGATGATTTAATTTCAGTATTCAAACAATTATTCTGATCAAAAACGAAGACCGCTCAAATCAAACCAAAAAAGAAATAAAGTAGAATCTAAATGAATTATAGCAAATTGGAATGAGAAAAAAGCATTATTTGCATTCTAACGCTATCAAGGGCCAAGTAGAATGCAAATATGTTAAAAAATGGATGTTTTTCTGTCACAAAGAAAGCAAAAGCTAAGAATTTCTTTGTTCTCAGGCCCGAAACACCCATTGTAAATAAAACAAGAAAAAACGAAGATTAAAATAAAAATGATAATCCAATAAACCATTTAAAAAATTATTAGTGATAATACACTAATAAACATTGTAATTTTAAGCGCTAAACAATCACTAATAAGCAAGAAAGAAGCCGCACAAAATATTAGTTACATATGAATATATATATAAATCAAATAAAATCAAAATACAGTAGACTCCTGTACAACGCGAGGGCAGGATTGCCAAGTAAATACTACAATTTAAATTTTTAACACCACAAAATGTTTAGAGCATCAATCCACTGGTTTGATCCACACATAATTTAGTCTTTGTATAAAGCGACTACTCTGATATAAAATTTGTGGTGCCAAAAAATTAAAATATAATAATTATCTGACAACCCTGTTCCCTGTGTAATACGGAAGTCTACTGTATTTAACTGAAATCATGGAATGGAATAGTAAGTGTCTTTTTATACGTTTTAGTACATCAGATGGTAACGTGACTCGGACATCCCACTTTCTTATTTAAGAAAAGTGTATTGAAAAGAAATTTTGCCAAAACACATATAAATACTTAGAAACGTTTAAAAAATTATTTTAAAAACAGATAATTTTTTTTAAACACGTACCAAGAATAATTGCAGTTTCCTGAAAAAATACTTGAAATTTTAGCGAGAAAAAGTTTCCGTATGGATAGAGAACATATAATTTATTGCAGGGTGATCCAAATCCACTCAATATTAAAAATATTACTCTTAATTAGCATTAGCAGTCATATACATTTGATATTTTAATCTTATTTATGAATTTAATTACCATAAAAATAGAATTCTACAAATGAAAAACCACAAGAACACAATCAACTGACGTATGCATGTTTTTTACGTTGATATAATAGCTTTCTATTGATCTTTTTTTTTTTTTTTTTTTTTTTTCGGACATAATAAAATGCAAAAATATTTCATTCTAATGTTATTTTGTATAAGTGCTTAAACTTTGTACTTCTGAATTTAAACAAAATACCAAGTATTTAACAGAAAGCATTATACTAAATGTCTTTTTATACGTTTTAGGACATAAAATCATCTTTAAAATTTTAGGCTTTTCGATCGTTACGTGATCCGGACATCGCAGAAAACTGCATTTATTGAAAAGAAATTATACAAAACCTCATACAAAGAGAAAATGTTCAAAAGAAGTTTAACGATGCATAAAAGTGTTTCAATTACTTACTTAATGTATTTTGCGTTCAAATAATAGCATTGTTTCGGTCATTACTTTAACAAAATACAACACATTTCTTTCTAGATGTTTTGTATTTAGCGGTTTATTTAAACATAACACTAAAATATTTAACTGAAAGTATCATACTAAATGTCTTTTTATACCTTTTAGAACATCAGATCAATATATTAACCAAAAAAAGTTATTGGCGTTTCGATCGTTACGCGGTCTGGGCATCGCAGTTTCGTACTTAAGAATAGTGCATTTATTAAAAAGCAATTTTACAAAAACACATACAAATACTTAAAAACGTTTAAAAATAATTTTAATGATAAATAAAAATATTACTTATTTAAAGTATTTTGCATACAATAATAGCACTGTTTCTATCGTTACTTTCAACATAACAATATGCAAAACATTTCTTTCTAGATATGTTTTGTATTCAGTGGTTTAAACAAAACACCAAACTATTTAACAGAAAATATTACACTAAATGGTTTTTATACGTTTTAGGACACCAGATCATCTTCAGAAATATATTTAAAGTATTTTACATATAATAATAGCATTGTTTCGATTGTTACTTTAAACATAACAAAATACAAAAAAAAAAAAAAAAAAAAAAATCTAGCGATGCTTTATATTTATTGGTACATTTAAACAAAGCCCCAAAATATTTAACAAAAAACAATACAATAAATGTCCTTCATGCTTTTTAGAACATCAGATTATCTTTAAATATATTTACCGCAAAAAATATTGGCATTTCGATCATTTGTGATCCAAACATCGCAATTTCTTATTTAAAAAAGCGCATTCATTGAAAATAAATTTTAAAAAGAAAAAAAAACAACATGCAAATACTTAGGAATGTTTAAAAAATAATTTTAATGATAGCTAAAAATGTTTAAATTACTTACTTAATGTATTTTGCATTCAATAATCGATCGTTACTTTGAACATAATTAAATATAAAATATTTTCTTTATTGAGATGTTTTATATTTAGTGATTTATTTAAATAAAATATCAAAATATTTAATAGAAAACATTATACTAAATGCGTTTTTATAATTTTTAGAACACTAGATTATCTTTAGAAATATATTTAAAACAAAAGTTATTGGCGCTGCGATCGTAACGTGATTCGGAAATCATAATTTCTTACTTCAGAAAAATGCATACTGAAAAGAAATTTTATTTAAAAAAAAAAAAAAAAAAAAAAAAAACATACAAATACTGAAAAACGTTCAAAAAATAATTTTAAAGTTAGATAGGAGAGTTTAAGTGTAACTTATAAGTAAATAAGTGTAACCTATTTATTTAATAAATTTTGCGTTCAAATGATAACGTTCCTTCGGTTGTTTACTTTGAACATATGTTTTGTATTTAGTGGTTTATTTAAATAAAACACGAAAATATTTAACAGAAAGAAAGCATGATACTAAATGTCTTTTTATACGATTTAGGACGTCAGATTATTTTTAAAATTATATTTCCCCCAAAAAATTTTTGATGTTTCGATCGTTAAGTGATTCGAACAATTTCCTACTTAAGAAAAGAAATTTTACAAAAAACACATATAAATACTTAGAAACGTTCAAAAAATAATTTTAAAGTTAGATAGGAGAGTTTAAGTGTAACTTATAAGTAAATAAGTGTAACCTATTTATTTAATAAATTTTGCGTTCAAATGATAACGTTCCTTCGATCGTTACTTTGAACATAACAAAATACAAAATATTTCTTTGAACATATGTTTTGAAGAATATTTAACAGAAAGCATGATACTAAATGTCTTTTTATACGTTTTAGGACATCAAATCATCTTTAAAATTATATTTCTCCCAAAAAATTATTGGCGTTTCGATCGTTACGTGTTTCGAACAATTTCTTACTTAAGAAAAGAAATTTTACAAAAAATACATATAAATACTTAAAAACGTTTAAAAAATAATTTTAAAGTTAGATAGGAGAGTTTAAGTGTAACTTATAAGTAAATAAGTGTGATCTATTTATTTAATAAATTTTGCATTCAAATGATAACGTTGCTTCGATCGTTACTTTGAACATAACAAGATACAAAATATTTCTTTCAACATATGTTTTGTTGCATTTAGTGGTTTATTTAAATAAATATATAATTTTTAGAACACCAGATCATGAATTTTTACCAAAAACTTTATTGGCGTTTTGACCGTTACGAAATTCTAGCACACTTACTTTGTGTTCAAATAACAGCGTTATTTCGATCGTTACTTTTGGGCGTACCAAAATGCAAGATATGTCTTTCTATAAAAATTCTCCTCTTTTTAGAAAGCCATTTACCAGCCAGTACTATTTCTGTTGATGAAATTATCTTTAAATAATAATAAAAAAAAAATCCCTTTCTTATATTTACCCCCCCCCCCCCCCTCGTCTTCTTCTATTTTAGTAATATTGAATGAGTTATTTTCTTACTTGGATATTCAAAATTGATCCTTTGAACTAAGGATAACAAAGTTTTAAGATATTTACACAATAAATTATATCAACGTTTGTTCAGGAAGATAATTAGAAATTCAATGGGAAGGTATGAGGGGAATCAGGTCAATGAGAAATAGTGCCTACCTTTTGAAAACTGCCAGTGTATATTTCAGTAGTTCTCAAAGGGTGTGCTAAGACACATTGGTGCGACTTACAAGGAAACATTCAAAAGGTGTCGTCTTCAAAAAGTATTGAAAAAAAGATATATGTGATTCTACTCTTCATAAAACACGAGAAAGTGAAAAAATTATCGGATGAAATGAATTACAGCGATCACAAAAAATTATCAAAATTAAGCATTTTTGGAGATTTTACACTGTTAGGCGATAAGTTTGCTAGCACCGAGATTGCCGTGGTACGAACAGAACAGTGTTTTGCTCCTCCGCCAAGTACTCAAAATCAAGCGCCCAACAGTGTGAAATCGCCAAATATTCTTAATTTTGATATTTTTATGTGGTCGTTGTAATTCATTTCAGCAGATAATTTTTTCACTTTCTGGTGTTTTATGAAGAGTAGAATCACACATATTTTTTTCAATATTATTTGAAGACGACACCTTTTGAATGTTTCCTTGTTAGACGATTTTTTTGTGTGCCCTGTAATATTCCAGAGAAATGTGCGTCCAGATATAAAAACTAGTTGTTGTGAGAGTTTCCCTACACTCATTTGTAGAATCCACTTGATATAAAGTGGTATGAAGCAAATTTTTGTATTGCGCATATATTATAGGTTAAACTCGTGGAAAGTGAAAATGAAGAATTTATTTTAATTGATGTACTTAAACTTACACGCATAAAATACAAATGTGTATTATAGGGAAAAACAAGGAAATTCACGCATTACTCATAAATTATTAAAAAATATCAAATATCTGCAGGAAAATAAATAGCCACAGTAGACGAAAAAGAAAAAAAATATATACAATTTATCTCTTTAAAGAAATCGTAACAAAAATATTTTAAATAACATGCATTATGCTCTATTCCAGGGTAAGTACCACTTAAATCTATTCGATTTTTGAGCTATGATTTCATCGATAATGAACAACTAATTTCAATGCGTGTAACCGATATCTTTCTATTTGCTCGCCAATGGCAGCTCTGAAATCTCTGATTTTATCATATGTTCGAGAAAATTTTTACGCGATGGCAAAAAGCCTCTCCAAAGCAGAATGGGCGATAATAAGTAGAGCTGATCTTCATGATATGGTAATAATTAATATTATATAACTTTCACTGCACACAGATTATAAATAAATGAAGAGAGTTCCATATCCGCCACCGTACCTTTTTTATTTTATTTTTGTGTATATAACAAATACAAATTTTAAAGACAAAAAAAAAAAAAAAAAAAAAAAAAGAGAGAGAGAGAGAGAGAGAGAGAGTCAAGACAAAAAAATAATATAAAAATTAATTAAAATAAGCATTAATAAGATTAGAATTCAAACCATATGGAAAAGCAATACAATATCTACAGCAATAAACGACCTGTATAAACAATCTATGGCAATGAACTATAGTAAGGATATATATTTATAACACTAAAGTGAAAACTAGTATTAAAAATTTCCAAAAAGTTATTTTTCCCCTTACTTTTTAAATCAAATTTTGAATATTTAATTACCTTATTTCTTACCATCGAATCGTTTTTTTTTTTTTTTTTTTTTTTTACTTTATTAAATAAAGCATTAAAAATAAATAAATAAATAAAACTTGTAGCAAAACTGTAGCAGAATTTTAATTTTTTAAAAAAATTTTTTTTTTTATGTTTTTTAAAATAATTCGTAAGTATTCACTTTCTGTAGATTTAAAAAATAAATAAATAAAATGGTAGATTACTTTCGCTGCATAAGGTATTTAAGCCAATTACAATTTGGTATGAATACAAAGTGATTTCCACAGTAATATATTAAAAAGGGTCAATACGAAATGTTAAGTAAACTTAAAAATAACAAACTTTATAGAGAGAGAGAGAGTCAAGACAAAAAAATAATATAAAAATTAATTAAAATAAGCATTAATAAGATTAGAATTCAAACCATATGGAAAAGCAATACAATATCTACAGCAATAAACGACCTGTATAAACAATCTATGGCAATGAACTATAGTAAGGATATATATTTATAACACTAAAGTGAAAACTAGTATTAAAAATTTCCAAAAAGTTATTTTTCCCCTTACTTTCTAAATCAAATTTTGAATATTTAATTACCTTATTTCTTACCATCGAATCGTTTTTTTTTTTTTTTTTTTTTTTTTAGTTTTTACTTTATTAAATAAAGCATTAAAAATAAATAAATAAATAAAACTTGTAGCAAAACTGTAGCAGAATTTTAATTTTTTTTTTTATGTTTTTTAAAATAATTCGTAAGTATTAACTTTCTGTAGATTTAAAAAATAAATAAATAAAATGGTAGATTACTTTCGCTGCATAAGGTATTTAAGCCAATTACAATTTGGTATGAATACAAAGTGATTTCCACAGTAATATATTAAAAAGGGTCAATACGAAATGTTAAGTAAACTTAAAAATAACAAACTTTATAGATAATGGAGAATGTTTTTAACCTCTAAATAATGCAGTCTGAAAAAACAATAATTAATAAAACTGCACGTATTAAAAAATATTTATTTAATTACGGTTATATGAATTATGCACGGAGTGATTTTTATACGTTTGTAACGTCGAACGGTAATTTGCAACTTAATATAAGTATTTAAACTTTTAAAAGATTATCTATAAAATAGGAAAAAAAAAAAAAAAACAGATTTATAAATTTATACAGAACCAAGGTGCATCATAAAATAATGAGTCTGTAGTGTAAATTTGAACAAAGCCTTCTTATTACTTTTTTCTATATTCAATATAAGAAAGTATTGAATTCGTAAGAAATTTTTTACTTTAGATTTTTGATAGATTTACATGTTTTGAGTTGCCCTGAGAACAGGATTTTACCATTTTTAGGAAATGTCTGTCCCCCTATGTGTGTGATGAGAACTGTCCTACTAAAACTAATTTAATAAGTTATAATCAACTTTTCGTACATATCGCTCAACAGGTGACACTGTCACAACGCTCTGTCATAATTTTAAATATGGCAGCATAGGAGAAATTTTCATATAAATATACACAATGAAGATTATTTTAAACCAATCTTTGTGCATCAAAAATATCTATTTATAATACTAGTAGCCAACTAGGATATAATTGTAAATTTTGAATCCGAGTATTTTCAAAAGAACTCCTCAATATCCATTAAAAAAGAATAGTTGAAGCATGTACCTGTGATTATTTGAAACAAAGTTATAGTTTTTCCATTTTCTTGAAAAAAAAAAAAAAAAAAAAAAAAAAGGAATTTTTTTTTTTATGTCGTCTATAGGACACATAATTGATTTTTTCTTTTTTTCCCCCCAATATTTAGACACATTAAAGAAGAAAATCGCCTGCACTCACCATGGAAAATAATTTTAATAAATGAAAGTTTTAATAAATGATTTTCACTACGTGAATTTGTATAGGAAAATATAGAAAAAAGTTTTGTGATAGCTACATCATACTAGTTTCTTTCTTACTCTTTTCTGTGTCCTTCATGAAAAGAATGAAAATTTAACCTTCGTATAGTAAAAAGTACTCACAAAATACCTCGACTTAAAATTACGTTCTAAACGTAAAATTTCAACAGTTGAAATACAATTAATTACATCTCGCATAATTCAAATATATCATTAAGCTGTAAACAGGTATAATAATACAGACCCGCGATGAAATTTTACTTTGCGAATATACGTATGTAAGGAAAGTATTGTAATCATGTCAAAAATCCGAATTCGAGATTTTGGTTTTTCTATATGTTTTGAGGTCCCCCGAGTCCGTTTTCACTATTTTTACGATGATGTATGCATGTGTGCGTATGTATGTGTGTATGCATTCAAATGAACTGAAAATTTATATACATGTTGTACGTCACCGTCACACGAACTTTATAAACTATAGAGAATTTAGCACTGATGGCTCTTTTTCAGGGACAAAATGCAAATTTCTTTATTATTGTGGCATATGGTCTCAAATTTTAAAGTACAATAGCGTCTGAATGGCTTATCCGATGGAGTTGAAATTTATATAAATATTATAAGTCACTGTTGCACTAACTATAAACATTTCGGTGAATGTAGCATTTGCAGGTTTTTACAGGGACACAATAAAATATTCTTTATTATTATGATCAAAGTGTTCGGTAAAATAGCGTTAAATTAAACATCATGTACTATATAAAGAAAAATATACCAACTCCCTATTATAATTGTCTCTCTTTTGTTTATTTAACGACTCCTCTTACTTTACTTTATCTACAGAACCATTAATTACTCAATGTTCGGAAAGTCGAGTGGAGTCACTCCAGATTTTTTTTCTTCAAGGTGATGTGTTTTCTGGTGTATTCTTGAACGATGATTGAGGAAAAACTATTAAAAAATTTCCATCACGGACAGTTTTGACACACACACACACACACACAAAAAAAAAAAAAAAAAAAAGCTTAAAGCTTCCCTTTTTCAACTCCCATCTAAGTTATTTCCAGGAAAATCTGGATGTGCGTGTGGAGAACAAGGAGAGTTATTTCATCAAGACGTCAAAGAAATGTAGAACAAGTATCAGGGATGATGAAGCGTTAACAAGTTAGGAGATTATTGTTACATGCTGTATAGAGAATTTCCCCCAAGGCCCTCAAGCCGTGCACAAGAAAAAAAAAATAAGCTCTAAGGAAAGTTTTTGTAGAAACACATTTAAAAGGTAATGTGCAAACAATAGCTTATTTTAATGCATTTTACACATAAATAGATTCGAATTTGTTATAGCCTCTGTGCGAATTTTTCCGATCTTTGTGAAAAATTCTTACGCGATAGGGAGAAAAAAGAAGCATTTCTGAATTCAGCGTATCAAAAAACATTAGAGACACCCCACGCAGTGGAGAAAAATAAATAAGTAAATAAAAAGTACGATTTCGCAGACCTGTATAACAATTAACCCCTTGAACTGAAATGACGAGTCCAGCTCGTCATGAACTTTCTTGAGCAAACTGATCATGACGAGCTGCACTCGTGATGTGTGAAACAATAAATGTGTTTTAATAATAACAAATTACTTGAGCAGCAAAACCGTAAGTTTCTATATCAATCCCTCCTCTTAAAACTAAGAAAATTAAATTGTCTGCATGAGCAGTGCTGATTGAAAATAAATTGCAGTTCAAGGGGTTAAAAAAAAAAAGAAAATAATAATGTTAACCTATATAATTAATGAAACAGTGATTAAAATGTTCATCCTCTTTTACTCAGTGTTGGGCATAATTTATTAAAAAGTAATTGAATTACAATTTTTCTTTTTTTTTTTTTTTGGTCAATCGATTAACAAGTAATTGATTACAAATAAATTGAATAAGTAATTCAATTTATTTGTAATCAATTATTTGTTAACTTATTGACAGTAAAATAATTATAATTGTAATTTAATTGTAATTCAATTATTTTTTAATCAATTATGCCCAACACTGCTTTTACTGATGATTAAATAGTGGATAATTTTATTATATAAAATTGCAGTATTTCTATTAATGTTTAATGATTAGTTATTTTAAATATTTTATTTACTTTTTTCACTTTAGAATACAAGAAGAGGCTAAAAATATAACGATTTTTAAATCCAGCTTTTAAGCATTTTAATTAAACTTCGAGATTTGATTACATGTTAATTAACATTTGGCGATTATTCAATAAACATGTTTTTGGATGTCTAATGATTTTAACTGTTAAACCAATATATTTAATAAGAAAATGCTTTTGTTTATCAATCGTATACTATATCACTTGGGTAAAAGAGCAACTAAATAAAATTTTATTTATTTATAGGTATTCATACATTTTGAAGGAGTTTTTAAACGGTTATTTAGCAAACATCAAATAACAATTATTTCAGTTACAATCTATACTATAGCATAACAGCGCCATTCTTCACGTGAAATAGAATACTAATTTACCAGGCGAAATCAGGAATTATTTAACTTTTCTTGATGTACGCGACCTTCCTTATTTATTTACTTTAAAAAAAAAAAAATATATATATATATATATATATATTAATTCATGCAATTTTTACCAGAACTTAAATGTTAAGTTGTGATCTCTTATGTTTGTTTAGAAGATTTACTTACAGACAGAAAGAAATAGATACACATCAGCTAAATTTTCAAACGTTTCGAACAATTATACCAGTCAAAAAACATAAATCGATTTCTTATATGAGATCGAATTTCGATCTGCGGACAATTATAAGTAATGCATTTATGCTTTCTAAAAAAAAAAAAAAAAAAAAAAAAAGCATATTGTATGAAGCAATCAATAAATAAATAAAAAATAGATAAAATAAATTACTCCCATAAAATGTTTGTAATTTGACGCCACATACGTATCTACTAATGTAAGTTCTACGGCTTTTCTTTGGGTGTTGGTGTTAGGGTTAAGTCCAATTGACCGCACTGGGGTACTGGACCTGAGGGGTTTTTCTTTTGGAAAAACAGAAAGATGTAGGCACATGTACCCCTCTTCGTGTATTTACCCACCGCAATAAATAAAATGTAATACATACTAAATGAGGAATGGTCACCCAGAAATTTTTTAGATACACCAAGGTAATTAATGTTAAACTTACCAAATTTTAGGTGTGTTCAAAGTAGTTTCCTCCAGCATCAATGCACTTCTGTAGGTGAATTTTCCAAAGATTAAATGCCTCTAACCATTCATTTCTTGGAATCGATGAAAAAAATGTATTTATAGCCTCATCAATCTCATCTTCGGAATGAAAACGACGCCCACGCAAGTTCTTTTTCAGATTAAAAAATAGCCAAAAGTCACATATAGCTAGATCACGTGAATAGGGTAGTTGTTCCAGCACCTTGATGCGTTTTTGTTGAAAAAATTCAACTGTTAATCCTGCTGAATGAGAAGATGCATTATCATGGTGGAGAATGAGTCCTCTAACATTCACTTCTTTAAGAATTTCTGGAAGACATTTAGTAGTGCACCAGTTAGCTGTGACTGTCTTCTGTCCTTCAAGCTTGATAGCTTTGACCAATCCTGTACTTCTAATGAAAACGGCATACATTACTTTTTACATGGTACGTTGCCTTTTCACCATTGTGGGTTTGGGATCATCTTCAAAGACCCACACTTTGCTTTCTTGGCGTGTTGGAACATAAAAAAATAATATGTACATTTCATCACCAGTTATTATTTTAGAAATAATGCGGTGGCCACCATCATTAAGTAATTAAAGGGTTTCTTTGCTGATTCTGACACGCTCTTGTTTTTGATGCTATGTTAAATTATGGGGAACCAAACGGCAAACTTTTTTCATATGCAATTCTTCATGAATAATTTTATGTATTGCAGCGGATCCAATGTTAAGTTCCTTCTATATCATATGTAGGTACAGCAATTGTTGTCGATTAACATTTTCCGAATGGTAGACACATTATCCGGGATTATTGCTAACAAGGGCCTTCCTGTTTTTTTTTTCATCCTGGAGAGAATGACGACCTCTGTGAAATTCTGTAAACCATCTGAATACAGTTGCACGAGATGGACTTTCATTTTCAAAAGCTAATTGTAGGCGTTGAACGCATTCTTCTTGATTTAACCCTACTTTAAAATCATAGAAAATCATAGCACGATAATGTTCTTGCGTCAACTCCATTTTCTTTTCTGCCTAAAATTTATTCTACGCTAAACTACTTGCAAATGGCCAGTAAAAAATCGTCTGCCATGCTTAAATAGTTCATATTTCCAAATCTAATCGATAATTTTTTTCTACCGATTATCGTCTGCGCGTATCTAAAAAAATTCAGTGTAACCCTCCTATTATAACATCTACTGAACGATCTAGTTAAAGTTCACGAATTTGAAGAATATTGACCAATCGATAAAATGTGTATTATTATTGGTGCATCCTTTGGTTATTATCATAGATGGAGTCTATGCTTTGGAGCATAGCTTTGGAATCTTCAGTGCAGCAACAAAAAATAAATATAATACAATAATTCAAAGTATATATATAATAATTCAAGATATTCATTATATATATACCTGAAGTATGAAATTATATAATACCAGTGACGATAAAATAAAAAGGTTCTTACTGGACACATTAAATTTGACTTAAATACAAAACTCTTATTCTAATATAATAAATTTTAAAAATTACCAAAACTATAGTTATTTTACAGATGTTACCACGTCTAAAATAGAAAGAAATAAGTCTAAATATTCCAATTTAAAGGGAAAATTTAGAAAAACGCAATAGAAAGGAAAAATTTGATTTTTTAAATAGATAAAATAAGACATAATTACAGCTCGTTACAAAGGACAGTTACTTACGAACATTTCGTGATGCGTAAATGTAATTAATAAATGTAATTCGCTAACAGCAATTTTTTTTTTCGCACTATTTGTTCTGAACGTAAACAAAAGCATGAAATTTTTAGAAATCTAACAACATAATTGATAAAAGAATTCAAACATATTAATTATTTTTATATCGGGGGGAAAAAATCAGTTTCTTTTTAAAATTACTTAATTTAGGAAATAAGAAAAAAATACAAACATATTCAGGTAGAGTAAAAACTCGACGTTATTCTCAAAATCCTTGTTAAATTTCAGAAAAAAAGAAAGAGAAAAAAGCAGTTGGATAATTATGTCTATTTTTTTGCTGTCCTTTCCTTCCTTTCTTTCTTTCTTTTCTTTTTTTAAAGAGTACATCTGTTAAATTACATAGTAACACACCATACGGAAAATGATACTTTTTCAATATTAAAAAACAAAAGTTGTTACTTATTACTAAAGAATAAAAAGAAAAGGAAAAAAAAATTCGTTTTGACCAGGGAGATTGAATTTCAGCTTGAAAGATAAGAAAAGGAAGAAAAAAAAATATTGCAAAATTCTATAAAATGAGTTTTTTGTTTTGTTTTTTTCCCCAACAAATAGATCCATAAAAATAGCTGATAGCTTTCTTCAAATAAAAGGTATAGTTCAAACAAATAAAAGGAAACCATTGTTTCAATGAAAATCAATGAGGCAGTTTCCGTTTGTTCCTGACAAAAATAAAGTGGGAAAAAAGGTGATTTTTTTTATTTTCCTGCAAGGAAAAAGCTCTGTTTATTTGGGAAAGACATATCAGATTAATAAAAAGTCTAAAATCAGTCAAAGAATTGCGTTATCAAGGGGATCAATCCGAGATTTAATTTTTTGAGCCCATTTTTGTGAAAAACAAAACATGTTTGCAAAATTTTTATTTTTGTGAAAAATAAAATATTTTTTGTTAAATCTTTATCCATCTTTGTGGATATATATATATATATATATATATATATATAATGTTGAGAATAATGAATCATTATACAGTAGAATCTCGTACAACGCGCTCCCACAAAACGCGATTTCGTATAACGCGACGAAAAATCTGCGACTATTACTCCATAGCCTCCTTAACTAGATGCCTGTCGCGTAGCTCGGAAAATAGGCAACAGTTGAAGTGGTAGACAGCGCCACCTAGTACAGATTATAGGACTTGTTTATTCAACTGTCACCAATAAATTAAAGAAGTGATACATGATATATATAATCGACGTTTCTTCGATCCTATTCGCCTTTTATGTATATCATATCCCACTCTTAAAGATTTTTGGTGGCTGTTGAATAAAAAAGTAGCGCTATCCGTACCAGATGGCGCTGCCTACCGCTTCAACTGTTGCCTAGTTTCCGAGCTACGCGACAGGCATCTAGTTAAGGAGGCTATGATTACTCATACATCGCGATAAAGAGTCTCGTATAACGCGTAAAATAAAGGAAGCACGTGACATCTTTTCTACTTTCAACCTGTTCAAGGTTACTTACTTTTTCACTGTAGATAAGGATTGCTCCGTTACTATGCCAACACCCGACGCTCTTGGTCTCATTGCGGAATGAAATCGTCTGCTCAATGTATGTCTCCTATAACGCGATTTCCTATTACGCGGAACGTATCTCCCGCGTTATACGAGAGTCTACTGTATTCGGTCGTTCAGAAAGTTCGTGAGGATTTTCATAAGGTGGCGTAAGGACAGATCTGAATATATCAGGATGATTGAAAACAAGTGACATGTCAGTACTTCAGGCATATTTAGAAAAAAAAAAAAAAAAACGTTAATTGCTGTCAGTTTTATACGCCTTTGA
This sequence comes from Salticus scenicus, assembly GCA_963930645.1. Classification (NCBI taxonomy): domain Eukaryota; kingdom Metazoa; phylum Arthropoda; class Arachnida; order Araneae; family Salticidae; genus Salticus; species Salticus scenicus. The sequence goes on from OZ005650.1 coordinate 80,238,314, forward strand.
ATATGGAAGCAAACAAAGTGCATTACAGGCATTTAATGCATTTCTTTTACCGGAAAGGCAAAAATGCCACACAAGCGGCAAACAAATTATGTGCTATTTTTGGAGAAGGTGCTGTAGCTGAAAGAACTGTGCGGAAATGGTTTGCTAGGTTGAAAGATGGTGATTTCGACCTTGAAAATCAAGAACGCCCGGGTAGGTCCTCCACCACAGATGAAGATCAGATTAAAACACTGATCAAAAATAACCCACAGTATACGACACGTGAATTAGCAGATGTGCTAAAAATATCAAAATCCACTATCCACGAGCATTTTGTGAAGCTTGTCTATATAAACAGTTTAGATCCACGATTTAGTGGAGAAAAATCTGATGGATCGCATTTCCATTTGCGATTCGCTCTATAAACGCAACGAAGAGACACCATTTTTGAAGCAATTAGTGACAGGGGATGAAAAATGGATCATTTATAATAATGTTAAACGAAAAAGGTCTTGGGTAAAGCGGAATGAACCACCTTTAGCTACCCCGAAAGCCAGTATGCTGTGTGTCTGGTGAGATTGGAAAGGAATCCTGTATTAAAAGTTTTTACCAAACATCAAGACGATAAATTCAAAAAAGTATTGCTCTCAATTAGACGAATTAAACTCGGCAATTGAACAAAACGTCCAGAAGTAGGAAATCGTCATGTTCCACCAGGACAGTGCGCCGCTTCATGTGTCTTTGCAAATCGACAAAAGTTGCTGGAGCTCGGTTGGGATGTTTTACCCCATCCACCATATTCACCAGACCTCGAGCCTTCAGATTTTTATTTATTTCGATCATTACAAAATTCCCTTAATGGAAAAAACTTTCAACTTCTCTGGTCGAGTTAAAAAATCATATAGAAATGTTTTTTTCTGAAAAACCTGAGAGATTCTGGAAGGACCGAATTTTTAAGTTACCTGAAAGATGAAGAAAGGTTGTAGAACAGAATGACATCTATATAATTTAATAAATGTATACCAAAATTTAAATGTGTTGCGTTTCAATTTTTCTTCAAAATTGGCACGAATTTTCCGGACAACCCAATAAAATTTAACATACAAGAGATACAATGTTAATGCCAACAACATTAAAAAATAATTTAAACGAGGATAAATCTTAGCACACAGAAAATACATTATTAAGACCAGTGACAATAATAATAATAATTAAAGCTTTTAACTGGTGATAACAATTTGAATAAAACAATCACGCTAATTATTATTTATTCACTCACACAAGACATCAAAAAATAACTTTTCATTTGAAACATGAAAAAAATATCCATCAGAAATCAATAAGTTTTATGAGGAACCCAACAAGTTAAAAAAAAGGGGGGGGGGAGCAAAATAATTTGAATTGAAATTGGAAAATGCTTAAAACTTCATAGATATATATTGTGTAGAACCGTCCATTCTATATAACGTTTAACAGAATTTGGTTCAACCAAATATATATTAATTAAAAATAATAATGAAAACATGGGAAAACTTTCATAAAAGAATTATTTTTATAAAACAAAAATTTATAAATGGGGCCGCTTTTATTAATTTGAATTTTGTGAAGGGGACCATTTTATTGCTTTGAATTTTGTGAAAGGACTCATTTTAAAGATTTGAATTTTATGAAGGGGCAGCGACAGGCCCTAATTTTTGCCTGGATCAACCCCTGGTTAGCAGCACAATTTCGGAAAATGGACTCACAAGAATCAGTTACTTCAAAAAACGCACATAAAAAAATGGGGTTACTTTTACGAAGAAAATATTATATAGAATGGGAGCTCTATTTAACAGACATTTATTTTACGAACTTTTTGCTTCGAAGTACGATTACTTTAAGAATTTCTTTGTAAAATAACCTCCAAATACCGAAGAGCATTCTCGATTTAACAAACCTTTTTCTCTGTAACTTTTTTTTTTTTTAAACTCTATTTTTCAAAATATACCTTTTTTAAAACATAATTTATGACGTATCATGGGTTAAAACCGGATTTTCCACGAATTAGTAAAATGGAGTCACAAAAATCAGTTACTAGAAAAAATGCACATAAATAAATAAAACCGAGCCCTATTTTGCTTTCTAAGTAATAGATATAAAATTCTGTACAAAACCAAATTTAATTTATTACGACATTTTTTTTTTTTTTTTTTTTTCTATATATTCTTCCACATAATTCATGCGGTATTTATGCTGCGTTCCTTAACAATGATTACTACATTCATTTTTAAAAATTCTTTGGTACAGATTTAATATAGAACCCCTTGGCGACTTTTAAATTTGGTGATAAATTAAAATGGCTAACGCAATTACGTAAGTAAAGACCTTGGCGAGAAATGTCCGACCTCATTCGGTGGTAAATTTCAAATTTCGCTAGTGGGCTCCTATACTAAAACTGTTCCATTTCTTACATACGATTTTTCTTAATTTTATTTTAAATATACATATTTTAACTTGATGCGAGAGGAAAAAAAAGAAACATGTTTTTTTAATTGGCCTAAATAAATAATTGAATTTTTACCTTAAAATATGAAGTTGCGTTCCTTAGCAACGATTACTACATTAATTTCTTTTGCAGGTTTTGTCTCTTTATTTAAAATTTTTTTAACTTGGTTGCCAAAGGGAAAAACATCCTGACACATTCAAAGTAAAACACGGCAAATAATGACGACGCGAAATGTCTGAAAGCAACAGTCCTGTCGTAATAATAAAAAAAAAGGAGATTATATTTATGAAGAAAAGGTTAAATGCAGTGGGAGGTCTATTTAACAAACCTTTATTTTGGGAATTTCACCACCTGACGAACTTTTTCTTCGAAGCACGATTACTTTGAAAATTCCTTTGTAAAACAACTTTTAAATATCAAAATTCATTACCTACTTAACGAACCTTTTTTTCTTTGTAATCTAAAACTTTTTTTCACTCTATTTTTCAAAATATCCCTTTTTTATACATTTTTTATGACACTAAACGTATTTTATGGGCTGAAACAGGATTCTCCAAGAAACATTCTCAAATTGAGACCTTAGAAGCAAGCACTCAACGAAGCGTCGTATATTTTGAAGAAGATGAAAAATGAAAATTGTACAGCGAAAGATTACGATGAAGATCAAGATTCAGACGATCATGATACTGAAAACTTTCATACATTAAAAATCTTTAGAATTCATTTGACTTGGATCACAATGCGATAAAAACGTCGCTGATGAAGTTGCTAAAAGCATTGCAAAGATGGGAGACAATTATGAAAGACAGCACTTTCTAAACAAACGATACGTAACAAATCAATAGTCTCTTTCGCTAAATAAAGGAAGCATGTAATATGTATTCCTAAAAATATACCGAATTAATGAATATGATAACATCATAAAACACTGGAAGATGAATACAATTTCATATAGACAGAAAATATTTTTTTTGTTGGAACAACAAAAATTTTGTTAAATCAACCAAATTACTTTTTTTGTTTTAAATAAGCAGTTTTGTTAATTTAGCTCATTGCTCGCTGATTGGTTGTTTACAGAGGAGAGACTTATGCGAAGCTTATCGGACTGTCCAGTAACATTATTATTATTATTATTTTCAACCATATTGTTGCAACGTGTTAAATCTCTTTCCATCATTACATGTGCTGTTGCAGTAAAACCAAATTTGCAGTGAAAGTGGAAACAAATAACAGATCATTCCCTTCCATTAAGGTCGGCCTAGGTGATACGTTCAGTCAGAAAAGGTAATTTAGTGTTCCAAAAGTTTTGACGCTCAAACTTCAATAGAAGACGAGTTCTGGAATTTTCCATTGGATTCTAGCTCAGAATTATTGAGAATGTTTGCCCAGATTTCAGCCACTATGTGTATAAATAGCAAATTAATTCCCGACTAGTTAGTTGTATTCAGGTGGTTATTCTGAACTATCATCACATAGTACATTGCTGTGCTTCAAGGTATTAATGAATGATCATTAATCAGTAAAATTCCTACTCTGTGATATATATAATACTGTTTACTAAACTCTTGTCGCACAAGTAACTGTTCTATTGAGCTGCTACCAGAATATTCGTTGAATAGTGACCTTTGTGAAACGAGAAAAAACAACGCGCAATCACAAGAGTCAAAAAACAACTAATACCTATCAAAATATGCAGGAAAAAATAGTCAAGAAAAAAAAAAAAAATGAAAACTGACAAGCAAGAAAGTCGACATTTTCGTAATATTTGAATGGGAATTTCCAGATCGAACTTCGAAACTTTTAACTACAGTAAAGCACCGTTTATACGTCTTTCAATGGACTGACTTAAAAGGACGCATAAATGCAAAGACGTATAATCGAAAGTTAAGAATAAAGCTTTGATTATCACAATATTAACAGCATAAAAACAAAATGTATGTATATAATAATTAACAAAGTTTTTAAAGATAGGCTAGCACTTTATAAGAGATTTTAGGTTTGAAGATATCAATTAAATTTAAATAAAGATTTATTATAATTATGAGGAAAAATTTGAACCATTAATGCATGACTATGAGTACTAATTATATATCTCATATCTTAAACATTGCATTGCATATATTTAATACTATATGAACACATCTTGAGTATTAATTAGATATATTAGGTATCTTTAATAAATATATATTGTACGATTTATGGCAACACAGATATTTATTCAATCATATTTAAAAGTCTTTAATACTTGTCTTACGAGCTGATTGTCTGTGAGTACTAAGAAGTGCACTGGGAATTGAATCAAGTTCACTAATTTTTTTTTTTTAGATCTGTTTTTTTTTAGAAGGATTTTAGACCTTATTTTAAACCGAAAAATGACCGGTTGAGAAATTTTGCAAATTTTAGAATAGTGGAAAAGACGTATAACCGATATTAAGGGGGGGGGGTTAATAAATGAAGAATTTTTACATTAAAATGAATACGAATGAATCGGGACTTCACTAAAAGGATTTATAAATGTAAAAGACGTATGAACGAGAGACGTATAAACGATGCTTTACTATACTACTTTTCGACAAATTTAATCGTCACGTAGTCAAGTTGCCAAGTTTGTCGCCAAGGACCTTAATGAAATGAATGAACTGTCATTTATTTCAACTTTCACTGTAAATCTACTTTCACTACAAAATCACATTTGATGCATAAAAGAGGTTTAATCCTTTTGCAACAGTATTCATTTGGTCAATCAATAGATTAAATTCAAATAAAATTTATGCAGTTGCTCCAGATCAAAATAATAACAAGACCTTTCATCAGGTGAAAAACAAGGCGCGACTGCATCAGAGCTGCAAGGTCTTGAACCTACTAAGAAATTGAAAGAGATCTCTGCATATGGTTCCCTCTGAAACATCGATTGTTAAATTTTAGAGTAGTGCCGCTGTCTACCAAACAGTGAAGGAACAAAAGTTTAAAAAATGTTGCATAAAAAAAAAAAAAAAAAAAGCTAAATGTTTGGTTTTAGTACGAAATCGATGATCACTATAGGGTTAAAACTGCAAAACGTGTTTTGTGGGGTTTTGTTGTTTTAAACCAACTTTTCATTAAAAGTAAAAAATCAGTGTCGTTATGACAATACAAAATATATTTGTTAGCAAATTTACAAAATTTCAACATAACCTCTTTGTATTTGCTTACATTAACAAAATAAAATACTTTGTTTGACTTTACAATGATTTTTGTGTACTTAAGTAAAAAGTAATTCATTTATTAAATACTTTTTTGTAGCTTACAGTTTCTGTCATAAACCTTCTGCCGAAACCGGGTTAAATAGGAAAATAAATTAGAAATATCAGTCCTATCCTTAGAAAATCGGTACTAAAGGTAAGGGAGGATTTTTCTGAATCCAGGCATGAAAGCACTTTTTCGGCAAAATTAGATTTTTTTAAATTATGAAATTTAGATGACAACACTTCATTTTAATTCCTTTCAGTCATTTTAAAAAGTATGTGGCTCGGTACCAAATGAAAGGGGCGATTTTTTTAATCCAGGCGTGCAAACAGTTTTTCCACACGACAATTAGATTTTTTAAAATTAACTAATGTATGAAATTTAGGTGACAACACTTCATTTTAAACTTTTCATACTTTTTACTGCAAATCAAGCTAACAGAAAAAGTCTTTAGTTTAAAATAATAATAATAATAATAATATTTTATTTTTATTAATTTAGTGTGTGTGTGTTAAAAAAAAAGAAAGAAAAAATAAATATTTTTGTTAGACTTGCAACAAAATTTATTTTGTTAATCTAAACAAAATTTTTATAGAAACACTGGAACACATTTAAAAAGAAATCATTCTTGTGCTCACCCAATTTTTGTTCATACAACAATGTGTTTACGTGACGTAATGCATAACTGTTCTTTCAATGCCACTTTTTTGACTAAAAATTACCACCTTATTTAATTGCAGAAAACTTGTAAAAAATTTATCGAATTAAAAATTTCCTGTAGCACATAAAAACATGAAGTTGACAGCTATGTGTAACAAGAGACTTGCATTCAAAATAGCAAACAAAAAAATCCGAAATCTTAAAAACTTTTAGGAATTAGATCTAATTAATCTGATTAATATTTAAGAAAAACTTAACATTTTTATTTTCCTTACAGCTTATAAATTACCCTCGACAAAGATATAGCTGTCCTGGAGGGGGTTTCAAGTTGTATATTCTTTATTTCTTAATTTAATTCAGAATACAAAAAATACCGCGGAAAGACGACATATTTTCATCTTTGCACTTTTCTGTCAAAACATAATAATAAAGGGATTTATCTTCTTGTCTAATAAAAATTATACGACACAATGTTTGATTAAAGTTATGACGAAACAAACATATTAAAACTTCCGTTGTTCAAAGTCTATTGTGTTTCGGCTTCGGTAAGATTAAAAATTATGGCAATGCAGAACCCGACGAAACAACTCACTCAAAAATGAATGTCATAAAATCGAAAGCTACTTTGCTTCTAAGAATGTCAAACGAACAAAACTTTCACTCTCACTACATTCTAAAACGACACGAAAAGTAATAATAATTATGACATTTTTAGCTACGGTATTTTTAACTACAACACTCACAAAAATGAGATCTCAAGCGTGCAGAAACCAAAGAAAATACCAAAAAATTTTTCCATGTAACGCCCTCGGAAAAAAAAGTTTCATGCGAAGAAAAGTCGCACAACAAGAACTGACTCGCATTCAAAACAGCACAACAAAATCCGAAATCTTAAAAACCACATGCATATACGACCTGTTACCCTTCCCATTCAAACTCCAATCGCTCTCGCAAAAGGAAAAAAAAAAGAAAAATCTCGCAAACGCGCACGCAAAAACAAAAAAAAGGAAAACGGGAGCGACTGGAAAGCGCGAATTTTTAAAACACCATTTAATTGCCCTTTATGTAGCCAATTTGTGCACCACCACCACAGCGAAAACTAAACAAAACGTACCCGATGAAATAAAAAAATAAAAAAACGTGCAAAGATTGAGCTGGGGGGCACGGCGGAATCGTGCAGCATCGATCCGGCAGAGAAGTGCACTTGAGTACCGGCGCCGTAAGCTCGGGAGCATGCCGTTGCTAGCGAGCCCATTCAGCCTTGCAGCTAGCAACATCATGCGCGCGTCTGCGAAACACTGAGTCACCTTGGGGAACAGATCCCTCGCTCTCTTTCATCTATCGCTCCATCCCGCGCTTCAAGTGGCTCCCGTGTGTACGGACGGGACTGCCAGTTAATTAATAATTACCCCCGGTGTGTGTATATATATCTCGCTGACCACGTAGGAAGGGGGAACGCTGCAAGGCACGTTCGAGTCGATAACAAACTTACGATTTTTATTATGGAATTATTTATTATTTTACTCCTTTTTATTATTTTTATAATTCGAACTTTCCCGCGTTTTTAGATCAGCCCCGCATGCTAAGAGAAATTAACCCTCTCAGAGAGATTTTGTGGGATAAAATGTGGGAATCAAAGTGACAGAAAATATGGCGCGATTTTTATGTTGTTTTCATAAGGAAAGTAATGCTTTTATTAAATACTTTCATTTTATAACATTTAATAATAATAATAATAAATTTATATAACTCCTCCAGTTTGATTTTATTGACTTTCTATTTGTGGTTCTGGATATAACTTGTGAATTTCAAACAATAAAAAAAAACATAATAATAATAAGCCAAATTGATAAGCTAACAAAATTTAAACTATAATTTTTAACACTGGAAAACTTTTTTAAATGTTAATAGTACTATTTTGGCAAAAGTTTAACCATTATTGATCAAGATTGATATTTTTCTTACTGCACAACACATGTGTTTAAATTGTAAACAGAAATTAAGACAGAAAGAAAGTATTTAATAACTTTCACTAATCAAAATTTTTAAAGCGATTTTCTTAGTTTTCTTTACCATGCTAACTTAGTAAACTTCAACTTACAAGAGTATATACTATATATTTTTTTTCCCCCAAAAAATCTCTATTACAAATCTTAATTTTCAAGTATGCATTTTTGAAAGCTTTTAGTTAGCATCTTTTTAAGAAATCGTTTTTAAATGTAAAATTAATAAATAAAATTCTAAAAAATCATTACATTTTAAACATTAATACGATAATTATTTCCAATTCTTAGCATTTATCATTTAAAATTTTACTTAAATAACGTTTCAGAAAAATATTATGGAAAAAAAAGAGCTATCAAATAAAGTAAAATGAATTAAAGTCCACACATGTTAAATAAAATTGTCTGCAAATATTTTTCAAAATACACCAATACTGCATGCGTTCACTGGAGACCGAACAAAAATCCCTTTCCTGTTTAACTTTTCAGGTAATTCACACAGTTTAATTTTTTGATACAATGATAATTAAAATGAGAGGTTTGTCTAAAGAGGAAAAGTCACTGCTTGCGATATATCTTCTTTAAAAGATTTTTAAATATTTCACCTCACAGAAGCAAACAAACTCATAAGCAAAAACGAAATGTGCTATAAAATTTACGTATTATTACATTCTCTCCTTTTAAAGGCCGAAGTAGTATTCTCCTTGGAAAGCAAAACCATGTAACTTTACCTTTGGAAAATCCTCAATGTAGGCCCCAGATGCTCTATGACAAAGTTAAAAACAATCCTATATCCATATGAAATTCCAGCGGGAGTTCAACATTGTAATATGCGGATTAATACTATCGTCATCGTGATGTGATAACTGATTAAGTTATAATAAAATGTTAACTAGTGTCATTAATTAACTTAAATAAGTTTCTAGAGAATTACATTCCCATACACTGTTAAAAATTTCTGTAAATTTAATGTAAATATTTATCCAGAGTCTCTGTAAATTGACAGTAATTCTTAGGTAAAAGTGACTAATCGAGTTTCTCAATCTTTATTCTGTATTTTTACCTAATTTTATTATTTAATTTTTTAATTAAAATGAAAAATGACTGTTTCTACTTTAGAAAAAGCATTCTAAGTCACAAATATATTCTCACCAATAGTTAATTAAATTAATATTAGTCATTAACATGAACGTATAAAATAAGTTTTTTAACATCTCCGTTTATTTTTCTCTGTAATTTTACTTAAGACTTAAGATAATAGATTACACAGAGTTTTCTGTTGAAATTTTCACTGTGTACTAAAATTTCAATTAACACAAGTAAATGCTCTAGCACTCCTTTTTCATTGTGATGTACCGCGAAAATTTTAATGCTGTACAACAGTGGTTGCCAACCAGTGTCCGCGACGAAATTTTGGTGGCCTTTGAAAAAAAAAAAAAAAAAAAAAAAAAGTCGACATTATTTGTATTTTCAATGTTTTATTAGAAATCATACTGACGTTGATTTTAACTTCAGGATTTTCCAAGTCACTCATACTTACCAGGTGTATAAGCTTAAATCCGCTGTTTTTTAGTAATAAAAACACATTTATTTTTTATATAAAGCAAAACAAAATTTTATTCAAAATAGTTTCCCTCGCTAACTATACATTTTTCCCATCTTTCGGGCAATTGGTGAATTCCACGCCAAAAGAATTCCTTATCTTTTGAGGCAAACCACTCGTCCAGCCATTTTCGAACGTCTTCGTAAGAAACGAAGTGTTGTTCGGCGAGTGCATGGCCCATTGATGAAAACAGGTGATAATCAGAAGGAGCCAGGTCTGGTGAATTAAGCGGGATGGGGTAACACCTCCCAGTTAAGTGTTTTGAGATAATTTTGGACCAATTTTGACGTGTGTGCTGGCGCGTTATCATGAAGAAAAATCAGTTTCTCATGTCTTTGTTGATAATAAGGCCTTTCCCATGGCATGTAGACGGATAGAAATGGCTGGTTGAGTGACATCTAACTTTTCGGCAAGCATTTTTTGCGATTGGGTATCATCTTCGTCCAAAAGAGCCTGTAATTCATGGTCGTCAAACTTTCGGGGCCGATTTTCACGCTGTTTGTCATTTCAGTCAAAATAGCCATTTTTGAACCGACGAAACCAGTCTCTGCAAGTTGTTTCTGACAAAGCACTGTCACCATAAGCTTCCACAAGCATTCTATGCGATTCGGCAGCTGATTTCTTCAAATTGAAGCAGAAAAGCAGAACTTCCCGCATATGCTCTTTTTTTGGTACAAAACGAGACATGTTTACACGAAGAAAAATTAATGTTTTTATATGAAATCACTAACGATTTGCACTGATTTATGTGAACAGACGTCAAACTAATACAAAAACAATAAGACATTTAAATGTCCGCTGTTAATACACTCACTAGCGACATCTATACGCAAACAGCGGATTTAAGTTTATACACCTGGTACAACATTAGATTTCAGAATTTTGTGGATGAGAGAGAGGAAAAATGGAATAATCTTTTTATGTCAAAAATTAGAATTGTAAGTAAAGTTATCGCTTTGAATTTCTGATTTGCATTATTTGATACTCAGCTAAGAATTGTTCAAAATTTATTAGAATATTCGATTTCTTCAAAGATGTACGTCAAAAATAAAATTTCCCTCTGGATTTTAATAACCTAACAATATAATGTACATGTTACTAAATTTAGTAAAAATAGTTTTATACATGGAATTAACAACTTATCACTGTAGTTAAATCTTTCATCTGAGATTCTTATAATATGGTAGCAATAAAAAGATATTTCATGTTCTTCCACTGTAATTGTTTTAAATGATTAAAAAATGATTTATTTATTTATTATAAAATAAGCATCAGTAATGTTTTATATTCAATAAATTTATTACTTTCTCTTACCATAAGGTAGAGAAAGTATTGTTTTTGGGTCAAATTTTCCAACGCGAGATTTTGTTATATTTACACGTTTTGAGGTCCCCTGAATACGAAAATCATGTTTTTAGCAAATGGTCTGTGTGTATGTCTGTGTGTCTGTTATCAGCATATCTCAAAAACAAATTATGGCAGAAAGTTCAAACTTGGTATTCTAAATGTGTATCATATACGGATGCTACAGTAAGCTTTTCGTTAAGATCAAGCAAATGGTTCGTGTACAGGGGCAATCAAGAGAATTCTAATACATTACGTCTATGGGGGAAATTGCAGGAAAGTAGAGTTTAACGTCTATAGACTGCACTAAACCAAATGAAACGAATATATATATATATTGTAATAGAGATAGTAAACTGGGAAAAAAAATTTGTGTATGTAGGAGCCTCGCCTCCCCCCCTGGGGGGGAGTCCCCCCTCGAGGGGAGTAAATTTTCATGATGGGTATCTTTCAAAAGAGCTCGCCAATACCTTTAAAACGAATGGTTGAACCATCGATCTGCGATAATTTAAAACAAAGTTATCGATTTTTTTACTTTTAACGAAAAAAAAAAAAAAAAAAAAAAGAATTAGAAAAAAATCGTATTTTTTGAAGTGAAAACTTCTTTAGGCGCGTTGAGCACTGAACTCCCGTCATCGTCAGCTAACGCTTTCCATCCTTGTATGATACAAATAATGTATCATACAATTAACTTGCTAATGTGAAGTGTTAATAATTATATACTGTATATTGTTTTAAAATCTGGTGCGGCTCTACACGACTTCTCTCATCTCCGGACATTGTCTCTTAAAGATTGCAGCCGGAAACGTTGCAGTTAGACTTCACAGAACTATGGGAAAGACCAAAGCCGCCATTTTTCTCATGTTTTTACAATCTGGTGCGGCTTTACACGACTTCTCTCATCTCCGGCCACTGTCTCTTATAGATTGCAGCCGGAAACGTTGCAGTTAGACCTCACAAAACCGTGAAAAAGGCCAAAGCCGCCATTTTTCTCACGTTTTTACAATCTGAGGCGGCTCTACACGACTTCTGTCATCTCCGAACACTGTCTCCATTGCAGTTAGCATATTAAATGAAATTGTAATATAATTGTTGTAGTAGTAGTTCATATCAATGAATAAAAAAACACTTCATTTAAAAGTATTTCCTACACAATAAAATATTTCCTGACGATTCAAGAAATACACACGTAATTGTTCACGTTTTCACTTCTGTCAGCACTCCCGAAGTGCAACTGTTTTTTTTTTTTTTGTTTGTTTGTTTTTTTTAATATTGAGAATAAAATTGACTTTTTTTGGCTATTTAGTGTTATACTACTTCTATAATATGCGGGGGGCGATAGCCCCCCTCACACAGAATTAATTATCATATAAAACTCTTCCGAAGCCTAATTTGAATTGTTTAACATAGGTTTACATAACATCGTTATCTTACCTCTTAATCTCCAACCTGTATTTATAGTATTAAATTTCAGGGTAAGAGAAAGTCGTGTGAGTGACACACCAGATTATTTTTTATTTAAAAAATGGGTACTGTCCAATTATTATTCAATAAATATATTTACGTTTCTTAATCAATCCTTATCAGTGGTCCGTGAGATTTTAAATATGAATTTAGAGGTCCATGAGATTTTAAATTGTGAATTTAGTGGTCCGTCAAGAAGAAAAGTTTGAGGAAAGCTGCTGAACAGCATTCATGTCAATCTGCCTCCCAATGAAAATGAATGCTATAGCACATAGATGAACAACCTACGGCCCTCTAGCTGCATGTTTTGTCAATTTTTCTGGAAGTTTTGTAAAATTCCGTTGAACATTGAAATCCATTCTTGTTATAAGCAAAAAGCTTTCCAAACAAATTAATAATTTTAGAATATATATATGTCTAAATATTCATGTTTGTCAAGCAAAAAAGTATACAAATATTGTAAATAGTAACTGAAATCATGTGTTACAATTACGCTATGAGTGTGCTATTCCTTATTTTTTACTTTCTTTCGCCTAATTTTCTTTCCATTTTCTATGGAAAACTATTCTCCTGCTTTTCTGAAAAAGTTGTGTAGCCTTCTTAGAAGACCTATTATCTCAATTCCTGCATGTACAGTCTCAAAACACAAATGTCAACAATATTACTTTTACATGACAGACTTTATTTATGTCTGAAAAAATGTAATGAAATTATTCACTTTTCACGATTTCATTGCTTTCTAATATTTCTTTCTTTCTTTGGAACCAGAAATGCATAGATGCCAACATTCTAATGAGTATTCATGTAGTACAGTTGTACTCGCCTATCTTTTCCACACCAATCCTTTTTCTTTCTCTTACCCATAAGGTAGAGAAAGTATTGTTTTGGGGTCAAGTTTTCGAAAGTGAGTTTTTGTTATATTTACACGTTTTGAGGTTCCCTGAATCTGAAAATAATGTTTTTAACGGTTGGTCTGTGTGTGTGTCTGTTAGCATATCTCAAAAAGAAAAAGAAAAAAAAAATTATAGCAGAAAGTCCAAACTTGGTATTCTAAATGTGTATGATACAGGGATGTTACACTAAACTTTTTGTTGAGATCAAGCAAATGGTTCGTGTACAGAGACACCCAAGAGAATTCAAATACATTACATCTATGGAAGAAATTGCAGGTAAGTAGAGTTTAACAGCTATAGACTACACTAAAACAAATATATATTTTTTATATGCGTAAAAACATGTCTCATGTAGAATATGGTTGGGAAATCATTCACTATTCATTTACATAGGGCTACACAAAAGAACTAGGTTATAATGCGACAATACTTGAAAATTCATGGAAGTGTATTTCAGGCTGGACCGTGTTTTATTACTATAGGATTATATTTAGGTGCACCACGTGGTCTGCACATGATCTTCAAAAGATATACAGGGCTGCAGATATTTAAGCGATAACATTCTTTTTTGTTGTTAGTAGATGTGCTTTACTATAACATTTTACCATTTCCAGGAAGTTGTTCAGGAATTGAAATGAATTCCTTATAGAAATATGGTAAATAATGTATGTTTTTAAGGTAAATATTCTTTGCTTGTTTTTTGTATATTTACACATTTTGAGGCTTCCTGATTACCAAAGTCAAGTTTTTTAACATTTCATATCTTTGGCTGTGTCTCTTAGAGTAACTTAAAAACGAATAATTTTAGGAGATCCAAATGTTGTATTTTGAAGTTAATATAAGTTTGAATAATCCTAATTTGAATTGTTTTAACATAGGTTTGCATAACAGAACTCATTACTTTACCCCTTAATCGCTAACCTGTATCTACAGTATTAAATTTCAGGATAAGAGACAGTCGTGTGAGTGACACACCAGATTATTTAGAGTATTTTTCTTCTTATTTAATTTCAATTATATTTGGAGAGAATTACTGTATTAGAATGTAGTTAACATAGAAATGTCAAATTCACACATTTCACGCCCCCCCCCCCCCTTTTTCTTTTTTTTCTTTTTTCTTTTTTTTTTTTTTTAGGACGGAAAAATTTATTTATTTTTAGCTTAGTTTTGCTGACCAGTGTCATCAATTCAAACATTTTACACCATGATTATAATAGACACCATTATTATTTATGTTAAACAATGTTTAAATAAAGTTCAAAATTATTATTATTATTTTAACATTTATTGATTTTCATTATATTTTTAAGTACCACAGGATTCATTAAAAACTGCCATTAGTTTTGTTATTGAGTTTTAATTATGAATTACGGTTAATATTACAAAACAAGAAAATGGCAAAAATTGGCGCCACACATAAACGTTAATTTCATAGAAATTATTATCGGCCTGTCATTTGTCTATTCATGAAATGTGAATTATTAAAACTAAGCACCATATGTTATATTCCAACTAAACAACAAATATAATTCTTCAATAAAAAAGTGCTCCTATGTTGCACTACAAAACAAATAAACAGGTATTATAAGGTTAAAAAAATCCTAATCAAAATTCTTTTACTACGGGGGGGGAGGGATGTACATTTACAAATCTAAACTGTATTATGTAACTTAAATATTTTAAATACTGCTAATACTAGACCTGCCCCACTCTATAACAAACTTGAGGAGGGGGGGGGGGGGTCCAATTTTCTCAGAAATGGGAGAAGTAAAAAACCAATTGCTACATCCTCACAAAAAATAAAATTATAATGAAATTAATTTCTAACAGAGATAATCCACTTCTATTTTGACAGTTTTTAAGACTGGTAAAAACACTCCCTTTTTTTTACCCCTTCTGAATGAATTCCTTTTAATGGTAAATTAAGAAATGAAAGATTACTTTTTTATGTATAAGATCAATAAACTAAATTATTTTGATAAAATGTATCTTAAACAAAGTAGAATATGCTTCTCTACATTCTAGGAAATTTTCAGAAAATTATTTCGGATACTTTTCGAAATCAGAGAATTTTAAAAGGAAAACTGGTCTTCAGATGACATATGTACATGTTGAAAAATAAAAATTGATTAGATATTGCATTATGCAATATACTGATGTACAAGCTAGCAAAAATATAATTAAATTACTACAAATAGTTTTTGATCTTATAAATTTTTTTAAACAAAACTCTTTTAACCAAATTTAGCATTAAATAACACCTAAAATAATTTAGCGACACATTCACAGTTTGTTTCTGCATGTTTATTGTACATTTTTATACCAAGTTTCGTGTTATAAGAGTACTTACTAGCCAAAAAAGTGGGAGGGAAGAAGAAAAAAAAAAACCTGATACATTAACGAACAGTAGTGACAATAATTCCCCCCACCCCCTCCCTAAATTACAGAGATTAAAAAAAAAAAAAAAAAGACAGAGAGATAAGGGGGAAAAAAAGGAGGTGAAAAATTTATTGCAGAATCATTTACTTGTTTATTTTTTTTATGATTAAGAATTGCAACAAAATTTATAAAAGAATACCGAAAATCCTAGAACAACAAAAAAATTAAAAATTAAATTAAAATTAAAAGATTTTTAATCAGTGAGTATACTTAAAAAAAGAAGTTCAGTTTTTTACACAGAGCCAAAAAAAAAAAAAATTCCTTTTACAAGTTAATCCAAATTTCAAATAATAGAGATACATAAATGATATACTGATGATAGTATTTTGCTTCTTTGTTCTATAAAAATAGTAGCTTTAAAAGTATTTCTAGTTAAGTTAATCAGCATATTTTAAAGAAAGATGTTCAGTTTTCCATAAAGGGCCAAACAAACATTCTCTTTTCAAGTTAGTCCGAAATTCCATTATTATAGTTAATTTTCCTCAATTTACTTTTTTTCTAACTTTTATATAGTAATTCATATTGAACTGAAACGTTCCTAACATTGATTTCATAAACCATTAAAAGTTTTTTAATCTATAGCATCTAAGTTTCGTTACTGTTATAGATCCATCGATAATGTTTTATCCACAATTATCATCAAGTTATTTACCACAAGACATGGATGCCTGGTCATATGGGCATTCATGGTAATAAGTTGGCTGATGAACTGGCAAGGACTGGCTCCAGTACACTCTTTGGTGGCCCTGAACCTGTATTGGATATTTCTCTCCCTACTTTCAGGGATTCTATTTTCATGCTGTTTGGTAGAAAGTATTATATACAATCTGCAGTTCTGATGGTCAAGGGCAAGCAAAAGAGCTTAATTGTGACTGTCCAAGTCTACATCGTAAGGAGCTTTCAAAGCTTAATAGGAATGGTTTGAGGAAGGTTAATGGCCTTCTTACTGATTACTATACTCTTAAGAGGCATCTGCACATTATGGGTATCAGTTCTGATCCTATTTGTCATGGTTGTTGTCTGGAAGAGGAGGCTGCTCAGTAGAGGTCTGCACGGGCCGAGTTCTGGCCAAATTTTTCAATCTGTACTCCGGCCGGCCTGAATGAAAAATTTTTCGGGCCGTGTCGGCACGAATCTTTTTCTGGTTTCCTCGTTAATCAACGGAAAAGGAAAATGATAAAATATTTCTTCAGTCATTTATTTCACATAATTTTACAGGTTGGTATATCACATAAAATTTTATTTTGTTAAAAAATGTCTGTAACTTCAATTTAATTGCTTATCAGTCTATCTTTTCGGGATCTGATTTTTCGCAAATATTTTTAGCTTCTCTCGAAATTAATATATTTTTATTTCAAGTAATATTAAATGGTTTCCTATTCAAAATAGTATACATGTCACTACTAGTTTACGTACATGTTCAAACAAAAGAAATTAGATACGTTACTGTGTATAAGGCTTTGTGCTCTATGGTCTGTAGAGTTTAGGTGGTATGAAGGCTATAAAAATCCTGCCGCTGTAACTTTTTCTCTAAACTCCCTTTTCTTTTCTCCAGTGCACTGAATGAAAGTAGCACCATTTTTAGCATGTACAAAAGCCTGTTTTCTATTGAATATGGTTGAATTACCATTAAAATTTTGTTTACCGGATCACATGAAAGATTAATATATATTACAGCACATAAGAAGAAATGGTTGAACGTGTATTTTTAGTAGTAATAACCATTTTAAGTACCGTCCTATATTGTTTGATGAGTGCTAATATTTTCGATTTGACTTTCTGTCTGACTTTGCGCCTTCTGTACGCCTGTAATAATGAACTTTTGTTTATATATAATTATCTTGTAAAAGTTCAGCAGTTTTGTCAAAGAAGATTCTATTGCTTCGCTATATAAAACCTCTGCAAAACACATACTAAAAATCTTTTTCATAAAAAGGCATTCTTTCTTTTCTTTTTTTTCATATTTTTGAGCCGGGCCGGGTCGGACCTGTTTTTATCGTTTTTTGTCTGGGCCGGGTAAGCAAAGCTTTCGTATGGGCCGGGCCCGGGCCTCAAAATTCCGACCCGTGCAGACCTCTACTGCTCAGCACATTTCATGTGACTGTTAGGCCTTTTCTGCTCACAGATTTGAGCAACTTGGTCAGCATCTCCTTAAGCCTTGCGAGCTGCAAGATATTCCTGTCAGGGGTCTGCTAAGCTTTGCTTCAGCTAAGAGACTTTTCTCGTCAGCTTTTTGGGTATGGGTACAATAAACTTCTGGTCACTGTGCCTACTTCTCAGTGAGGGCTGCCCATGTTTTAAGTCATAGCACAAGCCATAAAGCTGATAATAAAAATATGCTATTTATGAAGATGCTTTCTGGATTATTAAATAGTGTTTCATTAACTAAATTAAATAGTAGAAAAATTGTAACCTTTTTTAAAAAACAAGAGTTATTTATTTATTTATTTTTTAATAGTACTGACAGGGATAGGAATTTGGCACAGAATTCATACAGCTATTTAGGAAATAAATAATAATCTTGTTCAACATAAGATTTATTAATATTTTTCTTCATAAATAGTGACATAAAATTTGTACCATCCCTGTAATCCCACCCCTGTATTGAATATGAAGAGAATCAAAATGCTCACCTTAATATGATTACAGATGTAGTCATTACATCTGCAGCTAATACATTCCAAATCACATTTTTTAAAGCAAACAGTACTGTGTTTTTTTCTTTTTATTATTACTACTACAAAAATATTAACATATAAAAAAATAAACAGGTTGCTAGCAAAGAATACATTTGGACTCACAGTCCCACACTGCATCAGAAACTATTTTTATATTTTTCCTACAGCTGAAAGCATACTTCATCTCAACTTTAATTTTTACTTTGTTTATTATTTTCTTTTGTAACAGTATGATATAGTTTTGCAGTATACTGTCTGTCAGAACGGAATTCTGAATTGTTTCTTTGTTTTGTACAATTTTTGAAATATTTTATATATTATTAATTCACACTTATTTGCCTTTTCCCCATCCTTTAACATAACCTCACCTATGAGAAAAGGAATTTCTCAAAATAATAAATGATTGCTTAAGGGTCTTTATCAGTGACTGTCAAGGTAATCCAAACCCTATGTAAACTTACAGGAAAATAAATCCCATTATTATTCGTTACATAATAAAAATTTTTGAATTCCATTTTCACATTTAAAAAAAATTATGACCCTTGAAATACGCATCATTCTCTAAAAATTGATTTTTTAAAACTTTTTATTTATTTATTTTTTTCTTTTTTTAAGCTACAAAATAAGAAAATTCACTAAGCGAAAAATTGCTTTTTACAACTTCAAAATAAATTTTAAAAACATTATTTTTTAGAAAACAAATCATAGTTTAAGGATCATAAAATTTTTGTACGTGAAAAAGACATTTAAAAATTCATATTATGTAATGAATAATAAAGGTTAACATGGGTTCTCAAAGGTTTTCTCATAGGTTAACATGGGGTATGAATGACCTTGAGACTCACTGATAGAAAACCTTAAGTCTAAACTTATATAAACTGATTGCTTTGTAACATATTCATGATTTTGGCACATTCAGTGAAAGTTACAAGCATTCGAATTCAGATAAAACTTAGATAGGGTTCTAAAAGAAAAAAAAATCACTTAGAAATTTTTGCTGAAATGTTAACTTTATTTTATTTTATTCTATATCTATAGAATAAAGTATTGGATTCATAAAAAAAATATTGACTTACAGTGTTTGATAGATGTACACATTTTGAGATTTCCTGAACATGATTTAACCAATTATAAACATAGAAAAAACTTTAAAGCATTACTTTGTGCGTTGTTGTTTAAATTTTTCAGCCGGGTACCCGTCCCTCATCAGAACGACATCCTCTGTGGAAGACTTGAGCTTGACTGATGTTGATGTTCTTTCACCATAAGGTGGTGCCATACACGGTCTGGGGCTACTGCGCTGCTGTTGTTGCATGCCTCACTATTGGTTGTAATTTCAATTGATTCTCTGAACATCGTGTAGTAATAATCATCGTAATTTGCAATTTTACTGGCTTTATCAAATTCTATTTTCAGAGAATCAATTGAAATTACAACCAATAGTGAGGCATGCAACGACAGCGGCACAGTAGCCCCAGACAGTGTATGGCGCCACCTTATGGTGAAAGAAGATCAACATCAGTCAAGCTGAAGTCTTCCAGAGAGGATGTCGTTCTGATGAGGGCTGGGTACCCGGCTGAAAAATTTAAACAACGATGCACAAAGTAATGTTTTAAGATTTTTTCTATGTTTATAATTAAAGTTTAATACTTCGTTTTTACTTAGATATTTAAAGTATGATTTAACCATTTTTAGAAAATTTCCATCTGCATATCAGTGAAAAAAAATTGTGGCAGCTCTAGATCAAGGACTAATGCACAGAATTTTATTTAAATATATATATATATTTATTTATTTATTTAGTTACACCTTTACATAAATTGGTATCTATGGTCTTTTGGTGCACATCATTCAACAAGTGGTTCTGTTATGCTGTGATTTACACCATTTACGGGAAAATTATTTTTTAGCTTTTAAAGTGTATAATTGCATAAAATTTACAATGTAAGAGGTCAATTAGGAAAATTATGCTGATTTAATTTGAATGCATATCTTTCAAAAAGTGGTCTGCTATGCTGTATTTTTTTTTTTTTTTTTTTTTTTTTTCTGTGTATGGGAATGAGAAGGCTATATTTCAGCTTCTATAGGGTACAGATGCCGCAAATTTGGTTTGTGGGACGGCCATTATAAAAAGGAATGCTGACTTTATTTGGGAGTATATCATATCAAATGACAGGTAGAACTGCTATTAGTCATATTCTGCAATATTATATACTGCTACATCAAAGCATCTATTGATTAAAGTCGCACCATACTGCAATTGTGAAAACTATTATGAGAAGCTATATGATTAAATTTTTGTGCATATTAACCAATAAGTTGGCACTTTTATATAGAATGATATAGAAGAAAATTCCTAATGGCCATAACATTACTAGTATAAATAAAGGATTCGATAATTCTTGAATTCCAGGAAAGGGAAGGATCCGTTTTAACATTTTTATAAACTAAAATAACTTACTTGGCAAAAAATTGGAATCTCAACATTACCTTTCAATTTCTGCCTTCACCCAAATATTTTGAAATTAAGCATAAATCAAATGTTGAAACAAGTTGTTTCATTTACAGTATCTAAATGCAAAGTTGAATTTAAAAAAAAATCTGGTGTGAGATAACCACACAACTTCCATTACCCACTATTACACATATTATATGCATTTTTGGGAGATAATGTGATCAGAAAACATAAAAGTGACCTAAAGAAGTAGAAACCTAAAATTTTTCTGCTAAGAGAAACTTTATACACATATAAACATATAAAACGGAGTTTACATATAGCAAGGTAAAAAATAAGGTTTTTTTTTTTTTTTTTTTCCTTTTTAACACAGATTTCTGAGATCTGAAGATGACCTACCTAAGCAGGATGCCTGCTAATTTTCTTCTTAATAACCACGCAATACACGAGAAGGAAATGGATTTATAAAACAATTTTCAAGAAAATCGTTAGAGCCGTTTTTGAGATACCAACATTTACAAAAAATCAATTATTAACCGGAAAACAATAATTATATACAAAAGGATATTTAAAAGTGAGTTAATAGGGCGAATTTGAAAAAAAAAAATTCCGTACAGCCGTTTTTAAAGGAACGCGCTTGCAAGACCTGAAATTGAGCTATTTATACAGGATGCCTGTCAATTTTCATGAACTAACCAACTATATCATTCGAAAGGACATCTAATAGAGTGTTTATATAGCAAATTTGAAGAAAATCGTTAGAGCCGTTTTTAAGATACGGACTTGCGGTCCCACTTCCGTTCTCCGATGTCCGACTTCCGGTTTTTCAATTTCCACCAAAATTTGGAAAATTCATCTGTACACCAGACCTGTCTTAATTTTGAAGTTTTGTAGTTCTATCTTTATTAGTTTCGGAGATATGATAGCCAGAAGATTCCACACATACATACACACATACTGACCAATTGCCAAAAACCACTTTTTTGGACTCATGGGACCTTAAAACATGTAAATTGGGCGAAATCTCGATATCGAATTTTTCGACCAAATACAATACTTCCATTACCTATGGTAGTAGGGTAATGGAAGTAAAAAAAGTAAAAGTATATAAAACTTTATCTACACATTCATAGGACTCCACTTTTATATGAAAAGCAGGAAACTCAAAAATGTTTTATATAACAGGTTTTTATACAAATATTATAAAAGATGCAGTTTTATTCAAAGCCACTTTTGTACTTTTATGACATTCCTATATTTATTAAAATAACTGTTTAGTTACAATTAGCCTAATTTTGATTACACAATTAAAACGTTAAGTTAAAACTTGTGCAATTTTTAAGCTTTGATTTAGGTTTTGGTATTTAAGTTTTAATTTAGATAGTGAGAAATTTAAAGGTAAATCAATCATATATGTCTATATGCAACTTATATCTCTTACCTCACGTTTTATGCCAATAAGAAGAGATATATTCGTTGTATAAAAATCAATTATAGCTTGTCTCTTAAAATTTAGTCCTTATCCTATTAATTCATATATTTATATATATATTTATTCAATACAAGAAAAAATATGTAAAATAAATATATTAACTAGTATAATGTGTGGGAGAAGGGAGGACAAAGTTATCGAATATGAATGCGGCCTAAGAGCTTAAATTTGTAAAAAAATAAATTGAATAAGATGGTTATTAAAAGTTTAAAAAAAAAAAAAAAAAAAAAAAAAAAAACATTTTTAAACGTTCTTCTTCTTATATTTCTTTTTCTTATAATTACACATAAATAAAAATATGATATTTTTAAACCATCTAATTTATACTTGTTTTATTAAAAATGAAGTGATAGGGAAAAAATTAAAAATTAAGCACTAAATCTTTCAATATTAATTCCATATTCATTACATTAGCAAGTAAATTAATGAAAATATAAAAATGCATTTAAAATCGAAGTAGTGAAGTAAAAAATTGTCTTCTTAAAAATGCAGTTAATAAAATATTCGATTTTTAATGAATCATAAAGCTCTGAATATCAAATAAAATTGCATGGAGAAAAAGTTCTCAGCGAAACACTACTTAAATATTTGAAGATTCTTTCATAGTGCTGCCATCTACAAGATGATTTAATAACTAACAATCTTGCACTTTACTGGACATGTTAAAATTTAACTTAATAATTTTGGATACTTTCAATAATATTAACTACTAGAATTAATAAAGGAATTTAAATTTACTCTCTTTCTTTAAAAAATTAACTGTATTTTGCCATCTTTGCATAACAATTACAAAAAAAAAAAAAAAAAAAAAAAAAAAAAAGAAATCAATAAATGAAAATTTATAGAAAATTTCAAAACATCTATTTTATTTTATTTTATTTATTTACTTATTTATTTTTGAGAAACATATATAAATTATTAAGCACATAAAATTAAATAAAAATATCATATTTTAAGTAATTAAAAATTTTGTATTGTAACATTTAATGGTAATTAATTCAATTCAATATGCAATCACACTGTTATGAACTTGAGATTGAACCATTAAAATATTACAAATTTAAAAGTATATACTTAAAAACTGGTCCTTGCACCTTTAAGTTGCCCATAATTGCTCATTAATTATCATACAGATGAAACAAAAGAAATTTAATGGAGCCAAAGTCAGAATTAAGAGTTATTTATTGAACCAGAGGATCAGAGATATTGCATAGAAAAATTAACAAGGGGAAAAAAAAATTACAAATTGTACATTTATTTTTTATTAAAAGCTCCATGTGATAAAAAAAGAATATGAATACTTAAATTACTAATAAAATTGATGATTACAGGTGACAAAAATTATTCTGAAAACAATTTTTTATTTCTTTTACTTAGTCTATTTTTTTTTATGAGTTCTGTACTAAAACTGATTAACATGCTCTGTTGTTAAGGTTGTCGCTGTAAATTCATTTTTTGAATATAAGATTCATTAGACTATAACCTATGGCTTAGAATGGATTCTAAACCCCTATGAATACCCATGCTTGAATCAGGTCTCAAATGTAGCCCTGAGAATGGAAGGTTGAAGCACTGACCTGAACAAAAATGGTAGATGTTTATTTAACGAAGTGTGTGAAAATAATACATTTTTAACAGTGTCAGACAGTGTCTTAATTAAAATTGCAAGAAAATAGTTTTATTTTATTTTCAGAGATCAATGCAAGCAGCCATTCAAAAAAAAAAATTGCAGGGTGTACTGGTAAAAACAAACTGAACAAACAAGTAGATCAGCTGGCAGGTCAATGTCCATTGATTTATCATATTGGGGTCTCTATGTTGGATTACAATTTTTGTCACACTATCAAACTGGAAAATTTAGAATGATAATTTTTTTTTCCTTAATAATCAAAGATCTTCATTTATTAAATATCTGTTTTATTGATTGTATTCACTGAATAAACTTTTCTAAAGGTTTAATTAGTTCTGGAGGTTAATTAATTCTGAAGGTTAAAATTAACTTAGGACTATTTGTAGCAAAAAAAAAAAAACACTAAAAAACTGAAAATTAGAAACTTTGTAAATAAATAACTATTATAAAAAGCAAGTAAAGTGAAACTTCCCTAAAAAGCTGCATCTTTTCAAAGACTTAAGGGCCAGTTTTACTCAGTCCAATATTTGCCCTATTATTAATTTACCTTATAATAATTTACCTTCATTAAAGACTTACCTCTCTTAGTGACTCGCTAAGGATATTACATAAATTTTTTAATTAAAAATAATAATAATAATAATAAATAAATAAAAATGCACTTAAAAAAAAAAATAAATAAATAAATAAAGATATCATATAGAGAATAAAATTTACTTTCGTTGGATATTTAGTGCTACACTTCTCTAGAATGAAAATCATCTGCATTCATCAGGGAAGATAATTTTAATAAATAATAATTTTAATAAATTATTTTTACTGAGTGAGTTTGTATAAAATACAGAAGAATGTCATGTGGTGGCAACAACATAGTACTAATTTCTCTTGACTTGAAATGACTACTATACATAACAACATAACTGATATTAATTTTTTTTTTCAGGTATGCGTGCTGTAATTCTTCTCGGAGAACTGTCTGATTCTTCTCATTTTATGAAATTATAGCTGGTATGAATGTTTGTGTAGAGATAAGAAGTGAGTGATAAGATTTCACATTGTTTCTGAGTATGCACACTTGGAGTTAAGTTCAAACTTAGAAAAACAAATTTTGTGTCTTACCACTATTGAATTGATAAGTTTAAATCAATACAATGGTATCCTGAGTAGCATTTACATTAGATAAGAAAACTGTTTTGATTCTAGATAAGATTAAAAACTAAAAACTAAACCTTGTTTATTGACGTTTTTATTTTTCCGACTGAGTGAAAATAATGCCTGGACCGGGAGTCGAACCCCGGATCCTTGACTTACAAGGTCAAGGCTCTACCAATTGAGCTATCCAGGCCGAAAACCGGTCAGCATTATTTACTCAGGCAACCTTTAAGCAGACCTTTAACCCTTTGCCGTTCACTGTTCCACTACATGGAATACCTAACTTTATTAGGTTCTCCAACCATTAAATTCAATTGCAAATGCATAAAAATAGGTTTATTTTTTACTTTGAAGTTTCCTTTTCATCCATAGATGGCATCACTACACAAGGCAATCCATATTTAGCTGGGACGCGTTATTTTAAATTCTCGTATTTACAAGAAATTTTGTATATTTTTTTTGTGATACAAAAACGATTGCTTGAAAAAATATTTCTATGTTATATCGTTGGCTGTACTCTAAATTATTTATTCTATATTATTTTTAATTTTTTATACAGGAAACATACGAGGAATCGTTGAATAAAATAAGGTGTTCCATCTCCTGGAACACTGCGACACTAGCGCTTTTCATATTATGCAACCAAAAACAATGATGAGAGAAAACAGCTGTGTTTATGTGCTCTGTTTTCCTCTGTTAGGAGGGAATGACGTCAAGCTATCAGATGCTGCGAGGGAGGGTTGGTTGTTTATAAAAAAAAAAACGCACAAAACTAGTTTCATGTACAAAACCTACAATGTTGGTTTGTGCTTAAAGATATTACCTCTATGGGGGAAATTTCTGGTAGGTACGTATTTTAGATTATTTTTTAAATATTTTGGATTATTTTTAAAGTCGATTGAACTGTATTATCTTACCTTATTGATCTTATGACTTAATCTGCAATCTATCTTTATAGTATTGAAATGCAGGTTAAGAGAAAGTCGTGTGAGTGACACACCAGATTATTATTATTATTATTTTAAGCAAAAAGTTCATGAAATTAATTTTTATCATTAATATAACACACAAATGGTTTATACTTAATATAATTCAACATTTTTATTTTAAAATTTAAATTTGATAAAAGAAGAAAAGGTATTCAATTGTATAAAATAAAGAAAGCATTGACATTTTTGCCTAGAATCATATTTTAAACAATTCACAATTCACAGTATTGATTTTTTTTTTTTTTTTTTTTTTTTAAATACATATCTATTTTTAATGGTGTATAGTGACAACAAACTTTTATATACACTTATCTGCAGTGCAATTTTCATATTCCTTTATTATGAATAGTATTTTATTATGATAGAGCTGAATATTTCAATCATTACCTTTTTTCTGAAAAAATAAAACTGAATTACTCATTTAACTTAAAAATGAATTTGAGATCCCCATTGAAATTCAGAGAGTAGGTCTAGGCCCCACAGGACTATTTGATAAAAAGAAACTGTGTATGTATTCAGAAAAATAATTACTCTTACTTTTCCATACTCCTAATTTTTTACATTTTTCCCTCTGTGTTTTTTTTCTTACATCTTTTAATAATCTCTAATCGCATTTTTCAATATTTTGTTACTGAAGGATTGCAATATACAGTCTAACCT
Organism: Salticus scenicus; assembly: GCA_963930645.1. NCBI lineage: Eukaryota > Metazoa > Arthropoda > Arachnida > Araneae > Salticidae > Salticus > Salticus scenicus. The sequence goes on from OZ005650.1 coordinate 80,265,465, forward strand.
CGTTAATGTGAACACTGATAACATGAATTACTTTAACATCATGGGTGTCGACACACTAGGGCAAGGGGGGCACTTGCCCCCCCCCCCCCCCTGGAAAATTGTAATAAGCATTTTTTCTTTAACTTTAAAACTATGCTATAAGAATTTTATTTAAAAAACATTTTTTTTTTTTTTCAGATTGTGCCCCCCCCTTGAAATTTTTTCTGGCGACGCCGCTGTTTAACCCTTTCCTTCCCCGTGATTCCAATTGGAATCATAACATTTCAGATTTTGTTTCTTACCATCTAACACTCCCGCTGATTCAAAATGAACAATATTAAAATCTATATACATTTTCCCACCGAAAAATACCTATTTTAGATGATTTCACTATACTTGTTGATAATTGAAAGTATATTTTACGCTATTCTGATAATAATATCGGAATCAGTTTCCTGTTTTGGGCAATTTAAGTAAATTAACTGTTTGAAATATTTTTTATTTTATTCTTTAATGTTTATAATATGTATTTTAATTAATTGCAATATGTATTTCTTCCAAAATTTTGATATTTTTATTTATTGAAAAGTTATGATTTTTAATGGTGTCAGTGGTTATATTAAACATAAATAAACATCTATCAGTTGCTTTGTTAGCTATATTAATTCGTACTCTGCTATTACTCCTATTTAAAAAAAATATTTATATATATTACCTTTGAAATAAATTTATGACTAAATATAAGATTTATTGTTTTATGGAGGGAAAAAGTTGGGAATGAAAGGGTTAACATGAACTTTTTCCACAATCCCCGTCAAAATGAAGATTAGTTTATTAAAACCCGAATAAACTACTACATCAGAAATGCTAAAAGAAAAATATTTGTGATGCATACAGCTGTTTCGATAGCGTTAAGCGTACCGTCTTCAGTGCAAAAAGAATTCTGAATCTGGAGAAGTGCTCGTATATATAGGAAAGGGACCGAATTTAGTTCAACCAACAGGATAACGGGAAAGGTGCGGAGTGTGGCCAATAGGAATTTAGGAATGTTAGCTGTGTAAACAGTAGAAAAATTAAGAAAATGTAGACTAAATGTAAAATTTCCAACAATCAGACAAATAGGGAACAGCGAAATCACAATTTACAAGGTTTTTAAAATTTTTATAAATATGAAAAGCTTCAAAGAAATCGACTTCATGAATGGATTTAGGTCTGCAAATTATTTTAGCCGAATTAAATTTAAAATTATGATTTTCCTCCCAGCAATGTTTAGAAATAGCCGATTTATTGGTTTCTTGTTTGCGGACGTAATTCATATGTTCATTTAGACGAAATTTAAGACTGCATTTAGTTAGGCCAATATATGATAAACCACACTGACAGGAAATACTATAAATGCCCCAAGAATTATGCATATCAATGGGATCTTTTAATTGAGAAAAGGTGAGTGTATTGGAAGGCGAAAATATTATTTTAAAATCATATTGTTTGAGAATTTTAGCTATGGTTTGACTGGATTTAGGAAAATAGGGTAAGACAATACTGATATTAGAAGAGACTGATTTAGTAGACGAAATACGAGGGAGTTGTAATTTTTGAATAGCTTAGTCTATAATGGAAGGGTCATAACCTCTGTCAATTGCAATGGCTTTCAGGTATTTAATTTCAGATTTTAATAAAATAGGATTTGAACAAATATTAAGGGCACGGTTTCAAAAGTATAGAAAGCAGCCATTTTTTGGTTAGGTGGGTGACATGAACACACGTGGGAAGGAAGGGAGACTGCAAAATTTTTACGATAGACGGTGGTGATAGATGGTTTTCTTTTGGCGTTTCTGACATAGTAGTTTATTCGGGTTTTAATATTCCAACGCCAAGTCTCCTGTTATAATTTAAATATTAGTTTAGTTATATGAAGATTAGTTACTGATACCATGAACTACTGATAACAAGAACAAATTTTTTATCCGCCTTGAGATTCACCTTAACAAGGTTCGACTGTATATATAAAGATTACAAATGTAATTTTTTTTTTCTCTCTCTCTTTCTCTGTCATTGATCAGTTGCATAATTTGGATCAAACATAAGTGATAATATTTTTATCAAATTATATTTGCATTTGGAAAATATTCTATGCATTGTTTTATCATTAAGTTTATGGCTAACTAAATATCTGAGTAATCTGATAGGATAATGTAAACTTATTGAATGAGTATTGAAATACCTAAAGCTTAGATACTGATTGTGATCTAAAGTACACTGTACTCGCAAACAATTCATGAAATCCAATACGTCTAAAAATAAATAAATAAATAATAGATTTGTACATTTATATTGTTTTCAAATGAGTATGGTAGCTCTGTGACAGCATAGTTTAAGTTTCTTTTTCTTTTAGGTACAAAAATTAAAATCTAGTGTGGATGAGACTTTTTTTTTTCATTATTTATTTTTTGTACACTTTTTTGTTTATAATTAATGCGTTTTCTGTAATTGTAAAATTAAATACTTTTATTAAAAATTACTTTCAACATTTAAAACAAATACTCGTTAAAACACAAAAGTGAGTGTTTTTAAAATCATTCTAAATGTTGTACCACAGTGTTTTATAACATATAGATTGACTATAAAGATTCTTTTCAGAAGCAATTGACAATATGGCAAATACAGATGCAGTCAATAATTTGACGAAATAGTTTTATGTTTACAGAGGATTTTTGAATAACATGGTATTTATGGTCTGAATTGCACCTGATTTTTATTTTTTGTAGCGCTTTAAGCTCCTGAAGTTCCATTATTCTTCCTGAAAAGCACTGTATTATTTCTTGCAAAATTATTGTATATACACTGAAACCTTCCTAACAAGGCCATCTAAAGTGCCACCGAAAATTAGTGCTTACATTTTTTTTTTTTTTTTTTTTTTACATATTTAACTCTATAGAAATAAAATTTTTATATAAAAGTAATTATTTTAAAGTTCTTAAAGATAATGTTTGTTTATTTGCCTATAGTGCTTCCTATAGTCCTATTTATTTTCCTATCCTATATTGAAAATAATAAATTTTGAAATAAAATATTTATCCTGTAAGTGAAAAAAATCACATCTTAATTACACATCTTACCAATTATGATAGCTTAGCTTAAATGCAAATACTTATATATCTTCAAAACAATTATTATATAATATACATTACATATATAAACAGGGTTCCCACTCTTAAAAAAGAAAAAAATTCAAGGACTTTTCAAGTACTTTTCAAGGCCTATTTGAAATTTTTCAAGGACTAGGGGAAAATCGCAGAACTCTAGGCATATACACAAAATTTTAGTAACTACTTTCATTAGTAATATTTTTTTAATAATTAGAATAACTTTGCCTGTTTTCACTATATATTTTTGATGGATTGATCGAATTAACTTTTACTAGAGTCAAAAAAACGATTAGTTCAAGATTTGGAATCATTATGATTATTCCAAAGTTTTTAGGTTTGAGTCCTGGTCTAGTCACTTTCTGCTCAAAATTAATGACCAGTCCATCAAACAGGTATGAGACTGGCAAAAAAAAAAAATAAATAAATAAGTTGAAAGGTTGAAACTATATGCAAAAGCAAGACAATGAAATAAGAATTTTATGACAAAATCATTATATTAGACAATGGTGTGCGCATGTGTTTAGCCTTGACAGAATTCGTGCTAAACCCGTCTATTGGAGTGCAAAATTCAAGGATTTTCAAGGACTTTGCACAAAATTCAAGTACTTTCAAGGGCCCTTGAAAAAGAAAATGAAATTCAAGTACTTCTTAAGGACTTTCAAGGAGCGTGGGAACCCTGATAAAATATTAATTATACGAGTCAACAACCCCTCCCCCCCCCCAAAAAAAAAAAAAGGAATCTCTTATTGTTAGATTTTTACTTACTAAAAAAAAAACTCCATTTTGACAGTTTTTGTCAGCAACACTTACATTTTTCATTTAAATTCTGCATAAAAACATAAAATCTGGTAGTTTATTGTTGGTTATAAAAATCATATTCATTAACTGTTTTTTACTTTTACCCTTTGTATCCCACCGGAAAAATTGAACACATTCCCATCAATTGACAATGTTTTATCAGTCCCATAAAAAAAACTCCTCAATATAGCCTAAATTTACTACAGGATTTCATTGGAACTTCAAAGTCCCTATAGTGAAGCTATAGTTTAGGCTAAATTTAATATGAGTTGTTTCTCATGTAGCAAAGAAATATAATAAAAAAGTTTCAAACTATTTTTCCAAAAATAAGATAATTTGGGATATAAAGGGTTAAGTAAATTAACTGTTTGAAATATTTATTTTATTTTTTAATGTTAATAATTTGTATTTTAATTAATTACAATATGTATTCTTCCAAAATTTTGATATTTTTATTTATTGAAAAGTTATGATTTTTAATGGCATCAGTGGTTATATTAACGTAAATAAACACCTCTCAGTTGCTTTGTCAGCTATATTAATTCGTACTCTGCTATTACCCCTATTTAATTAAAAAAAAAAAAATATTTATATATAAATTTGAAATAAATTTATGACTAAATATAAGATTATTGTTTTATAGAGGGAAAAAATTGGGAATGAAAGGATTAAAGCAATATTTATAAGAGTGAATCTAAAAAATAATACAAAATGGAAAATAAGAGATATGGGGGAAAAGGGGGGGGGGGGGTGGAAGAGGTGAAAGTAAAAGTGTGTGTTGTTGAGGGGCATAAAAAAGAAAAAAGGTTTCACAGGCAAAAGGGGTGAAAACACAGAATGTTTATACATATTTTGAAGGAATTGTTTGTTTAATTATGAGAAAGTACAGGTTTAGTTCAATTAAATAAAAATAATAATTTTTTATCATAAACCACTATTATTTTGAAAAAATAAAAAGTATGTGTTCAGCAATTCAGCCTCCTCAAAAATATAAGTTTACCCAAAAAATTTCATGCTGCTCAAAATATTGCTGCTTTTTTGGGGGGAAACCCAGGGCCAACTTGACTATATAAGCAAACTAGGTGACAGTCTAGGATGCTCAAATTCGAGGGCAGCATAAGTTAGGCAATAGGGACCTATTTTTTTATTATCACCTAACAGTGCGTTTGAATAAATAAAGTGAGGGAACACAGCACTCATTCATATCATTCGCAACTGTCCTGACAAAAGAAAGTTAGGCATAATGCCTGTTTGTCTACTATATTGTGTGAAAATTCTAAGCACTCACAATCCTTGTCTATGTCTACAGAAATGTACAGGTCTGCCGCTATGACCTGGAGACATTCACTGGGTTTTTGTCAGCAAGTTTTCAATTTGATCTGGTAATAATTATAAGATAAAAAAAAAATTTATATACCATGTTTTTAAATAGCTTAAACTTCTCTTTAAAACGCATTAAAAAGCTCCAATAGGCAGGTAATGGATTTGGCGCCAAATTTGACAACTTTTTGCCCTTAGCGACTTTTTTGCGACTTTTGGCGAGAAAATTCTTATTATCGATATTCCAAAGATGGACGTTCTAATGTGATTGGTTAAAGAGTTACCGGAAATTTGAATTTAAAAAAAAAAGTTGGTTTTAAAAATAAAATATTAATCCTTTCCGAACAACATATATTTGCATCATGAACTACATTAGCACTTTATCATTGTGTAGAAAATCTTTAAAATGATAACAACGTCAATTTTTGCCAAATGCATAATTTAACTTTTAACAATTTTTTAACGCTCACGTTTAATTAAATGTATTTATTTTTAGGTCGAAAGAAAATGAACTCGTAAATTTTTTTTGGCAACAATTAAATTATAGTTAATATTTTAATGGCTATTTAAATTGCTATTAGGAGCTTATCATTTTCACATTTTAATTAATTAAAAGAAAACTATTCGAAAATTCGAAAATCTGACTTCGAAGTATTGTGTTGTCACCGGGTTCTGAGCTACTGTGAAAGTTTCAAATGTCTAGCTAGTCGGGAAGTTAGTTAAAAATCGATTGCAAGATTTGTCCCTGACAAACACACAAGAATCGAAGTTAATAAAAACATGGTAAAACTGCCTTAAATGGCTATCCTTGAATGGGTTTTCCAAGGCATCAAACTGGTTAATTTATCTCATGAGATGGCTGAAGAACTTCCATTGCAGACAATCGAAGAGAGGTAATCACTGTCTTGATTTAACTATAATATCAGTCTACCCTTACAATGTCTAATTGAGTTTTGAAAACAGTTCATTAAGTCTGTCCATCTAATGTTAGCATCTTTGTACTAGGTCTAAAAGTCACTTAATCATTGCTTAATAGAGCTGTATCTTGTCGCAACTGTAAAGTTTTATCTTTCCTTTCAAGGGCCTAGATTTGCTTATGCACTTCGTGTTTCATCTCTTGAATCATCCTTTGCATTTTCTTTGACGTCTCGGTCATTTCTTTGCACATCTTCCCTTATTTCTAAATACTTTTCCTGGACATCATCTTTTATTTCTAGAATTTTCTCTTCAGTTGTCTTTTTAACATTCACTTTCATAAATTCAATCTTTTCCCTAAAAATTTTCTCATTCGTTACATTTTCTCTTGAATTCGTTTAATTTTGTAATGCATCCCTACTTGCGTGGCCTCTATTTTATTCTTTAACTCGTCAGGCTATAATCTAACTTTTCAACTGATGCTGGGCGGTTTTCATCTTCTCTTATGCGACTTTCATCTCATCTTGTGTTTCTCTCATCTGATTTTGTCCAACTTTCAATTCTTTTAACTGGGCAGCCAAAGCTTTGAAGAGTTCTTTCATGTTTTCTGCCATGCCTTAGTAAAAAACATTCAAGGCATCTGCTTTATGTTAGACACCAAATCTTCGACAATAGCGACTTTCTTGTTTGTAAAAAGTAGCTCACAAACATGGGCATTGGCAGAATAGGGCAAGGGGGGGGGGCACTTGCAAATTTTTTGGAATTATTTAAAAAAAATTTTATTGCAAATTTTTTGGAATTTGCTCCTCTTACGGATACGACTGGAGTTGGCTTAACTGAAATAATTCTATTTAAGCAAGAATATGTGTCACTTTCATTACAAAATTTACGGAGACAGGGATGCAATGACGAAAATAATATGAGAGATAAGCACAGCAAAATTCAAAAAAGGATTTTAGATAAAAATTTACATGCTTTCTTTGTTTCGTGCAGATCACATACATTAAATATTGTGGTTAATGAAACGGCTAAGTGTTGTCTAAAGCTACATTTTTTTTTTTTTTTTTTTTTTTTCAATTATTGGTGCAAAATTTATACATATATATATATTTCTCTGTTTCAACTCAATGTTGGGAGGGCTTACTGAGTTGTGTGCATTGACACTGAAACCACTAAGTTATACAAGGTGGGAGGGTCGGTTGATGCTTTGTGACCACTGCCATATCAACTAGCTAATGAAAATGAAGTCCTCATGCATATATACAAAGACAACACTTTGAGTGATTCATCCAGAAATCATTCGCGAAACGAGGCTCTGTCACATACTAAGAAAATTGCTGATTTCAAGCTTATTGCATCTCTTGCTGCATGGTCTAATGTTTAGTGTGTTTTCGAAATCAATTTTGCCAATAAACTTCTTCAATTAAAAGACTTTGACCTGAACGCTGCTACAAATGCATGACTAAAAACAAACACATTTCTTGAAAGCTCTGAATGTGATTTGGGATTTTAGAAGCAAGAGACGAAGAAGTGATAAGAAATTTCAGAAGAAATTGATATTCTGGCATTAGTGGCAGAAAAGACCACTTATGCAAAATGAAAAAGCTATTTAATTATGAGTCAACAGATGAGCCTGTATATGATTCTAAACATAATTTTAAAAATAATTTTTCTTTTTCTTTTTTAATACAACAACAAATTCAATTTATGAGAGGTTCGAATAAACCAAAAAGATGAATAACATTTTCAGATGCGCCCCTAACGATCATCATTTGTAAAATAAAATCTTTCAAAGCAATTTTTGAAATTCTGTAGAAGATTAGAAGAATCTCTAACTCAAGGAAACTATAAGGATGTTGTAGTTGAATACATAATTTTATTATGCCAAGTCTTTGCAAGAAGAGTTTCAAATGGCACTACATCACAGGAAGTGTTAAATAATATTTGTAAAAACAACTAGTACATAGCATACTGAATTTAGTAACTGTAATAAAAGTGTTGCCGATACTTCCTGTGTCTGTGACCAGTGAACAACGCAATTTTACAAAAATAAAATTGATAAAATCGTACTGATGTTCTACAATGATGCAAGAAAGATCTGTAGATTGCCAATAGTGAGTAGAATACGTCTGCCACAGCAATCTCTTTTCTTTCCATGTGTAACATAGCGTGTCAAAAAGGAGATACCAAAGATACTCTTTTAAAATTTCTCGCGTACATGGACACATTTTTTGAGTCATTCTTTTTATTCCTCCACGTCATGCCAATTTTTGGAGGGTTTTGTTTGCAATGAGAGAAGACACTGACCCTTTCCCGCAGTCTGCATTTTCAGAACCATATTTCTTGATCAGGATGACACTCTCAGTTGGTACTCTTTGATAACAAGAGTGAAATTTCACTCGGCCCAGCCAGTTCTCATCCATCTTCCGGAACTCAATGGTTGTTTCCTTGGTGGAACAACACTTGGCTGCTGTGTGGATGCAGCAATATATAGCTAAGAAAATTTATTTGAAGGATATTGTTTCTACTATGGCTAAAAGTAATGCCAAAAAATATAATGTAAAACATGTAATATAAATTAATAGTTGGTTACTTATTAAAGTATTTGATTGTCTGTGAGTTTTACAATGTAAAAGTTTTGTTTTAAAGGGGCGCCATAAACTTTTCGTCTAGGGCACCAAATCTGCTTGTGCCGGCACTGAGGAAACATGCATTATTTAATTATTTATGCTCCTGCTGACATATCTAGTAATCTAATTACATAAATTTTAAATATATAATTACAGTCATCACCGATTGTTTTTTTACTGCTGTAAGATGTTACTAGCATCACAAAAATTTTACACAAGATTAAATATAATCATTGTATGAAGTGAAACTGCAAATGATAGCATGGTCAAATGGTTAATACATTGGACTGCTGATCAACAGATCAACAGTTCAAATTCAGTCAGTGACAATTATGATTTACGTAAGGATTTGTAAGTACATTAAAATGTATTGTGTGTTTAAGTGAGTAAATGACTTTAATGATATTTTAAAACAGTGGTAGTCAACTCGTCACTACTGGCCATTAATGAGAATACTAATTTTTATGGTGAGCGGTAGGAGTTTTATCTGACACTAAAACATTTTCATATTTTTAAAAACATTGAAATGGAAAAATGTTTTATTATATGCTTTAACTTGCAATAACTCTGTTTTATAAATTTTATAAATTATAGTTACTTACTTTATAAATCACTGTTTTTGTGGATTCGGTGGGGGGGGGGGGGGGGATTTTACTATTAACAGACATACAAAAGTGATTGGTAAGCATAAAAAGGTTAACTACCCCTGTTTAAAAGAGTTCTACAGTGCCCCTGATGGTCAAAATAGGAATTTATAATCTATTACGAATAAACAATATTTTGTAGACATGAATAAGCATAATCTTTGTATGAAGTGAATTTATGATTTTAATAACATTAAAATAGCTTATAGTACCTCCAGCGACAAAAATATGTTGTGAACTGTCATCAGTTGAAACATTGTTAGATTCATCACTTTTCAATAGGTGCCTTACAACTAACTAGTTTTTAATATTTGTCTTAAGTACTATTTGTCTATGAGTATTAAAAACTATCATGAATCAAATTATTTTTATTGGATTTTTATTTATTTATTTTTCATTACTGTGATTTAAAAAAAAAAAAAAAAAAATCTACTGAAATTCAGGAAAGTTAATAATAGAGAAATTGAGACAGAAGATTTGCTAATTTTAGCAATATGGAAATTGATGTGTAACTGAAACTTGATTGTATAAATGAAACATTTTTATATTGAAGTGAACTGGGATTACATTAAATCAACATATAAATGGAAATATGTATAATAACAAATGCTTTACTCTATATGCAACATTGATGTTAAGGCATTTCTCTCTCCCTTGAATTTCTAAAATGCATTTACCAAACAGTCAAAAGAAAATCATTGACCAATAATCCCATTGAAAAACCTTTATCATTAATCCAATTACACAACTTACTTGCACAAATGTTTTAAAAACAATAGGAGGTGCCTATGATTTATCTTCATTTCTAATTTGACAACCAAAATAATGATGATATGCTATTTCAATCTTTGGCATTATAGCTTTTAACTAGAGATGGGTTACTTCCCCACAAACATAGCAAAAATTATCAGGAGAGTTCACAACAAACTTCAGGCATTCTAAAACAAGAAATAATTTTCCCAGAGCTATAAACAAGTGATAATGGGCAATTAAATGGAATTCACTTATAAAATTGAATCAATTAACCTCTCCCATACATTGAATTGTAACCTTTTACATATATTGAATTATTTTCTCTTGGCTTTTGCTTGGTTGATTTTTCACTCTCTAATATTAACTGCATTACAATTCTTCACAATCATTGCTTATAAAAGAAAAAAAAAAAAAAAAAACTAGAGCTAAATTTTATTTTTGTTTTTAGTAGCATTGAATATATATGAATTTGCTATTTTCACCTACTCTACAATTTTATAGTTGAACAATGTTATTAATTGAATAATAATAGTGGTCCATCTTCTTAAAAAGTCTAATATTTCTATTTACCTATTTTAGTTATGAATTAGTAAAATGTTTTACATCACAACCTAAAATCATATCCATTGAAAAAATACAGTAAAGCTATCACTTACTGGAATCAGACCCATAAGGAGCACGGGATGATCCCCCATAATGTTGGGAATTTCTATCTCTGTCTCGATTACTATAAAAACCTGGTGGCGGTACATTTCCATACTGCTGATTTCTGCCCTGCAAATTATGGCTGAAAATACATAAAAATTTGTTACTATAAATGTGGATAAAAGTCATAGTATAAAAATTGTGATATCAATTTAAAAAAAAAAAAAAAAACTTTCTGTAATGCCTAGCTAGATGGCATTAGTAGTGCTAGTAAGAAATAATTCGGATCTCATAAGATCGAATGTATATCATGTGAGAAAGATAAGGCAATCTGATTTGTGCAGAATATAGAAAAGTATGTTGTTAATAATTCCTCCCACCTCCATAAATATAGGGGGTAGAAAATATGACATATCTGTCAAGTTGGCCTTTTACTTAAAATGAATATGAGTTAATTAAATAAAATATTTAACAGAAATGAATTAACTCTTATCTCCCAAAATAGAATGCATAATTTTTTTCTCAGGGAAAATAAACAACAGTTTATCAGGTATTGGGTACTTTACAGACTTTTATGTCTTTAGAATTAAAACATTTCCAAGTTTTTTAGGTTCTCCCTAAATCTATGAACCCTTTATAAAACGGATACAAAATTGCATCAGAATTGGTATTATTAAGAAGCTAACATACCCTGAAGAATTATCTTTAATTGTTAATGAATTTGTATATGACAAGTATAAAACATAGAATATTACATTTCGAACAATTACAAAGTTTTTCCTCTTTTTTTCATCAATATCTTTATTAGTGGGGGGGGGGGGGGGGAAATAAAATAAAACACTTACTTTAACATTCTATGACCACCTGGAGATAAGGAAACCCTTTTGTTGTAGGGAGCCATTCCAACCTGTGGACGTCTAAAATTATTTCGATTTCTATAGTCTGGAACTGGCCCTTGTCCAGGTTTCAAAACTTTAGGTGGATCCCTAAAAGTAAAGTAAAAAAAAAAAAAAAAAAAAAAAAAAAAAGATAAAATAATAAATATTCTCTTTTTTTCTACTATACAAATAATAATCATCATTATAAAAAAGCTAATAAAACATAACATATATTGCAATAACTGCAATGTAATCTGCAGTTAAATTCAAATATCTCTGTAAATCACCATTATCTAAAACCCATCATAATTTTAAAATGAAAACAATCAAAATTACCAAAGAGAGCTAAACTACAGAACAACTTTAATTTGATAAAGATGTTAAACAATATTAATTTTCTAATACTTAATTGTGTTATAATAATTTTGATGTATTTCAAATATTATGCACTACACAATTTTTGTGTAAAAGAGAAAGAACTACATACAATATTAAAAGAACAATAATAGTTATAAAGATGTATGTTAATAAAAACATTAGAGGGTTTAAAAAAAATTACAGTTTAACAACTGATTTGAATCTCAACAAAATATATGTTTGAGAACTTGTATGTAGTATAACCCTTTCTAATACATCTGCAAATAATTTTATTTGTATTGTTGCTATTTATATTAACTGCTGTTTCTCCTATGTTTAATTATTTGCCATGACACCATCAAGTCAGTTCCCCATTCCAGTTACAGATAAATTAAAATGTTGTAAGTTGTTGTTGTTGTTGTTGTCGAGTGCCACTCGGAGAATCCGAGCCCCGGTAGTGGAACTATCCGGATATTTTTTAAGACATGAGGGGTGCGTCTTCCGTTATTAAGAGTGCCTCATAGGGAGGAAGAACGACTTTAGCTCCAGAAGCTGGTGAAAGATGGCAGCACCAGCCAGACAACAGGAACTCGAATTTTGATCCGGATCAGAGCGAGTTAAACCCATGTTCCGGTACCCCTAGAGGTATAATTTTTGATGGGAACTTGGAGGACTTTGCGACCACAACGGAATTTAACGTGCACCAGTCGCCATTAGCGTACACGACGGTCTTCAGCCATCGTGTATGGCGTGTTGGAATGCGAGGACTGAACCTGCAATCTTTCGATCACAAACTCGCTACTCTTACCGACCAGGCTACCGTGGCCCTTAATGTTGTAAGTGATAAATACCTTCAATGTTGTAAGTGAAGGTATTTTATAACAGAACTTATTTTTCATGTAAACACCTTCTTCCCCTTAGTAACTGAAGATAATATATCCAGAGGTCAATCCAGGAAATAAATTGGAGCCCTTTAACTACCCCATAACAAAATTTGACTTCAACCCTTTCAGAAAATTCACATAAAAATAGCCTTTCAAAAAAATGCTTTATTTTTAAATTTGATAATTTTGTTAAATTTTTTCATGTTTTCAATATTCTTTCTAATGATTGTCTATACTTGATAAAGTAAAACATATTAACTTGATATTAAAAGGCTAATAGTAGGGCTTTTCAAAATTTTAGGGAGGAATTTTAGGAAATTTTCTTAAAACTTAAGGAACAAACTGGTGATTTCGTTAAACTTCTAAATGTGTAATAATTAACTTACTAAAATTAGACTTATGTGTTTTGTATAGTTAAGGTCTAAGGCAGGCAAAAATTGGGGCCCTTTTGTTGATCCTTCACAAAATTCAAATCTGTAAAATGATCTGCGATTCACGAATTCAGTTCATTTTTATAGATTCTTTTATAAAATAACTTTTCACATTAAATATAGATAACTTTCATTCCTTAAACAGTAAATAGTAAACATATAGAGAACTTAGAAGAAATCGAAATTTTTAAATATGGTAGAGGCAAATTTCATCAGCTTAAGAAACAAATCCGCATGCAGATTAGAAAAAAAAAAAAAAAATATATATATATATATATATAACAATACTTTCTCATTTCTTTTTCTGATGAGAGCTCTTAATATTGAACAAAACATTACACTTCCTTAAATTTAAGTCATGCTAAAGCTGTGACAGAAATAATGTGTTTACAAAATTAACTGACTAATGGACTCTTCCCACCTGACGTCAGAGGTCACATGATAGAGGAAAAACAAATAGCAGACAAAGTCTTGTTTATCTATAGTGATTGCTGAAATAACATTTTCTATTCTTATTTTTGATCAATCGTATTTAATCTGTGTTTTTTTTTTTTTTTTTTTTTTTTAATACATCATCATTTTTAATCCATTTTATATCATTATTCATTATCTTTTGTTTGCTGTATACGTTTACAATCATCATTTAGTTTATATTTGTTATTGATGTTCATGAAGAACATGTTTAATACTCTGATTTTTGGTACTTAAATCAGTGACAGTGCAATATCGTACTGACATTTAGACCAGTAACTAAGTTAATTAACTTGCTTTAACACCTTTATGCAATTAAATGTAATTGAAATACTTTTAAAATTTCAAATTATAATTCATAAACATTCCACAAGAACAAGCTATTATTTATTGTTAGATCAGTTAATGTTATAGTTACACTACAACATACAAAAATCAATTCTTACAGGTAAAAATAAATAAACACATAAAGAGTCTTTTAAAAATTATTAAACTTACAAATACAATTACTCTACTGTTTACAAATGCACAATATTACTTTTATTTTATTTTATATTAAATATTAACACTTTTGTTCTTAAGAACAATATTTAATTGAATTCGATTATTCGTTTTCCTCTATCACCTGACTGAGCAGACGAAACTGGGAAGAGTCCATTACAACAGCTTTATTATTTTTTCTAAAATTATGAACTCTAAATAACTAATATCATTAGACACTTACGTAGCCGATTCTAATCTTGCAGCAGGAAATATGAAGCTCTCAGGATATTGAGGGTCAACAAAGCTTATGCTAGAGTAAAAGAAAAACTATTAATGTACTTGCCATATCTAAATGACATAAAATGAATTTCACTGAAATAAATGTACCATATTGCAGCATTTCCAGGTAGATCTGGTAAAGCAAGAAGAGGACTAGGAACAACTCTGAAAGAAATAAAGCAGGTTAATTAAATATTAATTGCAATTAATAAAAAATAAAAAAGTACTAATAAGATTAGACTTAAAAAAAAAAAAAAAAAAAAAAAAAAAAAACTTGGAAAAAGCTAATTTTATATATAGAATGATTTTTTTACTATTCAACCCAAAGTTACTACTATGGCAGTACAGAAGGAATGAATCTTTACTCTGTTTAACAGAATTATTATAAAATAAAAATTATCTGTTACTTTAGCAATCATAATATATTTGAAGGTAATTCAGCTGTAAATGACAATTATTTCTTAAAATGGCATTATCATATTATTATAATTATATTAAATCATTAATTACTATGATTTAGCTACCAATTATTTCAAATTTCCAATTATATATATATATATATATATATATATTATATGTGTGTGTGTGTATTTTATGCTATAGGAAATACAAATAAATAATTCAACATTTTTTTTTATTATTAAAAATTGTATTATTAATATCCCTTGTACAAATTAATTTTAATCTATTTTTGTATCAAATGGTTTACATAAGTAAATATCATATATGTAAACTCATATAATAATATATTAGTTTTGCTTTTATAAACTGGCAAAAATTCTCATTTTTGAAAATTTTAATGATATTTAACATTAACATTTAAAAGATTTTGAAGATTTTACAAGTTTAAAATACCAGTAAGTTCTTGAAAAAAAATAAATAATAATAAATAAATAAATAAGACAATCAAATAAAATAACATTAAACACTTATCTATCAAAATATGTAAAAAAAAAGAAGAAGAAAAAAGCATTAAAGAACATGAACATGTTAAGAAAAACAATTGAAAAGAGCAGCTTACGCTTTAGGGTGTATTACATCTTCAGAGAGAACAACAGTTCCACCAATACCTGCAAACAGTTTGGGATTTATGTCCACTGCCTAAAAAAGAGAGAAAAGTAATTTTTTTTTCTCTTCTTCTTCTTTATATATTTCTCGAATATTTTTTTTCAACTCTAAGCAATTTTTAAATTTTATATCTGTGTAATGATCCAATGCAGGGCACGAAATTTCCGCTCGCCAGCTCGCCGTTGGCGAGTGGAATTTTTACTGTGGCGAGTAAAAATTTGGTCTAGTTATAGATAGAATTCTTACACGATATGGTGACAGAAAACATTCTTTTTATAGATTTAAATATGGTAAAATCTTGCCACCTTATAACCTAATATTTAGCTGGAAAGTGAAAATGCTTAGTGCATGCTTAAAATTTTTAATCTCTTCGGCAGTTTCGTTTCTCCCACTATGGTTTCTCCAAGCAGAGGGAGAATAGACGAGCAATGAACCTCTTTGCCCATCGCACACTATCCGGAAGAAGAGAAATGTGAAAGTTTGCCTATGCGATATTGGCGCATGAAAATGAGCCTGAGCCTTTTTAAAGATTCTGTCTATTTTTATAATGATTTTTGATTACAGATGATTATGAGAGAGGATGATAAACGACACACTTTTAATATATATAATTTTAAGTGTATTTGTAAAAGCATTTCAAATAGTTAGGGAAAAAAAGAAAAAAAGAACTCAAAATGTACAAAAAAGAAAGAAAAAAATGACAACTCTATTTTGTGCTGAGTAAAACTTTTTTTTCGGCGAGTGTAATCTGAGTTGAAATTTCGGGCCCTGTCTAATGTGATGATAGTTATTACATATCAATCACTTCTATGATCAAAATGGATATTTTCAGCAATATTACAATTAAATAGTAATAAATAATAAAGCTTTAAAACTGCAAGTACAAAATGAATCAGAAAAGAATTTTTCCAATGCAAATTACAAAGAAATGTAAATACAACAGAGCAAAAAATTAAAAACAGCATATTATAGGATTTTATTATTTTTTTTAAATTAAAATAGTTTTAAAAAATATTCATCTGTGTTGTTCTTTAATCTTATTACCACCCATTTAAAAGTCAGTGAAAAGTATGCAATTATCATAAAATACAGAAAAAGTCACTTATAATTGCTTTAAAATGCCATTTTATCCAACATTTGCTGAGTTACGATACAATCCAAGATCATAGAGAAGTGGATATTTCTAGCAGAAAAAATAATATGTTTTCATTCATAAAACTTAAACATTTTCATTTTTAAAGTGCAGATTTACTTTTAACGTACAAATTTTCTGTGAGATGAAATATTTTCTGCTCCAATAGAAAGAGATTTATAGTGATGGATAAGTTTAAGCCCGTAAGACTAGGGGTAAGTAAGTATTAAAAGTCACATTTGAACAGGGTGGCAATAAAATTTACTAGGGAACTCCAATTTAAAAGGATTGAGAAAAATCAGAAATTGTTTTTTTCATAATTTACAAAAACACTTGGTAGACCCCATTTGAAATGTCACAGATTTTTTTATACCAGTTTGAAATGCATAAAAACATTGTATGGTGCTATATCATATTTCTACAGTTGATCATCCGGATTGGAGAGTGCCTGTATATAACTATGGGATGCTGCTACTTTAATATGGCGATTACACATTATTATTCAAAATCATTATAAACAGCCATGCCTAAACCATGACTTGAACCAAGCACTTGGCAACCAAATACCAAATTGCTAACCATTTGGCTTCCAGATAGGCCAAAATTCTAAGGAACACAAGTTGTTTAACTTGAACTAATCTTTTAAATATGATCTATTAAATAATGTACTTCTTTTCTATCTTATCTGAAATGTCATCTATTGAAACAATCTTCAAAAACATAAATTATCAAGAAACGAATGAACTTACAAAATACTATTAATAATTAAATTATTACAGATACAATACTTAAAATTTACACATTACGGTAACTATCCTCTTGTAATGTTGAAGAAAACTACATTTGAAACTACAATTCTGCTTAACTCTAGAGGGTTTTTTAAATATATAAACACAGAATTTATATAATATATCCCGGTTGTAATAAAATAACAAGCAGAAAAATATTTACTATAAATATATTTAGAATAAATGTAAAAATATAGCATGAGATGAGAATAATTTAATATATATATATTATAATAATGATGATCTATTAAGAATAGTAGAAGCCAAGCAACAGATATAAGATCACTGAAACACCAATGACCAATAAGATTAAAAATTTCTTTGAGAAGTTCAGTAAAAAGAAAAAAAAATTATCAGGGTATGAATTACACAAATTTAAAGAAACCAGATTTATTAATTATCAGCCTGAAAAAAAAAAAAAAAAAAAAAAAAAAAATGAATCAATAAACTGACACAACAAATCTTAACTTAAAATCATAAACTTTATCAAAATTTATGAAAAAATAATTTAAGAAACTTAAGATAGGAAGGAAGGAGGCAGGCGGCAAGACTTGTGACTTGCCTGTGGGGTTAAACTAGTTTCACGCCAGCAACACTCTCCCAGCCTACCAAGACCAGATTAGGAGTCATATGGATTTAAAAAAGCAAAATTTCAAAGCAGATGAATAACAATGAAACCACAAAGCAACAATGAAATTCACTGATTGATTACAATGTGTTTTATTGTTTGATTAGAATTTTAAGAATAGTTGACAACTCAAAAAAGAAGAATCTGAAATTTTAATGGAAAAAGAAAGTTTGCATAGTAATACAAAGTAAATGCATCAAGCCTTCTGCTATATATATATATATATATATATATATTTTTTTTTTTTTTCTTTTCACAATCCCACCCAACCATCCAGCCTTACAACACCACCCCACCTCCGTAATCAAACATCTGCACACCCAACCACCACCTTTTCACAAGTTCTCACTTAAATAATAAGATGACTAACAACTAAATACATAATTAATTTTCCACCAATGATCTGTTCTTTAGGATAAGTAATCAGCTAATGAAAAGCCTTATTCTATCTTCCTTACAGATCAAAACAGGTTTACAGTTCCTAGAACTGGTTCAAACAGGTTCCTTTGCTTTGTTATAAAAAACTGGTTTAAACAAGTTTTTTCTTTTTGTTTGTTTGTTTTTCTGGTAACAGCATGTATGTTAACTCGAAGACTCACTTAAAGAAGTGGGGACTCTGAGGGAAATCATTAACTGGAGGCTTTTCACAGTGCACAGAGTGAATTTTGGATATGTGTAATACGTTTTTAATTTCAAAAAGTGGCTGATTTAGAGGATCTTTTATAAATGGGGTCGGGATGCTTGTTCCATTTGCCCCATGCAAAATCAGGTCCTGTGTTACTATTTTAATATAAAAATAATAAATTTATATTATATTTGAATATAAATACATAATACAAAATTATTTTTATTCTAAAGTATGGAATTAACTAAAGGTAATATAGTTTTGAATAATGTTTTTAAATTATGAAAATGAAAAATTAGTTTACTTCTTCCCTCAAAAAAAAAAAAAAAAAAAAAAAAAAAGCATCTTTCAGTTTATTAAATTTTCTCCCCCACTTAAAAAAAAGGGGGATTTTTAAAACTTGGTTATACATGTCCAATATTTTCACCAAGCCTGTAAAATATCTTAGAATAAAAAAAGATACATTTTATAGGCTCTGCAATCCAAGACTAATACTAAAATACATAAACTTTGTATTGTCTTTTCTCAGAGAATATTAATATTGATTTCCATAATGTTAAAAAACTCTCAAATTATACTAGCCATTATTACTCTATAAAAAGGGAAGCAGTGGAAATAATTAACTGTAAAAATGCCTGCAACACAGCCGCAGGAGCTGTGGAGCTGCATGCTGAAGTTCCCAAACAGATGAGAAATTCATGTCATTTCACCTATGATTAAGGCCATGAATGTTTGGCCGAAAGTTTCTTAGGAAATGTAAGTGGTCTTAGAGGTATCATTTTGTTGATTAAGATTTTTTTTTTTTTTTTAACAGATTCCTGAAAAATGAAAAAAAGTGTACAAATTTCTTGCAATATTAAAATTTTTAAGTGAGAAAATAAAAAAAATGTGTGAGATTCTTGCGGTGCTGCATTCTAATGGGTACCCTGAATACCTTCCATAAATCTAGAAAAATTGTGGGATTGTCCAATCATTGTCTAATAAAGTTGTCATAAAATATAGATATTCATTGATTTTCAGGAGAATCAGCAGTTTTAGTATCACACTTCTTATTTATGCTGATGGAATAGCCTCTTCTATTACTCCTCCTTTCCTTTCACCCTTTCATGCTAGGAGCATATTATACTAAAGCATCCCATCATATATTCGCATTGAAACAACCTGGCAGAGCTTCAGCAATCTTAACAACATTACCATAGATTTCTTCATTGTGAGTTTTATTGAAATTGAAGAATGAGAAATGCTCTAAACAACTGTGGCAAACACAGAGAATAAGAGAAACAATCCAAAGATCAAAAGTCCAAATTCAAGTCTTAAATGAAATCAATACAAGTTTCAATAAACATATGCATGTATGGGATGACTATTGAGATTAAGGCTTGAAAAAATAACCGTGTCATTCTTGAATCTTAAATTTATTAGTACACTGGTATAATATAGTATATACTATACACAATACTAATTTATGTACATATATACAAGATTATTCAAACACGAAATTATATATACCATATTGTCTCAACACCGAAGCTCCAGTGAAATTTTTTTTTGCTCATAGAAGGGTGGGGGTTGGTTGATTGAGTAAAAAGAAAAAGAGAGAGGCATAATTGCACGACAATGTGCAAGTGCAAAGTGTAAGGTTGCCTTAAAAATGTATTTCACTGTTTTAGAAAAAAGCTGCTATAACTCCCACAGCTTTCTTCCATACAAGTATAGCTTTTATCATGGGCTGAGAACAATAACAAAGCAAATTAAACTAGTTCTTCTCACACACCAAATAATGAACTTCGTTTGGGCTAAACATCGCATGTTTAACAAGAAATAAAATAAGAGGGGGATGCCAGCTATTATATTATTGTTTTGAAAATAAAAATTACATAATTTTAATTAAAAGAGTGACCATTTTGAAACTGCCACTCACTTAAGAAAGACAAAAAGAAAGTAATTATCTACAGCACTTTATTTTAAGCCACATTAAAAAAGAAAAAGTACAAGAAAGGGAAAAAGAAAAAAAAAAAACATTAAAACAAAAATAAAGAAAGTATAGAAGAATAAAAAGTATTTACTAACCAATTTCCAATTTGCTCCTTTTTCATATAATGCTACGAAAAAGTCATATCCTTCATGTCCTTGACGAACATAAAGTCTATCAGTTCCCCTAACATTTCTTTTTACTAGAAAAAAAAAAAAAAAAAAGATTTAATAAATCCATTTATATTTAAAATCATTTCAACGATACATAATCACAATTATTTAAAAACAAATAAACCGATTATTGGAAACCTATAACATTTAACATAATGCATTGATGCTAGATATATTCTATCAAAATACATGCTTCTAATCAATATTCAGTGTAAAATGGCAAATAAGGATTAATAATACTTAAAGTAAAAATTTCAAATGGAATAATACAAACTTTTAATCCAAAGTTTCTTGAAAATATCATTATAGCAATAATAAAAATCTGGAGTGACTCCACTCTTTTTTCTGAACATTTAGCAATTAATGATTCTTCAAATAACTTTAAATAAGAGAAGCTGTTAAACGAAAGAGTAAATCATAATAGTATAGGATCCGTTATCCGGAAACCCGTTAACCAGAATGCAAAATGCCAACTACCAAAATTTTTAATTATAGTAAAATTTAAGAATTAAAATTATACAATAACAGCGGTCAGAATTATAGTTTTACAACCTACTTTCTTTAATGCTACGGTGTTATTCTGAGGAAATATGGTGAGCACAAAATTGACCAAATAGTTAATGAAAATTTTGCAAATTTAGGTTAGAAAATGAATTTTTATTGCATTTTTTAATAGATAAGCATTAATAACACATACTTCTTAAAGTGTCCAATAGCAGATGAATTTTATCCTTGAACTCAGGTCGCATGCATTAAGTCCCAATTGTTATAAAATTTTTAAATAGTTTTTATTAATTTCCATTATTTTTAGAATTCATTTCAAAAAATATTTAGCATTATGTGCTAAAAATATCTGAAACATTTATGAACTATTAGTATCAGAGCAGAGACACATTATAAGAAAAAAAATATGGAAATTTTTGCAAAATCCAAATGAAAGGATTTTACTCTCGCGTCCAAAATTAAATTTTATATATGTTTATTTATTTTTCATTTATTATTACTATTATTATTTATAGTTTGAAATTCTAATTAAGAATGTTTTTTTATTTTGTGGAAATAATTTATTAAATGAACAAATATATAGGTAAAGTGTTTGCATATATATTATTCATGTTTATCACTGCTATTTATGGAATTATTTTGTACCATTTTTATACATATAATAAAGTGTTCCGATTTACTGAAAAACCCCTTATCCAGAATATTCCAGGTCCCAAGCTTTCTGGATAACAGATCCTATGCTGTACAATGTTTGAGTACTTCTCCCCAAGTTGCTTGCCATTTAATGGATTGTAATTTATCTGAATTGCATTCTTGTCAAAGCACTATAAATGGTAAGCTCGCAATATGAAATAGTGATGTTATTCATCTGTTTTTTATGTTTTAAGCAATTTAACATTACTAAAGTGAATTTTAAATAGTTTGAACCCATAGACTGCAGAGTATAAAAATTTTACTTTGTGTACTGGTAAGAAAAAACTTTCAAGTGCTACACTCATGTAAATCTGCATGGCTCTTCTGATAATAACCTATAAATGTCTACCAATTTATAACTTGACTGAATATAGAGTTTAGATACTAGTACCATGGGTCAAAATTAGAATCAACAAGTTTAATGCCAAATGGCAACTAACATTGTTTTCTTAGTTGCCATTATGTTGTACTTAGGTGCCATTTTAAAACTGTTATTTACACATAGAAACATATGTGTAAACATTGTACATAAACTACAATTACTTAAAATATTGATACTTATCTAGTTAGCTTTTTCCCATTTAAAAAATTTGCTAGTACTAATTTTTTTACAAGAAAGCTAGGAATTTACTTCTACTACTTTGTTGCTAGTGCCTTAATTTCCCTCGCACATTAGAACTGCACATTGAAGAGGAAAAAGAATACTAGGCGTCAAAGTGACGACTAGGCATAAAATTGTGGTCATCAAAACAAAATATTTAGTTGCAAAATACAATTAACGACTGCTAATTTCGAGCCCTGACTAGTACACTTTAAATAATTCGAGTCTACAGTCTATAATGATAAAAAAAGTCTTTTTGTACCCCTGTAAAAAAAAATATAAGCCCTGTACTCATCAAAATTCAAAATGTATAAAATCATGCAAGTAAGACATATAACATATCTACCAACTTTTAACTCAAATGAATAAAGTGTTTAAATGCTATTGCACTTTAATTAATTTGAGCCTATAGGCCATAATGATAAAAAAAATTTATTTGTGACCCTGTAAAAAATTATAACTTATACACTCATCAAAATAAATATAATTTGTGTGATGGTGACCTATAACATACTTATCAGCTTTCAGCTCAATTAAATAAGAGGTTTTTATGCTAAAATTATGCTATTTCAAAAAATTTAGTTCATAAGCCATTATGAAAGAATTTTTTCTGTGTGTCCCTGTAAAAGAACTATAATTTTAATTTGATACTGATCAAAATCTATGGAGTTTGTGCAACAATGACTAATAACATACCTATTAATTTTCAACTCATTTGAATAATACATTTAGATGTTATCATGTTTACTTACATAATAGCAATAATGAGCTCAAGAGATCTCAATATGCATAGATACCAAAATTTCAAACTTTTTCGTGTTTACAATACTTTCTTTATATAACATACGTTCAGGAAGTAAAAATGAAAGATAAAACTTATTTGCATATTGTATTTTAATTTGCACATTTAGTTACAAGGAATTTCGATTTTACATCATTTAAAATGAACACAAACTTTAAATACATAACCACAAACTTTCTGCATAATATAAATAGAAAACAGTAATATACTAATATTAAAGTTTCTGCTTGTTCATCTTTTAATTAATTAAAACAGATTTAAAGAAACTTACTTTCTTCAGTTGTTAGCCTTGGATAAACTGATTCTAGACCTTTTAAAAGCCGTCTTTCATCCACAAAAGGCAAAAGAGCAACACCTATATCAAATAAATGAAAAATTCTCAGATCACATTCATAAGACATGTTTTTAAATATTCACCACAATAGTAGTAACCGTAGATATAGTAATAAATATAGATCTATCATCCCCATGTTATCGAGCAAAAAATTTTGATGCCGAAAAAAAGTTCTAAAATCAGCCATTAGAGAGTATTGAAAAAAAGAATAAAAAGAAAAATGAATTTGAAACTGTATCTGGAGTTTTTCATTCACCTTTAGTAAATAAATTATTCATAAATTTTATTCACTAAATTATCCGTGTGTATTCCTGTGTGTGATTTACCCAGGGAAAGGCAGACATTAGAGTGACTTTTCACGAAAAAAAAAAAGTATCACTTTTTCCCTTTCGCTGACCAATCTATGTCTTATTACTATATCTATGGTAGTAACAGCTACAAAATATGAAAAATAAATTAAAGAAAAATCTCAATCAATAAATCAACTTTTTTTATTACAGTAAGCTTATAGCTGTTAAGGAATTATAGACATATCTATGTGCACATAATAAAATTTTTAAACCAAGTTCTAAAGATTGAATTTATACTTCCGAAACTGCCATTTTAATAAGTATGCTTAAAATTACCTTAATTATAACTAAAATTTGAAGAATGGAATTTAACGCAATTTTATACAATACATGTTGAAATATAGTTATTAACAGATAGTAAGTAAAACAGTGCCACCTACATATGTTCAAATTAAAGCATCAGAGTTTTTCATAATGGCCTCTTATGTATTAAGATCGGTGCACTTATACATTATAGAAACTGAGATATAGCTTTCCTATAAAAAGTAAAACTGCAGTATTACAGCACCACCTGATGGTCGATATACATTAGAACTGAATCAACATAGTTTTTGATAATGGCCATCTCACATATTAAGTTTTTTGCACTTATATACTAAAGGCTAAGATATAGCCTTCACATAAATAGGGATATTGTAGTATAGCAGCACTCTTGCTGGACGATTATATACCAAAATGTACTCAGCATCAATTTATATCAAGATCCAAACAAATACACTCTATAACAAAAAAAAAAAAAAAAAAAAAAAAAAAAATGCACCAAGAAGAAGTGAGGACAAAAATTGGTAGATGGGGTGGAATGGATGGTCCAAATGGGACAAAAATTGGTAGATGTGAATTACATGTGGAGAAAAACAATTGATTACAGTTTCAGAAAATTTGAATGATTTAATCAAGAGAAAGGGCCTCACAAAGTAAACAAGTCAATAACGCATTGATCCACTTCTGGCCCTTATATGCAGTTATTCAGCTTGGTATTAATTGATAGAGTTGGCAGATGTGCTCCTGTGAAGTATGATTAGATTTTGGTTAGATTTACAAATCTAACACATCCAACTGTTGCATTAGATTGGTAAAATCCCGAGCTGGTTGTAGGACCCTTTTTATGATGCTCCAAACGTCCTCTGTGGAAGAGAGATCTGGGGACTGAGCTCAACCCCATTTCACTGAGCCGCCTATTAAGGGTATTTAACCCTTTAACCGTTGCAAACGGCTTTTTCCGTCACGTAATAGTTGAAAAAAGAGGCTAATGTGGCAAATTTTGGAAAAATATGATATTTTTTCCTAGGACATAAGATTACTGAATATCCATTGATTTCAAAAACTATTATGCTTTATTCCTACATCACTTAGTATTGATTTTATGAGTTATTAAACAGATATGCTAAAAAACTCGACACGGTTAAAGGGTTAAAGTCACTGAAGTACCAGTTGCACGTAAGATCGACGATAATGATGAATTAGTGCTTGATTCCATCAAAACCTGTATGTATGTCAAGTTGTGTCCAGTTTGCATTACTCCTTCTCGGTGCATCACTTTTTTTTGTTATAGAGTATTTAATAAGAATTTAGTTTATTATTTTGTGAGATGTAGTGCTCACTAAATTCCAGTAACACGCAGACAGACATTTTTTTAATGGTCTAATTATGCTCTAAACATCTTAAAACATGTAAATCAATTAAAAACTAGAAATTTTCATGATTCCAAAACATTTTATACATAGTATATAGATATAAATCTTTTATATATATATATATAAGAAAGTATAAAAAATAATAAAATTAGAGGATTAAAATGATTTAAATAAAAGTAAAATAACGCACACACACACACACAAAAAAAAAAAAACTTCTCAAATATAATAAATATTTTTTGTAAATAATACATAGTGTTTAACATACCTTGCCAGGCATACTTTTTTCCATTGAGATCTACCTTAAAATCAATAGGATAAAAATCGATGATAGGCGATTCCTATAAGAAAAGAAAGTATTTTGCAACTTAAAATAAATAAATAACACTTTAATGAAAACTGTTTTGTTATTTATAACAAATTCAAATCAATGATTTACTTACAGGATCACACATCAATTCACCCCATGGCTCAGGCACATGTTGTTTGCTGGCTGCAGGAAACACAGCCATTAGCTGTTCTAATGGTTTGAACTAAATAAATGAAATATATAAATATTTTAATATTAGATATCATAAATTTATACAAAAATAAAAATCAGAAAATTATATGTTAAGGTTTATTATTCTTTAATGTCAACAGCCACAGTCCACTACAAGCAGTTGGCACTGACGATGCGGAGGATCCTCCAGCGAAAAAGGCTTTCTGCCATGGAATAACAAAGCAAAACTAAGGTATTTAAGTTATTTAATTAATTATGTTTTACACCCACTTCACTATTTTTACAAAAAAAAAAAAAAAAAAAAAAAAATCTTTACAGGCACATATTTGAAAGTTTATCACAATACATATTAATGTTTTCCAAATTTTTATTGGCATCAATATAATTATTTTAACTTCATTTTACCAGGCATGCAAATACTACTTAGTATACTTTAACAATCATATACATTCTGCAGGTTTACTAATAATATCATTTTATTTAGGAACTTGTAAACATTGTAATATACATTAAAAAAAATATTTTTAAAGCAGAAGTTCATGGCGTTGGTGTTAGGATAAGTCCAATTGACTGTGGTCCTAGACCTGAGGAGGAGCATCCT
Source organism: Salticus scenicus (assembly GCA_963930645.1). Lineage (NCBI taxonomy): Eukaryota > Metazoa > Arthropoda > Arachnida > Araneae > Salticidae > Salticus > Salticus scenicus. The sequence continues at coordinate 80,292,488 of OZ005650.1, forward strand.
CCACAAGGATCTTTCTATGAAATCCTAGCTCATATTATACTAAGTATCAGAGAAAACTATGAAAAACTCTGAATGGCTAGGCTGATGATCTCAACATGGGATTGAACCTGACACCTCATGTCCACTGGTGGGCCAGCAGAAATTGAAAATTCCCCTCCGGTGAAAATTTAAAGGAGTTTAAAATACAAGGCACAAAATATGTCATAAATTTATTATACTAAAACACCTTATAAATTCTATCTCAGACCATGAATATCTATCCATTTTTTATTTTGTTTTTTCCAGGATTATTACTCTCATTTATTATTTTATTTTGTGTAGTATTTTTTATCATTATTATTATTTTAAACATATATATATTATATCAAATCACAATACATTGGTCTTTCCAATAAAAATTGCTATATTCGCATTGAGAAAATCATTCATTCTGGCTCAAATTTAATTATTTCAAATAATTTGTGTACACTGTAGCATTAAAAGTCATAAAATTTTTTTTAAAACCCTTTCAGTTGCAGTGTTCCCACTGATGGAACACCTAATTTAAATTCTCAAGTGAAAAAACTCATCCCGGAAATTTTTTAGCAAAAATTTACATTTATAACATAGCAGAAAAGGTCCTTTTTTTAACGTGAAAATTTAAAATTTCTTTTATTTTAATTATGTTCGTAAATTCCGGTGGCAGTGTAATTTAAATGATCCGCATTACCTTGCGCCGCAAAGGGTTAAAATACTCCGGAATAAATTGAAATGTTGGGATCTATGCAACTTTTACGAGTTTTTGTTGTTGATAATGTTTACTTATAAAGTGATTTATTTATTAAATTAAATATTATTTGAATTTAATAAGGTTTACTTACAGATGTTTCAAACCAAAAAATTTCTCGAAAAGGAACAATGCTAATTTTTTTTTTTTTTTTTTTTTTTTTTTTTTTAAATATTTATGATCAGCTATGTGTCTAAAAGCCATTTTTAAAATTAGTTTAGTAATTTTTAAAATAAATTAAGTAGTGAACGTTAAAAGGGTTAAGGCAGCCTATCTACTAATGATGACTAAATGCTACAATTATGGAAAAGTATTTCGGAGTGAGTACAAATTAAGACAGGAAAAATGTGCTTCTACTAACATTCTGGGATTTATTTTACAAAAGGTTTAGATTATTTTCATCAAAATTGGAATATATTTATTTATTTTATAAGATAGTACAAAAATTAGATAATTACTTATGATTAAACCTTGATGTTTTTGTTTATTTATTTATTTCAAATTCTGGTATAGTTAATGTTGATAGAAGTTAGAACATATATTTTTGAAATGTTTTGATGATATTTTAAAATTAATTTAATATGGAGTAAAAAAAAACTTTTGCTTTAAACTTAAATTAATAGATCAATAGTGTATTAAAACTTTTACTTTAACATAATTCATGTTATTTTATTCAATTATAGATGATTTAGCAAAACTATCTTTTAGTTAAGAAATTCAAAGAAATACAGTTTTCTGTCAGGGAAAGTAAAGGAATAGGTACACTTCTTATGGATAAAAAATAAAATAAAAAAATACAGTAAAGCACCGTTTATACGTCTCTTGTTTATACATCTTTTTCATTTATATGTCTTTTTAGTTAAGTCCCGATTCCTTCCTATTCATTTTAATATAATTTTCTTTGGTTTATACGCCACTCATTATCGGTTATATGTCTTTTCTACTTTTCGAAAATTGGCAAAATTTCTGGATCAGTCATTATTTTTTCGTTCTAATAAGGGAAGCTTTTCCTAGAAAACTTCTTACATGGAGGAACACAGGAACAGTCGAAAATCCTTATCATAACTAGGACTGAGTGTTGTTTTGTTCTGTTTGTTATTTAAGAACTTAAAATGTTATGAAAGCATATAGAACACTTTCATTGGAAGATAAACATTGGAATTTTAAAAGAAATCGACAAGAGTGTAGGTTTAACGAAAACAGAAAAATTTATATATATATACAACACAAGTTGTATTCATATAATATTCAAGGTATGAAAAATATAATTAGTACTCATGTCATGAATTAATGGCATGATTTTTATCACTCTTTATAATAAATAATTTTTAATTTAAATATATATTTTTTTAATTTATTTAACTATTATCTTTAAATATAAATTCTACTATAAAATAATTTATTAAATACTATCCAAAAAAAAACTTTATAAGTCAGTATTTAGACATAAATTTTATTGTAATTTTTTTAATTTCGAATATACATCCTTTTACGTCAGTCCCTTGAAAGACGTATAAACGGTGCTTTACTGTATATATATTATCAGCATATCAAATTTTTTTCTTGGTGAAAAGTAACAAATACCATGAAAACATTAAAATAACATTTTAATAAATTTAACTATATGTCACAATCACAAATACTGAAATTTATAAAATTTTCCTATAAAATAAAACTAAAATAACATGAAACACAAGGAAAAAAAAAAACACTCACAGGCTTTCCTTTCACAAAATCAATTTTTACATCCCCAATATTTACAAAATCAGAAGCAAATGGTGCATAGTGGTATGGAAAAAACCAATTCCAGGATGCACACCCCTAAAAGTGAAAAGGAAAAAAAAAATACATTAAGTTATACAAGAATAAAAGTCTGTATTTCAGAAAATTATTTACTAAGTAATGAAATATTGTTTAAAATTAAAAAATAATTATCAACATAGAGCAAGACTTTTTTTTAACGTAATATTGATAAAAATATACCTACCTGATAGTAATATCTTAAAACCCAACACAAGCCTTCAACATAAGCAGCAGCCTAAATTAAAATACAAAATATTGCATACTTGTAGATACAAATATAAAATAAGTTAGGTAACATTTATTATAATTTAATATTTTATAAATACAAAACATAAATTTGAAAATAAAGGAAATTAATCTAGTAATTTTTTTATTTATTCTTTTTTTTTAAAGACATTTTTAAATGTTTAAATTCATGAAAAAAAAAAAAAAAAAAAAAAAAAAAAATCACATAGGGTAAATGCATCAGTGATTGACACTTTTAGAGCAATCTCTGATGTTTTTAATGTTCTAGTTATCAGAAAATATTTTTAGAAATCTTAAGTTAGTATATACGGTATGAAAGACATTCAGAAACACATATATGTTAAAATATATACATTTGATAACAATTATTTTTTTTAAAATGAATTTTTATGTGACACCCACTCAATGTCCCAGTAATTGACACTGCCAGTTTTTCATTTTATCAGTAATTGGCACCCTATATTCCAGTGTTTGACACTGCTAGTTATTCATTTTACCAGTTATTAGCACCCTATGCTCCAGTATTTGACATAAAATGTTAAAATTCTTATAAGTAAAATATATGATTTTATTTTTTTTTTCTTATTTATTAATTATTTTGGGATAGATGCCAATTACTGGAGCATGCCAATCACTGGAGCACCTATCCTATATGTTCTCATAAATTTCTAGTGCAGGACATATTATAATCATGTTAAGAGATTAAAATCATGTTAATTTGACAAAACACTTGACACAGTGACAGAATGAAATCCCTGCATAATAGGTTATCCACCATTAACTTTGATATATTTATCTTATTCTAATCTATTAATTTATTTTATTAGGGTCAATTTCGTAGTTTAGTTTTCATGCTACTATTTCCAATGCAACAATCCTCAAAATGCATATTTATATGGAACATCGCCCAATTTTACTATGTTAATAAAATCTTAAATTACGAATAACTTACGAAATTTTCCTATTAGAATATTTGGATTTTGGATACATGATTGACTAATCATGTTCAAACAAGTATCATAAATCTTATTTTGAAGTTGTCTGATATATTTATGATCCTTAAAATGGACGTTTATGCTCAATTTTGCCCTATTCTGCCATGTTAATTAAGAAGTAAATTCCAAATAACTTACGAAATTTTTAAATTAAAAAATTCATAGTCAGGGATGTTCATGTCAGTATTCTAAATGATACTTTAAAAGTATTCTGACATTTTTACGATAAAAATATCCATCAAAATGGACGTTTATGTGAAATTTTGCCCTATTCCACCATGTTAAGTAAATCGTAAATTTCTAATGACTTACAAAATTTTTAAATGGACTCTTCCCACCTGATGTCAGAGGTCACATGATAGAGGAAAAACAAATAGCAGTCGAAGTCTTGTTTATTTAGAGCGATTGCTGAAATAACATATTTTCTATTCTTATTTTTGATCAATCGTATTTAATCTGTGTTATTTTTTATACATCATCATTTTTAATCCATTTTATATCATTATTCATCATCTTTCGTTTGCTGTATACATTTACAATCATCATTTAGTTTATACCTGTTATTGATGTTCATGAAGACCATGTTTAAATACTCTGATTTTTCGTACTTAAATCAGTGACAGTGCAATATCGTACTACGTAAATCCATTTAGACCAGTAACTTAGTTAATTAACTTGTTGTAAAACCTTTATGCAATTAAATTAAATGAAAACATTTTAAAATTTCAATTTATAATCCGTAAACATTCCACAAGAAGCTATTATTTATTGCTAGATCAGTAAATGTTACAGTTACTCTACAATATACAACAATCGATTCTTATAGGTAAAAATAAATAAACACATAAAGTGTTCTTTAAAAATTATTAAATTTACAAATACAATTATTCTACTGTTTACAAATGCACAATATTACTTTTATTTTATTTTATATTAAATATTAACATTTTTGTTCTTAAGAACAATATTTAATTGAATTCGATTCTCAGAATTCGATTATTCGTTTTCCTCTATCACGTGATTGAGCAGACGACGCTGGGAAGAGCCCATTGGAAAATTCATAGTCAAGGATGTTTATACCAGTATCTTATATAATACTTTAAAAGTAGTCTGACAGCTTTGTACCCCATTTGTGAATTTCGTAAATAATTTGTGAAAAAAAATGAATTAGCTTGTGAAAATTAAAAATGTCTTTTGAACAAATAACCAGAATGCACAAAGCAATTTATAGAATTTTAAAATACGAATAAATAATTACAAGATAAAAAGAACTTTTTATATACCATGTTTTAAAATTTTCTGTTAAATCATATAAACGCTACCGAAGGCAGCGGGAACCTGGAACAATTGGCTAAAAGTATTAAAAAAATTCATTACTATCGTGTTTTGAGCTATTATGAAAGTTTCAAATGGCTAGCTAGCTAGCCGGGAAGTTAGTTAAAAATCAATTCTAGCTTTGTACTGAGGGATCCAAACCAGTTGGTTAAAAGTACTTAAAAAATGCATTTTCACCATATTCTGAAAGTTTCAAATGTCTAGCTAGTCGTGAGGTTAGTTAAATAAATTTTCTCTTGAATAATATAAATGCTGCCGAAGGCAGTAGGGACCTGAAACAATTGATGAAAAGTATTAAAAAAATGTATTCTCACCATGTTCTGAGTTATCCTGAAAGTTTCAAAAGCCTAGCTAGTCGGGAAGTTAGTGAAAAATCTATTCCAAGCTTTGTACTGGTAACGCTGCCGAAGGCAGCAAGAACCCGAAACAGTTAGCTAAATGTATTAAAAAAAATGCATTTTCACCGTGTTCTGAACTACTCTGAAAGTTTCAAATGTCTAGCTAGTCGGGAAGTTAGTTAAATAAATTTTCTGTTCAATCATATAAACTCTGCCGAAGACAGTAGGTACCTGAAACAATTAACTAAAAGTATTAAAAAAATGTATTGTCACCATGTTCTGAGCTATCCTGAAAGTTTCAAATATCTAGCTAGTCGAGAAGTTAGTTAAAAATCCATTGCAAGCTTTGTACTGGTAACGCTGCCGAAGGCAGCAGGAACCCAAAACAGTTGGCTAAAAGTATTTTTAAAATGCATTTTCACCGTGTTCTGAACTATTCTGAAAGTTTCAAATGTCTAGCTAGTCAGGAAGTTAGTTAAATAAATTTTCTGTTGAATCATATAAACACTGCCGAAGGCAGTAGTTACCTGAAACAGTTGACTAAAAGTGTTAAAAAAATGTTTTGTCACCATGTTCTGAGCTATCCTGAAAGTTTCAAATGTCTAGCTAGTCGGGAAGTTAGTTAAAAATTGATTGCAAGATTTGTACTGGACGGACAAACAAACAAACAAACAAGAATCAAAGTTAATAAAAACATGGTAAAATAGAAAAGTTGTAAAATAATTATATTTATGTCGATTGAGTAAATACCTAAATTGAAGCTATTTATGATTTTCTTGTAAAATATATGAGTATGCATATTACATGACATTTCAAACAATCTAAGACATCATATAATATACACAAGCGAAGTGATGACGTCACTGGTCGTCCCCTGTGGAGCCAGGTAAAAGATACATATTAAGTACTGTGCTACAAGATGAATTAACCTTCTGACCATCTTTGAAAAAAGCAAAATTGTAAAGTTGTTTTCACAGAACAAATTTTCCAATTTTTAAAACAAGCTAAAAATTCATAATTATATAATTTTGAATTATAAGTGTACTGTAGAAAAAGAATCAGATCAGTGATCAGATATATCTGCCAGTGGTGGAAAAATGGTTTATCTGTGCCAGGGTTGATGGCAACCCTATTTTAAAAATCCTGAAATTACATGAAAGGAAAATATGACCCAGCTATGATTTACTTACTTTTTTTTTTAAATACATATTTAAAAAATAAAATGCATGTTTGTAAATTCAAAAGATATTACCAAATTTCCATTATCTAACGATTTTCTCTTAACAGTCACTGACACATAATTTAAGGGAAAAAAATTAGAAAATATATTAAGCAAAAATTCTTGAAATCAGGAAACTAATTGTTTTAGGCTGGAATAAAACATGACCCTTCTACACACAGGCGAGTGCTGCAAACAAAGCGGCTTACCTGCAAATGCTTACTTTGTTCCCCTACTCCTACTCTTTTTTTTTTTAATCTATATATATAAAAGAGTACTTCCTGACTGAGTGAGTGAGTGAGGGGGTGATCTATCATCGCCCAGACCAAACCCCTAGACCTAGAAGCATGAAATTTTGTGACAATGTTCTTTCTATGACGTAGACATCAACTAAGAAGCGATTTTACAAAATTCGCCCCCCAAGGGGGGGGGAGGGGGGGGGGCATAACGTGATTTCACAAAATCCTTCATATCTCAAACAAAAAAACAGATATCCGTAAAATTTTTGCTTTGAAATATAGCTAATACAAATGTCGAAAAACCAATTTCTGGAATTTTCAAAATTCGGTCCCCAAGGAGGGCGGGGGGGGGGGGGGGGGGGGGGGGGACGTGATTTCACATGCGTAAAACATGATTTCGCATAATCCTAGAAATTCAGCCCCCAGGTGGGGCAGCAAGGGGGGGGGGCTATGGGGCAAAAACAAATAGAAATACAGTTAGGGCATTCAAAATTGATACAGATAGGTTTTAGAGGCCTGCAAGTCGAATGAGGATATTTTCGATTGTGTAAAGTTATTAGGAGGGGCAGGAAGGGGGGGTGGGGAGAGGGGGGGGCAAAAAATAAAAATAGAGTTAGATCGTTCAAAATTGGTATATAGAGGTTTTCGATACCTACAAATCGATTGCGGATATTTTCGAATTTGTAAAATTATTAGGAGGGGCGGTAAAGGGGGGGCTATGGGCAAAAACAAATAGAAATACAGTTAGGCCGTTCAAAATTGGTACAGATAGGTTTTAGAGGCCTGCAAGTCGAATGGGGATATTTGCGAAAGTGTAAAGTTATTAGGAGGGCCGGGAGAGGGGGAGGGGAGAAGGGAGGCAAAAAAATAAAAATAGAGCTAGATCGTTCAAAATTGGTATATAGAGGTTTTCAATACTTACATATCGATTGTGGATATTTTCGAATTTGTAAAATTATTAGGTGGGGCGAGAAGGGGGGTGGGGCTGTAAGGGGGGCGCTATGGGCAAAAACAAATACAGTTAGACCGTTTAAAATTGGTAGAGATAGGTTTTAGAGGCCTGCAAGTCGAATGGGGATATTTTCGAAAGTGTAAAGTTAGGAGGGCCGGGAAGGGGGGGGGCAGAGGGGCAAAAAAAATAAAATAGAGTTAGATCATTCAAAATTGGTACATTGAGGTTTCCAATACCTACAAATCGATTGCGGATATTTTTGAATTTTTAAAATTATTGGGAGGGGAGGGAAGGGGGGGGGGAGCAGAGGGGCAAAAAAAAAATAAAAATAGAGATATATCGTTCAAAACTGGTGCATAGAGGTTTTTGATACTTACAAATCGATTGCAGATATTTTCAAATTTGTAAAATTATTAGGATAGACAGGAGGGGGGGGGAGCGAAGGGGGAAAATAATAGAAATAAGGGTTAGAGCATTTTGGGAATTTTTTCCGAAGGCAGTGAGAACCCAGTGCGACATTTTTCCTACTCAGATTTTGTTTATCTTTTTTTTTCACATGATAAAAATTAATGCAATTTTGAGAATTCATTATAGTGATTCATTTAAAAATAGGGACCAGCGAAGCGGGTGTTGCCTGCTAGTATATATATATAATTCTTATTACACCAATATTTATACTGACTTTCGGTTTCATTTGCATTGGCTTATTATTCAAATCAGTTTCGTGCATTGATGCTTCGTTCGCCTGATGAAGAATCATGTTTTATTTCAACCCAAAACAATTGTTGAAAACGATTTGCAATTTATAATGTTTATTCAAAGATTTTACCTTACAAAATGTTTAAGAAATTCTGTGCAATAAAGATTAAGATACAAATATCCCACACATTGGGCAAATCTGATAACTGAATGGTTAGCACTCTGGATGCCAGGTGCCAGGATTGGATTGTGGTTCCCATATGGATGCTTGTATTGGTCCAGAATTTACTTTAAAACTGTAAGTCTCAGTCGAATTAGCTCTCACATGCAAAAAACTGTTTGCAAATTAACAAACAAAACCCTTCACATTACAAAATTATGTTGCAAACAGAGCTACTTGTTGGGCAATATATGCAAAAATCTAATTAGCAACAATTATCAAATTCCAACTAAATAGAAAGCGTTATAGAGATCTATTCATGAAATTTAAATTATAAACTCTCACAAAATTAGTCTAACAAACAGACAGACATTTTCTAAATATAGCTATATTCTGTTATATTATTACAAAAAATGTAATAATATGTTGTGCACATATTCAACAAATTTACGCTTTACAAATTTAACATCTTAAAATTTCATATCTTAACTGCCATGTGACCCACCAGTAAATCATAATAGATTTTTTTTTTTTTTTAAACCTTGTGATTCATCAGCATATCACAGCAATGCTCACATTTTTGGTCACCTTTGGTGATGACCTTCATCACCACCATTGGTGGATCACCTTTACTGCAATTTTATATAGGAATATAAATTTCTTAAGTTCAGAATATATGAGCATATAAAATTCAGCTGTCAATGCGTTAAATGAAAAAAAGAGCAGTATAAATGCTGAGCATTTAAATTGTAGAAAAATGTTCCCAATTCTACATTCTTATTTACATACTGTTAATTTATATTTATCAACTTAAATACTTATAGTGAAATTTCATGTATTTTCAAATAAATGTATTTCACTACAAAAAGTACAGTGTCATTGAAAAAAAGTTGGAGACATTTCATATTTATGAAATACTTAATCATATTTAATGAAACACTTAACATAAACAAACAATGCTTTTGTTGTAAATGTACAGATTTTAATAGAATTTTACCTTAATAAGTTTCAATATGAGCAACGTTGTTTTCTCTGCACATATCAATTCAATAAACAATCTTTAACCATATCTATTATGGAGCATGTCTGGCATCACTATGGTAACTGCATCAAAATTCATTCCAATAATGTGACAAGTACTGTAATTTTACACTGTAAACAATGTTCTTGACATAACCCAAGAAAAGAAGTTGAAGGTGCTAAATTGAAACTTCTCACAACATACATACAGCTTTGTCTTGAATGGCTGCCACTTCGCTGGCAAAAAGGTTAATAAAGACCACTTCTATCTTGTATCATTGCTACACAACATTCATAGTCAAGATTGCATGCCGATATCATTTAAAAATCTTGGACACTTGCCAAGTTGTTTGAAAAAAATATTTGCTCAATTCCTTTTAGAATTATGAGTTTTCGAAATATGTCAAACCTTTTTTAATGATCCTGTATTTTTAAAATGAAGTATAACTAAAAACTAAATAAATAATCTTGCTTGTTTCTACTTCAAAGCTAAATAATAACAATAATAATTAGCATTTAAAAAAGTAACTTACCACTTTATATCTGAAAGCAACATCATCTTTGTCTACTCTGAATTTAACTTCATAATAACGATCTTTCCATCCATCTTCCCATAACCTTAATTGGGAAATGACAGAATTGATAAATAGTAGTTCATTTAGAAATATTTAATAAAAAAAACATAAAGCTTATACAAATTCTAAAGTATCAAAGTATTATTCAAAATATTACTTATTTTTTGTATCATTACTACAAACTGCACATACTGTATTCGTTCCAAATTATATCTTTGTCAATTTCAGCAATTTTATTGATTTGCAATGCAAACAAAATCATGAAATTTATGCTGATCATAAAACAGAATTGAATAAAACTTAATCTTTTATAGTTAGCAGTTTTATCACAAATAGCAGGAAACAAATCTTTGTTGAGTATCAAAAGAATTTTTTGATTCAGTCACAAAAGTTATCAATCTCTCAAAAGCTGCATTCATATTTTCAACATTCACTCAACAAATGAAAATTAAGTGAAAGAAAAAGTTACATTAAAATGAAAATATCTGTGTCAAATAAAAGTATCTCTCTATTAGTCTATTACCATCGATAACAGAGTGGACATTTTTTACCTTTTCAATAAACAAAAAAAAAAAAAAAAAGCTAATTATGAGGCTAAAAATGTATAGATATAAAAATAACTGGTTAAAATAGTTTTTTAATAAAAAAAAATAAAATAATAATAATAATAACAAAATTTTCTTGAAAGAAGGAAAATTTCTGATTATCTACCATCAAAAACTGGAAACTAAAGCCACTACAGCATAGCATGGAAAAATAAAAATAAAATAAATTCATAATCACACGTATGAAAAAAATCTGGTGTTTAACAGCTACATGACTTCCATTACCTACGACTTTACATATTATATGCTCTTTTTTAAAATACTGTGTTCATAAGATATAAAAGTGATTTACGAAATCAGACACATAATGATTTTTTTGTAAGTGCAAACTGATACATAAGTCATGAAGATATATAAACATTACATAGCAAGTTTTAATTGTTAGGTCCTTTTTTTTTTAGCCATTTCCAAGATCTATAACTGACCTGACTAAGCAGGAAGGCTCAGAATGTTTTTGCAGTAACCAAGTAATACATACTAAAGGCAACCTAAAAAAAAGGTTTATGTAGCAAATTTGAAGAAAATCATTAGAGACGTTTTATAGATACTGAATTTGGGTGCAACATCTGATTTTCCGACAAACTTGGTAAACTCATCTGTTCACCGAAAACTAACAATTACAAATGAAAAGATATTTCAATGGGAATATATATAGCGAGTTTTAAAAAAATCTATAGAGACGTTTTCAAAGTAACACACTTGCGAAATCTAAAATTGACCTATTTATACATGACATCTATCAATTTTCCTGAACTTTCCAACTAAAACATATGAAAGTACATCTAAAGGGGTATTTATATAGCAACTGATTAAAATCGTTAGAGCCATTTTTGAAATATGAACCAACGATCCCACTTCCGATTTTCCAATTTTCACCAAAAGTTGGAAAATCCATCTGTGCACTAAACCAGTCTTAAGTCTGAAGTTTCATCATTCCCTCTTTATTATTTTTGAAGATATAATAGTCAGAAAATTTCCCAAATTGACCTTTTTATACAGGATGCCTATAATTTTTCTTGAACTAACCAACTAATACCTACAAAAGGACATCTAACAGGATGTTTATATGGCAACTTCGAAGAAAATCGTTAGAGCCGTTTCGGTCTCACTTCTAGTTCCGAATGTCCAACTTCTGGTTTTCCAATTTTCACCAAAAGTTGGAAATACTCTGTACACCAGACATATCTGAATTCTGAAGTTTTGTTGTTTTATCTTTATTAGTTTCAGAGATATGATAGTCAGAAAATTCAGTACATACATACACATTGACTAATTGCCAAAAACAACTTTTTTTGGTCCCAAGAGACCTTAAAACGTGTAAATCTGATAAAAACTCGATATTGAACTTTTGAACCGAATACAGTACTCTCATTATCTATGGTAGTTGGGTAATGGAAGTAAAAATGGAAAATCAACAGGAATTTATTAACAGGGCTAGCTGAACCAGTTTTTGACAGATTTGATGATCGAAAATTGAAAAAAATTATGCATTCAATACTTTTTCCTAATGAATATAGAAGAAAATAAAAAGATATGATGAAAATCATTTGAAGTTAGCAACCTTTTAAATGTGCAGGAAAGAAAAAAAAAATGTATTTTTTTATCAAAATGCTTAATTAAAAAAATTATTAGTTTTCATACATGCATAATATTATATAATAATATTTAAAAAAATTAAAGAACATGCTTTTATAGAAATGTGAACTAAAAAGCACAAAATATCTATCTTAGTATTAAAATGCAGGGTAAGAGAAAATCGTATGAGGGACACACCATAATATTTACATAAATTTAAATCTTTAATTAAAATAATTTAGAATTAAACAAAAACCATTTTTAAAAAATCTCCCCTGACTGGGCTTGAACGCTAGACCGTTAGGTTTGTAGCATGGAGCTTTACCTCACAGCCACAGCGTTCACGTAAGGAAAGTCTTTCTTTACAATATAGATTTTTTGTTTGCTCCCAGAGCGGTTACAAACATACATACAGGTGAAGCTAATAAAAGTGTGTTAAAGATAAAAGAACAAAAGTTATAAAGATCTTAAAATTATTTGTACCCTGATATTTGATTAACAGCAAATATATATATATATATTACCTCACATCATCTTCAGGTTCTGGCTCACTATCTGAATCGTCATCATCATCTCCCTCTCTTTTTCTTTTTACACCAGTAGGTGTATTACCAGGTGTACTAGAAGGAGTACTACCTGGTGTTGAAGATGCACTGTTATTGTTTTCTTCCTAAAAAGCAATTCAGAAGAAATAACAAAAAATATTGAAGTATGATATTTTTTTAATTACAATAATCATATTTCTTATTTAAATGGGATCTTTTTCTGAAATTTAAATATATTTTTAATAAACAGTCTTTTAAAATATCAATTTATAAATTAACTTACATTTATCAGCAAAATTTAGTTTGCAATTAAATTTTTTAAAATGTCATATTTAACCCTACAAGGCACCCAGTTCCATATGTGGAACACCGACTTTAATCGTTCCTACAGCTATAAAACTATCAGTAGCGACATCTCTTGACATCTTGATAGAAGCTACTGACATTTAGCAATGTAGTATTACGAATCTTTACCTAAAGTGCTTTCGTGTTTGTGCTTTTGTCATAGTGCACTCAGTGTGAAATTTGAATGAAAGTGATACGTTAGTTGTTTGTCTGAATTCAAAAATAAAAAAAGAATAGTTCTTGAACAGTTTTGACTCGAAAAACAATACTGTGTTGTTCTATGTATGTGTGTCCAATATACAATACTATTTCCAAAACAATTCAATTGTACTAGTTTAATACCAAAAAGTATAGTTAAGGCTCAGTGTACCGTATGTGGAACTGAAATAAAAAGTTGATTTTTCCCGTAAAATATGGTTTTATTTTTGTAAGTGTTACCTATCTTCTGATCACTAATTACAACCTATATATTTTTGTCGCGCACTAAAAAAAAATTTAGTCTTGTAGGGTTAAAACTTCAGGCAGTAATGCAATTATTTTGTTCTAATAAGACTACCATTTTCTCATAACCCACATTAATTCATATTCATAAAGTTATTTTCATTCTTCTTTTATATTCTAATTAAAAAAATTCTGCAAACTAATTTTAAATAAAATGCCCATAATTAAAATCAAGTTTACTGTAAAAGATTGGCATAAAAAATTTGATGTAATTTTTTTTTTTTTTTTCTTTTCTCCATTTAAGAAGAATGAATTTCATAAATTAAATAATTCATTTAATGTAAAAATTAACTTTTGCTTGCTAACTTCTTCAATAAAAATCAGCTGTGCAGAATGACCATTCATGTCCAATAAAAATATTTTATTTGAAGATTCACAGGCATTATGGGAATAGATGCAAACAAGTTACAATACTTTTCATATAACACTGATTTGACTTACAGAGGGCATGGGTAAATTGTGAGAGCGAGAGCTTTTAAAAAAATATGCATTTACTTGACCACGAGTTAAGGAGCGAAGTGTGTATGTTCTCAATCTGACAGTCAACATCCAACTGCAGAATAATGCCAAGTTTTCTGAAAATAGCGCCAAATTTATAGCCAAACATATTCCATTATCTCTCAAATAAAATATATTTACATTATTTTGAATTTAGAGAGTCCGTTATAAATATTTACGCCAATCACTTATGCCAATTTTTATTGCCAGAAAATTGTCTGCTTCCAAATAGACATAAAGCCTACATCCTGTCATTAAGAATATATAAATTACCCTTTAATGATATTTCAGTGGGCATATATATTATATATATTATAATTTTATAAAACGATTTAGCTTTGGAAGATTAGAATTCTGAAAGACAGTTATTTAATAAAAAAATGCATTTAGATTACTAGGAATAATTTATTCTTTTAAAGAATAAGCTTTGATTTTCAAAAGATTTATTTAATAGATTAACTGATAAAATATTATTAAAATTAAGATAATTATTTATAGAGAGACAAATGTGTTTAAAAGATAATTTAGGATTTTGTTAGATATTTTAATAGAAATTTTATTTATAAAAAATATAATATTTAATTATTAAATTTATTTGAAAATGCAAATAAAACCAAAATATGCGAAGATACTCCTTCACACCTACATATGAAGAATTCTTTTTTCTATTACTAAATGCATCAATACAGAGCAAATGTTTTTGTTAATCTGTATTTTTAAGAACACTTGCTAAATAATTATTTGAAAACCTTTCGCAATATAAGTTAAGCAATAGTACAATAAAATTTAATTACATGAAGATATCCAGATTCTAAACCAATAAATGAATAATTCTTATAAAATACTTTAGACATAAATTTTAAATATAATTTTTTTTTTAAATCATTATTATTATTATTATTTTTTTTAATAATTATCTTCTAATTAATTGATTAAAATCAAATCAAAAAAGTAAATGAGCAAAGTACAAAAATTTTGCATGAGTTTAATTATTTGTCATAAAACTTACAGGCTTTAACATCGATTCAAATCGACTACGAGGACTACTTTGGTTTCCACTTTGATTTGGAGATGTCCCGTACATTCTCATCTGATAAGCTTCCTGCCGTGCATTTTGTACAGGTGAAGGTGTACTTGATATCGACTAAAATAAAAATAAATGCTTAGAATGTGCATAAAATGAAGTATAGAAGGTGGGGGAGATGGGAGGAATCTTAAGCACAATGCACAACTACAAAAAATGTAAATATGTACATTCTTTTTTTCCAGTAATACACAGCTAAAACTGATTATAAAGGAAAAAAATGTAAAAAATTACAAAAGTTATAAATTAATAACTATCATTCAGTATATTGTATGAGAATAATTTATGATAAATTACAAGAAAAGATTTATATCAATGTGAAAAATATAAGGATCTATCAAATGAAAATGGAACAGAGATTACAATTTGGGGCGCTTCTGTGTCAGTGCGGCAAAAGCTACATGTAGAGTAGAGTGAGAATCGATGAAGATAACTGCTATTACAGAATACATATGCCCTTGGTAATTGAACTGGAGCATATAATAAGTGCTGGAGGTCTGCCAGCAATATTCTCCAACTGGCAATCGATTGTCATTTCACGTGCATTTGTGTAAAGTTTATTACTAAAGAAGAACAACATGGTATTATTCATGTTTTAGTGGCAGAAGGTATTTAGTTCACGAAATGCATCAATAAATGTTCATCAAGTGTAATAGTGAATCAAGTCCTATGCAACCTGACTTATTTATTATTATTAATTTATATTTTATTTTAACTTTTATTTATTTATTTATTTATTTTTTTTTTTTTTTGAGTGCTTTTGCTCCATGACAATGTGTAGCCACATATTAAATTTTAGCAGGTAGAGTTGTGCTGGGATATTTAACATCTAGCTTTGATCTTTCAATATGTAACTTTCATATTTTTAAGCCACTGATATAGGTTTTGAAAGGCTGTTGTTTTTACTTTGACAGCCAAGTTCTGGACAATGTTTCAAATTAGTTCTAATCTCAGCTGAACTACTTATACACACACAGGGTACTCACTGCCTGGTGAAATAGTGGAACAACTGCAAGTGTAAATTTAATGATTATATTCAATATATATATATACATATATATATAAATATAAATATATATATATTAGAGGTGAGTTCGGGCTCTATTTTGGTTATCCGAGCCTGCCCGGGTCCGAAACATTTTTGAACTGAGCTCGCCCGAGCCCGAAAAATTTTGTGTGATCAGAGCCCAAGCCTGATATTGAAAGTGGTATGCTATGCAACGCATACACAATAGTAAAATTAAATACCGTTTTCATTTTCAAATTAATTTTCTTATTATCAATCCTCAATTTAAATAACTTTTAATGTTATTATAACAATTTATAATGTCTGTGTTTCTGTATACATGTATATATTTATATAATATATATATTTATAGTGCAGCGCATTGTTTATAATGCGCCTATCGGGGGGCAAAAAATTTATCCGAATGAGTGATATAATGAGGCCCAATATAACGAAGGAGGAAGGATTACTATATAACACTATGACATAATATGCATCCCGTTGAAAAAAAAAGTTCTATTTAGAAAAAGGAAAGTCAAAGCTACTAAGGCTTGCAAAATTATTTTGTGATTTATAACCTATCATGACTATTATGGCATTACTAAATATGCTCTCAAAATGAATAAAATTTCTTTATTTTCTTTCCTTTTTTTTTTTACATTTTCCAGTTAGTGAAGAATAAAATAAACGGAACATTTAGCTTGAATCCGAGCCCGCCCGGCGCCCGAAGGCTTGCATAAGATTTGAGCCCGTCTCATCTCTAATATATATACATATGCCATTTCATTCTGTAACTCATGCTCTGTTTTTATTTGATCAACCCTTATTATGATAAATCTTTTATTAATGGCAATATATTTTTTGAATTACACTCACAAATTTCACAGTTTTAATTTGCTCCCATTTTGCTATCAGAACTGATATTTCTGTTTTATTTTTTTACATGCAAAGTGATTCCAGAATAATATTTCAAGTGAAATTATAAACATTTCAAAACATAATAACAAATCAATTTATAAGCACATTTTTTTAAACAATAGAATTCAATTGAATATTGGCATTGTGTAATTATTGTTGCTTTATAATTGGCATTATATAATTGTTACTTATAAAATTGAATAATTTTATTCAGGGCAAAAAATGTCCTATGCAGGAGTCAAAACTAGGACCTACGGCTTAGTATGCTGATGTTCTACCACTGAGCTATTTCGTACAATTCCTCAATATATTTCATTCAAGATTGATTTCATTGTTGTATTCTGCCTTTTAACAGACTTGAACAAAGAGAAAAATGAACATGCAATTAGGTGTTTTTTCATGATACAATCTATAAAAAAATACTAGATATGATTGTGACACATATATTAAGAATTAGATTTGTCAGATCAACTGGATTAATTAATAAATTTGGAGTTGAAAGTAGACTAATATTATACAGGGCAAAAAACATCCTGCTCAGGAATTAAACCTGGGACTTATGGTTTAATGTACTGATACTACAAAAAATGTCTGTTGGGAATATATTTCACTCCTATCATATATTGTCCAGGATATATTTCACTCTGAGTAACATTATTCTACTTTCAACTCCAAATTTATTAATTAATAAAGTTAAAATGAAAAACCTAATTCTTAATATACATTACAATCAAGTGAGACTGGTGTATTTTATGTACTGTATTTCTTTTTGTTCAAGTCTGTTAAAATACAGAATATAAGGATGATACCAGCCTTGAGCAAAAAATGTTGGCTAGGTATTGCCTGGAACAGCCACAAGTATCAAGTTTAATTCCTGGCCCAGATATTTTCACTGTAAAAAAATATTCAATGTTTAATTCCAATTTAATAATCAAGTTGAAATGAAAAACCTAATTCTTAATATAGTAATATTTGTTTTAACAGGATTCTCATATTAAGAAAATTCAAATTAACAAGATTTGATTGTTTATATACAATCCAGAAAGTAATCATCCAGATAGTAAAGACCATTTAGTTATACAAAATGAAAAACACAATATTTATTGGAAAAAATAATTCTTGTAGATAGTTGAAGCTTCCTTCACTTCTCTACATAATATCACCGCCTACATTTAAACATCTGTTGTATCTGGTCACACGCTTCAGAATGTTATTCTCTCCTGCTGCCAGTTCATTCATGTCTTTTTTGATTGGATTATGACTGGTGATGAGACATGAGTGTCTCTCATCATCTCAGAGACCAAATGCCAATCACTCAAATGACACCCCCAAAAAAACGAGAAAAATTTACTTTTAAGATCACAAAATACAGATGACATGACCTTTCATGTTGAGAGAGTCTGTTTGAATTTTCCTGTCTTTTTTGGGGGATGAGGGGTGATGCCACTTTGGTGTTTGATGCTCGCTCTCTGAAGATACCTTCGTCACTAGTCACAACTGATCAAGAAAGGCCAGAATGAATTGGTGGCAGAAGAATATAGCATCGAAATTCTGAAGCTTGTGACCAGATACAACAAATGTTTAAATGTAACAGGTCATTATGTAGAAAGCTTCAGGTATGTTACATGATTTTTTTTTTTTTTTTTTTTTTTAATAAATATTGTGTTTTTCATTTTGCATAACTAAACAGTTTTAATTTTCTGAATGACCTTTGTATGCCTGTGCATTTGATGTAAAATTTCAACACAGTTTATAATTCCAGTTTTACAATCTACAGTTATTAGAATTGCTATCAGCTACAAAGTAAATAGTTAATTCAGTAATATAAAATAATAATTTATGATTAAACTTACCCTAGGACTGAATTGGCCAGTAGGAGTCCAAGCAGGTTTATCGTTATTCATCTGGGGAAGAAAAAAAAAAGTATAAAACAATAAGAAATGTTTTTTCTTAGTCAAATAATAATAAAATTAAAAAAAATAATCATGATAAGCTGAACAATTTTCCTGTAACAGCAAACTACTAAATACATCATCAAAACATATAAAAAGAGTTTATATACCTAATTGAAAAAAAAATCAGTAAAGTAATTTTTTGAAACAAGAACCTCTGAAATCCCAGACCTACATAATTAAGGCGAAAAGAGATCTAAAAAGGTGTTTATGTAGCAAATATGAAGAAAATCATTAGGGCTGTTTTTGGATAAATCGACTTTTGCTCCCACTTTCAATTTCCCCCAAAATTTAGCAAACTCATCTGTTAGTTGAAAACCAACACAATTACGCACAAAAATAACATCTAAAAAGAAGTTACTATGAAAAGTTTTAAGAAAATCTGTAGACTTTTTTTTTTTTTTTTTTTTTTTAAGAAATTCTACCTGCGAGACCTAAAATTGACATACTTCTAAGGGTTTTCACCAAAAGTTGGCAAAATCATCTGCACACTAGAAATTTCTTAATTATGAACTTTCACATTCTATCCTTTTTCATCTTGGAAATATGATAGTCAGACGATCGCCCCCCCCCCCTACACACACATAGTCAACAACTACCAAAAACCTCTTTTCGAACTAAGGAGACCTTAAAACTTATAAAACAGTGAAAGCTTCAGATCAAAATTTTTTTACAGAATATGTCTATAACCTAGAGTAGTTGGATAATAGAAATAAAAATTAATTTTACAATAGAAATCTTGAAAGATTGATAAGCAAAATTCTTTTAACAAAATTCAAAAACGTATGGCTCATTTTCTTCTCATAAAAAAATTAGACTGGGAATGAACTGAGCAGTGCAAATTAGAGATAAAATTTATCCCATGCATTCATTTTCATCATAAAAAAGATAAATGTGCTAAAAACTTAACCCTTACATGTTCATTGGTTTTTACAATGAAGCTGAACATTTAACATTATTTGACATAAAAATATTTCAATATCTTTTTCTTGTTTTAGTCAATTTTTAAACTTTTGATTTTTCTATATTTGATAGATAGAAGACCTACCCAAAAACTTCTTAGAAAGTACAAGTGTGCAGTTGCTGCTTTAAGGGCCTGCTTCACTCACCGCCGCCGAAAGATGAAGCTAACATTATTCTATGGGAAATTTTTCTTTACAAATAACTTATTAACTAATACATATTTTTAAATTCTGTTTTCACATTCTGAAAGTTCCCAGCTGTTAAATTGACGGACCTTTTAAAAAAAAATTATTTTTTTAATTTTTTTATATTTTATTTTTAAGCTGCAAAATATTAATTTTCAATATGTGAAATTTTTCATTTTGCAATTTCAAAATAAAATATTAAAAATTAAAAAGATACATTTTTAAAAAAGGTCCATCAATTTAAGAGTTGAGAACTTTCTGAATGTGAAAACAGAATTTAAAAATATGTATTAGTTAATAAGTTATTTGTAAAGAAAATTTCCCCATAGAATAACATTGGCTCGGGCTTCCAGCGACGGTAAGTGAAGAGGGCCGTTAATAATGCACTTATGCTTAGTTTTTTCATGTGATGAAAAGCCATGCTGAGTTTTTGCCATTTATGTTGTTTACTTGCAAAGTTATTTATGAACGAAATTAATTATTATTATTTTATTTATTCAAGCTAACAAACAGATGTTTCAAATTAAAAATTTTTGAAAATTTAAATAAATTTTTTTTACACATATTTATGATCAGCTATGTGACCAATAGCCATTTTTGAAATTAATTTAGCAATTTTCAAAAGAAAATACTAGTGGTCAATACTAACCTTCATTCTCTTCTTCCTTTCTTTTTGTCTTGCTTTAAAAGCCAACTGAAAGAGAAAGCAATAATAAATCAGAGTTACATTTAAATATTTTAATTTATTAAAAATAATAATAATAATAACTTAGACATAGCATGTTTTATTTTTTAAAATAAAATAGACATCAAATCATACTTCATTTTCTTGTCTTCTTTTAAAAATTTCATCTTCAACTTCGCCCAGATCTGCATAGTAATAAAATGCATTTTTCAATCAAGTTGATAATTTAAAATTATGTATAAATATTTTTACATAAAAGTTCTTAAAGCACAATTAAATGCATATCATTTTGAACTGTTGATGAAACCATAATTAAATACTTAGTTTGAATAAAATCTTTTTAAAATTAAACAGTTAAAAAAAAAAAAAAAAATTAAAATTTTTTGAATAACTTTTAGCTAACTAGGTGACAATCTTCAGTTCATAGTGAACACAAGTTCGTCTCTGATTCCTTCAGGTTTCCATGGAACAGGCAGCACCACCTTGCATCGATTTCAGTTAGTCTGTTATGTATTCAAGTAAATTTTAATGTTTTTTTCAAACTGTTAATTTTAACATAGTAAGTTTACTTTTGAAAAAATACTGATAAAATCTTTTTAATTTCATTAACTTTTTTTTATTTAAATCTAATTTTAACAATTTGATAATTTATATTTATAAGCTCAGTCTTGAATTATTTTAAATAAAAGTTTTAAATTACTTTATTTATAACAGCATTTGAAGAAATAATACTGATGCTCTGAATGGGTAGCATTATAAATGAAACAATCATCAATGTTTATTTTCACTTTTGTGATTCAATGTACAAAATAAACAGTTTGTGTTTCAACTGCATTTCTCATGTTGTTTAGAACAGTGGTGGACAATCTGGTCTCTACTACGCACTAGAGGACACTCCAGCTTTCATAGGGGGCTGTACAAGCATTGCCCAACACTGAAGCATTTCACCCTATATTTTAATTTAATTGACTTTTAAAAATATTGAAATAGAATTGAATAGGATTTTTTTTTTTCCTTTTTTTTTTGAGTACCTATTGTTTAAAAAAAATTTGATCAGCCATTAAAAAATTTCAGCAACAGTATCGGAATCACATTAACAATTTATTTAATAAAATGTAATTGCATCAGATTTCACGTTTTAGTGTATGCAAAGTATAAATAAAAGATAGATTTAACAATAGTGTTTTATAAATATAATTTGGCAAACTTGGCAAAAGTCTGATACAGAGTATTTGGTAAGTAGTTATTATGATATGCTTTAACTTGCTGTAACTCTGCTTTACAAATATTATAAGGTATAGTTTCTTCCTTAAATCATAAATTCCCATTACTGTGGAGCCAGTGAACGGCTGGAAAATTTTATTACTAACAGGGATACAAAAGTGGGCAATAGATATAAAAAGGTTGACTACCATTGATTTAATAAAACTACATACTTTTAATGCTAACTGATGATTTGTTTGATATTAAGCATAGGAAAATATTAAACCTTGAAAATTTTTACCAAAAGGCTGACAATACATGCCCCTGTGAACTTTCTTCCTATAAATTACTAAGTAATAACAACTACAATAACGGGTACTTGTGTATTATTTTGAATTGTAAATCATTAATATTTATAACAGTTACAATAGTTGAGCCTTATGGCTTTAATTATTAAAATTTTAATCGCTATAATGGGATACCTTGCTTTTTGTGCCACAAACATCATAAAAAGCAGTAGTATTTAAATTTTTTCATATGTAGGTTAGTTGGTTGATTGCAGGATTTAAGGTCACTTGACTTGACATGTGTCCTAGACCTATAATGGGAATGCCCTCCATGGGGGTCTTTCTAAGGGGTCCTAGTCTGTATTTATGCGAGTTTCAGAGGAAACCATGGAAAACACTGAACGGCTAGGTCGATAAGTGTGACCTGGGATCGAACCCAGCACCTCTCATCTACCAGCTTTGAGTGCAGAATCCCTCAACCACTGGTGAGCTTTTCATATGCAAGACATGAATTTATATTCCTACATGTTTTAAGGTAATAAGCAAGTTTACCTAAATTATCAAAACAACTATTTTATTATTCAATTAAAAAATAATCTACTACTTTTTTTTCCCAAATATCATAAAAATGAACTTCTGGGAAATTACTTTCAAAAACTTATTTAAAAAATATTAACTAAAAGAGTTATTGATTTTATTTTTTACAACAATTATCTTAAAAGAAAAACTAAGGAAAAGAAAAAAAGAAAATTGCTTTTTTTTTTTATGAAAAAAAATCTTTAACAGGCAAGTTAATCTATAAAAACTAGTATTCATATATTACTTTTTTTTTTTTTTAGATGTGTTTAAGTTATTTTAAAAGTAAAACATTTACCAAGGAAATTATCTTTTTCCACTGTTGTTTTCACTAATATAATTCACCGTAGCAATCCTGGATTTTTTCAGGGTGGACTAGCATTTATTTTTTCCCCCCTCATGCTTTTTTTTTTTTTTATGATTTAAAAAGAAACTGTTGGAAAGGATAGTGAGAGACAAAAAAAAAATAAAATAAAATAAAATAAAATATCAGTCTGCATTGAAGAAGTTCGGGATTGCTATGGTGAAAATCAACAGTAAAGAAGCAATTAAGAAAAATTATTAAGAAAATTTATCACAAGAAATTTAACACTTACCAGACATTATAAGTTGAACTCTGCTTAATTCTACATGGCCACTATCAGTAAGGAAACCCTAATAATAACAAAATAAAACATCCATAAAATCAAGTCACAACTCACTTTTTTTTTCTCCCAGAAATAAACGTAATTTATACTTCAAAAAAGAAAAAAAAATCTAGAAGCTTAAATTATTTTACCAGTTAAGGATTTTCTATTGAAGTACAAGAAATAATTCCATAAACCTTCAATTGTTTTTCTACACAGATACATTTTTTGCTAATTAGAAATGTGCCATTGTGTCTTAATTGATTTAAAACATAGATAAATCAATCGTCAACAAAAAACATTCTGCTTTAAATTTTTACAATAGCAGGAAATACTTCTTTTATGCAGCTGATGAATAAATATATGCTCTTTCAAACAATGTTATATTTACATTTTCAGTTGTGTTTTTAAGAAATGTACAATATAATGTCCCTTAATATTCCACTTTTAATTTCATACATTAACACACTTGCTGTCAATTATAAATGCGCCATGGTGCCTTAATTGATTTAGCACAAAGATCATGGGTGAAAGTAAAAAATTTTTGCTGGACTATATATATTGTAATATTGGGTAAAATATAATAAACTCATACATAATGTATGTAGATATTCAAAATTTACGTTTCCAAGGGTTAAATTAATAAGCATGTATGAAAACTTAGGAAAATTATTTATTAATTGAATTGAATTAAAATTAATAGGGGCTGATTCAGAAAAAAATTGGGACCTTTATTTACCCTTAACAAAGATTAATTCCATAAAATTGGCCTATCTGTATTATAAAACATAAAAAAAGACTGAATTCAGTCAATAGACTAAAAACTTTCACCCACGACAAAGATAAATCAATGGCACTAGAGAAATCTAAGAATATGAGAAATAAAATATTTTAAGTTTTACATATCAGAGTTCCTCCATAAATCAAAAAAAAAAAAAATAAATAAATAAATAAATAAATAAATAATTCCCTGAGTTTCCCCCGTGTCTTTTAAAAGTAAAATAAGAAAATACACAATCATGCAGCATAAGATTTTAACATGTCTACAAGTCAATTGAGTATATCTATGGTATATTAATTTTAATAATTTACGACATAGTTGGGAAAAATCAAAATTGACTTTACTTCATAAGGCATTTAAATTTAAAAAAAAGATTTTTATTCAAACTATAAAAATAAGACAATTTACAGTTAAAAACTAAAATTTTATGAAAATTTTTTCTTATGATGGTGCAAACATTTTCTAATTCCCTTAAATTTTCCTGTTTTGTAATAAATTTTGGAATTCCCTGAGTTTTCCCTGTACTTTAATAATTTTATAAATTCCAGGGTTTTCCCTGAATTCCAGATACTGTAGCAACCTTGTATATATTTTTTTTCCTTCACTTTATTTTACAATAATCCTAATTTCTGCATGCTACCATACTTCTCCATTCTTAAAAATAAATAAGTAAAACACCTCTGCAGACATACATATATTATGTATTAAAATTTAAATCTGAATTACTATAAGAATTTATGATTATTTTTAATAATCATCAACATTATTATGAAGTCATATTAGGGACACATTTTAAATTTTCAATAACAAAGCAATATTTCACTATTTCAGTCATTTTTCTCTAGTTGTTATTTAATAACACTGTTATTTGTAGAAACAATATAATTTCCAGTATATGTCAGTGGGAAAATAGATTCTAACTAGTGATAGGCTTACGTGTAGAAGATTGCAAATTTCGTGAGTGAATTGATAAATCTTAATGTACCATTATGAAAAGCAGATTTGGAAATCAGATACAGGCCTCAAAATTAATGGTGGCATGTTAATCCAAGACTACAAAAACATCCAATGGAGCAGCAAAATATGAATTATAGTACTCCAAAACACTAGTAAAGTTCTTAACTTTATTTTTTTACTTTTCTCTAAAATTGCCTGTGTATCTGTCAGAGAATAGTATGTTATAGCAATAGTAAGTGTACTTCATTATAAATGTCAATATCACATATTCTCAGTAATTTTTGATTTAATTTCATTTATATATAGGGTAAGTGCACCAGTGATTGACACTTTTAGAGCAATCTCTGATGTGTTTACTGTTCTAGTCATCAGAAAATATTTTTAGAAATCTTAAGTTAGTACATATGGCATGAAAGACATTCAGAACCACATATGTGTTAAAATATATACATTTGATAACAATTATTATTATTATTTTTTTTTTATGAATTTTTATTTGACACCCACTCAATGTTCCAGTAATTGACACTGCCAGTTTTTCATTTTATCAGTAATTGGCCCCTATGTTCCAGTGTCTGACACTACTAGTTATTCATTTTACCAGTTATTAGCATCCTATGCTCCAGTGTTTGCCATAAAATGTTAAAATTCTTATATGTAAAATATTTTATTATTTTTCTTATTTATTAATTATTTCGGTATAGATGTCAATTACTGGAGCATGCCAATCACTGGAGCACCTACCCTATATATATATATATACTTTTTTTTTCTTTTACTATTTAACATAATACTTTACTTATGATAAACATGTGGCATTTAGCCTATTTTTTAAAACATATTTATAAACAATTTCATTTGTATTTTATAATTTACTACAAAAATTTAATTATCATACTTGTCATGCAAATTTATTTTATATAACAAACTTTTAAATATTTTAAAAAATTGAATAGAATCGGTGAACCGACCAGCGACATTGGGTACAAACCAGTATTTCTGAAATATTTCTTTACCAGTGATATCCCAAATATGCTATATCTCATAAAATACACACATACAAAAAAAAGAGGGGTTCTTATACACCCTTAGGGATTTAATTAAACAGGCATATTAATTCTAATCATACAATCAGATATTTTGCTGTATTTTTTCAAAATTTTGAGACACACACATGCTGTATAATAACAATTTCTAAAAATAATTTTGTGTGCCTAATAAGCAGATTTATTTTTTATTTATTAACAGGATGACTAGCATTAGAACTTTTCTAAATTCCCTGACTCCCCCCCCCCCCCCACACACACACACACTTTTCCCTCGACTCTTCCTTGACTTATACTGTTTATTTTTTTATTTTTCAAAAAATTTGTGAATAATTTAGCCATTTACAACAACAAGCTTTTAAATATGGGAAGTTTCCACACAATTTGTCCAAATTTCCTGACTTTACATGAAATTCCCTCACTATTCCATCAGAGGCGTTGCCAAAAAAAATTTCAAGGGGAGCACAACCCGAAAAAATATTTTTTTTTTTAAATAAAATTCTGATAGCATAGTTTTAAAGTTAAAGAAAAAAATTCTTATTAGAATTTTTCAAGGGGGAGGGGGTAAGTGTCCCCCCTTGCCCCATTGTGCCGACGCCCATGGATTCCCTGACTTTTCCAGACACACTTAAATTCCCTGACTTTTCCATGATTCCATGACTAGTGGCCACCCTGATTTATTTTATTATTTATTTATTATTATTATTGTTTGAGATCATTATTTTGATTTAATTACTTTTGGGGAACAAAATATACCTATTTTGTAATTTCATTACTTTTTGGAGACTGTAACGATCAGTACAGACAGACCCTGTTATAATTATCATAAATCAGCATATTAGTTTAGCATTCAAAATGTCCACTGCTACCCAACCAAAGAAAAGTGCAATCACTTTTTGAAAAATCTCAAAATTTAATTCTTCATTAAAGAAAATAAAAGTTATAATACTTACACCTGTTTTATATACAGCTTTTTTATAAAGTTCTACTAATCTATCAATAGCTCCTTCCCTAAAAAAAGCAAGAAAGAAAAAAAAAAAAAACAGTGTTTAAAGATTTAATTTATAATTCTAGAATAATCTGTTAAGGTCTACTCTTTTACAATACAGTCCGTTAAGAAATTATAAGACCACTTTAATATTGTAAATTATAAGAAAAATAAAGATTCTAATCATAATTTAAATATATAAAATAACATATTGCTCTATATTTTTTTATAATTAGTTTGCAATAACTTGGTATAATGCAATAAATGTTTAATTAAAATATATATTCGAAATAAGTGAAAAATAATCTGTTAATAAAATATAAGACCACTTGTCAAAAAACAAAATTGTATAAAAAATTAATATGATATTTGTCCTCCATTTTTCCTGATGACATCAAACTCTCTGTTTTTCATTGGAGTAACCAGGTGGTTGAGTTCAGTTATAGAAATATTGTACCATTCTTTTACAATGGCTACTTCCAGTTCATTGGCAGATGAAAAATGTTTATTATTAGCATAAACTTTGCGAGATAATATACCCCATAGGTTTTCCATGGGGTTCAAGTCTGGACTTCGACTTGGCCATGGCAAAACATTATTATTTTATTTTTTAAACCACTCCTGTGTGGATTTAGATGTATGACAAGCAGCATTGTCCTGTTAAAACATCCAGTTAGCACCACCTAATAAAGGTCCAAACGGTATCATATGATCATATAGCATAGACTGATATTGTGTAGAGTTCATATGACCGAAATCCGCTGTAAATCACACAACCCCTCATAACTGAAAGCTCCCCAAATCATTACTCATCCTCCACCCATTTGTCGACTGAAGCATTCTTTTGGTTCCTTCCTCAAGTCATGCCAATAGTGTTTGTAACCATCAGGACCATCAAGGTTAAATTTCTTTTCATCAGAAAATATAATTTGTTTCCACTCATCATTCCATGACATGACATTTTTAGCCCATTTTAATCTTTCTTCTCGATGGCATTTCAATAACTTTGGTTTTTTCTTCAATTTCATAAATTTCGTATTAATATTTAATTTAAGACTCTTCCAGACTGTTACATGTGAAGTTTTCTTGCTGAAACGTTTCGAAATTTCACGAGTTGAAAGACCTTTTTTAGTTGACAGTCGAAAAATTTGTCTATTGTCATGTGCTGTCAAAATATTTTTTCTACCAGATCGTTTTATTTTGTTTGAATAATCTTTTCTAATTATGGCCTTATGAATGGCAGTTTTAGAACGGTTCATTAACCTCGCAATATCTCTTTCAGATTTAGCAGAACCTTTATAAAATAAAATTTTTCTTACTTCGCACTCCAATAATTCTTTACCTCGAGACATTGTCAAATTAATCGTAGATAACACATTCAAAACCTAAGCCTTTACTTTTTAGGTAATGCTTTTACGAAATACTGACGCATGCGCTTTATATTGAGTTTGACGTCATGTATAATATGCTAATTTTCTCAGGTGGTCTTATAATTTCTTAACAGTCAAAGTTTTCAATTTTTAAAAAAATGAATAAGTTTTAATGAAATTTAATTTAATTTAAAATTTGGAATCAGTATAGGATGCGTTTTCTTATCAATTTTAAATACGCAACTAAAAATTTGCATATTATGCTCTCTTCTTCAGAAATGCACCAATACACTTGTGGTCTTATAATTTCTTAACGCACTGTAATAATAATAATATAAAATAACAATGTATATAAAATAACAATACTTTACCTAATTTCTAGAGAAGGCAAATGAGGCAAAAAGTCATTACCAACGAAAAAGCACATGAAGACCCAGTCATCAATTACACGCTGCAACAAATATATCAATCAATATTTTCTTAATAAAATAAATATATAAATTTTAATTTAAAAGTAAAAAAAAAAAAAAAATAAGTACATTAATATTTTAAACACAAAGAGCAAAAACCTTTTTAACATTAAAACATTATAAGGTAAATTTTAATATACACAAAAATTTCGTCTTCTTTTGTCTTTCAATATTGAATTTTTTGATTTAATATAATATTAATATAAATATCCATGGGAGAGGCTTTAACTCTTCTTATTCATTCTTAACTTTTTTTTATTATTGTTATAATTTATTTACTCTTTCAAAACACACAC
This sequence comes from Salticus scenicus, assembly GCA_963930645.1. Taxonomy (NCBI): domain Eukaryota; kingdom Metazoa; phylum Arthropoda; class Arachnida; order Araneae; family Salticidae; genus Salticus; species Salticus scenicus. The sequence continues at coordinate 80,322,297 of OZ005650.1, forward strand.
AGAAAAAAGAGGATATTTGATCCAACTGAGTTTTTTCACAATTTTTATAAAATACATTTTCATCCTTTAAAATCTTAGCTATACTTAAAAAATATATATATATCAAACATGCTCTATAAATACCTCTCTAGCATAATACCTATTATAAGACTCTACATAAAGTAATCTAGCAGTTTCCAATATAATATATATATATACCAAAGTAAGTTTAAACATCTGTGATATTGAAAACATCACATATTATTTATTTAAAAAGCAATTTTAAATTTATTTCCTTTCAACTCCTGTAATCAAACTAAAGCAACTTTATCTAGTCTTTGTTATTCATGATACTGTAATTTCGTATAATTTATAGTTTCCTTTTATGCTAAACTATAACTTTTATCCAATTCTCTCAACAGATAATCATTAAATAAAAAATTAAAAGAATGAAAAAACCCATTTATTATTGTTTAAGTATTTATACATTTATTCCACTGCATCTCCAGTTGCGACATACAAATTTCATTCATTAACGATGCAACAGTCTTTAAAATTACATTTTAATATTTTTATATGTTAAAAAAAAAAAAAAAAAACGCAATTTAATCTTAATTCTAGTTAATTGGTCTCAGTTTTATTATGTCACTATGACATAGTTTAAATATGAACGAATCTTTTCTCTCCCCTTTAGGACTGTCATATGAAAAACACACAAATGGTTTCAGCCAAAAGTTATTTATGGTGCCAAGTAAATCTCTGCAGTTGGCGAAGTAAAATTCAATTGGGTTGATGATTCTTACGCTAGCCAGATCTTTTACTTTTGGACTCAAAAATAAATTTAATAACATTATTGAAATGGCTTCCATCATTAAAAATAAGCACTTATCCTAGGAAAATAAACTTTACGAGAACATTCTCATAGTATTTCCTGTGTCATGATGGATTATTTGGGCAATCAATTTTCTCAGCAGACCCTGCAATATACATGCTTTTAGAGGGAGATCTTCGATCCAAATGTGTTTCGTATCTAAAAATGTTTCATTGATCTCAGAATAATGTGTAAGCTCTTTAAACGCACGTTCATGGAATACTCAAGCAGGGTGTAAATGATTTTTAAAAAATCCTTGATTTTAATCAAAAAAATAATTTTTGTGTTTTGTTTTGGACATCTTTTGATTATTTTTCTAAGATTATTAAATTCAAATAAAAACAGAAAAGTAAGGAGATATATATCTCAGATAAATAAGATCTGAGATATATATCTCAGATTCCACTCACATACTTCAATATTTTTATTTCCTGTATGACTCATTTGCTTTTATTTTGGAACATTTTTTATTGTGTATATTATTCTACTTATCAATCTTTCTACTGTGCTAGGATATATATACACTAACTTGTATACTATTATTGATTCACAATAGAATACTATTTCTATTTTACTAGTTTATTTCAAACTTAATAGTTTTAACAACTAACATATGATTCCAGCCATGATCTTTAAATATTTTGATATTGTGCATAGTAGATAAAATAAAATTTTCTTTTCGGATTTTCAGTTTGAATTTGAAATTATTTTGTTTCTGATTGTTTATCTTTTGAAATTATTTTAATAATTAATAATTTAATTAAGAAATTTATTTACTTTGAAATTATTATTGACAATATTCAACAGTGCTTGATTTTGATAATGTTTATGTATAATGTAATCGATAATCACCAAAACTAAATGCAAAACTGGTGTACAAACGATAAATAGACAATAAGACTTCTTCACACACCATAAATTTTAAGCCAGCACAACCGGTTTCGAAAGGACGTAGCCTTTCTTCATCAGGTGCAAAAAAACACGTGCCTTGGAGGCAAAAAATACTGCCTTGGAGGCAAAAGCAAGACTGAAAGCAGGGTAAAATCCAGAGGGGGAGGAGCAACACAAACAACCAATAAGAAGCATCATGCAGGACCAATCAGAGAGGAACACACATGTACACACAAAAACAAAAGGAGGGAGGGAAGGAATAAACAATTAATTTTATTTTACTTTTTAATGATTTTTTTTTTTTTTTTTTTTTTTTTTTTTTTTATTATTATACTGAAAAGTAAATTTAATAAAATTTATTTATTATTATTTTTTTATTATTTATTTAGAATTATTTAATTATAACTATTATTATGTTATAAACATAATGAAGGAAATTATTTAATTGAATTAAACAAATTTTTGCACCTTGTTTTTCTGCACCTGATGAAGGAAGGCTACATCCTTTCGAAACCGGTTGTGCTGGCTTAAAATTTATGGTGTGTGAAGAAGTCTTATTGTCTATTTATTGTAATTGATAATGTTTATGTATTAAAAAAATCTGATTTAAATTATTTAAAAAAAATCTATTAAAAAAAAAAAAAAAAAAAAAATCATGAATTTTATACACCCTGTACTCAAGGAACCAGGTTACTAAAGATCCTAGCCCCTTTTGTCATTTTATCTGCGGTCTCTACCAAACAGTAATCCACAGCAATAACACCATTACAACATCTATGAAAGCAATATTCTAACATATTGAACAAAAAAAGAAAAAAATTCTTGACAATAAAATGAATAAATAAATAACACAAATCTGTAATAATTTAAATACTATAAGAAACAGTCTAGAAGGGAAAAAATTAAGAATAACAAAAAGTGTTACCTCTAAATCAAAAGGAAAGGGAAGATTGTCCATAACTAATTCTTTTGCAAGGTATTCCCGCAAAACATTCAATCGAATAAATATAAACTCCACATCAGTCTCTAAAGGTTTTTCAAGCTCATCAAACTGAAATGATAAATCGGATTTCAATGCCCTGGATTTTTACACAGAGATATAAAAAAATAAACAGATAAAATGGCATATAAATTTTGCATGATATTATAAAATTAACCCTGTAAGCGTCTGAACCGGATTTTTGTAACTCAAATAGACACCCTTCAAACAGTTCGAGGCTGATTTTTGTAAAGCAAGAAATCTCGCTCGAAATTGTGCGAGACATAAAATTGTAACTTAAAATCATGAAGCTAGAATAGTCAATAAAATTATTTTTTTAGACAATAAGATTATTTTTTAAGTAGAAATGCCATTTGAGGCTACACGCTGAGGGAGTTAATCTGTTGGGTATCTGCAAAAGTTCATACTTGATTTAATCTCAGATGACTTTATCTGAGATTTAATTATGCTCCAAGAATTACTAATGCAAAAATTACTGGGAGACTAAATATTGACAATTCTATTGTTTTTCATCATTTCAAGAATATGGATACACTTATGAAACCTAATTTCACTGCAATCCCTTAAGTACACTTCAGCCTTTGCTATACATTATACTCTTCTAGTTTTTTCTTTTTTAAATTTCTCCCATATTTAATAGAAGAAAATATTGGTTTCATAAAAATTTTGACTTCATGTTTTCAATGGATTTACACATTTTGAGAGGTCTAAAATACAATTTGAGCATTTTTTTAATATGTCTGTCTATGTGACAAAATTTTTGCAGTGACTGTATCTCAGAAACTACGGTACAGAATTTCTTACAAATTGATATGTAGTTGCACCTCGACATAAACTAGTGTCTACTGATTTTTGGTCAAAATCATCCAGCAGATGGTGTTGCTATCGTGTTTCTTCTAAATTTTTAACATGTACAGACTTCTGTATTCGACTTTCTCTAAAACAGTGTTTGTGAAATTTTGAAGAATACTGCTACCTACCAAACAAAGAAGAACTAAAAGTTTAAAAATTGATTAAAGAAGGAGAAAATATGGAAAAATGTTGCATAAAAAAATGTTAAATGTTTGATTTCAGTTCAAAACAATAGACGTTCAAGGGTTAAATCACAAAACACAGTATTAATATGTCACTGAATCATCAATATTTAGTCTCCGAGTAAACTTTTCAGCAGTAATCCATGGATTATAATGTACTTAAATAATGAACAAAGTCATCTGTGAAATAGGGCACAAACTTTGGCAATCCAATCACTCAATAAATACTAGTTAAAAAACAATGTATTACATTTAAATTGGGTAAGAGCTTTAGACTTTAAAATTATACATATGAAGCATTTTAAACTTGTTAAATTAGACTAAAAAACCTTTTTAGTTGCCTCATGTACGGCCGGAATATTTGCTGCTGGGCACCCAGCTCTCGTCAGCAGCAACTTCTCAACACAGAAAAAGCTGCCGCCGACGAGAGCTAGGTGCCCAGCAGCAAATATTCCGACCGTACATGAGGCAAGTAAAAAGGTTTTTTAGTCAAATTTAATAAGAGTTTTAGCAGAAAAAAAGAATGAATGTATGAAAAACTATACAACATACATTCATTAAATAAGTTTTTAACAGAGACATAGTTCTAACAGAAAAAAATCTGGAGTGACCCGATTTCATAAACTATTTTTTGCTTAATTTTATTTCTAAAAAAATATTTGTGTGTCTACAATAATTAAATAAAATTTTAATGCTATAATGAAACTTATTATATACTCGTGTCTGTAAATTCTGAAGTATCAGGGTGAATCATTGAACTATGAAACAGAAGGTTGTGAATTTAAAATCTATTGAGGCAAGTTGCTTAAATATCTTTTTTGATAAAATTTATGTTCTGTTTCTTTTTTGTTCTTTTGTGAATGTTGTATTGTTAATAAATCAAGTTCTAGAACTTTCAGAGTCCGAAATGGTTTATGTATATTCTAGAAAGTTTATTAATTGTATCATTCAGTTTCTATAAATGAAATCTCTGGTTGAGTATAATGTTCCTTGGGTACTTGTGATATATTGGGTTGTTCGGAAAGTAATTTTGTTTTTCTCAGTAGAGGTCTTAATTGTATTTTTTTCACACCATCTTCACAATTAAGCTGCATTACCATTATATATTGTGACAGCTGATATAGCAAGGCTTGCCTGTCTAAAAGTCTGTTTTATTCTGCTCAATAGGTTTTGATTGGTGCTCTATCAAATAAAGAAAATCGGAAGCGACATTTTCAGCATATTTTGTTTTTGCTATCAGAAAGGTGAAAATAGTGTTCAAACAAGGAAAAATGTACATGATATGTATACAGAAAATTTATTTAAAGAACGCAAGTGTCAAAACTGGTTTACCAAATTTCATTCCGGCAATTTTGACGTTGAAGATGCATTACGTTCTGGAAATACAGTTTATGATAATGAAGACAAAATAAAGTATTGATTTATGAAAACTGCCAAATAACAACTCATCAGATCACTAAGAAATCAATCAAAGTGGAGAATATATAATTCAATAAAATATTTATACAATATAAGAAAATAGTCTTTCATTTTCAAAACAAAATATATATATATATATTTTACGAACAACCCAATATATAATGACTCTGCATAAACAGTTACTATAATCTGCACTTACCTAATCTACGAAACAATATAACTTTTAATATTTCATAAAACATTTATCTTTTTGATTTACTTTCACACTTGAAATTACAAACCAACATTCTATTTAGCTTAAGTATCATCAATATGGCAAAATGTAACATAATATTAATTACCAATACATATAATACAAAAATAATACATACTTCTCCCTGCTTTTCTTTAGGAGCACCAGTACATTCTTTCATTTCATGACCTAAAAGTAATAACATTCAATTAAAATGTCTGACATATTTTTTTTTTAACATTATTAAAAATTTTATTGGAGGTTCTTTTAGACAGAGAGACAATTTTTTCCTTCAAGACCTTTTCCTAAAAACATATGTAGGCAGTCGATAGCTGGGCCCACTGTATCATATCATTTTAAAAGCCACAAAAAATAATAATAGTAATAATAATAATGTGCACAGAAAAGACACCTGTTTCTCAGGCTTTTTTTTTTTTTTTTTTTTTTTTTTTTATCATGATTTACTTGTAACAGGGGTAAAATTAAATACAAATAATTCATTTACAATGACAAAAAAAAAAAAAAAAAAAGTCAAGACTTGCTGTTATTTGAAAGCATTAAATTCCTTATAATATACAAAAGATTGATTGGATCAAAAGCAAATAAAATTAAGATATTTTTGAAATAGAAATTTTCAAGAAAATTAGTTGCTTTCAGTAGCCAATCTGTAGAAAAGTAAAAGGATTTAAATAAAAGATAATCTCCATTATTATATTAGTATTAATGTTGTTATTTTTCACAGAGTTTTCTCCAGGCAGTTTCAGAAAGGCGTTTTGCATGCCTGCCTGCCCTCTATTTGAAAAATAGCCCCCATCTTGCCCCTCATCTAAAAGAATTGCATTTTTACTGCCCTTTGAAGAAAATAGCCTTCAGACTGAAGATAAGTGTTATAAAAACTGTATTTTTAAACAAAGTGTCTGGATTTTAAAATGTTAAATTTTCCCTTAAGAATCCAAAATTGCCTTTAAAAATCTAAAAAATTTCTTTTTTTTTTTTTTTTTTTTTTTTTTACTTGCAGCACCCTGCTCTTTTTTAATCCTGGGGGGAAATTCTGTCTTTCACTACATATATTTGCAATTTTTCTTCTTACGATCTCTTGAATCTGTCATTTAAACTCATCCTACTATAAAAAATCCATCTAACAATTCAGTGTCAACTTTATTTTGAATTTTGAAAAAGTTTTTTGTATGAATTTAAAAAAATGGCGTATAAATTTTTTAACAATAAAAAGGAATAGTTTGACTGTTTTTTAACAAAAAAAAAAAAAAAAATATTTCATTTAGAAAATATTCACTCAAATCAACCAGCAACTCAACCAACCTGAATGCAAGTTTGATATTAAAAAGAATCAGTAAGTAATCAGTAATCCAAGTAAAATAATATGTAATATAAATTTTATGAAAATTATGTTCATTATTTAAAATGAAAAAGATTTCATTATTATTATTTTTTGAATAAAGCGACTAACAGAGTGGAATTTTAATGATTTCACAAGTATTACTTTCTCTTACTCATGTAATTTATCCTTTGAAATTTGAATATATATTTAAACCATTTAATTAATACGTATATTGAATCGATATTGTCTTTTAAATGTTAGTTTCTTTTAGATTTCAATTTTTATATTCAATTGCTGATTTTTATATTTTACTTTCACTTTAACTACACTGGTGGACAAAATTAAGAGATGGAAAACATTTTTCCTCATTTCTCCTAAAAAAAACACACACACACACACACAAAACTGGCATAGTTAGGTGCCATTTACTATCAATGTGGCATGGGTAGTACTGAGATAAGTTTACGTACTCGTCTGGGCAGCCCTACACTAGCAGAAGGTATAAAAGTCTGCATCCAGTTGCTCAACTAATTCTTCTCTGCAATAAAGTAGTGATTTTTATTGCCTTTCTTGAATAATCTTGTTTTTTGCTTAATTTTAGGTGAAATGAGTACATATCATTGCTTAGACAAAGGTATGAGATAAAGAATCGCTGGTATACTTGAGGCAGGGTAGTCCCAAGCTCAGGTTGGAAGAGAACAGGCTGTAGCACCGTCATTTCTAATTTGTGGAAATAGTTTAAAAACAGTAGGACAGTGCCCAGAAGACCAGGACAAGGTCACTCGAGAGCCACAACAGCCAATTATGACCAGTATTTGGTACTTTCAGTCAAGTACCAGAGGACATCTACAGCTACACAACTCCCTTGTGACCTTGCTGTTGTCACATTAACATCAGTTTCTAAGAAGACAGTTGCCAAAAGTTTCCATGAGAGAGGACTGTATTCCAGAAAGCCAGCTATTTGCATCCCACTCACTCCCCCTCTAGCAGATTTTTCTTTTAGTCTGCAGATTATTTCCAAAACAGAATTGTGCAGAGAATCCAAGTCCCCCGATTTTGTCAGGAAAGATAGTGATTTTCAATTTTTCTCCATTCACAGCATAAATGTCAATATTCATTTTAAACACATTTTATTAGATTCTAGAACCTATAAAGAAATAGAATTAGTCAAGAATCTATTGAGGGATCTATCTAAAAATTATGCGAGGGATAAATGTCAATATTCTTTTTAAACTTATTTAATTAGATTCCAGAACCAGCAGAACCTATAAAGAAGTAGAATTGTACAATATCTCTCATTCATATAATTCTTTGTCCCTCCCCCCTTCCTTTACCATATGTCTAACGATTGGTGATAAAACTTCCTGCAGAAATCTTGTGATATCTGGCCTTTCTCTAAATGCAGTATAAATGTCAATATTCTTTTTAAACTTGCTTTATTAAATTTTAGAATTGTTCAATATCACACTCAACTCATTAATTTTTTATACTGCTTCTTTGAATATATACAAGATTTTGCATCAGTTTCAAAATTTGATGATATTTTGATATTCACATATTTCCATTTGAGAACCAGTATTTTTGTAAATGGATCGCTAGTACTATAGAAGAAGAAGTTAGATATGAAAGTACTACATATAAAATGAAGGCTTTATACAAAAAGTGGAACTGTTGGAGAAAATACCTGTGTTTATTAAGTTGCTTACATAAATGTGCAGTTTCAATTCCAGTGTCAGAAGTTTTCTGTGAAAATTGGGGTTCAGAAATTGAGAAAATAAGCAAAATGCAATTAAAATATACAGATGGCAATGACGAATAAATTGTTACTGTTGGTAATCGAAAGTTTATACTTCTTAATGTCCCTTCATCTGGTTACACAGGAACCAGAAAATTTTAGATTAATTTCACTATTTAGCATCTTGTACTACAAACATTTTACTAGAATCAGTGCGAACAAAGTTATGGACAAAAATATTTCTTGATATGAAGGATAATGGTTAATGCCAACTCTTTATCTAGCTCATGCGCGTAGCCAGGGGGGGGTGCCCTGGGTGCCCGGGCACCTCCCCGCTCACGCACACACATTCAGTATATTTAACAAAAACATGTTGAAAACAGAAAAAAAAAGATTTGATGGTTTAAAAAAAATTGTTATTACCAATACCAAAGATTCTACGCAAAGACACTTCTTAAACATGGTGGTAAAATATATTTAAAAGAATAATCTAAATTGTTCATAAATCCAAATTTACTTGCGCATTTCTTACAAAAATTTGCAAAATAATTCTTGGTAAACAAAAAAAAAAAAAAAAAAAAAAAAAAATGAAATAGTAGTTTGTTTTTTCTTCAAGGAAAAGCAGGAAAAGAGGCGATAAAATTATTTAGTTTATTTAAACTTGTGGCCTTAACAGAGAGTCAAGTTTTTTGTCATTTCTTTTAATAAGCATAACTTTCTCTTACCCATACATGTTGGAGAATGTAATGTTTTACGGTCCAATTTTTGAATATGAAATAGTTTTAATATATGTCTTGAGTTCCGCTCACTTGTATAACCAGGTACTTGTGGTTAGTCTGCGCGGGCATAACTCAAAAACAGATATTGGCAGTAAGTCTAAAAATAGTATTCAATTTATATCCTATGATCCGTATGCTATGTCATGCAAACAGTTCAAATACGTTATTGTTTAAGTACAAAATTTCTAGTTTGTACATATTAACAACATTTTTAAAGTGAACTAAACATAATGAAACTAACATATTTTATTGATACAAAATAATTTTCGTATAAAAGATTGTAAGAAAAGTTAGGTTCGATTAAAAGCATTCATACCAAATTATACTACATCCAGTAAAAACGTTTAAAAATGATAATTACTTTCCCTTACCATGAGTTACAGAAAGTATTATTTACAGGGTCGAATTTTCTAAACTAATTAATTGAGATAATTTCAGGTTTTGAAGTTCTTTGAATACAAAAATAATATTTTAGTAATTGTTAACTTGAATGCATGTCTGGTAGGTATCATAATAACTTAGCGGGTAAATTTTTTCCGATTACACTAGTCTGCGAAATCGTACTTTTCAATTTTTTATGTACGGCGTTGGGTGTCTCTAATGTGTTTTGATAATCAGAATTCAGAAATGATTATTTTTTTTTTCCTAACACGTAAGAAATTTTCACAAAGTAAGGATGAAAATCGGAAGAATTCGTCTAGAAGTTATAACAAATTCGAAACAATTTATCTAAAAAATGCATTGAAATAGGCTATTATTTACACATTTTTTTTTTAATGTGTTTCTTCACATCGAATCTCCCTTTAGAGCATTTTACCCTGTGCAAGGCTTGAGGGTCTTGTGTGTGGAGGGGGGGGGGGGGGAATTCTCTATGCAACATGCAACAATATTCTGCTAACATGTTAAAAATGTATCGTTTTTGATACCTGCTTTCCATTTCTTTGATGTCTTGATGAAAAAGCTCTACTTGTTCTTCACTCTCACATCACCCAAATTTTATGGGAAATAATTTAGTTGGGAGTCGAAAAAAAAATGGAGCTTTAAGCTCAAACAATTCCTTTTTTTTTTTTTTCTTTTTTCGAAAATTGTACATTAGGGAAATTTTTAAATATGTTTTCCTTAAACAAAATTTAAAAACATATCAGAAAAACATATCAACCTGAAGAAAAAAAATTCTTCGTCGGCCTGTCTTATTTGCTATTTTTAAAAAAAGACAATACTGGAAAGTTTGAATTAGTATTGTAAATCATATCATAAGCAGACTTTTCTTGAAAAATTTACTGTGAGTGAAAGTTCTTTGAATCATTTTAAAAATATTTTTAATTTAAGTCTTAAATGTTTTAAGGAGGCAGGTAGAGTAATCAAACATGCAATAGACATGCTTCCCCTTCAGAAAAATACATGCCAAATAAAATTGTTTCTATAACAATTTTCATTTTAAAAACACCTCAGAAATGGTCGATCAAGTATACAATAACTATTATGCTACAATAATATACTATTTTGTGACTAAATGCCACATTTTATTTATTAATTATTATTATTTTTTTTTTTTTACCTTATTTAAAAGCTGTCACTCAAATTTAATAATAATAAAACATTTTATTATCGTTTGCGTTACTTTGAACTTTGACAAACGATTTATTGCTAAAAATAACTTATGTATTTATGAACAGACGATTTTGTATTTGTAATTAATAAAGAAAGAAAATTATTAAAAATTAGGCTACAGTGTAAATATTTTTTCGGGTTCCTTCTTCACATGCGATTTTATAAAACAATTTCCTCTTTCCTGAAAATCCTGGATCTGGAGAAGGTGGTGTATAATTTTATTAAAGCTGTATTGAATGACTAAAGAAACGAAAAACAGTTCTGAAATCATGTGCAAAAATGTGAAGGACTTGATAATTATTCCAACCAAAGAAAAAGAGAGAGTTTGAAGAGGAAGCTCAAGACAACACAGAAAATACAAACATCAAAGAAAGGTATGCGCAAAATATGCTCCCTTATTTAGTAATTTAATTTTTTAAATAGCAAAGGCGTTTATTTGTGTGGGTAGAAAATTTCCGACATTACGTCATAATGTTTTTTCGTGCTATTTTATTAATGAATGTTTCTGGATTCGATTATGTATGTAATTTTGAATTGTGGTGGTTGCTAGACAATATTTTCGGCTGATGGCCAGTGCACGGTCGGATAGTGAGACACCCCCCTAGCTTTTTATCTTTTCTCCATTTTGATACCTTTACTTTGAGGGGATTTTCAGTGCAATTTTATTGGTATGTGTCCCTTTTAATGTTTTCATTCTACTTTATGCAATTTTTCATGGAATTCTTATGTACAGTGGTAATTCGTAAATGTATTTGGCTAATGGTCAGCACTTGGTCAGGTCTGTGGCGTGTTTCGACACTTTCCCCGATTCGATACATTTATTTAATGCTGATTTTACTTTTTGCGACTTTTACACACATCACATTTTTATATTATGGTACACACAACAGTTTATTACAATCTTATTAATAAGTATCACTTTAATTTTATAGCGATCACAGTACCCGTTTGTAGTATTCTATTTGAAACTAACATCACAATTACAACAATGTCTTAAAATATAGAAAATAAATGTTATTCATGAATATGGGAACGAATAAAATAATAATTTTAAAAAAGTAGCAACAAGATTGTATTAATTTAATATATATATAAATATATTTAATTAATATATGTATATATATATATATATATGTTCATAATTTGAAACTGCTAAAATAAAAGAAATGAAATGAGATTATAAATAAAGTAAACCTATCATTATAATTCTAATTTATCACTTTGTGTGCGCAGTTTAAGTTCCGTAGTTTAGTTTTTAGCTTTTCGTTTATAACTCAAGGCTTAAGATTTTTATTTGACCTTTTAACGTTCATTGGTTTCGTATTGAAACCAAATATTTGACACAATTTAATATTTTTTATGCAACATTCTTTCCTTGTTTTAATCAATTTTCAAACTTCTGTTCCTTTTCTGTTAGACGGATAGCGGCATTACTCTGAAAGTCTAGACTTTATCAAATGATATTTCAAAGGAAGCCAAATGCACCGATTTACGTTACCAAAACTCCAGTCTGCATTTAACATTTTTTTTTACATTGGCATTTTTAACGTTGTGTAATTATTGACATTTCTGTTCTGCGTCTAGTTATTTATTCTAAGAGGAAGTTACTTAATTTATATGATAAAACGTACATGTGTTAACTTGTGTAACTTTTATACATGTGTTAAAACGCATACATGCATACATATGCGCACTATGTTCATAATGTATTCATATTGTAACTTTTAGTTTAAAATTTGGGCACCCCCCCGCTCGGAAAGCTGGCTACGCCTATGTAGCTATATGTAATTAAAATAGTATTATAATTACAATGCATTGATCATATCTAACAGATTAATAACATTAGATAAATGGAAACTTGTGATAAAAATATGTTTAATAATCCAGTTTTTTTTTTTTTTTTTTTTTTTTTTTTTTTACTTATTGTGAAATTATTATGCAGATTATTTTCTAATGCCTCAATAGCTGCCGCAGACTGACATAAAAAATTCTGCTACTGGGTTCACTCCCTTCCACAAAAGATAGTGTTTATACATACAAAACCAACATTGGGCACAGCTTCAATGGGATAATGTTCTCTTTATGAATGAGTCTTGATTAAGTCTACAGCCTGATCCTTGATGAGTCTTCATATGGAGAAAACACAGGAATTGATACCATCCCAGCAACATCAAGGAAAGGGACACATACTGTGGTGGGGGAGTGATGTTCTGGGCAGAGATCAAGCAAAATATCTGCATACCACTCCATGTGTTTGACACTGGTTCTGTGAACGTTCAAAGGTACGGGCAGGAGATCCTAGAGCACTATGTGCAACTTTTCAGGGGTGCTGTTGGCTCTCAGTTCATTTTTATGAACGACTATGCAAGACCACATAGGGCCCGGTTGGTTGATGACTATCTGGAGAGAAAAATATTCACCGAATGGATTTTCCAGCCGAATCTCCTGACATTAATCCTATTGAACATGCTTAGGATGCTCTTGTGAGGGATATTGCAACACACCAACGCCAGTCTAGAATCATTCAAGATTTAAAAACTGCTCTGGAGGAAGAGTGGGTGTGAATTCCACATGCACTCTTGAACTCACTTGTTAACAGCATAGCTACTCATTGTGTATGTTGTGAGTCTGTCAGAGGCGACCACACACCATACTAGCCACCCCAGTGGCAGAAACACTGCGACATGGCGACATAGTCGCGGACACAAAAAAACGGCTTGCGAACAGTTTTTCTCTGCACTGAGAAAAAAAAATTGAGAATACAATTGTTTATACTATATTGTTTTGTAGTAAAATTGTATGTATTCGTGTATTGTTGCACAAGATCACCACTGATGTTAAGCCCCTCACCTCCCCATCAGCTTTCAGGCTTTTTGAGTGTAAGCCATTTTCACCCCTGATTACACGCAAATTTTGCAGACAGATTATGAAATTTTAAAAGCCTTTCGCAGACAGCTTTAAAACTTTCTGTCACTGGGCTAGCCACATTTTCACTGTCAATTTTCAACTCCTGAAGTTTGGACATTTTGGGCTCTTGGCTATTACTCATGCTAATGGATGGTATTTATTTTGTACACGTTATTGTCCTATAATAAACTATATCCATACCTAATTTCATTTATTTCTCTCCAGTATTTCTCGCGGTATTTGGGAAAATGTTTTCCATCTCTTAATTTTGTCCACCAGTGTACATTTAAAATAAATGCTGATGGATCTGCATTTTTCCTCATTCTATTTATTATTAATTTTATTTATTAATTCATATACATAATTTTGTTTTAAATATGTTTTTAATATTTAAATTACTTAACTAATATAATCTGTACATGAATTTTTACATTAACATTGCAAATTTGTACTCTAATATGAAGAGAAATGTATGTAAATAAAACAATGATCTATAATCCGTAAAATTCTATTACTTGCAAAGCCTTGGTCCCAACTATTGTGAATTTCACAGAGTTGACTGTATTTAATTGTATAAATGTTTATTTATTTATTGTTATTTTTAGTATACAACATAATTTATCACCACAAAAAAGGCCAAAGAAGACAGCAGAGAATTGAGAAACTGCTGTAAATAAGCTGAAAATCAACCAAAAAAGGACTAAATAATAATTATTATTATTATTAATATATACATATATATATAAATAATATATAACGTAATAAAATTTAATCTTAAAATTTAGCAATTAATAGAACTAAAACAATAACAGCACACTAAAATATAGAACTGAATTTAACATAGAGGAAAGAATGACACAAAAAGTTGCGATATAGATAAGGAACCAATGAGTTACCATATTAACTAAAAATACTTACGCCGACCTGAAGGATAATAAAAAGGACCATTAACCTTGTGAAAGAGAAAAAAGATAATAAACCACATAATCAATTGGATATAAATGCTTAAAATTAGAAGTATACTTATCAAGGGGCGCATACTTCATAAAGCAGAGAAAGCTGCAATGATTTCGTAAAACGATATTGCTAATCATAGCAATTTATATCATCTCACGCCCCGATCAATGCAGCAAAAAACCCATAAAGAATGAGAAAAAAGTGAAAAATTAAATTAAAACAAAGGATAAATAAATATTAATTAAAATCTTAAAGGAAACCAAATTAATAACATGAAATAAGCAGAGTAACCACATGGAAAACAGTTAACACAAACTGGAAAAATGGTTGACGCCAAAACCTAAATTGAAGTTAAAATAATAGCTCGACAGATATCGATTAATCGAAAATACTTCAGAACAATTACATTAAAGATAAAATACACAGAGTAAATATTAAATGATAATGTTAAAATTAATACTAGTAGAGTTAAATTAAAACGTACCAAAAATCTTAATAATTAAATCGTTTAAGATAAGGACTGAAGAATGAAGGTTAAAGACTACTAAGTACAAGCGCCATCTTTCGGTTAGCTATAATAACATTAAGTCAGTTATATAAGATGTATTGACTGAAAGATTAAGATAATTTAGAAGTATTAACAGCAAGATTAAGATAATTTTTAAGATTTTTATTTAAGATGTATTGACTGAAAGATTAAGATAATTTAGAAGTATTAACAGCAAGATTAAGATAATTTTTAAGATTTTATTTTGAAGTCAAATTATTAAGTGTTAAGTTTTAAGAAGACATAATTACAAGCAATAATGCCAAAGAGCACAACTATAAGGATAAGCATTATAATGCGGTCATCATAAATTAAAATTAAAATTTAAAATTTAAAAGATTTTTTTTTTTATTAATATTTATAAGATTTTATTTTTGTTATGAAAATAGATGGATTGTTCAAACGTAACAAGGGAAGCCTCAAGTAACCAGAAGCACATTGTAAAATTTAATGATAAAAGAGTTCAAAATACATAGTATCAACCAGAAAAAATAAAAGAGTTCAAAATACATAGAATCAACCAGAAAAAATAAGAATGTAACTTACAGCAATCCCCCCACTTTTTTCTTTTTTTTAATAAATTTTATTCAGCATCAAACCCTCCCAGCCAACCAGCCAAACAACACCACCCTTCCTCCTTAATCAAACTTCTGCCCACCCATCCACCTGATTTTTTTTTTTTTTAAATTTTTTAATTAAACCTTAGTTTTTTTTTTTTTTTTTTTTTTTGTGTGTGTGTTAGACAGAGACCCTTTTTGATAAACAAGTGAATAAATAAATTTTTTAGGATAACCCATTTTTGTAGCAATATTAATTATGTGAGAGATATTTTTGTTTTTAAACCTATCAGAACAAAGATTATGTATACGAAAGAGGTGATTGAGAATAAAATTTCTGTAGACAGAGATATGAAGACAAGAGGTAAATTGTGTAAATAAATTTACTTTGAAACTAAAATCTTGTCTTTTGTCATACATATCGGTATAAATTTTACTACCATCAAGTTTAAGTTTTAAATCTAAGAAACTAATACAGTTATTGTTGAGATGATTATAAGTTAAGGTAAGGTGAGATTAACTCAATAGTAGATTTACTGTTAAGGACAGGTGATGATAACTTTTTTGAGTCTGAGCGATGTTGATTAATTCTATGTAAAGGGGTGGAAGTTTCACCAATATACTGCATTTTACAGATACCACAACTTAATTTGTATATAACATTATAAACCTGACAGAAAGGAACCAATTTTGAATCATTATAAATTTGGGACTGTAAAGCATTAGGGCATGTTTTGCAACGAGAAGAATCACACTTTCTAAATTTAAGATTGGAAGGAGGAGAGTATAGGTAGCTTGATGTCGATCCAGGAATATCCCTATAAATATTCCTGTACCGGGCACAATACTGAGGGAAACCAAAGCATTTCTTGCCAGGCACTACTAATTTACTGAGAACATTCATAATAAAAGAGTGATTTTATATAAAATAAGTAAATCAATTTTAATTTGCAAGTATTATATATTAAAACTATCATTGAGAAAATAAATAAATAAAATTCTTGAATAAGTAGAGAGATAATAAAATTGAAAAATCATGAATAATAAAGCTTGAAACATAGACTTCAACCTATACATATCCACCAACATATTGAGTGTGTGTGCGTGCGTGTTTTAGCTGTCTTTTAAATTCTACAGTTTTAGAACTGGCATTATCATCATGCTGAATTTGGTATCGATGCATGCAACCTTTTCTAATTTAGCCCTCAGCACATGCACATGAACCATTTTATAAGATGTAAAAATCAAAGAATCTTACCATATTGACCACACAATTCACATGGCTTAGGTTGATTAGGCTTAAATTCTTCTCTGATGATTGTGAAATTTGGCTCGTGTGTAGCTAAACCTTTACAAAATAATCTTTTATTAGTATAAATAATTACAATATTCATGAATGTTTATAGAAATATTTTAAATGAAAAAGAAATCAAATATAAACTGAAAACTACAGCAGACACTTTATGTATCACCCAAGTTATACCAAATACTGTTTTTTTATTTTATTTTATTTTTTATTTTTTAGTACAACAGGTCATACTATTTCTTCCAAACAACTCGTCACCAATTTTCATCTATCACCTTGAATGAACGTGCAAACATTTTTGTTTTTATATAAATATATAAAACTCAAAGTTTGTCAGTGTATCTGTATAGAATTATAATCCGGATTATTAGATTTCATGAAAATTTGGTACATTTATTAATCAGGATAAAATCGAACTAAAGCTGTATTTTTTTGTTCAGTTGGATAATTGGTTCAAAAGACATCAAATAAAAACCCCATTTTAACTTTAAAATTACTGAAAAAAAAAAAAAAAAAAAGAACTGATGCTGAAAATAAATGAATTTATTTTTTTTATGTTGAAAAAATAAATGTTCGAATTTTTTTTTTTTTTTAAATAATTAAAATAAAATTGAGAAAATTGTGCTGAAGAAATGGAACAGTTTCAGTACAGAGCCTCTTGGCAAAACTTGAAATTTACCACTGAAGTAGCTCAGACTTTTCTTGCCAAGATCTTCACTTACACAAATGCGATAGTCATTTTAATTCATCGCCAAATTGACAACAAAATTTTAAAGCTGACAAATGGCTTGTATGCTAAAGCTATACTAAAGAAATTTTTAGAAATGAATATAGTAACTGATGCTAGGGTATGAAACATAATTATGACATACCTTTATACAGAATAATAGATTAAAATAAATCCGGTTGTACTACTAATTTAAATTCTGCTTTCGGCAAAATGTTTTATTAATTACTTAGAAAGCAAAAATAGGCTTGAGGTTTTTATTTATTTGTTTAATTTTTATGAGTATGTTATTAAAAGAAAATAATTTCAAAGATTCTGATCAACAAATATGTATATTTGTTGATCATCAGAATTCTGTTGATTCCATTCTTTGTTTCACAGAATTTTAATGCAATTTTTGAAAAAATATGTTAATATTAACAGTGTTAAAGTTGTTAATATTAAACAATTTTCACCTATTTTAAATTCAAATTACTTTTCAACAGCTCATATTTATAAATTAGCAATGGAAATATTTACATAATTAAAGGGAGAAAATGAAAAATTACTATAGAGTAGAAAAAAAGTAACTTAAATAAAAACTTACCTAACATAATTAAGTCAGCTGAAAAGAAAAGAAAAAGATTTAAAATCACATAAAATGAAAAAATGAGTAATAATCTCAATAATTTCTATTTATAAAATAAATACATGTGAATCAATAAAAATAAATCAGAACTGCTACTCAACCCCAAATATAAATTGCTCTGGAGGGGGGGAAAGTGAGTGTCGAGGGTGTAATAAGTTTGAAACCCTTATCTGTATGTCTGTCATGGAACTATATCTTACAAAGCCCCCTGCCTCAACTCAGCCTTAAAGTTGGCTTTCCGCTACATTCCTATTCCGGAAGACCGCAGGGTCTTTCCTTCTCCCTCAGCAGTGGGATGATTCGTTCTTGAAGGTCACGTACGATCAATGAGAGGTGTGTTTCTGTTGGGAGCGTTTTTAAATTGGGAAGTCAATTGGACTCTACGGTTGATATACGTGATTGATGTTTCGTCACTTTTCGAAGTTAGAAGTAAGTTTTGTTTTCTGCCATCGCCTATGATCGAAGCCAGAACACCATGTAGTTCATAAAGGCTTCAATCTCTTGGCTTTAGGCCAATGGACATTTTGCCAGCCTTGCCTAGTTGATGAAACTTTTTATATTAATTGCTTGAGATTATTTAATGAAAATCTAAATTCTTCGATCCTTATATTCATTACCATCCGGAATTTTCAAAATGGCGATAACCGAATGCCAATTTCATTATTCAGTTCCTCTTATTGAAAATCCATTTTAATCTGTGCAACTATGCACTGAATTTAATGAATCTTTTATTTTCTGGATAAGCAAGAATCAACAGATGTACTATTATATTTATGTTAAATATTATTAAACATTTCATCTGTATTTTTAACAGTTTGTAAGAGTGACAGCTGAACGATCTTGCAATTTGATTGATGTTCAATAAATATAAAGAGAAGAGAAATAACTGTCTGTTATATGACTCTTGCATGATTTTCAAGATATTTGCTTAAAGCTTCCTTTTTAGCTTCAGTTCTTTATTTCAGCTGCAGATCATGTGCCTTTATTTAGAATCATACTTATGACCAGGGATCTATCCAGAGGCAAACCTGGGTCCGTTAAAGGATCCTTCACAAAATTATTTATCCAAAAACAGGACCCTTCACAAAATTATTTATCCTAAAACAGGACCCTCCACAAAATTATTTATTCTAAAACAGGACCCTTCACAAAATTTTTTTATCCAAAAAAAAGGACCCTTCGCAAAATTTTTCTCCTTAAAAACAGACATTTGATAAATCTGTTTCATTTTCAAAACTTATCTTCAATGGAATGAACAGACTGCCTGAATAATCGTATGTGTTTTGTTGTATTTATCCTAAAAAGCTGATATTGAATTTCTAATCTATAAAGGGCTTCTATGCATATGTGTGAGTTTAGTTCTATAAAACTGAAATGTCATTCTCTAAAATGAAACCTTAATTGTAATTTTATTTTTAAAAATCACATTTTTCACAGTTTCACAAAAAGAGGACCCTAGCCAAAATGTTCGGAAGAAGTTTATTTTCACACTAAATTTAGATTCACAAAATTATGTGTAGAATTTTTCACAATTTCACAAAAACCGGACCCTGTGTGAAAAGTCTGGACAGATCCCTGATGAACATCAAAGAGCTATTATTGTTATTGGGGCCACATTATTAAAGTCAATTACTAACACCTTTAATTAAATTTAATAAATATTAACGCCACAATTATTATTATTATTTTCAAATTATGCACTCTGAAGCCTAATTTTTGAATTTTTAATTCGATTTTAAAAATTAATTCAAATGTGACTTTTCAAGCTCATCTTTGTACTACCTCCAGTCTGGTGTTCCACATGTGACAGTTATGCAGTTTATGAAGTGGAATTAAAAAATATACACATAGACTTCTTTTTTTAATCGTAAATTTTCAACTGATTAAAATGAAATTTGGCTATGAATAGTGATGAGTTCCCAGATGAAAAATATTTTAATTTGGCAGGTAATTACTCTTAATATTAGTTTAAAACTGAAAAATACTTCTTTTAAATACCCAGCTGTTCCTGCCATCTGCAACTCAGTGTTTTATCAAAACCACAGGTTGTATCATAGTCACTTTATTTATGAAATAGGAGTGTAAAATATATTTTTTTTTTTAACATAATTTTTCATTTGATTTTAACAGCAATAAAAAACTGGCAATGAATAAGGGTTAAGAGTTCACAATAAAAATAATAATAATTAATTTGGTCATTAATTATTCCTAATATTAATAATATTAAATTTTAAAATGTAATGTAACCCATTCTCAAAGAGAAAACTAAAATCAGATTTACGTTTTTTTCAAAATTTTAGAAATTTTATTAAATTTATGATACCTGCATGGGTTATAAGAATGAAGTAATTTCATTGAAAATCACAAATTTTTGAAAATTAAATATTAAACTTTTTTTTCTTAAAACAAATATTACAATTATTGCCGAAACTGTGCCTATCAGCTGAAAAAGAAGTTACTTAAATTACATAAAGTAGATAGCAACGCAACAATTTCTAAAAACTGTCACTTAAACAACTTAATAGCTAGAATCTAGTAAAGGATGCAAGAAGGCATTAAAGAAAAAAAACCTCTAATTAGAAATTAATTTCCCGAAAATAAATCAAAAAGCATTTTTTGCTTTTTAAAAAGTAAAAAAAATAATTATAATAATAATAATAATAATAATAAATAAAATCCTAGAAATATCTCTGGTATATCTGACAGTTATAAATCAAAAATCTTAACCAATGTCTGATCATTAAGAAAATACACGAATATAATATTGTAATGATTCTAATATAATAACTATTGAAAAAGAAAAGAGAAAAATATACCATCAGCTCCACATAGACAATGTCTAGTATTTGCATCATGATCTGGATTAGCTGAAAAATAATAAATAAAACAAATTTAAAAACTGGCATAAAAAAGGTATACAGCACTGAAAAAATATTAAACATATATAAAGGGTTTTCCAGTATGGATGATACAATTTTAAATGGTTAGAATGCCAACACTGCATATTATTTTTTGACATTTCTTGCGTCATTTGTATTTGGTACGCTATGCCATTTAATCATGCAAAGATACACACTTGAACAACACTTCAAAATTATTAAATTGTTTTATCAAAATCAGTGTTCATATGTGAATACTGAGAAAAATTTGAGAATTCATGGACAACATTATTTAGTTAATCGACTTGATCAATTGTGATTTTTTTTCTTTGGGGATATGTAGTCACAAGTTTATGCTGATAATCCAATAACAATTGAGCAATTAAAAACCCACATTGAATGTGTTATTCATGAAATAACACCAAATTTATGTGAAAGAGTAATGAAAAATTGGGTTGACAGAATGTGGTATGTACAGAGAAGTTGTGGTGCTCACATGAACAATATTATTTTCATACTTAATGGCATAATGGAAGCTTTCAAATAAAAAAAGAAATTTTTGTGTCTCACTAAATAATTTTTGTGTTTTTTTTTTTTTTTTTTTTAATTGTATCACTCTTAATGGAAAACCCTTTATATATATATCAGGTTTAAGCTAATTATACATACAAATAAATAGGATTTAAAATTAATAAATTGTATTTCTTAATTTTAAGAATTCATTCTTTGTATTTATTAGTATGATAAGGAACAAAAGAGTATAGAATTCTGTGATTCGTTTGTTTTGCAGGTTGTTAATTCATAAATATGGTTTCTTGAAATTTGCGTATTTCATCCACTGATAATAAAAAAAAAAAAAAAAAAATTCATTTTTCTGAATTTCTCAAAGAAAATTTTAATCTTATGGATCATTGATGTTTCAGTGATCTTGTATCTGTTGCTTGGCTTCTACTATGCTTAATAGATCATCAACTTCTCAAAGAATTTTTAATCTTATTGGTCACTGGTGTTTCAGTGATCTTGTACCTGTTGCTTGGCTTCTACTATGCTTAATAGATCATCATTATATATATATATATATATATATATATATATATATATATATATATATATTAGTATCTAATTTAGAATTAACTGCACTATTCTTTAAACAAAAAGTTCATCAAAAATAAGCTTTGAATTAAGACCAAAACAGAAATGTTCATAAAATAACAAGTTTAATTAAATCATCATTGGTAGATAAATATATATATAAAAGAATTAAGTATTATATGAACACAGAATTAAAAAAAAAAAAAAAAAAATTAAAAAGCATTCTAAAATAAAATTTTATTTTATAATCAACCACACTGTAACATGTTAAATTAAACTTTGAAATTAGAATAAAAACATGACAAAGAAAAATATCATAAATATGATAGGATTTCTAAAAAGGGTTTAATACCAAATTTCAAGAAAATCATTAGAGCAGTTTTCGAGACACCAACTTTTGGCTCCACATCTAATTTTCACCAAAACTTAGCAAACTCATCTGTTCACAGAAAACTAATTACATATGGAAGGATATCAAAAAAGCAGAGCGAGTTTGAAAACAAGTTGTAGAGTCATTTTTTAAAGAAATTAACTTTCAAGACTTGAAATTGACTACTCATACAGGACACCTATCAAGTTTCTTGAACTAACCAACTAATACATACAAAAGAACAACTAACAGGGTGTTTACATAACAACTTTGAAGATAATCGTTAGAGAAGTATTTGCGATACAAACTTATACTCGACCAGTCTAAATTCTGAAGTTTCACCATCCATCTTTATTCGTTTTGGAGATATTATGGTCAGAACATTCCCCTTACATACAAACTGAGCAAGTGCCAAAAAACAAGTTTTTAGACTCAGGAGTCCTCAAAACGTGTAAATCAGGTAAAAACTCAATATCAAAATGTTGACTGAATATAATATTTCCATTACTATCGTAGTCAGGTGATGGAAGTTGAAAAAACATTAAAAATACAAATACACAGAATACATCATTGGCTTCCTTGATGCCTAAAATGCAAAGCTACCATATTATTATTATTATTTTCTTTTTTTTAAGTTCTTTCTGATTTACAAAGTTTTCTTTTATCACTTATTTATTAAAATACATGTAATGTTGATAGCTTGGTGATAAATGTGTAGACAATTTTTAACAAAATCCCAAAGATAATGATAGTAAAATTTTTATTATTTTACTAACAAACCCATGTGAAATTTTCACATTGTATTTCTTTTCTTATTTACCTTTAAAATTTTAAACACATAAATATTATATGAATTTCACCACTTAATCAAAATTTTAATTCATCATTCGCCAAATTATTGTTAGAACCAAATTAATATTGTGCAACAGTGAAACTAAAAATGATACAAAGAAAGATTTCAAAATAAAATTTATAATTGATGACCCAGTTTTTATACTGGGCAAGGCAGTACTGTTTTAATATAGCACCCCCATAAACAACGTTTTAATTTAAACTTTCCCATTGAAATTTCCACCAATCAGGATGTATGCAACAACAGCAGCGCAGTAGCCCCAGACAGTGCATGGCGCCACCTATTGGCAAAGCAAGCTCAAGACCACTCCAACTCAAGTCTTTCACACAGAAGGTTGTCATTCTGAAGAGGACCGGGTACCCGGTTGAAAAATTTAAACGACACACAAAGTAATGTTTAGGTTTTTTATCTAATGTTTTTAAGTGACTTTTAAATTTTTGTCGTCATGTTGGAGATGACTTTTTATTTATTTATTTATTTATTTTAATTAAAAAAAAAAAAATCCTACTTTGATTATACTTTTTATTATCTGTTTATTAGTCAATTTATGATAATAGATCCTGTTCTGTATACATCTTCAAAGTATTGCTACATTTAAAATGAGGCTTAGCTTGTAAAGATTCTTAAGATTCAATTTTTAAAAATACATCTTTCCATAAAATACTTTTATCAGACAAATGTTGCCATTTTTTCTTATTAGATCATTGAGCTGAATCCGCATGCATAAATATTGTCCGTTTATAGATATTATTTTTTATCCTCACGTATTTTATTAATTACATCACTATTGTATCGTTTCCACAAAATTTAATTGTAACTGGACCACGTTAGAGAAATATGATATAGATATTTAGAAGAGCTATCAAGAATAAATAAATTTATATCCATTAGAGCAAATTTTATTTTTGTATTATAAGAAAAATAGTCATATTAGAACAATAAATACAACGACTGAAAAAAAAATCTTTCTGTTACTTAACAGCCCTCTTCACTTACCGTCGCCAGAAGTCCGAGCCAATGTTATTCTATGGGGAAATTTTCTTTACAAATAACTTATTAACTAATACATATTTTTAAATTCTGCTTTCACATGCAGAAAATTCCAAGCTGTTAAATTGACGGACCTTTTCTAAAAATGTATTTTTTTAATTTTTAATATTTTATTTTGAAATTGCAAAATGAAATAATTTCACATATTGAAATTTGTATTTTGCAGCTTCAAAATAAAGTATAAAAAATTAAAAAAATTATTTTTTTTTAAACGGTCCGTCAATTTAACAGCTAGGAATTTTCAGAATGTGAAAACAGAATTTAAAAATATGTATTAGTTAATAAGTTATTTGTAAAGAAAAATTTCCCATAGAATAACATTAGTTTCGGCTTCCGGCGGCGGTGAGTAAAGAGGGCCCTTAAGCAGGCGATAAGTTACAAATTAGGAAAATTAGCATCACTGTATCTATTCCACAAGAAAATAAAAGATGATTTGAGCAGAGGTACAAAATAAAAACTGAGCTGTTAAATATATATACTAACATCTTTGTCGTCTGATAAAATCCATAATTTTGTGTTCTCCCTCTCCTGGAACATTTGCATCTGAGAGTATAACAGTAATGTTTCTCCAACCAGGATCATTATTTAGTCTATCATGAATGTAAAAATGGAGGCACTTGGCAAGCCTGGCCATAAATGGAGTACCCTAAAATAAATAATACAAATAAGAGTTACAGTATTAAAATAAATATCCAAGATTTTGAAGCAAAAATTAATAGGTTTATTTTATTTACATAAAAAATTCTGAAGATGCTAAGGCATTTAATACAAGAAATTTACACAGAAATATGATTTTTTACTTTTAAAATTTTTCATAATTTACATGTTTTCAAATTATACATAAAAAAGAAGACTAAAACAATTACCAAAACACATTCTAAATATTTGATGATATTGTTCATGAATTTGCTCTGAGTATTACATTGATTTTATTATTATTATTGTATAATTTTAGATATTCTAGTATAATTTTAAACATTATAAATTTTGAACAACACTAAAACCTTCCTCTCTCCCCAAAGTCAGTCTACAAAGAATTTTACATCATTGCATACAAAACATAAAAAGGTGGTCATTGAAAAATAATTTCTTATGACAGAAAAAATTTACTATGCACATAAATAAAATCATTTTCATAATATGCAATCTACTGATATATTATAAACATATTACTGATATATGTTTGTAAAATAAACTTACTGGTGTTATACAATTGCTGTCAAAATGTTCCTCCTTAGGTTTTTCTGGTGGCAACTCTGCACCTTTTTTAGCCAGTTCTTCCCTTAAACGAGATATAAGTTCAACTTTCTCGACAGTTTCCTTAGATGCACGAAATCGTCTGGATCTTTGCTGATTCATTTTAGCTCTAGGTGCCTGAAAAAAAAAAAAAAAAAAAACATAAACAAATAAATAAAATAAAATAAAACAATATTAACATTACTGAACTGAAAAGTCGGAGCATATTACAACATTAAAAATATTAAAGGAGACCATAGATGCCAACCTTGTAGGTCAATTTTCAGTAGTAGACAAGTAAAGTTAAGTTCAAATTAAAAAAAAAAAAATATTTTAAATGTTATACACTCAAAAATGATTTTTTTTTTTTTTTTTTTTTTATACATTAAACTAATAAGTTCTTTTTGTCATTTACTTTTTAAAATTATAAATAAAATTTGACCTTTTTTTAAAAAAAAAGAAAGAAAGAAAATATAAACTCAAAATAATTTATTGATATACTCTAAACAAATTTGGTTATCTTATACATGCAATATTTGTTTACTGTAAACAGACATTTCTTGATCACTAGCTGCGGATGGGAAGGAGGGGGGGGGGGGAAGAGAGTGAAACCATTCTACTCCTTTATAGATTCTAGAACCTAATAAAAGAATTTTAAAATGAATAATGACATTCATATTGCTGATGGAGAAAGACTGGGAAACAAAAAGCTTCTGTAGAGCTTTTAATCGACTATCGCTAGTAGTTGGATATAAGAAAAGAGGGTGGGAGGGGTGAAAAAAATTACTTGAGCAAGAAATATCAAACAATTCTATTTCTTCATAGTTCCTAGAATCTTATAAAGCAAATTTAAAGTGAATATTGACATTTATGTTGTGGATGCAGAATTATTGGGAATCAGAAGGCTTCCATCGTACGTTTGATTGTCGATCGTAAATAGGGTTTCTTTTTTTTTAACGAACGGTATCCGCGACTTTTTTAAAAATGTATAATCCGTAATTTTTATATGTTGTCCGTAAGTCCATAATTACTGCTGTATTTCTGTAAAAACTACGGACAAACCGTAGTAGATGGCATTTCTGGGAGACCTTATTTACTTCAGATGAAAGCTGTAGCTGCTTTCATCTGAAGCAAGTAAGGTCTCCTTTAATATTTTTTATAAAACAATATCACTTTAGAAAATATTTTCATACTAAAATAATAAGAACAAAAAGTTTTGGGTAGTATTGCACTGTACATCAATTATGTAGGGCCGTATTCACCAAACTTCTTTGATCGAGGATTAAACCATGGATCAGCAAATCCGAGAATCAAAGCTAACACTTGATTAAATTCCTACGGTATTCACCATCAGCCGATTAAGTGATCCATTGATTAACTGGAAGAGAAATAAAAGCTTTGTTTTGATTGGCCAAGAACGAAGATAGCTTTTATTCACCGTTCGTTTTCAATTAACTAATCAATCGGATTAGAAGATTAGAAAGGGAAAAAAAAGCAAATTGGCAACACTGATACATGGTTTGCTCTTGTTTACTTTGCTTTTGTTTACTCACAGATTAAGAATCAATTTTACTTTAGAACATTTTAAAAAAGAATAATGACGCAGACGACAACTATTTACGCTACGATTTAAAATTTTGATTGTTATGGATAAGAGAAAAAATTTCTCCGAACTGGAGGCTGAGGCGAAATTAATGCATTATTCTTTTCTGTGGCAGATGACAGCCTATTATCTAACATTCGTATTAGAGATTCCCCGGAATCTTTATTTAATCGATAGTGATATTAAAATGCCACATTATCCTAAGAATCCAAATCATTTACTCTAATTTGATGCACCGTCCTTTTCCTTCTTTCAAATGTTTCCAATAGTTCTAAGCTTTCAATATCATCTAGTGAGAATAGATCGTCAACGTCAGCCATGTTTGTTATTTGTTTACGAAGCTGAGCTGTGGAGTGCGCATGCGTTACGAAAAGATCCGAGAATTATCTCTGTTAATCCTCCGATATTCAAGGATCAAAAACGAAGTGTTAAAGTAGCCGGTGAACTGCGGATTTTTGTTGGAGAATACCGATTTTCGTAAGATCGAGCGATTACCGCTGATCTGAGGTTTAATCCGAGTGTTAAGAAGTTGGTGAATACGGCCCGTAATGACACAGATTTACAACTACAATTCTGTACTGACAAGTATAAAGGATTTAAGTCCATATTCCTGATTTTTCAGGAGACGAAAAATAAAGTTAAACTAACTAAAAACTAATCAGAAGAATCGACTAGGAAAAAGGGATTATGTTGGTTTATACGCTTTATACCATTCAGTGATTGTCAATCTTCATTTAATAAAGGGAAAAAATTGAATTAAATATTTTATACTAAAGATTAATGCTAAATTTCTAACTTGAATCTTTTTTTACCAATGGATTTTCGCAAAGACTAAATGACATGGTTTTAAATCCTTTATACCAATCGACAGAGAATTTTTTTCTGAGTCTGACTATGTACTTAACTCAAAAAAGACATTTTTGGACTTAAATCCTTTATGCTTATCAGTACAGAATTATAACCTTGCTTTTACATTCTTTTAATTTATGTTTTCTTACAAATTACAATTTCTTTTTTAGATCCCTTTATTTTTCGTATGTTTGCAATGAATTTCAGCTTTTACTTTTATGTTAACAAATTTTTGAATTTCCTACCACTTACACTTATATATATACAATGAATACAAAATAAACACATAGTAAAATTTAATAGAAAAATAAAAAATAAAATAAAAATATTTGGAAGATGAATTCAATCAAGGCAGTTACAATATTCTTTATTATCTTCTTGAGTGTAAGTAAACAATCCTACTAAGATTGCAATCAGAAGCTAGTATTTTGACCTCAAAATGACATTAAAAACTGGAAAGCAATGCTACCAGAACAATTTACAAACATACTACTAGAATAACTTTATATACACCCTGCGACAAAAAAAATAGGTATAAAGTCTTTTTTCTTTGATTTTTCATAAAATAACAGTATCTAAATTGTGCTTATCATTTATTATTATCATCAAATAACACTATTCCTGGACTAATTTTTGTTTTAAGACTAATTTAGAAAAATTTTAAGACTAAAATGTTTCTAATTTAAGACTACACACTGCGACAAAAAGATAGGAACAAAGGTTTTTTTTTTTAATTTTTGAATATGATTCAAATATTTAATATGTTTTTGATATGATAATATTTTGTTATGATAATAAATAATCAGCACAATTTAGATAACGTTATTTTATGAAAAATTTAAAAATACCCTTTTTGTTCCTATCTTTTTGTCGCGGAGTGTAGTCTTAAATTAGAAAAAATTTAGTCTTAAAACTTTTCTAAATTCGTCTTAAACAGGGTTGGCAGGTTTTTGACGCATGACAGTTTTTGACGGTTTAAACCACAGTTTAAACTGTCATGTCAAAAACCTCACATTTTACACTTCTTGGTATATTTTAACAATGAAGTAGTCATATTTAGAGAAATAAAAAATTGTAATTTTACAAAAGAGTGTTTAATTTATCTGTCTCTCATGGTTAAAAATAATTCTTAGAAGTGTATTATCAGTTTCCTATGAATGCTAATGATTTCTATTTAAGTACAAAAAAAATTATATTTATATCTTCACAAAAAACAAAAATTCGAATATAGGAATTTGTATATTCTCAGGTAAACTACTTATTGCGTTTTCAGTTATAAAAATTTTACAGTCTTGTTTTTTAAAAAATAAGCTCTACTAAGTATATGCTGATTGATAATTAAAAGGTGACATAAGTATTTTACTCCAATGAATGAAATTATTGTGCTATTAAATACTGCATCATGTTCTTTCATTTTGAGTTATAATGTTGCATGACTAGTTGAACTAAATTTTAATATGAATTACATAATGCAATTTTAAATTAATTATTTTTAATGAAAGGGATGGTGGACAGATCTCTTTCATAAATTACTGCTTTAAAGGTATGAAAATCTGCATTTATATGCATTGAAATATAATATTAAATACATTAAAATTTCGAGTGAAGTCACTCCAGATTTTTTAGTGCTAACTCTAGGCTAATTTGGCTGGGTGCGCACCTGGTGGCTCTTTCAAACACATTTTAGCACCCAGTGGCCCTTTTCCCACCACTTTTAGCACCTGGTGGCCCTTTTAAAAACATATTAGTACCAAGTGATCTTTCTAATATTTTAAATGTTAGAAGCCTTTAAATACTTTTCTTCCTGCTACGTAACCTTTTCCCACCATTTTTAGCACCCGGCGGTCTTTTTAAAAACATATTAGTACCAAGTGATCTTTCTAATATTTTAAAAATGTTAGAAGCCTTTAAATACTTTTCTTCCTGATATGTAACCTTCTAGCAATAGTTTTAAAGCATTCCTGGAAGAACAAATGCCTATAGCCTACATATATGCATGCAAAATTAGTAATTTACTTTTGTCACATGCAAAAATCACAACATAGAAGACTGCAAATTATGCAAATAATACCCTTTTTGAAAATAGTTTGCCCTTTTTATTGAATTCCTCCTGCGGGCTCTTTTATTCTAGAGTCAGCATTACTTTTTGTTTTTTAAATATTGTGTTTGAATGCTAAAAAATTTCATTGAAATTTCAGCACTTAACATAATTTTAAAAATTAACCTACCATTGAATTCACAAAGTAATAACCTAATAATACATTTAATATATTTTTTAAAACCATAATAATGCTAAAGCAAAGAGGAAAAATTAATAATAATTAGCAGGAAAAATTAAAAAAATTTAACCAATTTTTAATTTAGATTTTTTTTTAATTCAATTAGTTTTAAATAATTTTTAATATACTTAATTGTATTATTTATAATTTACCACCTATATACGCAAATTTTATAGCTTTAAGACAATTTATAAAAAAGATTTATTTTATGTTCACTCTTTCCTTATGATGATGCATTGATATTTTTCCTAACATTTCTTTTTTTTTTTTTCCCCTAGAAAAATATTATATATACAGTAGAAGATCTTTATAACGCAAAGCTAAAAACACAAGGTTTTGCGTTATATAGAATTTTGCATTATATAGATCATATTTCACACATCATCAAACTTACCTTGTAAACATAGCCAAATATGTCTGAAACATATCAAAACAGAGTAGGACATTCTAAGTTACATTTCTTGGAACATAAATTGGGTGGATAATAACTTTCATTCTAAAATTTACTTTATAAAGATAGTCCATATATGCCTGTACAAAATCATTCATTATATTGCTCACTTAAAAAAAAATTAATGATAGCAATTTTTTCATTAAAAATCTCTGAATTAAGCAGATAAAGGAAAACCAATGTATCACACTTACTTCTCAACAAAGTAACAGTTTTTTAAAACTCATTGTTTAAATCCAAGAAATTTTGCGTTATATAGAGAATTGCATTATATAGAATTGCGTTATAAAGATCTTCTACTGTATATACAAATAATGAATGTTAATTTATGTACTTAGTACATTACAACTTAAAAATATGCATAAAATCATTTAACATTATAGTTTAGATTTTTCACATATGGTTTTCGACAGTTTTTGACGGTTTAAACCAGTTTTTGACAGTTTAAACCAGTTTTTGGCACATGTCATGTCAAAAACCAGTTTTTGACGTCAAAAAACCAACCCTGGTCTTAAAAAAAAAATTAATCCGGGAATAGTGTTATTTTATGATAATAATAAACGATAAGTACAATTTAGATAATGTTATTTTATGAAAAATCAAAGAAAAACCCTTTGTACATATCTTTTTGTCACGGGGAGTATAACTGAACAAAGACAATAATAACCAACAGCAGATTGAAAGTTCATTAGAATAGCATAACAGGTTTATTATATTTAAAAACTTACCACACCATCTATAGCCATATACAAAAGCCTACGAGGTCTAACTATACTAAATATTCTGTCGATATACTCGAAGATTGCAACCATCATTTCTTCTTCATCTTTAGGTGCAGGCCTAGACAAAAAAATATTATTCAAAGTTTATACTATAAATACAAAATCATATTTAATCATAACACGAGTAAAGATTAATATTTTTTAAAGAATATCTTCCTTTAACATATGAATATATGCTTTTTAAAAAATCAGAAATAAATATTAAATTAAAAACATTTTAAATTACCTTACTAAATAATCCTTAAGAGTTGGCGATATATTTCGGCCTTCATCCGAGGCCATCTTCAAAGCCCGATGACATAAACAATGATCGTCGGTTGCTCCTTCTTTTATAATTTTGCCGCTCTTCTTTTCTTCACTTCTCTTCTTTTTTCAGGGTCGGTTTCCATTCAGGTGGTATTATGCTATGCTCGATGTCCACCTGAATGGAAACCGACCCTGAAAAAAGAAGAGAAGTGAAGAAAAGAAGAGCGGCAAAATTATAAAAGAAGGAGCAACCGACGATCATTGTTTATGTCATCGGGCTTTGAAGATGGCCTCGGATGAAGGCCGAAATATATCGCCAACTCTTAAGGATTATTTAGTAAGGTAATTTAAAATGTTTTTAATAAATTTAAATCCTTTTATAAATGTAAATATTAAATTTTGAATTTTTCTCAACAAATTACATATTTTAATTTAATTTAGAAATTCATTCATCAAGCCTGAAAGTTCATTTCTTGAAATGAACTTTCAGGCTTGATGAATAAATTTCTAAATTAAATTAAATATTTCATGGTCTGTTGGAGTTGTGCCATGATTAATTATGTCACTTGATACAGCTGTGTTTACAGACTTGGTGACTTTGCCATCGAATGTTACGTGAGAAATGCCATGCTGGTAATGGTAATCAGCCAGCGTAGCTCAATGGTTTGAGCATCTGCACATAAAGCGGAAAGCCTGGGTTTGATTCCCAGCTCTGGTATTTTTCACATAGTTGATATACAAGAAAAAAAAAAAAAAAAAAAAAATCAGCCTTCCACTCCAAAATTTTCTGAAAATTACATATCATTTGAGAATTTAATAATAAAAAACAATCAAAGGCATAAATATAAATTAACACACACACAAAAAGAAAGAAAGAAAAGAAAACCTTAAGTCTTTTACCATTAAAATTAAAATGTCTGATTTATTGTAACTAACATAATTAGTTAAGATTATTAAGTGAATCAACAAAATAGTCAAAACTCATGTAACCAATGCAAGAAGAATGGTAACAAAACAATAAAAGAAAATATAGATAAAAAGAATCTTAATACTAAAATTAATATAAATTCTTAATATATAAATTAGGGTGTCCCTTAAATGAGGAGGAAATTTTGTTTATTTTTATTTATTTTTTGAAATCCGATACACATACTCTCTAATTTCTTTCTATTTGACCCTAAACACTTTTTAGCAAAATATCAGCTCTCTGGGATAATGTTAACACATGCCGAATCGACGGGAAAATCCTAATAGATATTATGTTAAGATAATCCCAAAGAGTTGATATTTTGCTAAAAAGTTTTTAGGGTCAGATAGAAAAAAATTAGAGGGTATTCGTACATTTCAAAAAATAAAAGACAAACAAAATTTCCCTTCATTTAAGGGACACTCTAATATAAATACAAGAACACTTACTTATTTTCAGGATGACAACAAGGATGAATTATGCCATTCATATCTAAATACAGATTATCAAAATCCACATCATTTGGATTCTTCTGAGAACTGTCAACAGGAATCTTAACTCCATCAACAATTTTAGGCTTAAAAAAAATAATAATTTATAAGTACATAAATTGCATTGTAAAAATACATACATAAATTTGATGCTATATACATGTGTAAATGAGAATGCTCAGAAAAAAAAAAATGGAAAATAAATAAATAATGGCAAAGGAAAGGGAATGGGGTGTTGAGGCAAGGGATTAGTTATTATTTTTTTTTATTATTATTATTAAAATCACACAATCAACTAATTGGAAAAAAAAATCATATTTATTGAAATTTTATTTTTCCGACTGAGTGAAAATAGTGCCTGGATCGGGAGTCAAACCCTGGATCTTTGACTTACAAGGTCAAGGCTCGACCAATTGAACTATCCACGCCGACAACCGGTCGGCATTACTCACTCAGACAACCTTTAGGCAGAAACATCTGGTCCTGCAGCTTATTTCTGTCAAGCTATCTACATGATAGACCAGATGTTGTCTGAGTGAGTAATGCCAACCGGTTGTCGGCGTGGATAGTTCAATTGGTTGAGCCTTGACCTTGTAAGTCAAAGATCCGGCGTTCGACTCCTGGTCCAGGCATTAT
The DNA here is from genome assembly GCA_963930645.1 of Salticus scenicus. Taxonomy (NCBI): domain Eukaryota; kingdom Metazoa; phylum Arthropoda; class Arachnida; order Araneae; family Salticidae; genus Salticus; species Salticus scenicus. Next base: position 80,356,600 of record OZ005650.1, read on the forward strand.
TTTCACTCAGTCGGAAAAATAAAATTTCAATAAGGGATTAGTTAGTTTATTTTTCTCTTTACTCTTTGATTTTAGAAAAATGTTAAATTGCTTCAATACATTCAAAATTTCATGTTAACTATTTAATTTTCATGTATATTATCTTTTATACTTTATGCTTATTTCATTATCCTTATCTTATATATATATATATATATATATATATATATATATATATATAATCAAGAGGAAAACCGCAATTTGAAAAACATATACTAAAAGAGAAATAAATGTCATTTTCTGTTCCTAATAGGTAAATTAAGCATTTCATTTATAAAATAACCTAATTAACCCCTTCCGCTCCAGGCTAGCTGTAGTGTAAATATGTGAAATACCAGATTATAATTTTGAAATAATGAAATACATAACGAAGTAACAATGTGCATTTTGTTGTGAAGTAATTATGTTTAATTAATGAAGGTAGTTAATATGAATACATATCAAAGTATATCAATGACTGCTGTAAGTGGTTCATCATCACTGCCATCGCTTTCGCAGTCTTCACTTGTTGTTAAGTCATCATTGGAATCTTCAAGTTCGTCATAATCGGGGCTATAATCACAATCCGAATCACTAGAATCAGACATTATTCACAGTTTCAAACACAGGCAAAACACACAAAATCGAGGAGCGAAAATTACACACAACCGCAGCTGCGAGAACACTGGCGTAGCCAAAACCAATAGGTCACCGAGACTACTAACGCTATCTAGTTGTTAGTAATGAAAATGCAATTTCAAAATACCATATGACAAATAAAATAACTCTCTCTGATACCACTACAACGTTGGGCTTATTGTATCGTATACTTTCTTTGGACGTATGCACGTACGTCCATGGTATTAATGGCCATTAACACTAGGACGTACGCACGTACGTCCCTGGAGTGGAAGGGGTTAATATTAAATAGTGGAAGTGATAAAAATGTAATATATGTAAAAATTAATTTATTTTATTCATACTGGCAATTATATGAACACTTTTTAAAAAAAAATCAACAGATAGCAATCACTAAAGAAATTTAACTTAACTATCAGAAAAAATAAAAATAATAAATGCTATCAATAAATAATACAAGCTATTATTGTTCTCAAAACTTCATTATTGGAATTTAATTTCAAAAAATAAATTGAGTAGCACAATACCTGCATAGCTACATTATAATAGTGTAATAATTTGTTAAATTATTACTAGTAACACTTTTGCAAATATTCTTAATTTTTATGAATATTATTATTATTGAATTTTTCATTTGTTTTTGAAATACCAAAATATTTATGCAATGTTTTTTTATTTAAATAGTAGGACAATATTTTTTAATTATTATAAATTTATATTTCACTTTATCACAGGGTTGGCTTGATTTTGCACGACCCGGGTTTTTTCAAAATCCTAATTTAAAATTCCACCATTATCTAACTTACAATAAACATATAAATATAAAATAAATATTATATACATTATTAGAACATGAACAAAGAATTTTCAGAAATATTGGAGGTTCTCAAACTGCTATGTAGAAAAAAATCCTGAAAAATTCCCCATGGAAAAAAAATATATAATTATCTTATTAAAACAGAAAAAATATATATATAAGCAAAATAAGAGTTGTTTATCAATACACAGAAAACTGTGGGACTCAAGGAATGCAAAATATAAAAGAAAATCAAATTTAAAAAAAATTCTGAAAGCTTTAAAGCCAGTATCACACTTGCTCTGGGAGCGCAGCTTTAAGCACAGCATGAAGCATTTTGTGCACCTGCTACACTAAAATAACCATGTGATAAGAAATTTCTCGGTGAAACATTAGCTGCAGCATTTTCCACAACAGATGGGAAATGCTTCACGTAACTTACCAATAACGAAAGGGTAACTACATCACTCACTATCAAGTTAGGTCGAGGGGAGGGATAAATGACAAAATATTGTCATTTAAAGAAAGTAAAAGGATCTATGTTAAATTTTCTTGACTATTATAATTTTTTTCTATAAAACTTTTTCCTATTTAATTTTTTGTGGAATTTTTTTTTAAGTGCAATAATTAATTCCCCAGATTTTATTTTTCTATGAACCAAAAAAAAAAAAAAAAAAAAAAAAAAAAGAAAGAAAAATCTTTGACATTTTTTAAAAAATTAAAACTTAGCAAACCTCTTTTTTTTTTTTTTTACTTTCTGAAATGGAAGACATTTATAAATTAATAATTATGAATAACTGACAGTTTATTAATGTTCTGTATAAATATATATATTTTTTTACATGCTTACATTATTTTATACTCCATTAATGATAAAACGTAGATATATTTTTAATATTTTAAATTAACATAAATTTAAAATACATACAAAAATGTCAATCAGAAAATTTAAGAAAATAAAAAATAAATTTATTAATTATAATTTTTCTTTATAATAAAATTAGTTTTAATAACTCAGTGATTATGTATTTTTATTTAGTGCGGATTATAATAATATTTATAAATAGAAATTTATTACCTATAATTAATAAATAATTTATTTATTAAGAATATAAAGTAGTTTTTGGTTTATCATTAATAACTGTATTTTATTATTTAAGTGTAATAATATAAATTATAAATTAATTCAACACAATTCATAAATTTTATTTTTCTATGAACAACAAACAAAAAAGAAAAGAAAAGAAAGAAAAATCTCCGACATTTTTTAAAAGTTTAAAACTTAGCCATCCTTAAAAAAAAAAACTTTCCGAAACGGAAGATATTTATAAATTAATAATTATAAATAATTGACGTATTAATTTTCTGTATAAATAAATATGTATATATTTTACATGCTTATATTATTTTATACTCCATTAATGATAAAAGGTATAATTATTTAATATCTTAAATTAACATATTTTAAAATTTAAGAAAATAAAAAATTAATTTATTAATTATAATTTTTCATTATAATAAAAATTAGTTTTAATAACTCATTGATTATGTATTTTTATTTAGTGCAGTTTATAAAATTTATAAATGGAAATTTATTACCTATAATTAATAAATTATTTATTTATTAAGAATATAAAGTAGCTTTTGGTTTATCATTAATAATTGTATTTCATTACTTAAGTGTAATAATGTAAATTAATTCAACACAATTCATAAATTAAATTATTTAAAAGAAATTATTAATTTACTTATTCAATAACTTATTTGATTTACTTCTAATTAATAAATCTAAATATGGTATGAACTTGGCGACTTTAGTTTAATAATTTGTAATAATGATTGTGAAAATTACTATGCACAATCAATAAAATTGTATAATTATTAGTGAAATTTTAATTATGTTGTTATACTAACTTGTATTTTTTTTTTTTTTTTTTTTTATTTAATATTTTATGAGGAATAAAATTCAATAGAAAATAGAATTTTTATTTTTATGAAATTTAAGATGCACCACTAAGTGTAGCAGGGGGTGTGTTTATTTGAGCGATAAATCTTTTAGAATAGTGACGCTATGGTCATGCCTACCAAATTTCGCAGAACACTATATGAAACACTTGGCAACCCTTCCTCTCTTCTTTGCTTGGCAAAAGGATGCATGAAGGGCTTAAAGTTTCCCCTAACAGTCAGTGTGATAGCGGCTTAACAGTGCAACACTGTTAGGTAATGTAGAGGGATAATAATTAAAAATATTTTATGAGAATCTAATGACTACGAAAAATTTAATAAAGCAACACTAAATAATTATTAAAATCTGTTTTTTTTTTTTTTTTTTTTTTTGTTATAAGGGGCAGATAAACAGAATTTTAGAATATTTAAAGAACAACTATTAATTATAAAAATACTTTAGAAATTTTAAAATTAAATTTAAAAAGAGTTTACAAATTTTTAAAATTTTGATTTTAATGAATAATTAATATTTACTTTTTTAAATTATCGTATTATGAATGATATACTTAATATATATATATATATATATATATATATATATAAAAGAAATAAGAAAAAATTTCTGAAAACTCTAATAAAACCAAAAAATATTCTGAAAAACCCCAAAACCCCTGATTAAACCCACTGGGCTGTTTTTTCTAAAAAAAACCCGGGTTTTTTTCCAACACTGCTTTATCAACAATTAAAAAAAAAAAAAAAAAAAAATCTGGTGCGTAACAACTATACAACTTCCATTACCCACTACTACACATATTATATATGTTGCTCGGCTTTTACTAAGTTTAAAAAAATTATTAATATATAATATATATATTGGAAATAGATCAGAAAACATAAAATTGACTTAACAAATTCGACATCTAACAATTTTCCTATAAGAGCAAACTGATACATACATTGTGAAGACGCATAAAAGAGTTTTTCCATAGCGACAGCAAGTTTTAAAAAAATCATTAGAGCTGTTTTTAAAATACCCATTTCCAAAATCTATAACTAACCTACCTAATCAGGACACCTGTCAATTTTCCTGTAATAACCAAGTAATACATTCTAAAGAACAACTAAAAAAGGGTTTATGTAGCAAAATTGAAAAAAAATTGTAAGAGCATTTCTGATACCAACTTTCTGTCCCACTGTCGTTTTTTACCAAAAATTGGAAAACTCATCTGTTCACCGCAAACTAAAAAATGCATATGTATAAAAGGGAGTTAATATGGCGCGTTTGAAGAATATCTGTAGAACCGTTTTTGAAGAAACACACTCGTCAGATCTAAAATTCACCTATTCATACAGGATGTTCATAAATTTTCTTGAACTAACCAGTGGCGTCGCCATAAAAAATTTCAGGGGGTGGGGGAGGGCACAACCTGAAAATTTTTTTTTAATAAAATTCTGATAGTATAGTTTTTTTAAATTAAAGAAAAATATGCTTAGTATAATTTTCCAGGGGTTGCAAGTGCCCCCCCCCCTTGCCCCATTCTGCCGACGCCCATGGAACTAACCAACTAATACATAAAAAACAACATCTGAAAAAGGGTGTTTATACAGCAACATATTAGCAGCAATTAAAAATATGGATATTCAACACAGTTAAATCTCTGATTTGACAATCTTAAGAATTAGTTCAGAGAGAATGGACAACAAGATATAATTTTAAATTAACTTTCAAATAAATTTCCGCTTTCCATATAGTATTCAAATATTCTGTCACTTTATCATATTGAAAAAGATATTTGGCAAACAGTTGAGTACATTAGTGTAAGTTCGTGGCATACACAATAAATTGTCATTATTTACTGTACAAAGTTGCCAAATGGTAAACAGCTCTAAATTTTGATTTTATTAAACCCAGTATTAGCTCTCTTGAATTTTATACTAATTACTGTGACATTAACACACAGTAAAATATTATACACATGTATAATATTTTACACATATATAATATTTACACACACAAATACAAATACACATATTGTATATATATACTACACCACCCACATATTAATGCATATGTGCACATATACAATATAATATTAAACACAAAGGCGCATATACAAATTATACAGATATGATCCATACACATTTATTACACTGACATAACACACACACATTTTAATATCATACATGTAACACACACACATACATATTTTAATATTTAAGCATTTAATGACAATTTGTTTGATTTTTATTTATATATCACCATTTCATATTTTTTTCTGTCTTGACCATAATCCTGATGTTAGGGGGTCGTAAACTTACATAAGTATCGTCGATTGATCACAGAAGCAAATATTTTAACAAAGAGACTATTCCATGGGGGAAAAAATGTTCACAGATACAAATATAATTATAATATTAAAAGTTATACCTTTTCTTCAATACAGTGGACTACAATTGATGGATATTTTCGGCTTAGCCATCGAAAAAAGGCTGGAACTCCCATCGTTGATTTAATAAATCGGCTTTTCAATTAATTGCTAGAGAAAAAGCACATAAAGTTGATTATATTATTTTCAGACGAGAAATTGTAATTGCAAATAATTTAATCAGATTATACTATTGCAAAAATCTCTGATACTCACGCAAGTAACAATTATCTGTTTACATCAGAACGGAATAAATCAGATTTTAACTTCCTTAAATTTTTTGGTAAACTCTAGTTAAAGGAAAAGCAATTGTTTTTTAAATTTTTATAAACAAACTGGTAATTTTAACTGGTTTGGATGATAGATGCTTTATGGTTGATAAATTGGTTGGTTGAACATAGAAAATCGTGTAACACATGGATAAAGATCCATGGTGCAAAGTATAACTTCCTGCAAGATGCGATCGAGATCATTCTTCTCACCGCGTCTGCTGCGTCTGCTGATGACTAGCTTATGGTGACCAAATTTTTAAATGCAGAAATGGGGACAAATGTCGTAATGCCCTCACTGTTTGCATCAAAATGGGAGCACCACGCATTTGATAAAATAATTCAATTTCTAGATTAAAATAATATAAGTTTTCAGTGGGTGATCAAATTATTAGAATTTTTTTTTTTTTTTTTCGATTATCTAAAATAATACTGGACGAAACTTCATACATGGAAAGAACATTTAAAAATTCCGCAGTTAGGGGACCAACCACAAATTAAAGAAGAGCGAAAAAAATAAATATCTTGTAGGCTTGTAACTTTAACATATATTTATTTATTTACTAAGATTTGTGAGTTCACAAGAAAGAACTTTTGCAACGTGATTGAAAAAACTGGATATTCAAATTAAATACGCGGCATGCGTAAAACCCATTTATGAAATTACAACTCTGAAAAATACCTAAAATCTAGATCGTTCTTTTGCCGACAATTTGCTTAGTTTTTATTCTATTCAAATGAACTTTTAATAAAAGTTGATCAATATATTTAGCTTTCAACCTATGTAATAATTTTTTTCTATTTTTCGCACATGCACAGTAAAATAATATTTACTAAAAATGCTCATATCTCAACGAATATCACATGTGTAAATTTTATGTTTCACAGTTTCAGAATAATATATTTTGACAAGTTTTCAGCAAGTTTTGTAAAATTTTATGGAAATCCGTTCAAATTATAAGCAAGAAACTTTTTAAAAAAAAATTAGTAATTTTTGAAAACAAAATTATATCTGCCTGAATAATTGCGTAATTTTTGCACCAAAACATATAAATATTGTACATAGCATGTGTAACAATATATTAAAGTTACAAGTCATTTGTAGCTTTTCGTGATACAGAGTGATCTAAGGTATTTTCGCTCTTCTTCAATTTGTGGTTGGTCCCCTAATTGCACTCTGGACTAAATCGATAGTGGAAAATATGAATTTTTAAATGTTCTTTGTCCTTATGGAGTTTCAGGCCATTTCGTTTAGTATTTTTTTAGATAAACGAAAAAATGTCAAAATGAAAAAAAATTCTAATAATTTAATCACCCACTGAACACATAAAGTTGATATGCAATGCATAAGAAATTTTTCTCGAATGTATTTAAAATAGGTCGGCAGAATAATTTACTTTTGCAAATCCTGCTGGTATTTGTTCTTAATACCAGCTTAAATAGAAAGTTTCCCAAAAATTACAGAACACTTTTACTATTTTAGATTCCAAAAATTAGCGTCAATCTTATATATATTATACATGTGAATGTCTGTGAATTTATTTGACTAAGTTTCACGCCAAAACTGCTCGACGGATTTCGATGAAATTTGTAATGGAGATAGCTTATACCCTAACTTACAAAGTTGGCTGCCTTTTATTCCGAAAAAAAAACTTTGTTTTTGTGATTTTTATGCATAAAATAGCAATTTTGTAAGCTAATAATAGCAAAAAAATAGCCATTTAAATTTTATCCATAATTTAATTGTTGCCAAAAAAAAAAAAAAAAAAAAAAAAAAATACGAGTTTATTTATTTTATTTTTTTCCAACAGGAAAATAAATACATTTATCTAAACGTGAACAATAAAAAATTAAAAGGAAATAAATAAATAAATTATGCATCTCACAAAAATTGACGTCATTTTTAATTTAAAATTTCTTTTATACATTGATAAAGTGCTAATATCCGCGTTTGTAATGATCGATAGACGGCGCTTTGTGAACACTGCAGTTGTTAGTAAACATTAGCCACGTGTGTTCCATTAGTGTTCTTTTTAATATTCGTACTATAATTTCTCCGCCATTACATTATGGAAAATTGATTGCTTTTGGAAAAAATACTTCAGTTTATTCAAAGTTCGATCGGAAGTAGATTTTTAACTGAAGTTGAACAAATATTAATTTCAAATCATCTGATTAATTCTTTTCTTCCATTAGCCGAAGCAACTGAAATTTTAAATTTGTCATTTGGAATAAATGGAAGCTCAATTCTGGATTTCTTGATCCTTTGGAGTTACACTGTGGCACACAAAAGTATGTGTTATCTTTTTTACCGTATTTATTCATTTTTATTCGATAAATATATGTGAAACTAAATATCGGCAAGCAATGGCGGCTGTATGGAATTCGAATTAAACCATGTTTATTGTAATTTCACCTTAGCCCACCAGAGGGCGAGCATTTCATTACAATCGCGGATAGTTTACGACGCTAATATATGTTGTACTAAAATCAGTTTTATTTATAGATCCTCCTGGGTGATTTTTTAAATTGTTGCGTTGAAATACACCGAACATTTTTCGCCAAGAGGTTTAATTTAGTAACAGCGATTTTAATCTAGGTAGTTCAAGAAAAATATAAAAATTATAAAATATTACAAAACGAAAAAAATAAACTGAAATAGTAGTAACATAAATGATCTATTTTTATCTGAGTAGATAATTTTATAGAAAAAAAGGGCAGTTTTAAAAATAGAAAATTTATTTTATGAAGCACTATTTTAAACATAAAAACCATTAATAAAACAAACAGAATATGAAGGGTTCTTATATGTTAGCAAAAAGGTGTCCGATAAAACGCTTTCTATTTTTATGCAAGAAATTATACCAAAAAAAAAAAAAAAAATCGCTAATATGGCGACAAAAATTCAAAAGCCGCCAAGAGAGAGATATAATAAAATAAAATTGTGTAGCACGATAATGTTTATTTATTTATTTATTTTTTTATATACCAATCACTACGCTAATTTAACATACAAATAAATGAGCTGCTGTGTGTGACTGCACTTGCACGCTGTCGGGCAGAAATATTTGATTAATTCAAATTAATATTTAAATAACTAAATAAAGATATGTTTAATAGAAAGCATAATATTGGCGACAAACTTGGCGAGTGGGCGACCAAATTTGGTGAAAAATGGTAGTTTAGGGTTCCCGATGTTTCGAAGCTCTCCGCTCTCCGACACACGGGAACACAGACCTTGAGCTTACCAAGGGATTCTTGATGAAGTCATCTTCAAATCCCATCGCCAAAAGTTATAAGTAGGTGTGAGTTGATTTTTGCGAAAGAGTATGTAGTCACTGCGATCCAAAGTTATTCAGAGACCTATTCTGAGTCATTGCACTTTAGGGATTGAGCTCTAAGCGACTGGACATTTTCCGTGAGTGAGCGAAAATTTTTGCTCTGGTGTAGTTGATGTTATTTGCCTTACTCCTGTGGAACAAGTGACTATTTTTTGGACTGTCCCAGAACATTCATCGAATAATGACTTATACTGTACGAGTAAGAGCTTCAACTGTTTCCAGAATATTCGAAGAATTAACACCAGCTATTGGACTGTTTTCGAAAATATTTGTTTTAATAATAGTTTTGTTGTACAGATTCGAGAAGTTCAAAAAATGTTTGATATTGCCAAGGAGGTCCCATACTAAAGCTGTGACGAAAATAGTCGCCAATCGAAATATATTCAGTTACAAAGAAATAATTTAACTATAGTGCTAGGCGAAGCGGGCAAAGCCTGCTAGTAAAGTATAATTCTTTAGTAATCTGTATTACAGATTACTAAAACAGCAATGAAATTTCACGTAAATAAACATAAATTTAATTACACTAGTCTAAAAAAATCGTATGCTTGTAATTCTCACATACAAATACATTTAACTTTATACGGTACTGTATTTACCTATAGTCGGTAACAAAAGTGTCCGAAAACTAGCAAAAATTCCTATGTTAAAAATGTACACTTCATACGGTTTTGTTAAATAAATCCTTGTCGAATCCTGTTCTTACACTGACTAAGAACAGGTTTCGGCAAGGATTTATTTAACAAAACCGTATTAAGTGTATTTTTCTTACATGGGAATTTTCGCTAGTGTTCGTACACTTTTGTTACTGACTGAACTTTTATCTTGAGATTGTGACAAAGCAAAATTTGCAAACATGGACTACTAGAACAAGGCGGAGCTCCCACTGTTTGTGGGGAAAAGCTGCGCTATGATTGACTATACTCCATTATTTGTAGGAACTCTCTTTTTATAATTTTTTTTTTTTATTATTTGGATGAAATTATCGTGTAAAATGGTATAATTTATATATTTCGCTAGATTTTTCATAGAGTTATGAAGAGTTTTTCATAGAGTTCACTCTTCCTTTCTGTCGCAAAAGATTTTTACACTGTTTGTCACAGTGGTCTTATTTACAGACTTCTCAAACTTAAAATTTCTACTGCTTACACGTTCCCTCCGTGGAGAATCAAAATTGTTATGGCATGCTTCCGGACCTATTGTTGTACTACCATATTTCCGGACTCCTTGCTGTGGCACATTTCCCGTGTGTTTCAGACCGTTGCTTATAGCGTAGCACTAGGACGGCGTAAAGAACCATTCACTCTCCTTACTGCCTACATTCAGTTTATCCAATCTTATCTTTGTGAGTGAACGTTCACTGTTCTCTATGCAAATAATTACTCTACTATTTGTCCCGTTAATGGCAGAGTTTCTCAATGTTCCGAATTGGGCCCTGGGATTTATAAAATTTATATTAATTTCGTTCCGAGATCACCACACGCATTATTGACTTTACATGTGAACTACAAAGATATTACTACATGTACAGATTAATAAGGCAGGTTTTCTAAGCAAAGAAAACACGATAATTTTAACAGAAACCGCACATGTGTTTTATTCCAAGTAATGACCATCAAATGGCTGCGCATTTCTTCCATCTTTCAAGCAATGTGTGGATACCTCGCGATAGAACTTTGCATCCTGGGACCCTGGGAGGTCAACAATTCAGAGGTCCCCTTTTCCACTTCTTCATACATTGTGAAGTGCTGCTTAGAAAGTGCGTATGCCATCAAGCGGAACAAGTAGTAATCTGAAGGGGTCAATACAGTGGGTGAGCTTTTGTTTCCGAGGCGAGGTCCTTTAACGTGCCTTCAACAAATATTGAATAGTGTGATGGTGCGTTATCGTGAAACAAAATTATTTTGCCGTACCCATTAAGGTCGTTACGTTGCCGTATTCATTGTGGTTGCCCATTGCGGTCGTTTGACGATTAAAGCATGTTTGAGATTGACTATTTGCTGTCGATAGCTATCATTGTTAACGGTTTCACACTTCCTCTAACACTGCTTGCAATTGTTCGTCTTCAAAGTTTTTTTGGTTAACCTAGCCCCCGTTCATACGTATCTTGTGTTGAAACATGTTCATTATAAGCTTCCCGGAGTGTACGATAACTTTCAGCAGCACTTTTCTTCAAAATAAAGTAATGAATCAACACCTCCTGCATATACTTTTTTTTGGTACGAACTTTGTCATGTTTTAGCGTAAATGTATCTATGAAGTTAACACCTTCGCCCCACTTCTGAGAACTTGAAGCTTCTTGTAAGTGGAAAGAAATAGCCCACACATCACCTTGCACCTAAAGCATTCTACTGCAACTCCATCTATTGAAAACGATCCGCATTATTAATAGGTACACCTAATAAAATCATGGCCCGTAGCACTAATGTAAACTTAAATTCACTTGCAAAGTCATATTTATCATCATAAAGAATTTTTTAACAAGTGGAAAATAAAATTCTAATAAATCCAAGGCAGTATTTTTCTCTAGGAAAAGAAGCCTACTTCCTCCACTTAACCTTTATGGCACCTGTATGTGTATTGATCTCAGAAGGGAGGTCAAATACTTGGGTCTGAACTTTGATAGGAGACTTACTTGGCACAAGCACATCGATTATACAGTCAAAAAATTTTACAAAGCAAAGAATAACCTTACATATCTCCTGTACAGTAATGGGATGAGCATGGGTATGGGGTATCAAATTTCTACTTTACAAAACCGTTCTGAGATCTATTATGCTCTAATATACCCAGATCTAGGGATCAGCGGTGAATTTCAATCTGGAGAAATACCTGATTTTAAATAACAAAACTCTTCACATCATTCGGCATGCCCTCTGATACTGTCGTAATTCAGTTGTCCCCAATGATTTTCGCATTGACACTATCCATAAGGAAAGCGCAGGTGACGTCATACGCGGTCAAAATTGTTTATTTGTGATTCTACTCAGGGCAAAACATTGGCATTTCCCCCAATACGGTTTGTTATTTTGCCCTTAGTGGGTGGCAAAGATTGATTGACGGAGCGTTTGTTTATAAAAATGCTCTTTCCTTATTCACCTATCAAAATGCAAGATACTAAATTCTTTGAATATCTTCAATCTGTTCCTAACGAGATCTTCAACATATTAGATTATGATGCTCGTGCAAGTTACAAACGACCTCGGGCCACCCTCTACCACAGATTATTATACAGATAGGACACTCCCGTATATTCTTCGGTAACCAAAATTTGACTGCAACGACCCTATTGTCAACGGCTGTAAGTTTCTCGAGCTCTCCAGCTTACGCACTCGCTCGTCTTATTTTTATTGTATCTATGTTCATATCGTAATATTAGTGCAACGTTAAACCCAACATCCAACCAACTAACCATTGTATAGATGTTTATATTTGGCAACTTTGTTATTGTTTACGAACTTGATTGTCGAAAGCAATTTATTTTAAGAAGGAAGTACTAAATATTAAGCAAATAAATTTCGAAAATATACATAAACCAGAAATATTTTTTTCATTTTAAAGCATTTTGTATTATTTAAACCAAGCAATGTTAAATATTTACGATTTCATACCATATACTGCTATTTAAGCATTACAGTTTGTTATATTAATTTGTACACTTGAACACGAATGTGTTTGACAAAATTTATTTTCAAACATAGTAAAAATTCATTTTATTTCTTAGAAAATAGCTATGAATGTTGTAATTTTGTGAATTTAAAAGTAGTAGAAAAAGTTAAGGAAAGAAAACTGCACATACTGTTAGAGAATGTATATTAATCATAATTAAACACTCAGATACGATCCAGATTAAATATATTATTGAGCATCAATGAGAAATCACATAGCGAAAAAATATGCACCCGCTAACAAGCGAGGTAAACAACTTCAACTGTTGCCAAAACTACATACTTAACTCTGCTAAAAAAGGCGGTTGCCATACAACAAACTTAATGCAATACATAGGTTAAAGGATACAGTTAACATATAATTAAACATATAATGCTTTAAAAAATACATACATTGTGATCATTTAAATATTGGGATTTAGCATATATTTTTAACATTCCCCCTTGCTAATTACACAATTTTTAAATGTTATGTACTTCTATTGGCAATATAGATATCATATGTGAGGACACATAATTGTTTAGTATTGACACATTGTAAATAAGGTTAACTAATAGTCCTAACTAATGATACTAAATAGTCCTTCACAAAAAAAAATGGGTATGAACAAGGAAAGTTCTAAAACAAGTCTTTACAAAAACAAGAAGTCAGTATTTGAATGAGTCTTTTGGCACTACTTCAGGATAGGAGAAGGTCAGAAGATTCTTATACAAGATTGTCACTTACTTTTAGATTTTATTTACCAAGGTAAGTTGCTGCATACCCAAGTGCGTGTAGGGTCTTCTTTGACACCTGTTTTGTGAGAAGATCAGCAAGATTCTCACTTGATGGTATATATTCGAATGCAATAATCTTTTCTTTAACTAAATCTCTTAGAAAGAAATACTTGATGTCTATGTGTTTGCTTCTTTCTGAGGTCACATGATTTTTAGCCATAAACATAGCTCCCTGGTTGTCAACTAACACTTTCTGAGGTGAAGACATCAATTCACTACACACTTCTTTCAACAGATTGTTGATCCAGAGGGTTTCTTTAGCGGTGTGACACATAGCAATGTACTCTGCCTCCGTTGACGATAAGGCTGTTGAGGATTGCTTCTTGCTAGACCACGAGATTGGAGCTCCTGCTAGTAGCATTATATATCCGCTGTAAGATTTGCGGTCAGTTCTGTCACCTCCCCAGTCGGCGTCAGAATAGATTTGTAGTGGTTCACCCGTCTTCCTGAATTTCAACTTTCTTTGTCGGGTTCCCTTTAGATATCTCAAAATGTGCTTCACTCCCCGCCAGTGTTCTTCAGTGTGCTTTTCATTAAACTGGCTCATATAGGTAGAGGAATAGGCCATATCTGGACGAGTACCACAGGTGAGATATAATAGGCTCCCAATAGCCTGTCTATAAGGGATACTTTTGCTTCCTTCCCACTGTTGGTCATCTACTTTATTGTATTTCATACTCGGGTCTAATGGAGTGGCTGCAGATCTTGCCTCAGTCATCTTGTAAGTCTCCAATATCTCAGACACATAAGCAGTTTGGTCTAGAGTGTATGATCCATCTTCTTTACTTATTTGCATGGACAAGATTTGGCTGGCTGGGCCTAGGTCTTTAGCAGTAAATTTTCTTTTTATCTTTTCTTTAAACTTGTTTATTTCTGTCATGTCATCAATGATCAAGAGATCATCAACATAGACTCCAACTATGATGTTTCTTTCATGACAGTAATAGATACAAGGATCTGCGTTTGCTCTTTTTAATCCATAATCAGTTAAGAAATCATTCAGACATGTATTCCACACTCGTCCTGATTGACGAAGGCCATAAATACTCTTCTTTAGATGACAGACTAGGTGCTCTTTTCCTTTTTCTATGCAACCTTCAGGCTGTGCCATGTACAAGTCTTCTTCTAAGACTCCATTTAGGTACGCTGCTGTTATGTCCATTTGGTGAATTTCAAAACCCTTCTCTGCAGCTATGGCAAGTAAAAGTCGAATGGACTTAAGCTTGATGACTGGAGAAAATGTATCTTGGAAATCCACACCGGATACTTGAAGGTAGCCTTTTGCCACTAACCTGGCCTTAAATTTCGCTCGATTCCCAGCCTCATCTTTCTTCTTTCGGAACAGCCATCTGGAAGGTATGATCTTTACACCGGGTGGTTTGGTAGTAAGCTCCCAGGTTTGGGCTTGAGTGAGGTTGGAAATTTCCTCGTTCATGGCTTTTTGCCACATGTCTGCTTCAGGAGATGATAATGCTTCCTTCACGGTTGCTGGGACTCTGTCTTCTTGCTTTTTTTCTGATTCATCCAAGGCTAGGGCTTCTGTGACTGTATCTGAGTCTCTTGATCTTTCTTCAAGGGTTTCTCTAGCCTGAACATTGTACAGAATGTAGTCATCAAGATGTTTTGGGGTTTTTATACTTCTGTTCCTATTTGTTAGATTGTTAGGAACTGATGTTGAGGGGCTATCACTTTTCTCGGTATGTTGTCCTAAGTTGATTTCTTGGCTGTGGTTCAAGTCTTTTCTCAATTCTGAAATTTCTTCGAAGCATTGATTTTGGTTAGTATCCTTTATTTGAGTTTTGTCTTCCTCAATAAGTGTATCTTCAGCTTGCATAACAAATTTTGAATCACTACTTGGCTCATCAGGGCTGTTATTGGTTACTTCTGATTCAATGTCCTGTGGTTGATTTGTATTTCCTGTATCAAAAATATCTTCAGCCTTTTCATTTTCAACATTCAGAATAATACTGTCATGCTTTGGAATATCTTCTTGACACTTCTTGTAGGGAAAGATGTTTTCCTCAAATTCAACATCTCGGCTAATAAAAAATTTATTATTGTTTTGGTCATACAACCTGTAACCTTTTGTGCCTTCTGGATAGCCAACTAATATGCATTCTGTAGTCCTTGCATCAAGTTTTTTTCTAAAATTTGATCGCACCTGACTCCAAGCCCTGCATCCAAATATCCTAAGGTGACTTGTTTGGACCTTTTTTCTGTGCCACTTTTCTTCTGGGATGTTTCCCTGGATTGATGCAGAAGGACATTTATTCAGAAGGTAGGCAGCTGTTGATACTGCTTCTGCCCAAAATCTTTGATCTAAACCAGATTCTATGAGTAGACACCGTGTCATGTTTAGTAGTGTTTGTTGTTTCCTCTCAGAGATTCCATTTTGTTGAGGGGATTCGGGCACTGTTGCTTGTCTTCGTATGCCATGTTGTGCAAGGTAGTGGTCAAATTCTCTATTTCTAAATTCACCTCCATTATCACTTCTCAGAATCTTGATTTTCTTGTTGTGAAAATTTTCAGCCATCTGTTTATACTCTTTAAATTTGAATAAGACTTCATCCTTACTTCTTATAGGGTAAACTGTTGTATATCTAGTATGGTCATCTGTAAATGTAACAAAGTAATTAGAGCCGCCCAAGGAGGATGGTGTTATCTTTCCAACAACATCAGCATGTATAATTTCGAGTGCTTCTTTTGCTCTTGTGTTTGCTATCTTGGGAAACTTCTTACGCTTCATCTTCCCTTGGATGCAAATGGTGCACAAATCATTTGTTACTTCAGGTTCAGGTGTTTTAAGATCTGGATATAGTCCTTTGATTGATTTATGATTAGGATTTCCAAGTCTTCTGTGCCAGAGATCATCACTTGCAGTTCTTGCGACATAGGCCTTAGGGCTTAGTTCTTCTACTATGTATAATCTTCCATTTCTTTTGGCAGTAAGGACAATTTTTCCACACCCTTCTATTATCTTTGCCTCACCAGCAGCAAATTCAGCTTTGAAACCTCGCTCTTCGATTCTTCCAAGTGAGAGCAGATTGCCTCCTAGATTTGGTACAAAAAGGACATTTGCAAGGGTAACAGTCTCTCCGCTTTCGTGTAATCTCAGTATGATATCTCCAATCCCAGTGACTTCTATCTTCTCAGAGTTTGCTACCTCTACAGTAGATTCATAGCGTCTGAAATTTGAGTACTTCTTCTTGTCAGATGTCATGTGCTCTGTGGCACCACTGTCCAGAATCCAAAAAGTTGATTTATTTTCCCCTTTATGATTTACATTTAAAGCCCAATCTCCTTTTAAGTCAACTGCTGTTTTTGCACTTACTTGATTGCTTCTCTTTGCTTCATCACAATATTTGGATATGTGACCCCATTTTCCACAGCTAAAGCACTTAGTGTTTTTCTTCGCATTTGAGTTTGTCTCTAATGACTTCTTTGGTTGCCAGCTTTTTGAGGCGTCGGTTTGTAAATGTTTCCTTTGATTGTGACTCTTTGTATGTAGAGCATGTTCTTCACGGTCTTCAATAGTGTTTGCATTTCTAGAAATTCTTTTTTCTTCGATCAAAAGCTTCGATTTTACAATAGAAGTAGTCAAATTTGCTTCATCCTTTTCTAGATTCAGTATTAAGCTTTCGTACGATTTTGGGAGTCCAATCAGCATGACCAGAGCCACTTCTCTGTCTGTGAAGGCATATCCACCATTAGATAATTTTCTGTGTATTTCCATGAGTCTGGCCAAATAGGATTGAACACTTTCCCCAGGTTTCATAGTAATATTAAAAAAGTCTTTCATTAACTGCAAAACGTGAAGAAGTCCGAATTTTGTATGCATTTCCTTTAAAGCGATCCATGCATCTTTCGCTCGAATACAATCCCCAATATCATCTAAGAATGTGTCTTCTACAATCAAAAACATAAGCGTTAGTGCTTCGTCATTCTTCTTCCTTTCAATATCCGTCATTTCCTGCCCATATCCCGGATCTATTGCTTCCCAACATTTCTTCTGTACCATGATAGCACGCGCACGTATTGCCCATGCATGGTAATTATCACCGTCTAATTTTTTCAACTTATAATCTTCCATGTTTTGTTTAAGAAAGAATAAGAAACAAATATTACTTCTACAGACTCTTAAACTTCGTCAGAGCATGCAAAACTTCTTCCGTTTTCTTCAACGTGCGTTGCAGGACATCGGTGATAAGGGCTATGCAATCTTCTTTAATCCGCGAAAATAACGATCATTTCTGAGAGCCTTCGTGCTGATAACGTGTTAGAGAATGTATATTAATCATAATTAAACACTCAGATACGATCCAGATTAAATATATTATTGAGCATCAATGAGAAATCACATAGCGAAAAAATATGCACCCGCTAGCAAGCGAGGTAAACAACTTCAACTGTTGCCAAAACTACATACTTAACTCTGCTAAAAAAGGCGGTTGCCATACAACAAACTTAATGCAATACATAGGTTAAAGGATACAGTTAACATATAATTAAACATATAATACTTTAAAAAATACATACATTGTGATCATTTAAATATTGGGATTTAGCATATATTTTTAACACATACGTCTTCGTTTGGCAACTTTATTATTGTTTACAAACTTGATTGTCAAAGGCAATTTATTTTAAGAAGCAAGTGCTAAATATTAAGAAAATAAACTTTGAAAATATACATAAAAAAACAAACAAACATTTTTTCATTTTAAAGCATTTTGTATTATTTAAACCAAGCAACGTTAAATATTTAATGATTTCATACTGCTTATGTTTGACAAAGCATATTTTTAAACATTATGAAAATTAATTTTTATTTCTTAGAAGAATAGCTGTGAATGTTTTGAGGATAATTTTGTGAATTCAAAAACAATAGAAAGTGAAGAAAAAGAAAATTTCCCATACTAACCTGCTACTAATACTCGCGAATTAGAAAAACAATTTTCGATCAAAGATGCTATTCATGTAGACTTAACACATGTAGTTCCCCTCTGTTGACACTAGTGGTGCTACTATATTTCCGGTTCGCGTTTTAGCTTCACTGTCCTATCTGTATGATAATCTGTGCCCTCTACCTTCCGGAAGGTTTTGATTCTGGTTAAAAGCTACTGATTTTATTTTACATCTCTACTGGTAAAACTTAAATGCTTTCCTTGTCAGGTGTATTAAATTATTATTATATTGATATTATCATTATTTTTTTCGTTTTTCATATTTTTGTTCTTTTACATATTTATATTCTCCATTTAATCATTCTCTCTAAATAGTCTTTTTAAATTACTGCCCCCCCCCTAAATTTTAAGGTTTTTACTCTCATATTGTGTTACCAGAGTTCAATATGCTGATATACGGTAGGATGACCAGCCGTCCTCGAATCCAGAGGACAGTCCTTGAAAACTGCGCTTCGTCCCCAAAAAATTGTAACACATTTGAGGACGCCAGTTATAAAGAATTAATGTTTCACTATAATAATTTATTATATGTATAATAAATAATCCGAATTAAGGGCTTTGTAGTACTTCATAAATAAAAATTAATAAATTTTACAATTTAAGATGATTTATGTATTTTGCTGTCGAAATTTGGGGACACCGCTATATTTGTTCTCAAATTCAATTAAAAAACTGGTCACCCTAGTCTACGGCTATGTTCATTACTTTTTCTTATCTGCATTTCTTATCAACCAATGATTAGAGAACGATGTTTCAGGAACACTAAAATAAGCACCTTGATAAGGACGATGGATAACGGTCTGGGACTCAATCTTAGGAGTTGTCCGGAGAATTGCCATTGCCGCTACAATTTTGATCTTCCGCGAAAGGCGAAGCCTTCCTTCTTCGGTAACTCTCAGCGATATTCATTTCAGAACATGAGACTTAAGTGGAATGGGTTCAATGTCGCATTATAGCTACATATTGGGCAAATGTTGAACGTCTGGGATTCACTTCTGGGAAATGCTATCGCAATTTCGATCATTTGCGGAGGGGAGGACACCCCGCTTCGGTAATCCCTAGAGGTATTATTTAGGAATATAAAAGATATTGCAACCACGACGAATTTTCCAAATACTAGTAAACGACGGTCTTTGCGACGACGGTCTACGTACACGACAGTCTTTGATCGGCTTGAATATCAAACCCTTAAGTTTCCAATTCAGACCTCGGCGCTCTATTAATCAGAAAAACCGAAGTACTTCGGTACATGGCCCTTAGGGGGCGTATCCCAGACTGTCGTCAATTGTAACGTTATGTAATAGACACCGCAAATTCCTGATCTTTCTGTCACTGATATAAACTTGTAACTAGTGGGCGCCGTTAAATACTATTCACACTTTAAAATCAACAAAGTAGCATCAATTTGTGCTCGCATTACAATTCCTTATACCTTTAATACAAGAAATTATTCCTACGGTAGGTAATACTTAAATTTAATCTCAAAAAACCTTTTTTAAGTTAACACGCGATCACGTTTTTACATAAAAAGCAAAACATTAAATTCATTTAACTTTTTTACTTATTGTTGAACACGGATCTTATACAAAATAAAGGATGAAAATTAAATAAATTCATACACTGAAATGTAAAATGACTCAATTATAACATCCTCCCACCTTTTGATTACAGGTTTTAATGCAAACCAATCATTGCAGATCTAGCTCTTATAACTCCAGTCTTACAGGGACCTTAATTCTGCTTTCTGCTCTTCTGTATTTGACTGGTTCCTCTTCTGAACTTACAACAGATTTAACAATTTAAGAAGGGTTTTCTACGAGTTGCAGTATCCTTTTGCTTTTGGATAGATATTGGATAATGTTATATTTAGAGGATATAATCTCTGAATAGGTTTCAAAAGCTCACGCTGCGAAGTTTGAACCTTTACAAGGCGAATTTCATATCTTTTCCAGGAATAAGTTCCGTGACACGACCTAATGGCCAATGGATTAGTTTCTTGTTGTCAGATCCAATTAATACAATACCTCATATAGCTATAACCTTCTCTTGTTGATTACTATTTGCTCGCTGTATGAGATCACCCAAATAGTCGGATCTGAAATGATTTGTTCTCAGTGGGGATTGTCTATGTTTGAGCCTTTTTATTAAAGTTTTGTTCAACAACATCAATGTCTGGAAGAATAATTTCGTGAGCATCTTAAAGAAACATGGATGAGGAGATAGGCTTGACAATTGCACCTTCAGAAAAGTATGTTAGACGAGACCTTTAATTCACCACACTTGCGACATCAGCTAAAATAATTGTCATTTCTTCCTCAGTAAGACAGGCATTCCTAAAACTCTTTTAAGAAAATCTTTCATTATCCTTATGAGCCTTTCCGAGAAACTATCCCACCACGCTGCAGTTGTCGAGTTAAATTTCAGTCTATTAAATTGATAGACCCAGATTTCTATATATGTTATCAATCTAAGCTTTTCAATAAATTAGCTGTGTCAACAAAATTTGATCCGTTATCACAGTAGATAACAGAGCAACTTCGTCTGCGACACAAATTTACTACAGTGCGTGTCGAAATGATAGGTCCACCAGTAAAAACGAAAGTTATGTTGGTAAAAAAGGTTTTATTGTGTACAAAGTACTATTTTATAAACTACATTACTTCATTCAATGTAAAATAATACATGAATAATATACAAATAATAGGAATAATAAGGAAAACAAAAATTACATGAAAAAACTGTTTCAAAAAGATAGGTCCACTGAACCAAGCATCAAATTAATGTTGAATTAATAAAGAAATTTTTCCACCTTGTTTCAGAATAAGCTCATAAATTCTATTCGGCATGGTTTCTATAAGTTTTTGCAAACACTTTTTCTCGATTTTTGACCATTCGGAGGAAATAGCCATTTTCAAGTCTGCAGTACTGTTGTACTGCCTTCCGCCTGCATACACCGCTCTTGCGAGTATACCCCACATGTTTTCTACCGGATTCAGGTCGGGGCTACAAGATGGCCAATCGATAACATGTACACCATTATCCAGAAACCATTCGAAAGTGGACTTTGCAGTGTGCACAGGAGCATTGTCCTGTTGGAACATGAAGAATGGGCCCCCAATGTGCTCTGCTTGTGGAAGAAAATATTGTTCAAGCAGCTGTTAATAGCCTGCAGCATTCAAACGATTGTTTTCAAATGCTATATCAGTTTTTCCTGCACCTCCGAATCCGGCCCATACCATAACGGAACCACCACCAGCTTGCCTCTTCGAGAATATCTGTCTATCGTTACGCAGATCGTGCCAGTAGTACTGGCAGTCATCTGGATCATCCAGGTTGAATTTATTTTCATCACTGAATATCACACGATGCCAATCTTGTTTCCAGGACATCACTTCATGTGCGAATTTCAATCTCTTTTCTTGGTGCTTTTTAGTCAATTTCGGAGGCGCTTTCCTCTTCACGTAAACTATATTGCCGAACTTCTTTACCACTCTATGAACTGTAGATTTTGATATTGGAGGGTTTTGTTGTCTGGCCACAGTGGATAAGCTCATATTTCCAGATTTTAACTCCTTTACGGGGTGTCCTTTACGGTCCTTCTTTGTCGGGGTGTCACTTTTGACAGGCGGCAAGATGATTTTTTACTGCCATAAGCATTTCTAAGTCGCAAATTATTGTTTACAACATTATGTGATCTGTTTAAAAATTTACCTATTTCTCTATTCGATTTTCCACACGTTTTAAATGCATCCATTTCCCCCTGCTCAACCAGCGAAAGACTGCAACGACGACCCATTTCGTTTGATTAGAACGTGATGTTGAAATCTGTTTAAATACCTCCACAGCAGCCAGCATAATCCCGCAGTAAGACTAAGCAACGATTTTTATGCAAATTTTTTGGAAATAAACGTGATTGGTGCAAAATTTCTGAAGGCGGACCTATCTTTTCGAAACGGTCTGAAAATGAAAATTTGCATAAAATAAAAAGGAATTATTTATTTTTAAGAAATTTCTTCATAAATAGTTATAACAATTACTGATTAATTAACTCTACCAAAAAAGTGATTCTTATTCTCAATTAAGAGTCGAAATTTTGAAAAATACGGGTGGACCTATCATTTCGATACGCACTGTAAAATCCACCACAAAGGCATCTGTTGAAGCAGAGGTCACTAGCTCCAAATGAACAGCTCTATTTAGCTTTGTACACGAATGGCATCTTGGTCATTTTTGCAGGTTTGTAATGTCTTCATTCTGGCATCACTTTCCGAAGAGAAAGATTTCTTTTGAACTATACGTAGTGTTTTTATTTCAGCTTCTCAAAATTCAGTAACCGTTAGTTCGCATTTTCTCCTCTTACCAGGATTTGAACAATTACGTTTAAATCGAAGGACCCAAGCAACTAGATGCATAATTTTCTCATAACTTGAAAAATAACGGTAAAACCAGTTACTGTTGGATGTAAATTCAGGATTCGTTAACATACAAATGGACTTTGACTTTTCTTTTTGAATTTCTTCCTCGTAACAACTCTGATTAGAGGTGTTCATGCAGTTCCTAAATTCTCTTAAATCTTTCATTCATTGTGGGACCTCCACCATCTGATGAAAGCTAATCGCTTTGCCTTACAGCCTCTAGATGACAAGACTGCTGGATTCTTGTCACTTGGTATGTGCTTCCATGATAAAGGGCTGCTTTATTTTTCTATCTCTTGAACCTAGAGATGCAAGGCTTTGAAAACACCCGGTTTTTTCCCGAAAAAAAAAAAAAAAAAAAAAAAAATGTTTTTTTCCCCAGGAAATTTAAGACAAAATTGGAAATTTTGAAAATTCCCAAAAACTGGGAATTTTGAAATTATGAATATTTTTATAACTTCTGTTAAATATTTTTTGTGTACAAACAGCCTCCGATCCTTATTTCAACTTTAACTTCTGCGTAGATTTCATTTCCCTTTCCCGCTAATCCTAGCATCTTCGATGTTCATGTTCGTTCCGTAAACGAAGAAAATAATTAATTATAATTAATTCGTCGCTAACACTAACGATAAGTTTCTGTCATTATTCATTAATATTATTTTGTTATGTTTTTAAGATATCCTTTCTATTCTTGGGCATTTTTTGTCTATAAGGTGTCTTTGCAATAATTATTATAAGATTTAATATAAAATTAGCTTGCTCCAACAATTTTAAATAATTTCGAAGAAATTTTAATATATCTTATATCGTAAATATTTAGTTGATAATTTTTAATTTTGAGACAATAATTTACGAAAGAGCTTTATAATGTTCACTGCTTTTTTAATAGCGTTTTTAATGTACAGAAAATGGGAAACAAGCCAATATACATAAATGTACTAAAAGAACTTAGCATTTTTACCAACTGAATCACAAGTGGAAAATCTATAATTTATCTATTATTTATGTAATCTATTATTTATGTAAAACTTTATATTAATAACAATTATAATTTTAAAATTTGTAGTGCTTAAAGGAAGAATAACAATTGTTTTGACTGAGTACAAAAGTAGCTAATAAACGTGTTATTTTATCTAGAATAATGTAGGTGAAATTAATTGAATTTTAGGCTTATGAAATAGTGTTATCTTGTGGAATTAAAAACTGTATGTAAGAGGTGTCTGTGGAGAAAAATGCTTATAACAATCCTAAGTCTAATTTTTGCCAATCAACAAGCTTAAGAAAAATAACATGTTATGATTCAAAGGATCATTTTCTCTTAATCATATCATTATCTTTTAAGCTTATATAATTTGTAATTGTGTTTAGTTATATAAATATTACCATATTAAATCTATTGAAAAAGGGTTTTATACTGAAATATCTTTTCAGATATATAAAGTTTGACTTGTTTATATATGAAAATCTAATGATTTGGCTGCAGTTCTGATAAATTGAAAATAAAATGATAAATTAAAACAATGTTATAAGCTTATCGGTATATCAATGTCCTTAAAATTGCCATTTATATTAAGTAAACAACATATTATTTGCTTTAGAGATTTCTAATTTGTTTTTTCCCCGCAAAATTGCTAAAGTTTCCAAATTTCTCAGTTTTTCCCCCAAAACTCCAGGTTTTTTTCCCCTTGGTTTTAAATTCCCGGGTTTTTTGCATCTCTAATTGAACCCGATTTCGGACAAACACAGACCAGTTTCCATTTCTTGACATCTAAGGAAGTACTGTTGAGGAATCACTCCAGTAATACATCTTCATTTCCTGCCAACCTATAGAATCAACAATAGTTTTCGCCAAACGAGCTCCAATAATAGTGCTAATAGCTTCATTCTTCGTACATGTGTGTTTTTTAAAGGCGCAACTCGGGATTTGGCAGCAAGAAGAATTGTTTCCCCTTGATCTTTTTTTTCTAACCTCTAAAATGCGACTGCTATGTAAACATCTTTACACCCATGCTCATCTACAAAGGTATAAATCCTTTACATCCATCTAAGTTTCTAGAATTTGGATATACCTTGGTATCTTAATATCATTTAAGTATTTCAGTTCTTGAAATCATTGCAGGAATTCTTTATGTAATTCACCCGTTATCTCGTCATCCCAGTTAATCCCTAATTTCCAAGCTTTCTGTAACATCAATTTAGGATAAAGCATACTATAGAAGTAAAACCAAAAAGATAAAAAAAATTATGAACTGCAGATAACATTACTTTGCTTGATAATCCTTTCCGTGTTGAAATCGTTTAATCAATTCATGTTGACTTTTAACGTGTCGGAATCTTTATCCCAAATTAGACCAAGAAACTTAGTTTCTTTCTAGTTCGCGGTTTCATTGCAATCATATTCCCACTGTCTTAAATCAAAATCACCTTTAACCACTAAACTCTTCAAATCTTATATAAATTCCAGTAGCTCTTCTTCATTGTGCATACTAATGACAACATTGTCTACATAAAAATTATGCATAAGTCTTTGTTTAAAAATTTCCTCAAATTTTACACTGATTTTGATAGGATGTTCAATGACTATTGATAAAAGAAAACGGCTGCATTTTAATCGTGCATGCCTAAATGCATCAATTTTTTTTTCTTTCAGATCTTTCTACTATAAAAATCGTAGAAGTCTCTATTTTTTCCCCAAATGCTAATTTGAAGGAAGACTTTTCTGATGCGAGCTGTCACACCAAATTTTCTTTCTCTAAAGAAAAGGAGAATATCTGGAATAAGCTCAATCAAATTTGGGCCACATTGCAGACATTGGTTTAGAGGTGAATGGTTAGCCAATTTTGCTGAAGCATCAAAGACGGGACGGGATAGGTATTGTACTGTGATTGTCTCTTTTATCACTAGGTGAAGAGGTAAATAATTGCCATGAGACTTCTATGTGATAGACGGAATATCTATAATCCCCTCATTCAACAAATCCATAAGTATATTTTCATATTTGTTCGTACATGCTCTTAGCTAAAAGCTTGAAAATTGTGCTTTCTAGACGTCTTATAGCCAAACTCAAATTATTATCTGTTTAGACTTCTTTGTGAGGGATCTTGTCCATCAGTGTCCAGCCAAGGTAGGTTTCTATAGCAACAAGACCAGATGTTAACACTTTTTTTTGACCAGTTAACATTTTCTCTATAATGTGAGCACTAATCATTTCTATAACTTTGCGGCATTGACTTACATCAGATAACTCGATCCCATATTCTCTTAACTCTTCAATCATCGGACCTTTAGTAGTAGGTTAAATGTTTTCACATATAGCAGTTTGATCCATCATTTCAAAATTGCAGCTGGATTTCTCATTCATATCTTTAACCCTTATTCTAGTATAACAATTATGTTGGCATTTTTTTGTTGTAACTCCACCAAACAACGAATGCATATTTTATTTTATTTTTTTTTGACGAGCAGAAGTATAGTTTATGTCTTCTGCTACACTTTACAAAATATAAGATTTCTTGAACGCAGAATCAAGCAGTAAATGAACTGTTTTCGTTCATTTTCTGAAATAAAATTTGTCATGTTTACTTCATTACCGACTGGATTTTCTTACACCTTTCCTTGTACATTGTGAACCACGCAAATCGCACATCAAAGGCACATGCTTCTTAGAACAGATAATGCATTTTAATAAATTTATACTTTAAAGAAACTAAAGAACACGCTTTTACTGACATTTGAACTAAAAATTAGCGATTTATCTGTATGTATAACTTATAACTGTTATAAACATAACTTAAAAACAAACAACTTCAGGAATCTATCTTTATAGTATTGAATTGCTGGGTAAGAGAAAGTCGTGTCAGTGACACACCAGATTATTTACATATTATTAAATCTTTTTTAAGCAATTAATTTTTGTCACTCCACATTACAGAAATATGACCAAATTTGGTGATGCATACAATAGTGTTTTATATTTTTTTGTTTGCCCCTGGAACCTGCCCCTGATAAGAAAGGCGCCCCAAAACACTTGTATATAGTATTGTCATTGATAATGAAGTCGTGTGCAAAATTTTAGGTCGATTGAACTAGTAGAAGTGGCCGAAAATTGATTCTGTTGTGTATGTACATTAATCGTTACATCGTGTCAAGTTAACAAAAGCGTGTTAAAAATGCTCGACATTTTTTAACTGTATGATCAGGTAAAAAACAAGCAAATCAGCAGTTCTTATCCTTGACGATATTTTGTATTTCTGTTAAACTCAATTTTCAAGCTGAAAAGCATTCTAAGTTCAAATATTACCCTTGGCAAATAATACAAATCCATTTGGAATCTAGAGCAGAAGATGTTGTCAATAAACCTGCAGCTGCCGGCATTTTATTCGAAAATATATGATCGTTTTTTTACAATAAAGTTAGAAATGTTGAAAAATAAAACGGCGAATGCAAAGTTGTACATCTACGATATACTTTGTATATATATATATATATATATATATACATATATATATATCTGTTATGGAATCTTTTTGCCCATGTCTTCATCATTAGTTACTCATCATATACTGTAGGTATGGGGAACTTAGGTAATCGTGAAAATTTTCGACCTCAGTTTTTTTAATTTTTTACACGTTTTCAGGTGTGAGGAATCCGAAAATGACAAAATTTGTATGGTGTTTGTTAGTGTGTTAGTCCGTTAGTTAGTTTGTTTGTTTACACGATATCTCACGAACAAATGATCGCAGAGAGGTCAGATCAGTTTTAAAATATTACTTTCAAAACTGGCAAGGACCCTATTCATTTGCAACATTCGAATTAAAAAACTTCGTAAGTTATTAGAAATTTACGATTTTCTTAACATGGGAGAATAGGACAAAAATTCACTTAAACGTGCATTAAATGGAAACTTTTTACTGTAAAAATGTCAGACCAGTTTTAAAATATCAGTTTTGATGCCGGAATGAAAATCAGTAACTATAAATATGCTACTTTGAAAATTTCGCAAGTTATTGAAAATTTACGAATTTCTTAACATGGCAGTATAGGGCAAAATTTCACATAAACGTCAATTTTGAGAGATATTTTCATCGTAAAGATGTCAGACTACTTTTGAAATATTATTTAGGACGCTGGCATGAATATTACTGACTATAAATTTTCCAATATAAAAATTTCGTAAGTTATTGGAAATTTACGAATTTCTTAACATGGCAGAATAGAGCAACATTTCACATAAACGTCAATCTTGAGGGATATTTTAATCGTAAAGATGTCAAACCACTTTCAAAATATTATTTAGGATACTGGCATGAATATCATAGACTATGATTTTTGTAATTTAAAAAATTCGTAAGTTATTTGGAATTTACGATTTACTTAATGTATCAGAATAGGCAAAATTGAGCATAAACTTCCATTTTGAGGATCATAAATACATTAGCCAACTTTAAAATTACATTTATGATATTTGTTTGAACATGATTGAATAAAAATATTCTAATAGGAAAATTTCGTAAATTATTCATAATTTATGATTTTATCAACATAGCGAAATTGGAAATTTTTCATATAAATATGAATTTTGAGGATTATTGCATTGGAAATAGTAGCATGAAAACTAAACAACGGAATTGACCCTGATAAAATAAATTAATAGATTAGAATAAGATAAATATATCGAAGTGAACGGTGGATAGCCTATTAGGCGGGGATTTCATTCTGCCACTGTATCAAGCTTTGGTGAAATTCATTTCTTTTAACATGATTATAATATGTCTCGTGCTAGAAATTTATGAGAACATAAATATGATGGTGAACTGAGCAGAGTCCACCTATGCCAACTAGTTTTTACTACCAATTTTGGTGGCATTCCAGGATCTACAGACGGTTCTGAGTCGTGTCAATAAAAATAAATAAATAAATAAATAAATAAATAAATATAAAATAAAAAACCTGCTTGTACTTTTGTGATTTTGTCTTTGTCTTTCTTCTTTGAAATTAAACGCCAAACGAACAAAACTTATATATATATATGTATATATATATAGATATATATATGAAAAAAAGAAAAAGAAAAAAGGAACTGATATTTATTACATTTAGTGATGTGGGCTGGAAATTTTTTTTTTTGGAAAATTTTCAAAGTCAAAAAAGCAATTTTTTTTTAGTAAATTTATTACACAACATATTTAAACTTTTCTTTTATTAGTCATAGTATAGTTAATAGTTACAGTAACGTCAGCTGTAATGTGAAAAATAAATGTGTATGATTAAAGACATTTAAAAAGCTACCAGATATGTTTTGATCAATTTGCTTGAGAGGGAGAAGTATAATATAATTACAAGAGATCTATGGTTGCTAATTAAAATTTTGAATGTCTCTTCAACAACAACTTTGTGTGGACACAATTATAACTCATTTGACAACATAGAAAAAAAAAATGAAGGAATATATTGATTAGTTAATGTACTGCTGAGCTTGTGTTTGTTTTTAAAAATATTCATTTACTAAATCATGATACAGCGATGCTTTTCAAACTCCGGTAGCAAATCTGATTTAAGTCACCTCATAGTTTCTGGTTCTGAGAGTGACTCGGAAAATTAGGACATGGTCATAATCTGGACAAATATTCAATTAAAAGAAAAAATATATATATTGCTTAAATCACAAAATTGGCATTACTGAAAATTTTAGAGAAAAACCTTGCATAAATCACAATTTTATTTTTAAAGTAACTTTTTAAAATAATTTTAAATGTGAATCTCTCTATATATGTGTGTGTGTGCGCACACTTTTAATGCAAGAAACAGGAAATACAGGCAATTGACTAAATAAATAAAAAGCTCAAGTTTGAGTAAAATTTTGGAAAGTTTAATAGATCAAATAAATAACATCATAATTTGCAATTGGAGGATTTTAATATTTGCCCATAAATAAAACAAATGGAAATTTTTTTAAAATTAAATGAATTTTGATGAAATGCACTGAGCGTGACTCAGAAAAGCTTTTACCAATTAACCTTACCTTACCAACCATTCAAGTATTACAAATTACCTCGTTTGATTATTTTGTGTCACCGGCAGCTAAACCCCATGTTATCCTATGGAGAAATTTGTTATGCAAATCCCTCATTACCTTTTTTACTTTTCTTCTATATTCAATAGAAGAAAGTATTGGAATCATAAAAATTTTCGACCTCGGGTTTTTGATGGATTTACACGTTCTGAGAGCTGTAGAACAGGATTTGACCATTTTTAGAAAATGTCCGTCTGTCTGTGTGTGTGTGTGTGTGACAAAATTTTGTGGCAAATGTATCTCAGGGACTACTGCACTGAATTTCATACAAATTGGTATCTAGTTACATATTAACATAAATTAGTGCTTTATCAACTTCTGGTAAAAATTGTACAACAGCTTGCGTTGCCATCCCGCTTTTTCTAATTTTTTAAGATGGTGGTATAGGACAAAATTTTGTAAAAATGTGCATAAAGAAAATTATTTTTTAATAATCATTATGAAATTTAAAAGAATTATTTGTAATTGAGATAATCAACTGGGAAAATTTTTTGTATATGTAGGAGCCTCCTCTTTCCCCCTGGGGGGAATTCTCCTTGAGGGCAGTAAATTACACACAGACAGACATTTTCTAAAAACAGTCAAATCGTGTTCAGGACATCCCAAAACGTGTAAATCCATCGAAAACTGGAGTTCGAAAATTTTCACGGATCCAATACTTTCTGTATATATACATATAGAAGAAAGTAAAAAGTATATTATAAATCATTAATATTATCCTGCCCATACATAATTAAAATAATATTAGCCATTAAAGTTATTTATAAAATAAATTTTTTATCATCTCTGTATACTTTTTGCTGTACTTTTACATAGGACTTAAGATAAATATTTTAAAGTAATTTTCCTGTTGAAAATATTAACCGTGTATTTTCAATAGTTAATAACTGAGATTCATTGCATAGTATTCCTTTTATTACAGCGGTGCACATATTATGATACAAAATATTATTTCATCTATTTAAACAATTATTATTTTAAGTCGTAATATATTTCGAACTTTTTATTATTTCTTTAAGGTGCCTGCCTACCGTCGGAGGTGATTTTTCTTAATAATTGAAAAATTGCCTATTTATGTGCATTATAGGATAGAATATAGTAAAAAACAGTGAATAACCTGAAAAAAATATGCAAATTTTAAAATATTTTGATATTTAGGCTCAAAATATGCATAAAATTTGCGAAAAAAAAAAGCTCTTTTACAAAACATCATAAGTCAAATTTAAATAAAGATATTTTTATTCTGTAAATTTTATTTAGATTATTGAAAGGTTCTTAAGGGAGTGAACTACTCTTAAAACTATAACCATGTTATTTAATATTTTAGAGAAGATAACATTTTTACATGCTGAAAAAAATCATGAATATACATGACAGTTCATAACTTCTATCGACAAAAAAAACAAAAAATAATTTAGCTTGATTCATTGTCGTAGTTCAATCCTTAAAACAACTCCTCTAGAGTATTTTAACAAAGTTTCATAACGTTTCAATTATAACTTTTGGAGTTATGATGTTTTGGGATAAAGCAAAATGCTAATAAAAATCTCATTTTGAGAAAAAGCAGAAAACAAGTTTAAAAACAAGATTTTACCTATTAAACAAAAAATAATTTTAATGAGTTCCTGATTTATTTCAAAGCTTTTTATTTTCTTTTTTAAATTCCTTTTATATTCAGTAACAAATTTTTATGCTTATATGGAGTAAAACATTTATGTAAAGAAACATTTAAAGGTCATTTCCGGTCACTTCCGGTTTCAAAAACTGGCGAGTGACTAATATTAAAATGCCTGTAACTCAAGTTCTAAGCAAGATAGAAACAAAGTTCAAACTGATTTAGAACGCTAAAATGTCAGGCTTTAATACTAACCCAAAAATAGAAAATCGGAGTTTTGACCGAAAATTGCGTTTTAAAGGTAGGCAGGCACCTTAAAGTTCTATTGTTAAAATAATATGGTATGGCACTCACATTCCCTACATTACCGTAGACTTAATTTATAGTTCAAGGTGTGTTACTGTTTAATACCGTATTTGAACATTCTCAATGTACTTTTAAAACATTTCAAAATTGAATTTATTTGGTACACATTTCTATGTGAAAACAACTACTAACTCCCCTCAAACCCCAGTTTGTATATCGTAGCTATGTTCTATATCCTTTAACGCTATTATTAAATTTGAAAATTTATTTCAAATTATTCAGAAAAAATTCGCCCACTTTTAACACGTATTTGAGTAATTTTGAACGGATCTGTATATTGTCTATAAATTTTACATGCACTAAATAGTGTAGTTAAATTTAGCACAGCACAAATTCACAGTATAATTTGAAATTTACTTCGAACCATTCCCAATTTAAGCCCTAATATATCTGACTTCTTTTTATGGGGCCATCCAAACAAAGTGCATTCTAAAGGTGATAAAATATACTAACCAAAAATTTCCTCCATAGACATAATGTTTACGCATTCTTTTCTTTGTCGCTGTACATGAACTATTTGTCAATCTCAATATATACTATCTACCCATAAGTATTTTTTTGACACCTTTGAATTTAGACGTTATACCAAATATCTAGAAAAATTCTGCAGGAATTATCTTGAAATTTTCAGAGTATAAAGAACATAATATATATCATATATTTTAGAACATGAAGTGAGAGGAAAAGGAGACCAGTAAAAAAATAAATAAAAATCAAAGTGTTTTGGATCACCCTGTAAAAAGTAATTTCTTATTCAAGAACCATTAAAACGTGTAATTGCAGCAAAAATTTAATTTAAAAAAATTATACTCCAGAACAATACTTCTTTTTTACCATGTACAGTCGGTAACAAAAGTATCCGAACACTAGCAAAAATTCCTATATAAAAAAAGAAGAGTTAATACTGTTTTGTTAAATAAATCTTTGTCGAATCATGTTCTCTACATTTTTTATATAGGAATTTTTTCTAGTGTTCGAATACTTTTGTTACCGATTGTACGAATAAGGGAAAGTAAAAATTCAACGAATGAATAGATTAAATAGTTTAAAAAATTCAGACAATTATACTTCTACTTGCAGTTAAGCACATTAAATGAATGTACGTATTATGATCAAAGTCAAATGAAGGCAGCAATCAATTCTTATAAATTCAAAATTATGGTCTATCTAAAATTACATTTTAAAATTTTCGGCATTGACGTGAAAGAAAGTAGTATGTCGTGATCATCACAACACGTTTTTTTCTGCATCATTCCAATATAGCAGCGCACACTACCAGTTGACATGCTCAAAACTTAAATCATAATTTTTTACAACGAAAATTTTATGTATGCAGTTTAGTACAATTTTAACTATATGGAAAACCGCAGAAGGTATGTAATAGCAATGCCACCTGTGGACAAATATTCATTGAAATTATGTCAGCATTTTTTTTTTTTTTTTTATAATGTCTATTGCACATATCAAATTTGGTGCATTTATAAACAATAGAAGCTGAGATATAGCTTTCACGTACATAGAAAAAATTGCAGAATATTAGTGCTACTTGTCGGTCAAATGCATCTAAATTGTATCAGTATAGTGTTTCATATAGATTCACTTACATATCAACTTTGTACAGTCATACATAATAGTAGATGAGATATGCCTTTCATGAAAATGGAAGAAATTGCAACATAGAAGAACCACCTGTTGAGCAATTTGCACTAAAAATTGATAGACACCAATTTATTTCAAGGTGCATATAAATGTAAATTTATATGAAATTCTGTTTTTGAGAGCTGTCGTGAAATTTTTGTCACAGACAGACGGATATTTATTAAAAATGGTCAAATCGCATTTAAGACATCTCAAAACGTGTAAAACATGTAAATTCGAAAACTGTAAGTATAAATAATTATGAATCCATTTACTTTCATTTATGAATATAGAAGGGAGTAACAATCAAAATGATTTTTTTTCTATTTGTTTACCACTTGATTTTATAACTATTCTTCAACCACATTTCTTGAAACCGCGGAATCCTCTGCGCAAGTGCTGACTCAACGAGTCCAGTGTTAAAATAGGGGTGATAGCCCCTATTTTAACACTGGATATATATATACATATATATATATATATATATATACATATATATATATATATATATATATATATATATATATATATACAATATATATATATATATATATATTGTTTTGAAGAATTTAAGGAGAGCAATACGTTATTCAAACGGGCATAAAATTTATTCCAAGAGAACTGTTTTTCGAATTTAAGATTTCATATTAAAAGTAATGGAAAATCAGATTAATTTGTTAATTAAATAATTAACAGGTAGAAAATTTCCTTTTTCACTGTCTTGTTTAGAGAAATTGAAGAAAAGTAGCAAAATGAATTTAAAAATACCATTTATTTGAATTTAACAGTTCGAAATTAGAAGTAAATTAAAGTTGAAATAATTGATTAGTTAAATAATGAATAGGTGAAACTTTTTTCTTTCACTGTCCCGTTTAAATTTTTCGAATTGTGCAAATTGGAGATATTTAAAAAAAAAAAAAAAAAAAAAAAAAAATGAAAAGCGATATATACTGTTTAAATAACCACAAAATTAATTTTAAGAGAAAATTGAGTTCATTGAAAATAAAGAAATAATTGAAAAGTGAATTTGTTCGCATGAATTTCGATTATATTTATGTTAAGAAAAACAAATTTAGCCGATTGTTCGACACGGTGGCGAATTAAATGTCCCACCCAATAAGCTAGCTACCGTTTAATTCGATGCACGTACCTTACTCTAACTTATTGATAATTTTTTTAAGGTCAGTTTCGTACTTTAAATTTATGCAACTCCGAACTATTTACACTGCAATGATCCAGAAAATGCAAGTTTATGTGAAATGTTGTTTTATTTTGCAAGATTAAGGAAATAATAAATTTTGAATAATTTACGAAGTTTTAAAATTAAAATAGTCGTAGTCAATGACGTCCAACTCAGTATCATAAATGATATTTTAAAAGTGGTCTGACATCTTTACGATGAAATTTAACTCATAATTAATGTTTATACGGAATTTTGTCCTAATCTGCCATGTTAAAGAAATCGTAAATATCGAATAACTTACGAATTTTTCAAAGTAGGATTTTCATAGTTATGCTAGCATCCAAAATGATATTTTAAAAGTGGAATGACATCTTTATGATTAAAATATTTCTCAAAATAGGCTTTTATGAGAAATTTTGTCCAATGCTAAAAAATTTGCAAATTTTTAATAACTTACGAAGTTTTTAAAGTAGAATTTCCATATAATTAATGATGTTCCTGTCATACAGGGAAATTCATCATAAGGGATATTTTAAAGCTGGTTTTACATTATTACAATAAAAATATTCTTTTAAATGAATGTTTAAACGAAAATTTGTCCTATTCTCCCATGTTAAGAAAATCGTAAATTTCGAACAATTTACGTAGTTTTTAAACTAGAATGTAGCAAATAATTGGGTTCTTTGCCAATATCATATGCCATGTTTTAAAACTAGTCCGACTTTTCTACGATCATTATTTTTTGAGATAATGCTTATACAAATTAACATCTAACTAATTGACTAACTTATAAAAGGACACCGTATTAAATTCGTGATTTTCGGATTCACTAGTCCTCAAAACGTGTAAAATATTCAAAAAACTGTGGGCGAAATTTTTTTTGAATATTTCAATTCCATATACCTATAGTGTGATGGGGAATTAATAGTTGTATTCAAAAAAGTGACTGCGCTGATGTTTATAAATACGAAGAATAGAACAATTTCAAAATTAGTTTGATGATATCATAACAACAGTAATTTTTCAATGTAAAGGAATTTCAAAATAAACTTTCGTTATAAAAATTTTAATATGAATAGAATGATTGCAATCTATTTTTCATTATTGACTATTGCATAATGAAAATGTTTATAAATTCTTAGAATTTTAAGTTATTTGTTTTGCTACCAATTATCGCTTTTCATAGAAATTGTTTGCTCACATCCGGTAAATATAGAGCAAGAGTTTGAGAATTTGACGTTATGATCTTATTCAGTATTGTTTACGAAAGATGAAGGATTCATATTTTCAGGGTAGTGGTCAGTAAACCATTAAATATATGGATAAAATAGTTTGTCGCTACTTTGTGAGTCCATTTGGTTGCAAATTTGGAAGACGATGTTATTTTCCCCATATTATTGACAAAAATAGAAAACCAGATATAATTTGCCGTTTTTTCCTTTTAAATCGGTGTTATTTTGGAAGTAGATGCTGGTATGCACACGAAAACATTCCTTTGTTACCTGAAAGAAATATTTCTGGAATTAATGGGGAGAATAGTCAATGTACATTTTTGGATTTTTATTCGACGCAAAATGAAATGTACAGCAATCAGAACGATTATTTTTTGTTATCTAATTTTAATTCTAATTTTAATGGAGAATTTTATTCAAATACCAGGGGAAATGCTTTAAATAATGCTCACTCTCTTAATAATACTTCAGTCAGTGACGACGAACAAAGTGAAAATCTTTTTCTTTATCCTGAAATTTCTGATGATTATTTTCAGACATTTAACAACGATGACAACATTTTGCATATTAATACTAACGAATATACACACAAGAGTGTATCCCAGTCTTGTTTAAATTCAAACTTGCAGTGTCACTATGAAATATATAATAGTACACTAAACGGAAAGACTCATGAAAAACAGCAAAAGGAAGAAGTACATGATCTTTCTATTTCCAGAAACAATTCTATCGTAAGTGAAGGTTATTATTCTTCAGATCATAGTTCAAATCTATCAGTTACTCAAGCTGAATTATCTGACGTGAATTTTGGTGAAAAAATAGCTTTAACTCAGTCAAATCTAAGTAATAATGATAATAAAGAAGTCACAGATAAAGATAATGATAAAGATATCAATGATTGTTCTATAAAAGAGGCTCAAACCAGTGATTTGTTTGAAATGAATTTTAAATCAGATAATCTTCTTTCGAATGACTTACAGAATACAAACATAGTTTGGAAAAATGATATCCAGAAGGAATATGGTGAGACTTCCTGAAATATTATTTTCGAATCATTTTCAGAATATGAGTGGGTCCTTAGGGAATGATTTGAGTAAAATCTCTCGCGGAGTAGCCTCAACAGGTGGAGCGCAAATAAATGAAAACAAGACAGAATGCATCAATAATCAATATAAAATTACTCTTTTGAATCGTTTCCAAAATATAAATGGTACTCGGATAAATAATATCAGTGATGAACATGAAGAATTTCCAGAAATGCACCAAACGCAAATAAATGAATATGTGACAGAAGATTTGATTAATCCTTTTGAAGTTTTTCCATTAAATTATTTCCTTAATGCAAATGAACATTGGGACGGTTTTATTAGTAATGATCATGAACTAATACCAGATGGAGAGCCAGTAAAATTGAATCAAAATGCAATGGAACGCTTAAACATTTTCCCTGAAGTCTATTTCCCTAATTATCTTGAGAGAACTAATGATTTTTTTGCTGATGATAGCAATAAAGTAAGTGAAAGTGAACTAATGATAAATTTCCTGCAAATGAATCAAGATGATTCATCGAATGATTCATTTTCAAGATTATTTCAAAATAGTTACGGAAGCTCTCTGAATTATTCAGAAACACTACCAAAATTAAGAAGTATTGATTATAATTCTCGGAAACCTAATTTTAACTCAAAAAATAATTTTCATAAAACAAACCGAACGAAATCATTTCAAACAAATTACTTTCCAAGATATTCGAACGGTAAACAAGATAAAAAACAATATGTGCCGAAAAACAAATGTCAGCAAAGAAAAGAACATATAAAGTTTCGAGAAGGTGTTGGTACACAGAATTGTATAACCGACTTTTATCAAAGTAATAAAGATAATAATAATGAAAACAGTGCTAGGCCTTCTAGAAGAAATTGGAAATCTCCACAAATATTGTCAAAAAGGACAGAGAACTGTTATCTAACAAAACACTGTTCATGCTTTTCCACTTCCGGAAAAATGGAAAATACAGAATTGCAATCTCATAACTGTTCAATGTCGTATTTTATTAATGGTAGTTCTTCCAACAAAAATGAAAATAATTTACACATGAAAAACATGAAATGTTCAATGTGCTCTCAAACATTAAGCAATATGTACGCAATTTTAGAAAACTGTGATCATATATTTTGCCTTAAATGTATTTATTTTTGGAGAAGCTTACAGAACAATCCTAAAACTTTCGATAATTATTCATCGCACTGTCCTATATGCAAGAAAACTTCAACATGTGTCGTTCCAGTAGCAAATTGGATTCAGAATGACACTGAAAAAGAAAGGGTTATTCAGAGATATAAAAGCCTTCTTAAACAAATACATTGCAAAAATTTTAATAGAGGTAAAGGATTTTGTGTTTATGGAAAGTCGTGTATGTATTTACACGAATGCGATGATGGATAGAACACAGGAAAACTTTTTATTCACTGAAGCTGTATCATGTTAGAAAGAAAATAATTCTTTCTATGCATTGAGGGATTGTTTATTTTCTCTAGAAACATTACTAAGAACTGAAATCATTGTTACAATTATGAAAATGTTAGAAAATTAAATTTTGCAAGCTATTCGGCATTGCCTTATGTGTTAAAAATTTTTATTGCATTATTTATAAGCAGAATTTAACCCAAAAGCCAAAAATCAAAAGAGAAAAAAAAAAAAAAAATTCAATACCATCTTAAGGTAGCATATTTAATTTTTCGCTTTCTATGAGGAATAATTTATTTTCTAAACAATTTAAATTGCACATGCGTAAAATTTTTGAAAGAGTGAAAGTTTTAAAAACTGAAAAAGGGAAAATTGTTGTTTGTTCGAGATCGCCTCTAGCAGAAAGTAGAAAATTTATACATAAATAACTGGTGTTAAAAATATTCTTTAAAAAATAAAATGTAAAATATGGTAGGATCTTTGTAAATTAAAGGGTACTAAATACTATTTTTTAAAGCATATTTTGTTCACGAAATGTTTTGTTAATATTGTTATAAATTTTAAAAGAAGTAAGAAATACCTAATCCACAAGATACATAACCTGAAATTACGTAGTAAACGTTTCAGCTAAAATGTTATTAATAAATAATGAAATAGTCGTTGTTTCTCTTACTTAAAACCACCAAGAAACTTCTTTGATTTTCAAAATAAATAAGCATGGATTTTTATCTGTGAATCATAGAATAGCTGCATTCATTTTTTACACAACTGAAGTTGTGTTTGTTCGTGTAAATAGTAAAGAAGATATTCATTTTTCAGCTAAAATTTCATTTAAGAATTAATGAAATAGTTGTTCTTTTTATCTATCATTTAAAACTACTTAGGAATTTCTTTGATTTTTAATATAAATATGCATAGAATTTTATTTGTAAATCATGGAATAGCTACCATTTGTTTTTTATACAACTGAAGTTATTTGTTCTTGTAAATCTTGTAAAAGGATATTCATTTTTTAGCTAAAATATTATTAGAGATCATGAAATACTCGTTTTTTGTTCTTATTACTTAAATCTACTTTGGGACTTCTTTGACTTTTGATGAAAATATGCATGGATTATTATGTGTGAATCATGGAATAGCTATCATTCATTTTTTACACAACTGAAGTTGTATTTGTTCTTGTAAGTAGAAGATATTCATCTTTCAGCTAAAATATCATTTAAGAAATAATGAAATAGTCGTTCTTCTTCTCTATTAACTTAAAATTATTTAGGCATTTCTTTGATTTTCAGTGTAAATATGCATAGATTTTTATGTGTGAATCATGGAATAGCTATCATTTATTTTTTGTACAACTGAAGTTGTATTTGTTCTTATAAATAATAAAGAAGATATTCATTTTAAAAAGCATAAATTGTGAAAATAAGAATGAAAAAATCGGTTGTATGTGCTAATTTTTGTAGTCTTATATTAACAGATGATCAATATAATGGATAGTATTACATTAGTATACGTCGCACAAACCTCTAGTTCGAAGTTAATATATATAAAAAAAAATGCTTAATTAAGTAAGTGTTTAAATAAGTCTAAAGTTTTGATTGTTCTTTCGGTATTTTTCCAGGTAATTTAGAAATACTCTATTAAATTTTGAGTTATTATAAATCTAATAAGACCGAGTTTTCTTCTTGGAATATTTCACAGCATAGAAAAATATTTGCAATGTATCCTTTGATGAATAATTTTGCAACATTTTGCTTAGAACCTGTCTATTGATGGCTGTTTAAAAAAAAAAAAAAAAAAAGAAGAAGAAGAACTATG
This sequence comes from Salticus scenicus, assembly GCA_963930645.1. NCBI lineage: Eukaryota > Metazoa > Arthropoda > Arachnida > Araneae > Salticidae > Salticus > Salticus scenicus. Next base: position 80,397,250 of record OZ005650.1, read on the forward strand.
CTGTTTGCATTATTCAACGTCGGCAAAAACTTTTTAATCGAATGCCAAAAATGAGTAAGCACTGATAAAAATGTATTGCATTTATACGTCAGATAAGAATATTGTATAAAAATAATAAATAAATTTTAGAGTAATTTAAATAATAATAATAATAATAATAAAAATAAATATGCAGAAAATCATTTTGTGTAAATTATATATTTATTTGCTTTATGTAATAGTATTTTATTTTAAGCAATCTTTTAAGGAAAATTTTTGCTCTTTGAAATATGTATATATTATGTTATTTAACTTCAAAGATAAAAAAGTTGACCAATTGTTCCATTTGAATGTTAATTCATTTTTATTATTGTGTAAAATCATTTTAATTTCCCAAAATCAAATTTATGCTTGAATCTTTGTATAATTGGACTATTTACATTGCTTTTATAGTGTGGCTTTTTTGTTTGTAGGGTTAAATTCTTTGCGTTTTAAGAAATAATTATGTCGTATTAAAATAATGTACTAATATTACTAAGTTCTAATAATGTAATTGCTTATAGTTTTAATTTACTTTTAAATTCTAAATCATTCTGTTAGCTTTACTCTGAAAAGTTCTTAGAATATCAAATTATGTTTTACTAATACTGAATGCACATATTTTAATATTGCCATTTCAAATAGAACATAACAACTATAATTAACAGTCTAATATTCATGGTAGCATATATTCTATCATACAAGAGTCGCACTATGAAGAAGCTTTAGCAACATTTTTTACGAATAATAATAATTTTTCCTTTCTTTAATTAGAAAATAATATTATAAAACAATATTGTAGGAACACTGTAAAAAAATGTTGTAATTTTTCCTGCACTTTCTGCTGTTTTTTTCCAAGCACTGGCACTATCTAATAAAAGTACAGCAACAATTTTGTAAAAATTTATTTCTACCGCTTGCAACCAATAGCAACGTGACTTTAGACGGAATTTTGCGGTTTGTAGCAGATGTTCTATATCTGAACTGGCGGCGAGGCAAAGACAGCTGAGGAAACAAGCATATGTCATGTGCTCCGTGGTCATGTGATCAAAGGAGGGAGCATTTGAACTTCTCGATCTCGTTTCACCGAAAGCTGCTACCATGCTTATGATTGTGGTGATGCACGTGCTTCCTGGATTGATTTAATTATTTTATATTTAGTGATTATTGTAAAGGATATACTTATTTTGTAATAAATAACAAGAAATCGGTAGTCAATGCTGTATTCCTGACAGAAAATTCAATACAAAATTGGCAAGAATTTCGTTTATATTCTCGAAGGATTATCATTTGAAAAGAAATGGTTTACGGGATTTCGTGTGATTTTCTTCCTATAAAGATTGTTTCGTATGCATACCAGCCAAGTCTAGTGTTGTTACCAGTAAACTACTATTTTTTAGCTATTTCTATTGGTCTACTAGTTTTTGTTAAAAATCTACTGTGTTTTAGGAACCTACAAGAAAAATCGTAAAATCGAGCAATTTTCCTGTAAAAAATATATGGAGGATAAGAGAATAAATATATTAGTATAATGAGGCTTATTAAATGTATGTGTAAAAATTGAAATATTGATTTTAATTATTTCAAAATAATCTTAAATTTTTCGGTGTTTTAAATAAAGCTTTTGTAATTAAATATATTTACATAGTCATTGTGAGTGTATTTTCACTCATGTGAGATAATTAAAAACTGAATTTTGATCCTCATTATCTGATGAAAATCTGGAGAATATTTTAATTTCTAAATGCAATAAAAGTTGAATGAACAACAATTTAATTATTCTTTTCTTAACAAAGCAAAATCTGCTACAACAATGTAAAAAATTGTGTTTAAGTAAGTATTATTGACATTTTTTTTTTTTTTTAATCTATTTTTGGGATTTAAAATTAATTTTTTAATATACATAATCTCAATATTTTATTGCTTTTCATTTGAAAGATTAGCGATTTATTTAAAAAATATTAATATTTATAGAAAATCTTTTATAAATTCATATTTTTTTCTTTTCATCAACTATATATTTATATAAATTCAGACTTTATTGTTAAAAATATCAATTTATAAAACCTACTTTTTTTTTAAAAAATTGAAGGTTTGGCAGGTATGTAATAGTATTACAGAATAAAGATCAATTTTTATTTATAGCAGTTTATTATTGTTAGTTTAACCTAGCGTTTGATTTCATTTAAAATAATACTAGTAATAAGAAGCATGTGTATCTCTTATAAGATACTATTTAATATTCTGGTAGATTATATTGATAAATAAATATAGATAAGTATTATTTTTGATTCCTTAGATTTGAATTTTAATGTTTCTACTTCCAAGATTTAAAAAAATACAATAAATTAAAAAATAACTGAAATATATCTACTATTTTTCATGCAATTGGAAACGCATCTTTTTATTTTAATATTATTTCAAGTATTTTTACAATTGTACTGTTATCTTTTTTTTTTTTTCCCCCAAAGACTTTGAATCATTTTTGAAAAAAAAAAAAAAATCAAAGTAACTTGTATAAACTTATTTATACAAGTACTTGTATAAATAAATTGTATAAATACTTGTATAAATAACTGAAATGAGTCAATTTGACATTTTATTAAAAAGTAAATGAATAAATAAAATTAAGCCAAACATTTTCAAAAATTTCCGTTTGTGTATGGGGGGAAAAAAATGTAATTAAGCATATATTTTTAATTTCATTTAAGATTATGCTGATTAATGTATAATTAATCAGTAATTAAAAAAAATAACTTGTTTTATTTTTACATAATTTACATATAATTTATTATTGTATCAACTTTAACAATAAATAAATAAATAAGTGAAGACGTTATTTATTAATGCATTTTTAAATGAATCATTTTAATTTCTCTACATTTTTAAATGACATTACCTACATTTAATTATTCTGTTTCAATTTGATATACTTTGATTCAATAATATGTTAAGGAAATATACTCTAATTAGATTCGCAATTATCATATTCAAATGATACCTTATATATTTATAATGATTTGATTTGATTTTTTTTTTTTTTTTATTTTTTTTTTTTTTTTTGAGGAATGGATTTACAATTTCTAAAGTAAATTATTTTTTCTATCCTACTTCTTTTTCTAATGCAGATTTTTTTTTTTTTTTTTTTTAGCCATGTAATTAAACATTTATAATAATAATAATAAAAAAAAAAAGGCTGTTACTTCATTATATCTTCATTGCCATAATTTTTATAGAATTTCATCTTATAAAAATACTAGGAAATTAGTAGATATTTTTTCCTCTATTCTGCTAATCAAAAAAAAAAAAAAAAAAAAAAAAAAGAAAAAAAAAAGAAAAATCAAATGTGTGAAGCTATCTTTTTAATTATAACTTCAATTTGTAATAAGCTATTTTTAAATTTTGCTGATAAGAAAACTTTATACAGAGCAAGGGAAGGGGGAGAAAAAAAAATATTTCAATATTGAAATAATAATAATAAGCGTCTTGAAATTTAGATAATGTTATAATGAAGATTTTGCAGTTTGTAATAAATAATTAAAAGTTATTTTTTATTTTGTTTTATTTTTCTTACAGATAAACAAAGAATTTTTTTTTTCTCTCCTTCCTTGTATGTTTGTTGGAGCAACATTAAACATTGAATTATTTCATCAAATCATGACTGCCAATTTTATTCAGAATTTTTATCTTATAAAAATACTAACAAATTAATATTTATTTTACTGTTTTAGATTTTTTTTTTTAACTACACAGTTAATTTTAAAAGTACTTAAATGAGTTAAATTCTCTTTGCATTTATAAAAACATCTTGCAATAACCTATTTTTTAAATTACATTCCTGATATGAAAAAATTACGTATGTTAAAAAAATAAAGACAGAAAGAATTAAAACATTGATGCAATGAAATATTTTCATCTTAATATTTTAATGTAAAAAAAAAAAATATATATATATATGCAGTTTTTTTTAAAAATCAGTTTAAGGTAGTATCTACTATCTTTTTCTTCCCCTGATGGAAGTTAGCCCCTTTGTTTTATTAAAAATAATAATAATAAATAAACAATAGTTTTCTTTGTTTGAACAACGTAATTAAACATTGAAATATTATTTCATCCAAATCTCGATTGCCATATTTTATGTATAGTTTTATTATAAACAAATACTAATTGGTTAAAAAAATTTTCCTCTTTTTTTGTAATTCATAAATAATTTAAATGTGTTACGCTCTCTGTTATTATTTATAAATGCAATTTGAATTAAGCTATTCTTTCAAATTAAATTACTCAAATGAAAGTTTTCTTCATATTTAAAAAAATAAATATTAATATAAGATATAATTAATATTTTATCTCGAAATTTATATAATGTTATAATGAAAATTTTCTGCAGTTTGATTATAATGAACAATTTAAGTTAAGTTTTTTTTTTTTTTTTTTTTTTTTTTTTCCAATTTTGAAGAACATAGATCCATACATTAAACATAAGCAACTATTTCTTGTAAATTAACTAACTAAAAAAAAATATATAGATACAATAATTCATTTATGATATCTGCATAGTATACTGCACGGTAAACAACCTTCTCTCCTTTCCCCTAGCGGTGAAAATGCTGTCTAGGCCTCTTAAATATCCTAGAAGGCCTTGTACAAGGCCACTTCTTTCTCCCCCCCCCCTACCCTACTGACAAAGATACTGTTCTATATTTATTTTATTTTATTTATTTTTATGTTACATTATTAAAGATTAAAAATATTTTAAACTAATTCCTAAATTTTAAAATTTATAAGGAAATTAATTATTTTTTGTGTCTTATATGTAACTGTTATTAATGTGTATATAACATAAAAAATTCTGTCGTTAATAAAGCGATAGGTTAAGAAAATTACTTTGTAGTATAGTTATAAGTGAAAAATTAATTTACTTTGCTATTGCCATTTGAAATGAATACTTCTCTTTTAATTGCTGATACACATCTTGATAAAACATATTTTTTCTTTTAAGAAACTATACATCGAAACTTTCTCTCAGACATTAAGTGAAAATACATTAAGTGGCATTAACTGAAATAAAATCGTTATAATAAATTTAACTATTAAAATGATTTTATATTCTAATAATTATTTTTATATATAATGCTACAGGAAAAATTACATTTTAATGACATCTATATATTTTCCTATTTTTCTTTCTTTGCAAATTTAGAAAAGCAAAATATTTAAATTAAAAATAAGTATAGTTGTCAATATGTGAAAATATGAAATAATACATGCTTCAAAAAATTTATTTTTCATTAGCAAGATGTATCATTTAATAGTCGTTTTTCTTGTTTGTAAAACTTTGTAATAAATCTGAAAAAAGTAAAAAAAAAAAAAAAAAAGTTTATTTTTAGCTTGAAATAACTAAAAATATAAATATTCAAATATAAACATTTTGTTTACATTATGTATAATGTAAATCAGAATATTATATTGGGGAAAGAAAATGAATTTTTTTTATCACATCAATTAAAAATAAATAAATAATTCTTTGCCGTATTTTTTTTTTTTTTTTTTTTAATTTTTAGGTGTGTATGAGAATTTAATTAAAAAGTACAGAATTTTTTTTTTTATGTATGCAAGAATTCTTAAGTACAAATTACAGATATTCTTTTGGAACATGCGCAGTAAATATATATATGTATATATAAATGTTCATATATCAGCGAATATCAAACATGTGAATTTTATGTTTCATAGCAATGTATCTCTAATGTTTTGTCAAGTTTTCAGCATCTTTTCTAAAATTTTGTTTAAATTCCTTCTTGTTATTTTTTTCGGTAAGTTTTTCTGTTTAGAATTTTTAAAACGTTAATTATAAATTAACCTGCATAAAAATTTGTGCAATTCCACACAAAAATTCCATGCAAATATTGAACATAATAAGTATAACAATGTATTAAAATTACAAGACATTTGTAACATTTTTATGATACAGGGTTATCCAAAGTGTTTTTGCTTTTCTCCAATTTATATTTAATCCCCTAATTATATTCCCATGTGAGTATAAATATTCTTTAGATGTCTGTAGTTCAAAGCTATTACGTCCAGTATCTTTTTTATAAAATTGGAAAAAACTGTCAAAAAATAAATTAATAAATAAATAAATCTAATAATTTGATCACTCACGGTGTTTTTTTCTAATTATTCTCTCTCGGGGAGAGAAAAAAAAAAAAAAAGAAAAAAAAAAAAAGAAAAGAAAAGTTTTTTACAAGACTTTAATGAACAAGGAATAATTAAATAGTCAGTGTACCTGTCAGTGTAACGACAATTATCTAAATTCGGAATAATTGGTATCAATTTTGCGATTAGGAATAACAAATATGTCATCTAGAAAATTTGTCATTAAAATATTTGGTCTACCGGAAAGTTCTGTTTTTTTTAATTAATAAAATGAAAATTTTTATTTAACCATTATCATCTTGAGAGTTACACAAGAATACCTTAAATATTATCCAAGATAACTTTCCGATGTCCGTATTTTAATTAAAAAGTACAAAACTTTTCGGTAGGCCTAACATATCTAATATTCACATTGGGAAAAAAAAAAAAAAAAAAAAAAAAAAAAACGTGAATTGCTCCTAGCAGAATCATGTTTTCATAGATAACCAAACATCATTTCCCTATTCTTACCTTTATAATTTTGATGGCACACCTACACTGCAGTTCCCCTGGTGCTCTCCCCAGGACACCCTTGATATATCTTGAGAAATAAAGAACACATTCCCTAGAGATATCACAAAGATGTACTGGGGGGTGTATTGTTAGGTCATCTGTGCGAAAATACTTTATTTTATTATGACTTCGTAATAAAAAGAATAAATAAATAAAATATTTTGTGATTTCTGCAATTAAATATAAGACAGGGATCGGCGCAGTGGCGGATTTAAGGGGGGGGCTAGGGGGCTGAAGCCCCCCCCAAAACACTGACATTCACAATTGAATATTGCAATTGTAAATTTTTTATTGGTCTAGAATAACACTTTGAAAAATCTTAGCCCCCCCCCCCCCAAAAGTCAAGTTCTGGATCCGCCACTGGATCGGCGCAATCACTTTTTTCAATAACACTATTTTTATAAAGTAATATCTGTAATATTCAATCAAAGATAACTGCTGTTACAAAAATAGAAACATTTTTTTTTTTTTTTTTTAATGGAAAAAAATTAAATTAAACATAGCACTTTAAAAAAAGTATGTCACCCCCCCCCCCCCCCAAAAAAAAAAAAAAAAAAAAAAAAAAAATGAACAATTAATTATAGAAAGGATACAGCAACTATACAAAAAGTTGAACCAAAAATCGGAAGCAGTATTAAAAATTTATTATAATTGATTCAGAATTTAAATCTGTATCAATAAACATGAAGTAAAACTTAATTTTAAAAATGTTAACGTATTTTTCGCATTAATTTGTCTAAAATTTGTTATATTTGAACCACACCACCTGGCATTTTGGATCATCTAATTTACTTGTCTGGCAAGAACTCTACCAATGTAAAAAATTCTTGCATAATAGTATACATCTAAAAAACTGATTTCTGATATTTGGATAGCTGCAGTTGGATATATATTTATAACAGACAAATCATAAACAGAGTGTAATATAATTTTGTTAACAAATTATAAGCATGTAGCTCAGAAAGTGAGACTTTATAATACTAAAAGTATTTTCTGAATAGAAAAATAAGTTTTCGGAAAGCTTATGAAAAGCATCAAAAAACAAGCACATACAAATAATAATAATAATTATTATTATTTTATTTATTTATTTATTTATTTATTTTATTTTTTTTTTTTCAAACAAAAAATTAAGTTACAAATACAATAAGAAAATAAATACTATAAAAAATTTATTTTTCAAAATGGTATTAAATTTTGAAGATATTTTAATCAGAGCAAGGGTCAGAATATGTCCAAACGCCCGAACGATGTTCGGGGGAAATTTAAACTGACTGGGGAAATTTTGAATACTTTTTAAAGAGAAAATAAAAATGTAAGTCAAAAATAACAATTTGCTACTTTGAACTTCTTATAATATACAGTAACAGCGATATTTTTATGTTACACTGTATACTTATTCTCTTAAAGATATATTACATAGAACAAGTGACTTTGTATAGCAAAGTAGATTTTTGCATTATTGAGGGAAATTTATACTGTGTTTTTGGGAAATTTCCGAGATCTGAACATTTTCTGCATCCCTGAATCAGAGTACCTCAAATTGGTCGAACCAAGCTAAAATGTTTTTTTAATCTTTAAGCCATAATACAAAATCAACAGGTTTAATTCTCTATTGAGTAAGGAAAAGTAGAAAATACTACATTCCAAAAATAGTTTAAATTATTAGTCCATGTCTCCAGTTATACTTTTTCTGAAGCTTTATTTCAGGCTTAACATGGCTTTAAAGAAAAAGAGAGAGAAAGATGAAAAAGAAATAAACCGATCTTTTCATCTGTAAGTTGTGAAATTTATAGCGCTGATAAGAATACCATCCTGTAAAATTTGCAACAAAATGTAGTGAATTTTACAGAATTGTAAAAAATGAGAGTTTGTAGCTCAGCAAATGCTCATAATCTGAAGCAGCAACTGAATTAAGATGACATGGCACCTTTGACGGCATTATTGAATGCAGCACTCGTGCCTACTTTGTTCGCCTGACAAAGGATCGTGAGTTCTTTCGACCCGAGAAATTATTGCGAGTTTATTGCATTTTATGGTGTTTATCCAAAGTTCTGTAATTATTATTGAAGTAAGTTTCATATAATAGCCTATATTTCCACTTAATATTTATAAACTGGACTATAAGGTTTGTCTATTGAAATATATATTCCGGTATCAATTTTTGTGGGTTTTAATACTTTTTTTTTTTTTTTTTTTTTTTTTTCAGCATTGAAATCTATAAATTATGTTTTCTCAGTCTGCTTTTTTTCATGAATTAATGATTATCTTCATGAATTATCTTCAAACAGCTAAAACTTTTAGAGATATTTAGGAAAGAACTGGCAATTTTTTTGCATGTTTAAGGGAAACAATTTAAAAAGAATTAAGTATGGGTTTTGAAATTTATTCATTAGTTTAAAGAAAAAAAAAAAAAAAAAAAGTTAAAACGTGCTTCGTAAAATTTGGGAAGAAAGGGAAAAAAAGGTGATTTTTTTAAATTTTTCTTTTAAAGTTACTGCAAAATCGATCCCCAATTCTTTTAAGTTCTATTAAACATCCATACACATTAAGTTTATTCTTAAATATCTTTGGAAGACTTAGATTTTGAAGATCATAAATTCATGAAAAAATTTAAACTGAGAAAACGCTATTTAAAGATTTCAAATCTGTAAAAACAGTCTATCAAAAACCTTGAGAATTGTTGCCTGACTATATATTTTATTGAACAAACGAAATTTATAAATATTAAATGTAAATACAAACTTTTAAATAAAGTATACTATTAATAACAGCATCTTATGAAGTTTACAGCAAAGTGCAGTAAATTTCACATCATTATTAAAAACACCAACTTTTAAAATTAACAGAAAAGTGCAGTAAATTTCACATCACTGTTAAAAACAGTATATTGTAAAATATACAGCAAATTGCAGTAAATTACACAGCACCGTTAAAAACAGCAACTTGTGAATTTTACAGCAAAGTGTAGTTAATTTTACAGCACCATAAAAGACAACAACTTGTGAATTTTACAGCAAAGTGTAGTTAATTTTACAGCACCATAAAAGACAACAACTTGTGAATTTTACAGCAAAGTGCAGTTAATTTTACAGCACCAAAAAAGACAGAAATTTGTGAATTTTACAGCAAAGTGCAGTTAATTTTACAGCACCAAAAAAGACAGCAATTTGTGAATTTTACAGCAAAGTGCAGTTAATTTTACAGCACCATAAAAGACAGCAACTTGTGAATTTTACAGCAACTGTGCTGGCAGCCGCGGTGCCAGCAACTTTTGTTGTAAAATGCCGAAATTTTTTTTTACAGTGAATATACTGGGCGGAAGCTGTGCCAGAATGCCCCTTCTAGTTAATATTAGTATTTAAAACATTTTGCGCATGCTCTATTATAGGTTATGTATTTCAGAAGGAAGCCTAAGACGGTCTTTTAGCCAGAACATCACGACCATGGTACGGACTGTGGAGTATTCGTCCGTCCCTGAACATATAGTAGAAATAGTATAGAAATAGTATAAAAATTTAGGTGTAGTATAAAACGTAGAAGTAGTATAAAAATTATAGCTTTTCCTTTAAGAATATAATAAATTGTCTTCTGATGAAAAATTATCTAATGTTTAATCTAGAAAAATATTGTTTATTAAAAAAAAAAAAAAAAAAAAAGAAAGAAAAAAGAAAGAAAAAAGAAGGCGTAAAATAAAACCTGCGTACAAATTACATCAAACTAATATTGTGGTTTAAAATACAAATGCACGCTAAAAATGTCATGGCATTGTATTATCTAAATTTGCCTAGAATTATATATATTCTAGCAAATTTACTCGGCGTTGTTTGGATTGATTTATTTCTTATAAAAATTCTGAATTAAAAAAAAAAAAAAAAAAAAAAAAAAAAGGTTGAGATGGAATTAAAATTAAATTAAATAAAAATAAAAATTTTCCAGCTTTATGATATTGTGACTCACCGGTTTGAATAAATGGATTACAAACAGAACCCAAGAGGTCCATAAAACATGTTCACAGATGTATAGAACTTCTGTGTAAACAATACATTTTTCATTTATGTATAGAATATTTTGGAGGCATTAAATTTTTTATTTATGTATGGAATATAAGAATAAACAGAAGTTAGTTATTTATATGACCATCGAGTTTTAGTACAAAATTATTTAAACTTTAAAATTGAGAAAAATAATCTAATGAAAAAAAAAAAAAAAAAAAAAAAAAACCTAGTAAAATGAATTACTATATGTACTATCTCAATAAAATCCTAATTATAACAAATTGAAAGCACTGAAGAACTTAAACGAGTAAAATTACAAATAAAAAATTATTTAAAAATTTTTTTTTTTTCATCTAAATTTTTTTTCGACATAAATTTAGATATACTTACTTGCAAAATTGGCCCCCCCCCCCCAACCTTAAAAAAAAAAAAAAAAAAAATAAAATATTTCCCGTGTAAATAAACTTATTTTCTTTTATGTTTGGGAAAAAATGAATGTGTAATTTACTTACTTATTTATTTATTTTTAGTATCAATTTGTTTTTTTTTTCTTTTTTAATAATTTTATATTTAAAATAGGGTTTTTATTTAATATATTTTGAACCAATTATCCAATTGAACTAAATACGGCGTTAGCTAGATTTTGTTCTAATTAATAAGTTTACCAATTTTCGTAGCGATCGGTTGAAGGGTGCAGCTTTATTTAGCGAAATAAAAATCGGGACAGATACAATGACAAACTACCAGCTTTATTTCATTAAGGACATTGTGATGCAAATGAGAAATATTCATGTCAATGAAACAAATTTATTAGAATATTTGAATAACGAAAACTGAAAAGAGAAATGTAAAATCCCAACCTTTTATAATTTAGGTAATTTAATTAAATATGAACTTTATTGTATAATATATTATTTAAACAATACTGAATCGACTCAAATCTTTTAAAATTAGATTTATTATATTACTTAGGATATTATAATATTTAGTACGACAGGTCGTACTTTGTGTTGTCGTCATTGCATCTTGAATGAATGTGCAAACTTTTTTGTGTTTATATAAAATATATAAAGCTAAAAGTTTGTCATTGTATATATCCGGATTATTAGATTTTATCAAAAATTGGTACACTTATTAATAACGATATAATCTATTTAACACTGTATTTTTTTAAGTTCAATAGGCTAATTGATTAAAAAAAAAAAAAAAAAAGTAAAAATCTCATTTTAACTTTAAAGTTATATATATATATATATATAAAACTGATGTCAAATAAAGTAACATAAAATAAAATAAAATAAAATAAATAAATAAATAAAATAAATAAATAAATAAATAAAAATAAATAATTAAGTGAATGTATTTCTTTTCACGTAAAAAAAAAAGTGTAATATATATATATTTTTAATTGTGCTAAAGAAATGAATCGGCTTCAGTATAGAAAGAATCCTTTTACGAAATTTAAAATTTGGAACTGAATCAGCTCGGACATTTTTCGCCAAGGTCTTTACTTACGTAATTTCAATAGCCAATTTAATTCATTGCCGAAATGACAATGACAGTTTAACAGCCGCCAAGGGGCTTCTAAATTAAAGCTATACCAAAGTAATTTTAAGAAAGGAATATAGTAACTAATGCTAGGGAATGAAATACTGCTACTGCATGCCTGTATATGGAAGAACAGATTAAAATAAGTCCAATCCTACTAAATTAAATTCTGTTGTCAAAGAATGTAAGCAATTTCTTTTTAAATTTTATTTAATTATTAAATTTTTATACTGACGCAGAAAAAATAAAAATGCTCGAAATGGAAGATAAAACATAACACGTAATTATTTTCAGAAGTAAGAAACTGTTTTTCTTCCTTTATCTTTCTTGTTTAGCGCTTGTTAACATTACTACTTTTTCTTTTTAAAATAAATTTTTCAGTTATTATTTGAAATAAGATTTCGAATATTGTTAAATATGTCATTTGTTTTAATCGATAATCTGATGATGTGTTTGTCGATAATAAAATAAAATAAAATAAATAAGAAATGAAAGTAAATAAAGATAAAATGAATCAACAAAAATAAATAAAAAAGGAATAAAATTTTGTCAACAATAAAATAAATTGTTCAATCCATTTTTAGTTTCACATCATATTATATGTATGAAGAACTTAGGTTATCTTGAAAATTTTCGATCTTTTTTTTTTTTTTTTTTTTTTTTTAAACATTTTGGGGCACGAGGAATTCCAAAAATAACAAAGTCTAGGTCGTATCTGTTTGTAGGGTGTCTGTTAGTTTGTTAGTTGGTTAGACTGTGTACACGATATCTCAAGAACAAATAGCCCTAACTATGTCGGACCAGTTTTAAAATATCATTTAAGATACTGATACGAATTCTAATGATTTGTAATATTCTAATTTCAAAAACTTCCTAAGTTATTCGAAATTTAAGATTTCCTTAATGCAGTAGAATATGGCAATTTTTCGTTAAAATGTGGATTAAAAGGAATATTTTTATTGTAAAGATGTCAGACTAATTTTAAAATATCAGTTATGATGCCGGCATGAACAGTATTGTCTATGAAAATTCAACTTTAAAAACTTCGTAAGTTATTTAAAATTTACAAATTTCTTAACACGGCAGAAGACACTGTAAAAAAATTCCGGAATTTTCCTAGAAAAAATTGATTAGTATCATGCTCAGTACCTTGAACATATCAATAATAATCAAATATATCATTAGAAATATTACTAGGTTCTTGAAATTAGGAACGGTCCATGGACAAAACACTTGTTATTCTCAGGAACCTACTCCAAACTTATATCCAAACGGAAACGCATCCGATACATAAGAGTAAATTAAACAATTTTTTTTTTTTTTTTTTTTTTTACAGTGTAAGACAACATTTGAAGTACCAGTTATAATGCTGGCATGAACATAACTTTCTATGAATCTTCTAATTAAAAAAATTCGCAAGTTATTCGAAATGTACGATTTTATTAAAATGGCTGAATAGGGCAAAATTTTGCTTAAAAGTTAAATTTTGAGAAATATTTTCATGGAAAAGGTGACAGACTACTTTCAAAATAGCATTTACGATATTGATTTGAACATCATTGACTACGAATATTCTAATTTGAAAATTTTGTAAGTTATTCGTCATTAAATATTTTTTTTTTAAAAAGGGCAATATTTCACAATAAAAGGACAATATTTAATAGGGCAATATTTCACATAAAATTGCATTATAGGGATCATTGTATTGAAAATAATATGGAATAGCATGAAAACTTAAAAACGAAACTGACCCTAATAAAATTAAATAACAAATTACGATAAGTTAAATGTAATGAACATAGAGATGGGTAGCCTATTAGGTTGGGCATTTCAGTCTAACGCCATGTCGAGCGAATTTATTTCTCTTAACATGAATGTAGTATGTATTATGGGGAACTAGAGTCCACTTATGCCAACTACTTTAAAATCAAATTTTGTGAAATCCTTCTTATGACATTAGATTTTTGACATGCTATATTAATAAGTTAAACACCACATATATTATAGTAGTGTAATTTCAACAAATTATTTTTGCCAAAATGTGAAATATGAATAGAAATATGAAACGTATCATAGAAATGTTTAATTTTGAAATGTTAAAAAGTTATCAGTGCGAAATAGAAGGTACTGTCATTTGTAAATGAGTTTGAATTTCAATCTAAAACATTTTATTTTATGCCAAAATGTATCCGGAGTATTTTAAAATATGTTTATTAATATTTAAAATATGTTTATTAATAAATTATCAAATCAAATTATGCCAACATTATTTTTATAGACCTATGCTATTATTATAATTAAATTTATAATTAATTTTTTTTTTCAAAAATATAAATAATGATTATACTAGAAAATAAGATAAAACTTTAAGAAATTTCTGCTAAATGGTCAATTACTGGAAGTTCACTTTCTTAATTACAAAAAAAAAAAAAAAAAAAAATGCATATTTTTTTAAAAAGTTAAAATCTCCTAGACGCTAAAATTACACACATAAATTATACATAGCAGGGTATATACTATATTAAAAATTCATCCAATGCATTATTTATTGCGAACAGATTTTAATTTTATAGCGAAAATTTAATTTAATGAATTAAAAATAATTAAAATTTTCAATCAAGAAAATAGCGATAATGCGTTCAAATATACTAAATGTTTCTATAGAAATGTTTAAAGATAGAATGACCTATTATGGCATGCTCTTTGGGAATATATGAAAACTGCGGGGGAATAGACTTTATCCGTGTTGTGCCATAAAACCTTTTACACGTGACCTTTTCGGGGAAAACAATAACATTATTATGTTTATCCTTGTATTGTTTTGGAAAATGTATGAATTCTATTGGGGAATATTTGTATCCTATAGGGAAATTCACAGTTAAATGGAAAATCTCAAAGTTTCAAGATGATTCTTAAAGAATTTTTCTAGATATTTGACAAAAAGTCTAAATTCGAAAGTGTCCAAATACTTATTTGTAGATAGTGTATTATATAAAAGAATGGACCAAATGGTATGTTTATTGTGAAAACTGTAGAAATTTTGTACAGGGATTTCGAAAATAGTAACAAAATTTGGTAACAGACAGCGCTCGACTTAGTTCTACAAATAAATGAACGTCCAATGGAATATATTGTTTTAATTTACTTTGGTACCATATACATTAACCTCCATATACATTTCAACGCTTGAACAGATCGCTCTTGGCATTGGAACTATTTATTAGGAAGCTCTGTCACGATTACAGCGTACAACGCTATCTGCTTGCAACTTTTGTCATTAATTTCGAAACTTCTGTATAAAATTTTTAGAGCTTTCAGAATAAACATACCGTTTGTTCCATTGTGCTATCGATATTCGTTTTTGAAATTTTTAATTTTGAAATGGGAGTGTCTTTTCATGGACGCCACGTATACAGGGTGGTTTAAAAGGTCATATCCTAACGACAGGTGGGTCAGGTGATGAGGAATAAAAATTATATAGGAAATGGGGCTCGGAAACGTGATCATAACTGTGGAATTGCATAGTAACCATCACACACACACAAAAGTAATCGAAGTACAAAATACAAAAGAAAAATGTAACAACTTATAAAAAGTGTACAAAATGCGCCCCATTAGCCACGATGCGGACTTCACATCGTCACTAGTGTCATTTGCGTGCGTACAACTTGACCAGAGCTTATCACCCTCTGCGAGTTACCATCTTGTTTCCGACCCACAGTTCCTACGTAATTCTTACTCCGCATGACCTGAAACACCCACACAAGGCGTTTGGGCATGACCTTTTAAACCATCTTGTATATATGTATATATTGTTGAGTATTGTAAACTATTTTCTCTGAAGTCTTTTAAAAAATAAGAACGAAAACTGAATGAAAATCATTTTACTTGTTTATTTTCACTTTATTACAACTGGCAAACTACGCGTGCAGTGCAACACGTACATTTAATAACAATAAAAATGAATCATGATATTCTTTCCAATGAATTCTGATGAGCGTGGAAATTAAAATAACCTACAATGAAACACAAAAAAATATATATTTACATATTTTCTTTCAACATAAAGAGTAAAATGATGATGACTTTCATGTGCGGATAGAAGTGAACAAAACATAATTGAAGGTACAATGGAATTTGTTCATCATATAAACATAACATTAAATATCAAGACACTTTATAAATACAGTATCAATATGGGAGATTTTTTCGCATGGTTTTGTAAAGAGGAACAGATCTTGGAATTACTTTTGAACATTCTACCTTTGGAGATTTTATTTTATTTTACTTTAATTTTTAAAGTTTACGAAAGTAAGCTTTAAAAGGTAATCCTATATTTTGCTGGCTGTAATGTGAAAAATATACTTGTAAGTGAATTATTTTCTCATTATTTAAATTTTATGAATATATTTTTTACTATTCAACGGATTTAGAAAATTCAACCAATCGTGTCAGTCTTCATATTATAGTTATGAAGTATGCATAAGCTTGGAAGATACTTATAATTATATATTTATTTTTTTTTGCTAAGTAGAAGTGAACGAGCGTTGCAGTAATAATTACACTCTGGATGATTCTTAGCCAATTAAAAGAATGCATTTTTTTCTAATATACAAAATTACTAAATATGCATTTTTTAAAATAAGTTACTGACTTATTAAAATTTATGAAAAATATCCAAAATCATTAAAAAGGGCAATAATTTAGTATTTTTTTTCTCTTTACATTATTCCTTGACACTGCATTACAACATCTGGTTTCTCCATAAAAAGATAATTCCCCACATATGTTTTACATAACAAATTAAACCTTAACCCTTTATATCCCAAATCACTTTATGTCTGAAAAAATAGTTTGAAACTTTTTTATTATATTTCTTTATGCATGAGAAACATCTCATATTAAATTTAGAAAACTGTTACAATTTTTTAATTTTTAAAAAAAAATTAATGTTGGAACTTAAAAGTCCCGACGGGACTTAAAAATCCCGATTTTTTTGATGGGACTTTAAAGTCCCGGTGGGATACAAAGGGTTAAAAGAAATTATTTTAAATTGCAGATTTACATTTCAAAGATTTTTTATATGCTTGAAAAAGCTATATGCTATTTAGATTTATATAAACATTTACATTTAAAACTTTGTGAATGAAATATCAATAAACAGCTAGTATCTGAAAAATTTACAAATTCTTTTGATTTTTAGGCATTAGTATGAAAACATTTAACATTATTAACAACATATAGTCATTAATTATCATATGTATATTATATAGTTTTTTATATTTGGGTAAATATAATCTGATAAAATTCAAAAATTATCAACCTGACTAATTTGGGTAAAGATGTTTTCAGAAAGAAAATATATCGCTTATAAAATATATATTTTACAATGTACAGACTATAAGTGATATGTTATTAATCCATAAAAGACAAAATATATTTTATTTGAAAATTTGACACAATATATATATATAGATTTCAATAATTTGCTCTATTTTGAAATGCCTCTATGATTTATATCATTCATCTAGTTCAGTAGATTTTTAAAGATAGTTAATTTTACAATATTTTTAAAAAATTATTTTTTTTTATATAAAAAGAATGCCCAGAAAATAAAAAGAATATTTTTATATAAATGTTTATATTTTAAGGAAACTCTAAGAATTGTAAAATACAAATGGCAATGTTAAGAATTACTATTTATAAGTTTTTAAATGGAATATATATATATATATATATATATTTTTTTTTTTTTTTTTTGGAGATTTTAGGAAATTATTGGCAAGAATTGCCAGGAACTGATGACACATTTTAACAGAAAGTTAACTTATTGAGTTCGTAGTGAACATATATCTGTAACATAAAGCGTTAATAAATATAGAATTAATTATTTGGAAATAGAAATTACCCTACACAAGATTCAATGAAATATAATCTTTAAATTAGGTATATGTTGAAAAACAAAATTATGGATGAAATCTGAAAAATATACATGCATGATATGAAAATATATTTTTCCTAATTATTTACTGGACACTCTTTGTATATTTACAGTTTAAAATAATATTTATTGTTTCATCGAAAATGTAGCACTGTAGCAGCTAAAAAACTATACAAAAAAGGTGATATTTTTGTATGTAAATATAGTACAATATTTTTTCTTAAAACAAATCAATACATAAGATAATTACAAAAAGAGGAACAAAATGAAAAAAGTGTTTCGCTATATCAGTTTGTCAAAAATATCATATGACTGACAATGAATATAGTGAAGTATAATATTACTATTAATGATGTAATTGGAATCAACGTAAAAATAACAACGTAAAAAATAAATAAAAATAAAGTGTTGAACTAAAATACTAAGGAACTTTTACTCTGTATCATAATAATAACTGTTGTTAGTGACTACTAGTGTTGCCAGATCTGGCAGATTTTTTATCACCAATAATTTTTAATTGTAACGTTTCCCTAATCACTTCGAAGATTTATAGTCTATTATGTATATCAAATATCACTTCTCAAAATTATTGGTGATTGTTGAATAAAAAATCTGCCAGATCTGGCAACACTGGTGACTGCATTCAAAGATTGATTAAGAGGTAGGGTACACTGTCACCACTACTTAATATATATATATATATATATATATATATATATATTAATTTATGGATAATAGAAATTCCGTGTTTTACACTGAGAAAAAAATATACCGCCTTCCACTAGAATGAATAAGTGGCCATTTTCCAAATCCCTTAACTAGAAATATAGATTTCCGAGCTATGCGCATAAGGCACGCCAATAAACTGAAAAGACGTAATGATCGAGAATTTCTAGTGTACACATTTCTAGATGGTGAAAAAATATTCTGAATACTCTAAATATTCTGAATCATTTATATTGCGAGAAATTCTCGCTTGATTTTCTAGAATTTGGTAACAAACCAAGATTATAGTTGCTGAAACCCGCTTCTTGTAGTCTCATTTTATTTGCAGAGATTTTTTAATAACTTTGCCCTCGAGAATATAGGCAAACTCTCTAGAATTCTAATAGGGGCTTCTAGAACTCATTTTCCAAGGGGACTAGAATTTATAAGGATGACATGGAACTACTTTTTCTAGAGCCACAATTTAGATTCTAGATGTCAGTTACAGAATTTTTTTCTCAGTGCATTAAGAAACTATTTCTATAAATAACACAGGCCTACATCCAAAATTTTGATTTGATAATTTTGGCTGATCTTTATATTTTTTGCTATGCTCAATGTGAAACTGAAACCAGTTTTTCTCTAACGCATGTAGATTTTTGTCAATACAGGGTATGTATCGACACAATTTATTCTATTACTCTTCCACCAATACAATTATATAGTAACTTTCATAGCGTGTTTCCATGATTAATTATAATTAATCATGGAAACATATTAGAAAGTACCGAAAATGAAAAAGTTGTGTCGGTAGATACCCTGTATTGGCAAAAATCTATAAGTGATATAGAAAAACAGGCCTTATTTTTGGTTTCAACGCATCAAAAAACTTATGATATCAGCTAAAATTATCAAATCAAGTTTTGCCAGCATTAATTTTGTAGACCTATGCGATTTAATATATTGGAAAATTAAATTTGCATATCGCCAATTAAACACCATCATTTTATTAAAAAAGTTTCTTCATTTGAACGAGGAATTTCAATTTGTTGTAAACAAAAAGCACGAAAATTGTGGTGAGAGTGTGATTCGATCTTAATCAAGTCCTGACTACATTTTGGTGAAACAGCAAATTTTCAATTAAACAAGAGGTTTTAAATATTTCTATATCACGCATTATAGTCCATGATAAAGATCGGCTTTCTTCTTAACAAGTTAGCTGCGGATCAAATATTGGCACGTATTACGATATAATTAACAGATAAATAGCCACGGGCCCGCCCGTGATAGGTACCAAATAATTCTAATAGGTAAAATTTAAATTTGGTAAAAGTAAACAGATGTATATCCAGCAGCGAATGCATTGGTATATCGGATCAAATTCATAGTCTAATTTCAGCGAGTAATTAAGAAAAGTATTTTGCATGATTTTATACATACACAACACTGATTTATTGTTTCTTAGTTACTGGAAAACAGTTATATACCAGTAAGATATAGTACTAAAAACTCGGAAGCAATTAAAATTTCTACTTTGTTAATTTAGATTACGAATCATTATTATTATTTTTTTTATGTTTAGGCTTACCTTTCTCATGGACCCTCACTCACATCTAATAATTTACGATTTTTTTTTATATCATTCTAATGTGATAAACTCTTGCGATGCTATGAATTATAGCTGCAAATGAAGTCACATTAAAATGGTCAACTCTGAAGAATGACCATGACTAACCATATCTAAAATTATACATCCACAGCGTCGCATTTGAATATCACATCTAACTTTTTAAATTTATCGTTAGAAAAATATTTGAAAATTTGTATAAAAATAACAGGACTTTTAATGATTGGAACGATTATGAAAAGAGAGATTCAGTTTTCAGATGATGAGATTTTTAGGATATAAAAATCTCGGTTAACAAATTTATAGAAATTTTTGAACAAAGATAACAAAGCATCATGTAACAAAGTAATTTTTATATTACAGCACATTTAATATATACATAAAGATATTCTATAATTGGTGTATTCATAAATAATTGGTGTATTCATTGGTGTAATTCATAATTATCAACTAAATATATATTTTGTATATGAAAATTAATCTCTTTGTCATAAAAACATCCTTTAACTGGCTCATGTAATTATTCATTTAATGCTGAGAATAATACGCTTCGTTTAATAAAAATATTTCTTCTTTCTTTTGATAATTTATTCTAGAGAAAAAAATAGTGGTTAAAAATAAAGATCATATTAAATACTTCTCTTCAATGACAACAATTGCAGGAAGTTTAATAGTTTCAAAAATATTTGTGCTGCCATCTTAAACTTAGCTAATTATATGTATAATAAAATAGCTTTATTATAGCTTTACGCATTTATCTTGTTATTGAATAAATCTATTACATTCACACATTTATATATCAGTGGTTTACACTGAGTTTTAAAGGCGATACAGTCGGCAGCAAAAGTATCCGAGCACTAGCCAATAATTCCGATATCAAAAAAGTACACTTAAAACTGTTTTGCTAAATAAATCTTTGTTGAATCATGTTCTTAGACTGACTAAGAACATGACTCGACAAGGATTTATTTAACAAAGCAGTATTAAGTGTATTTTTTTTTAGACATGGATTATTGCTAGTGATCAGATACTTTTGCTGCCGACTGTACATCTCCATTCATTAATAAATAAATTGGGAAAGTGTATCAATTTACTTTATTTATTTATTAAATATTACTTGCATAAACTATTGAAAAAATGTACAGTATTATTAATACATTAATTAAAAAAAATAATTTGAACATTAACACCATTATTTTTCTTTTAGTGAATTTCAATGTGACTTTTTATAAATTTTATTTAACCCTTTATCGACCGCATTATAAAAGACAAAAATTATATTTAAAATACCTATTTTTAGTTACTTAAGAGTGTTATTTAAAGATATATGCATACTTGCCAACATACTAATTAATATTCCGTAGTGTTGTTAGCCCCGCCTTCTCTTTCACACCACTATCTTTTTAAAGTATTTTTCTTCTTAATTAATCGTAATTGCATTTGGAGAATATTACTCTAAAAATTTACTGGTGTGAAAAAAAAGGGCGTGACTAACAACATTACGGAATATTAATTAGGATGTTGGCAAGTATGGATATATGTAATAAAAATTATGTATATCACATCATCATAGTAATTAATGAGGTTTTTGCGAGTTAGTACTTGAGTGTATTACTGGTACATAGAGGTCGAAAGATATTATTAGATCTTAAAAAAGAATTAAAAAAACAACAACATATATTTACTTTTTATGCTCCTTGTATTTTTTCTGTGATTTGTTGGAAATTATTGAAGTAATTCGTAACTGCATTTGGAGAATATTACTCTAAAAATTTACTGGTGTGAAAAAAAGGGCGTGACTAACAGCATTACGGAATATTAATTAGGATGTTGGCAAGTATGGATATCTGCAATAAAAACTATGTATATCACCTCATCATAGTAATTAATGAGGATTTTGAGAGGTGGTACTTGAGAGTACCACTGGTACATAGAGGCCGAAAGACATTATTAGACCTTAAAAAAGTATAGAAAAAATCATATATTTATTTTTCATGCACCTTATATTTTTTCTAGGATTGGTTGGAAATTATTTATAACACGCGTGAAGATCTTGAAAAATCCCAAACAAAAATAGTGAAAGCATTCTACAAAATCGTTTCTGTAACAAAAATGGCTACATGTGTCGTCTAGTGCCATGTAGTGAAATTAAAGTGAGGTACATACGTTCTATTCTTATAAATATATCTTAGACATTTTTTCCATATATTCGATTTTATAAGCTTTTTAAAGTACCATTAGTTGATAAAGGATTAAAATCTAGAAGAGATGATTGAAGTCTGCCTCATCTTATAATTTATTGCCTTTAAGGCTGATATACTTATATTTTTTTTAAGATTAATTTGTAAATATATACATGCGTATAAATATATTTAAAGGCAAGAATGTAAAAATGTCAAATCAAAGCATATTTAATCTACAGGGTGGTCCTAAACTATATGCCAAAAATGCGAAGGCAAGTAGAGGGGACCTAAATAAGGAGATTTCGTATATAGGAATGTGTGTGCGGTAATGCGGCCTTGAGCCGGTAGAGAGCGCTGATGATTGCGGTGTATAAAAACGCTTCGCTAGCTGGATTCATCATTTCCCGCACGGATCTCGAGCAGCATGCATCATTTCCTGGCCGACAAGCATTTCATGTATGTAGCTGCTAAAGGAAATGGATTAGCACAAGGAAATGGATAATTCCAGCTAGCGAAGCGCTTTTTATACGCCGCAGTCATCAGCGCTCTCTACCGGCTCAAGGCGGCATTACCGCACACACAATCCTATGCGAAATCTGCTTATTTAGGTCCCCTCCACCTGCCTTTACATTTTTGACATATAGTTTAGGGCTACCTTGTATAAAGATATTTTGCACTCTTCTGTAAATAAATTAGAATAAGACAAATACACACTTGCTCTTTTAAATATTATATCAAACTATTTCAAATAAATTTTTGCACCTCTTTCTGAATTATATTGATTTTATTTTTATAATAATGACAAGCTCAAGCTCAAAATGGTTAAATAAATATATATATTCGATTAAATATTCTCGAAAATATTAGTGTTCTAAAAAAAAAAAAAAAAAAAAAAACAACCCTTCAGGGGACATTAGGAAAAAAAAATTGTTATTTTAGGATATATTGGAAAAACAAACGTTAAGAGTTCTATTTTTAAACTAATCGAGATTTTAGTTTATCATCAATGTATTCCGACATTTTATGAATGTTTCCTACGCCATAGAAATTCTGTATCTCATTTTATTTAATGGAAAAGTTCGAAACGCAATGCAACATTTTTATCTTATGAGAAGAATATAACATTTCCACGTCCATTATGTTCATTTCTTAAATGACTGAAAGTCAATATTGTTCTGCAGTATATATTCTTACAGCCGGTAAATAAAGAAAATTCCGTATTTTTTTATTATCCCATCTTGACATAACTAAGAAAGTTAGTACTCATGTATCTTAAATGATGAAGAATATTTCTCTGTCTTTAAGAATATGTACGAAACTCTTATAAAAATATCAAATGTTATATACTTCTATTAAATTTAATAAAGCACGAAAGCCATTGTTTATTCGTGTTCAGATATTTCATGTTCGATCAATGATATAAATATCAAATGTATCTTTATAAAAAATATTCATATACGAATTTGTTGAACGAAATGTGTACACAGCTTTATGTTCTTTGTAACGATTTTATAGAATGTACAAAAAAATGACGATATTTTTGGCGAGTAAAAAAAGTGCAGTGCTTAAAAATGGTATGTGATTGTAATTAGCTGGATTGCATTCAAACATATAAAACAAATTTAAATATATATAAAGTATGTGAATACACTGAATGGTCATTTTATTACACCGAGGAAAAAAATATACCACCTCCATCTAAAATAATAAGTGGCGATTTTCTAAATCCCTTAACTAGAAATATAATTTCCGAGCTATGCGCATAAGGCACGCCAATAAACGGAATAGACGAAATGATCGAGAATTTCTAGTCTAAATTGTGAAACAATATTCTGAATCTTTTGTATGGTGAGAAATTCTCGCTTGATTATCTAGAATTGGGTCATAAACCAAGTTGCTGAAACCCGCCTCTTGCGGTCGCATTTATTTGGAGATATTTTCAAATAGATTTGACCTCGATAATATAGACTAACTCTCTAGAATTTTAATAGGAGTTTCTAGAACTCGATTTCCAAGGGGACTAGAATTTATAAGGATGACATAGAACTATTTTTTCTAGAGCCACAATTTAGATTCAAGATGTCAGTTACAGATTTTTTTCTCAGTGTATAACCATCTGAAAATTTTATGCAAGTGAGTTATTGCTTCGCAGTGTTTCCGTCAGAGGGCTAAAGGATGATGAAAAGAAAAAGCTGAGTTCCCGCGATAGTAGTATAAGCTAATTATTTGTGAATAAATGATGTGTTGGTGTTGGGAATGAGGCCGACTGACTTCACTAGGGTCCTAGGCCTGAGAAGGAGTGCTCTCCATGGGGAGTCTTTCTAAGGGGACCTAGCCCGTATTCAAGCAAGTTGTGGAGCAAACCCTGGAAAACTCCGAACGGCTTGGTCGACGAGCGCGACCTGGGATCGAACACGGCACTTTACGTCTACCAGATTTGAGCGCAGAACCGCTCGGTCGCTGGGGTGTGTGAATAAATGGGAAGAAAACGTGATTTGACGAACTTTGAAAATAGGAGTAGTAATTGGCGCTCGGATGCGTTGTGAAATGTTCTCGTGCAGCTGCAATGAAAGTTTATCAATAGTAGAGTGTGACACTGTACTGTTGATAAACTTTCATTGCAGCTGGGCAGGAAAGTTGCTGCTTTCATTGCAGCTCAGGTAAAAGGCTGGACTGGTAAATCATGGTTGCCATTTAGTGGTGAATGATCGGGTGGAACGGATAAACTCCTAAATTTTAACAAAAAGCAGAACAATAACAATGCAGAAAATTGCAATAAATCTTAACTGAGGACCGTCTTAAATAATCTCTGAGTGTTCTGTGCGTTCATGAAGCTAGAGTTCCCCTTTTAGCTTCATGGTGCGCTGTACCATGTAACGTAGAAACCATGGAAACCGAAGGTCAATACGAACAGTGCTAGATGGTCCTAATAAGGTGATTGCTAAATGTATAAAGATATATGCGTTTAAATATATACCTTTTAACATTTATTTATTAAATTCAAAATACCTTCTAAATCTTAACTGTAAAGGTGGAAGTGAATATATAGTATTGTAATCACATGTTAATTATACAAGGATGGCGCAGGCGACTTTTTTTTATACATATTATTTCCGTACCACTATTTCCATAACATGAAATTTATTATAAATTTATGCAGGCAAAGTGAAGATTTACTTGCGCAAATATACTATAAATTTATTTTTTGGAAATAGCGGTACGAAAAGAATATAAAATACGTCACTTGTGGCAGAATGATTATAGAATACTCGAGTAAGAAAATCAAAATTCTTCTTTCTTTATTTATTTTTTTATTAAAAATATTCCCTCTATTGGTACTACAGTTAATTAACTTTGTTGAAACCGTATTCTTCTTTGTCAGTTGGTAAATAGACAAATACCATTTTAGAAAGATTACATAAATGTATAGTGTCTTCTTTATAGCAAAATATAAATTTTATTTATAAAAAAAACAGTAATAAGCAATGCTTTAAATAGAAATTTGATTTAAAATTCGATATTATTTTCTTGAAACTAATCATTGAAAAATTGAAACCAGTAAAATTGAATTCAATCCCGAAAAATTGCTTTTTCAATTTCCATTGTGTAATAAGATTCATATGAGATGAAAAAGTATTAGATTTTAGTTGTGGAAAGATTGGAGACTTCGCACTTTAATTTAGTCTTAAAAAAAAGGTAATGTGATAGTATATTCAATAAATAAAATCTTTGAAATTATATTCTGTAAAGGAAAAATAAATTTGCATTTTAAAGATTTCTAGACAAATAGGAAATATATATTTCTTTGGACTGTTAATAGACACAAATGTAAATTTGGAATTTTGTATTTAATTTATATATGGGAAAAAAAAAAAAAAAAAAACTCTTTTTTTTTTCTAAACAGCGAGTTAATTATTTTTAATAGAATACACTGTGAGAAATTTCACTATAAGATTACAGTCAGTGATTTTCAAAAGTGTTCCAGTCACTGACATTAAAAATAAAGTATTTCTGTTAGTGTTACGGGCATTTTTTTCAAAAAGAAAAGCAACTGTTTAATTAATAGTCAGCACTCTGAATTTTACAGCAATTTGTTACAAATACCAATACTGGACTATTTTTTCGAATAAAAGAGCTGTCCATACAGTATGCCCAGAATTATCCTCGGAATTGAGTGACACGAGTTTCGCGGATAAACCGCAAAGAGGCTGGAAGTGAGAGGCACATGACATAAAAGATATTCTAGCTAAAAAAAAGCGAATGTATTGCATATAAAACATAATAAAAACACCGGAAATATACACAATTACTTAAAATATTTTTATTTTATATACCATAGGATGTAAAAATAATAAACAAAAAAGTGTGTTTACGATGAAGCCAAGGTACAACCTCTAAGCTATTTTATGTACTAAATTAAACCGAACCACTGGCATGCCAACATTTTAATTTATTCCAAAGCATTGTAAATACCTACTCTTTCTACACATAACTTTATTTGTAGTGGAGTTTTCAATAATATTTATTTAAATAAAAAGAAAAATATCCTTTAAAAAAAGTGGTGTGAGAGAAAAAAACAGCGGGTACCAGTAATGCTCTGAAATAAATTAAAATAATGTCTGGTACTGTACTGTACAAATAATGAAACAAAAGCCACATAGTTTTTTATGTTTACATCTTTTTCCTTCAAAAATAAATAAATAATTTCTTTCTTTTTTTTTGTTAAAAAACCCTTTCTTTTGATCCTGAATTTGAAAGCACTTTTAATGCACCCGCGGATAATCCGCAACGCGTATAATCCGCTCGTGGATAATCGAGGGAGTTTATTCTATAATATAACGGTTAATTCTCTGAATTTTACTAAATATTTTTTGAGTGTATATTAATAAAAATGACGTTAGAATTTCAGTTTCAAACACTGCATTGGATACTTTATACTGTAGTTTTAAAATATGGTAGAATTGAGGTGAGATATGATCAAGGTTTAAAGTAATATAATAATACTTTTCTCCGACTGTTAGTTAATAAAGAATCAAATTATATATTTCAAAATGAAATGTTAAATAAGTGCACAAAACATCTTTTTAGCAGCATTAGTTAAAGGAAAAATATAAACTCTGTATGTAAAAATATCAACTTTGTTATCTTAAGAAATATATTACAGTAAAAATGAAAAAAGATATAATTGGTAAATTATCAAGTATGAAAGAATTTTCTGAGGTGCCAGCTAAAGGTTATATTTATGACAAAAAAAATCAATTTTCGAGATTCTTACTTATATTTATATATTTCAAAATAATTATCATAGATTTTGTTAGTCGAGTATCATTGATAAGTAAACCTTTTCAAAATCTCAATAACTATTTGTGATTATTTTGAAAAAAAAATGGCACAAGTATGAAAATGTATAATGGATAAAAATAAATCCATCAAAGCACATTTGTATCACTTGGTAATAATAAGTTGGTGTTTATAAATGATTCTCCATTCATTATTTTTACAGTTGTTATATTATTAAATAAATAATAATAATAAAAACTAAATGAAAATGATGACACATTGCTTGTCTTCATATGCGTGATCATGGAAGCAAACAACTATATGATATTTCATGAACGTCCTGAATTATAATTTATATTGATTTACAAATTGTATACAATAAAATCACATTAGGGTGCCATAGTTTTATAAAAAAGTTCATAAGACATGACGACAAATTCACATGACACATAATGACTGATTTTTATAAATAAATATTTTTGGAAGATTAAATGCTTGCTTTTAGAATGACATGTATAGCAACATGAATAGAGAGACCATCTGAGCATGAATTATTCTACATTAAATATTGGAATTATGTTTGACTAAATTACTCCTTCATATTTACTTATTAAGGACATAGGACTATTTTCAATCTGTTTTTATTCTTGTAGAATTCAAAGTAGCCCCAGAAAATATTTATAGAGATTATAGTATTCTCTCTATAAAAATTGCAGTTTTTTTTTTTTTTTTTTTAAACTTCTAAATGATAAATGTTAAAAAAAAAAAAAAAAAAAAAAAAATATATATATATATATATACGTTTAGGCTTTTATAATTTTTAGTTTCGAAATTTCTTTTACAGTTTCAAAATTACACGTAAACCATTTACAAATCGATAAAATGGAAGAAAGATTTTCGTGAAAATACTTTTAAACCTTACTTTAAAAATATCGTAGTTTTGATTTGATATCTTAAAGTAATGATATTATTAAATTTCTTATTTTATATTACCTAGGTGAGATACTTATTTTATGGATTGAATCACTGTATAAAAAGTGTATTTTGAAACGTCCAAAATTATACATGAAAGTAAGTTTGTACTTTATATCTTATTTTGAATCTGAAAAAGGGCTTAAGCTAAAAAAAAAAATATTGATAAAATTATTTTTAAAACATTAGATAACAATAATGTTATTAAACTTACAATGCAATTATTTTTAATTTTACTGTTAAAAGAAAACGACAAAAGAATAATTTAGTATATATTTGCTACAGTTTTAAAATTAGTTTAAATATTTCACTCACAAATAAAGCAACATCGATATAATTCCATTTTTTGAAGTATATATTACATTAGTATATATTTTAATATCTTGTAATTGCAAAAATTGTGAATGTATCTGCACGTTTTCCTATACACAATATTTTAATAAATGTTTATTGTTTCGAATAATAGATTATAAAAAAATTCATAGGTTAAATTCTAAATTTTTCTAAATCGGAACGTTATACAAGTCGCGATTGAATTATGAATTAAAAATTTTGAAGTGTAGGTATGAATTAAGATTTATATTTTACCTTGTTTATATATATATTTTCTATAACTATTACTGAGAGTATTGTTTCTCATAAAATAAAGCTGTTTATTCTTTGACAACTTAAATTAAATTGCATAATAAGTAAATATATATTATACAATGTAACTGACTATATTCGGAATAAAACTATTTTTAAACAAGGAACTGATTTTTTTCATCTCCTTATCAGCAGAAAACAACCAACCGTAGTTTTGAGATGTAAAAAATATCTAAACCAACGAAAAAAGAAATTTTTTTATAAAAAGATTGCTGATTTTCTCTGCATAATTGGCATTATTAATGCATGTCACGTATGCCTGTATAATGCCAATCATGCCATGTTTTTAATCGGTTCATTGTTTGATTTTTTAAATGCTGTTTTATTTGACAATATTTCTATGGAGTTTTACTTTGTTATATTTTATGTATTTTAAAAATACTTTTACTCTGCTACACACACAAAGAAAAAAAAAATATTATGTTAGAATAACAAAAATTTTGTTATACTAATCAACTTTTTAGTTGATTAGTGTTAAACTTATTAGTGATAAACATTATTTTTAGTGAATAAACATCATATTTAGTGAATAGTTATTAGTGATAAACATTTTGTTACCAGATTAGAAAGAGCATATCCATAGCTAATCAGCTGTTCACATAGCGATGTCCATCATTTTAGTTTTATTTTAAAGAAACATGCTTTTTATTAATCAATTGTTTTATTTTTTAAATGCTGATTTATTTGACAATATTTCCATATGTTTTATTCGATAATATTCCCAATGCTACATTGGGATTGTTTATATTTTATGTATTTTCAAAATACTCCAATCTTAAATTGCTACACACAAAAAAATATTTTGTTGGAATAATAAAAATTTTCTTAAAAAAAAAAAAAATATTTTGTTCATATAACGTCAACAAACATTTTGTTATCGGAATCGAATACCATCCTTCGCACATTGGCTGCTTACATGGCTGCCTATGGCATAGATTATAGTACTATCCAGTGACAGTGAATTTTCTTTTAATCATATTCTTTTGGTCAAATGAAGGGAGTTCATTTGTTTAACTGTATAAAATTATTGTTAAAATAACAAAAATAAATCTACAAAATCAGTCAACAAAACAAATTTGGTTTTCACAACAGAGCATTTCAATGCATCCCAAATAGCCAACAATCTATTTCTCTAGATATATTACGCATATAGAGGAAAAAAAATAAATTGTATTAAACCAACATAAAATGTAGAATAACTTTTACTCAGATGTTTTTGAAAAGGGTTTTATCCAATGCGGAATCAACACATAAGCGGGGAAGGAAGATAACAGGTAAGCTCGACAATTTTCCATCTGATATAGTCTATATTTTCAGCCTCGATTTTGAACCGTATAAAAATATCCACATCACATTCTCTTTATACTTGTTTGATTTGTAAAAACTTATCAGGCTTACAATAAATACAACGTTGTACAAACATTTTATATGTTGTGTACGAGGCGAGATCCAGCCTTAGAAACACGTATACAATCAAGTAACATGTTTCCGATACATTAAGAAGTAGTGTCTCAATGTACAATTTTCTCCAGAATATGATCCATACAGCACCGGTTTTCGGAGAGAAGCAGGAAAGCGTTGACAATATAGTTTTTATTTAGTGCAGAATCTTATACAATCATCAATTAAGTCTACCAAATTGTTTTTATAAGAATGCATATTTTCAAATTTTATTTAACACGTATTCAGTGAATTTTTTAATTTCGATTTTATGTTTCGTTTAAAGACATTCTAGATGCAAAAATCTCGAGTTGAAATAAGTAAAGAGTTAAATTTGTTAAAAAAAAAAAAAAAAAAAAGAAAGAAAGAAATTAATGAAATAAAATCTATGAAAGTTTCATTTAGAATTTAATCACTAGTGCTTGGGTATTAGACTAGGAAAATATTTCTTGCAGTTTAGGTTTGATTTATTTTATTTTATATTTTTTAAGGTTTTGATAATTGAATTTATAATTTTTTAAATTGAAATTTTTTTTTTTTTTTTTTTTTAATTATCTTCGAATATGTATCTACATACACCTGAGTACCTACATATACCTCTGAGTGTAATAAGAGTTTTAATTTTTTCTTCCCTTTTTCTTTTTCAATCCCTACTATTAGTTCACACTCTCTCTATATCTTGTACAAATCTTGCAATCGGTTTTTAACTAACTTCCCGACTAGCTAGAAATTTGAAACTTTCAGGATTGCTCAGAACACGGTGACAACACAATACTTCGAAGTCCGATTTTCGAATTTTTTATTAGTTTTCTTATAATTAATTAAAATATGAAAATAATAACATCCTAATAGCGTTATTATAGCCATTAAAATATTAGCTATAATTTAATTGTTGCCAAAAAAAAAAGTTTATTTATATTTTTTTTTGACATAAAAATAAATACATTTAATTAAAAGTGAACATTAAAAAATTATAAAAGTTAAATTATGCATCTCACAAAAATTGACGTCCTTATCACTTTAGAAATTTTATGCACATTGATAAGAGCTCTATGATTCATCAGAAAATTTAAGACATGGTATATAAAAAGTTTTCTTTTATCTTATAATTATTTTTATTCCATTTCTCACGCGCACTTTTTATTTCCTAATTCAAAATTATTAAAAAAAAAAATTTTTTTTCGATAGTGTTTGTAAGTAGGAATTGACTTAATTTTTTTTTTTTTTTTATTACTTGTTCTATTTTATCTGCAAAAGTTTTCATCTATGCAGAATAATATACACTGAACAAAATTTGAGAAATAAAATAAAATAAAATAAAATAAAATAATAAATAAATAAATAAAATAAATAAATAAATAAATAATAATAATAATTTAACCCTTAAATGCCTGATTATTTTTAAATCAATTTAAAAATGTTTTACTTCTTTCCATTCTTAAATAAATCACGGGAAAAATACTGTAAAAAATCATACTTTATTTTAACTATGGTTTACAGCTAAAAAGCAATTTGTATCGGGAAACATGAGCTTCAAAAGTATTCGAATAATACTTCAAAAGACCAAATTGGGTATGTTTCCAAAAAGAAACACTCGACATTTAAGGGTTAAATTATTAAGAATTAGTAAGTATCTTGAACATCTGTTAGACCAGGGTATCTATTCTCCGATCCGACCGCCACAGCGACCGTCCATAAACAACGACAGTCGTCAAATCAAAAGTCGGAATGTGACGTCACGTGATCAAAATAACGACTGCCACAGTCGGAATTGAGTATAGTCTGGTCGGAGAATAGATGCCCAGGCTTCTCTAACCCAAAAGATTTTGCGGACCGCATTGTACATATTTATTTATTTATTTACATTAAAGAGAAATTTCGAAACGGACTGTATTAACATTATAATTCATATTTCTATTATTAAACTAATAATAGAACAGTTAAATAAATATGAATATGCGTAAAAAATTAAAATAATAATAACAAATAAAACAATTTAATAACATTTTATTTGCAATAATTATGCAATATTTTTGTTTCTATTTTCTTTCAAACGCTTAGTGTTTCCTTTTGACTATTACAAAAAATCCAATCGTGTTTTCCTACAGAAAAATCAGAAAAAAATTATAAATTACTGTGTGTTGCTAAAAAAAAAAAAAAAAAAACTGTAAATTTTCTGAAGTCTGTTACGGGCTGCTGTATAGTATCTAGAATAAACGACAATTTGTGTCCCAAGTACAAAATTTTATCCTTGGTTTGGAGTTATGATTAAAATACTGTATGATTTAGAAAGGGAGGGGGGATGGCGTCTCAATTGCAACAATTCATTAAATGCAAATAAATAAAAAAAAAAAATAAATCTAAAAGATAAAATTTTAAAATTAAAATCAATTAATAAAATATAACTGATTATATAACTTCAATTCAAATATAATAAATAACTTTAGATTACTGTGTGATTAGTGTTACATATGTTCTTTAAAAGTTAATTTATTTATTCAAATTTAAAAAAAAAAAAACTAGCACAGAATTGTTGCGATTCATATTAAGATTTCAAAAAAATTAGAAATTCTAACTTCTAAACTTTCATTAAATTATTTATTTTAATTTATAATTGTTGCTAAAAAAATTAAACTTTAAATTTTACATCTACTTTTTAAGATAGCACGCGATCTTGTTTTACATAAAAATTAAACCATTAAATTCATTTTTTTACTTATTTTTATTTCATATTGCTCGCGCACTTCTTATTTCCTAATTCAAAATTATTAAAAAAAAAAAAAAAAAAAAAAAAACTTTTTCGATATCGCTTGTAACGATACTGATTATTATTAATTTTCTTTTCTTTTTCTTTCAACAACAATAATAATAATAATAATAAAAGATTTTGATGAAATTCTGGCAAAAACAGAATTTAGTTTAGGACGGATTATTATTATTATTATTATTATTTTTTTTATTTTATTTTTTCAAATTATAACATCGCTTTCAAATTATTAAATTATATTTTCGATAAATTTTAGATTTCGACAAATGTCCAACTATCGAAAACGACAACGCAAAAATCCCAGATTGAGACTAATAGGCCCTCAGTCCTAATAATTTAAAAGAGCATGCGATTCTATGTAAGGACCGCCAATTGGAAATTTGACGGTTTTCTTTTTTGTCCACTACTATAAACCGCTAAATTAGGGTTTAAAAAAAAAAAAAAAAAGTTAAAATGATTATGATAAATGATAAATAAATAAAAAAAAAAAAATATTTATATTAATAATATTAAAAATAATATAAATGATAAGAAATTTGAATCGAAAACAATTATGGTACTATTATCGGGATTGGATTCAGGTAGAATAATAATAAAAAAGAAATAGGGTACTTAGATATTATTCTTTCGACAAATAAAGCAGAGATAATTTTGATTAATTTACTCTGAAGTTAATTATCATAAATAATTAAACTTAAATTACAATTCATTACTCCAATCCCATTATTTTGATTAAAAAAATTAATTTTTTTTAATAATTTTTTTTTTTCATTATTGGCTATTTATCACAACATTTGGCCACGGTTTTTGATTTGGCGAATATGGAAAATTTGTAAACGTCAACTATTAGGTGGGCGAAGACCGATTAGTTTAAAATAATTTTCCATCGTTCAATAAAAATTTTGATAATATGTTTCATACTTTACATGAAAGCATATGAAAGATTCTAAACGTCATTATGGAAGATTCTAAACGACTTACACTAACTTGATAATGTACTTTCATTACAAGAATCAATATAAATATATTTATTTTTAAATTTCCTGTAGAATATTGAGTATTTCTCTAAAATAGTATAAATTTACCATCCAAAATACAAATGGATTTCTTCAATAATGATCTAAAAATATATATAAAGCTAATCTGAATAATTCTATATGTGAAAAGTTACTTCTGTTTCGCAAAAGACAACATTTAAAATTATTCTTACACTTACTCACTGCGATTTTTTTTTTTTTTAATATATATATATATATATATATATATATATATATATGTAATATAATTACATATTTATGAATTTCATATAAGTTTTAAAAAGTTAAAATTAACTTATTCGTAATAAATTTCTTTTTTGTTCATTTACCAAAATGTAAAACAGGTATCTTTCAATAGATAATTTGCACGTTTTCTGATTTTGTTCTTATATAATAGAAAATGAAAAGGTAAGAAAATAAATACATACATTTTCTTTATTTGAAATCTAATGACTGATTTATAACAATTTTAACATCGCACTATATACTCTATCTAGAAAAAGCAGTATAACATATTTTGACGTCACTCTTTATGACAACAAACGGAAGTAATCGTTGTTTACATTCGATTTCGTGCTTTGCTTTGCTTTTTGAATCCATGAAATAGGTTTTGTATGATATAATAATGACGGATATTAAAAAATCGTAGTATAAATATTGTATTGTACCGTTTTGCACTAATACAACGGCTAAAGCTTCTCAAAAGTTATTCTTTAGCGTTCCACAGGACCCTATTAAACGAAAACATTGGACAACCGCCATAAAAAGAAAACAATTGAAAATAAGGATAATGGAAAAAGGTGATAATGATATTAAATGATTATAAGAAGAAAAAGAAATGTTCAGAAATCACATAAACAATTGATAATTACGAAAGTCAAAACGAATTGCTGCTTACTAACCAGACTAACAAAATATAAACATTGAAGCATCATAAAGTGTGACGTCAGGCAGCGTTTTGAAGTCACGTGATTTTTGGTTAATTTTAAAGTTATTTTTTAAATTAATGAGAACTTTTTTTTTGCATTTTTAATAAACTTTTTGAAATTTATGGGCCTAAAACTATCAGAAACATAGGATTTTGTTCAAATCCCCCATATGTGCAAATTCCTCATTGCCAACGCTTTCCTGCAAGCCACACGTCAACATGAATGCGATGAAATAAATTGTAACATTGACAGCACGATCTTCTGTCAATTTTTTGAACATTTAAGTAGACACAGCACATAAATTCACCCATAAAAGAAGACGTGGAGCACTCGAGACGGCGACAGCGGGATTTGCTGGAGTATCTGTAACTTTTCCCATCCTTCATTCATGTCGCTTTCAACCAAACGTTGTCGACATAAATCTCGAGGTCTTCCATATGATGTCTTCAAAAAGAAAAGTGCATCTTATATCGTCTTCTCCTCAGCAATCGTCTTTCTGTAATGAAATTATAAACTTTCTGAATTAATAAACGTAAAGAGAATTTTTTTTTAACAGACATATCTTGGAGAAATTATATAAGAGGAGATGACACGTCCGGAAAAACATGAAGCTAAAATCGTAACCACAGAAACCATTAACATAGGTATATATAATATTCTGCATTGCTACTGTCAAATTATTGTAATATGGATCATTCGTGACGAAAGTCATTGCAACTATAGGTCTCAAAAGCTGTCAAATAAATGTCAAATAAATAAAATAACACAGTACAAGCCAATATTTTTGTAGACTCAGTATGGCTCCTGCAGTATCCTTGGCTGCTATTGCGGAAGCCATCTTGAATCGACAGTAGTTAACATCTTTAATAAAAAAGCACCACAAAACTGGCGTTGTAGAAAATATTCCTTACAAACTTTGAACAAACACCATAAAATGCAATAAACTCGCAACAATTGTTTCGGGTCGAAAAAACACACGACCCTTCATCAGGCGAATAAAGTAAGCAAGTCAAAGCGGCAACGCACCAACGCTTTGACTGCAGCACTCGTGCTTACTTTATTCGCCTGATGAAGGGTCGTGTGTTTTTTTGACCCGAAACAATTGTTGCGAGTTTATTGCATTTTATGGTGTTTATTCAAAGTAGTTAACATCATTTACCCTGCATGGTGATACGCTGTATGCCAATTTCTCTTATATTCTTCTTCTATGATTATTATTTTTACACAGTAGTGGGTGGGTTATATGTTGCACTAGTGCTACGCTATGTGCAATTGGCGACGGTTTGGGATACACTCTCAAAAGTGGTTCGGAGTTATGCCATCACAATCTTGATCCTCCATGGATAGGATATATCTATATAGTTTTTTTGAAACAATTAAACTGTTATGTCAACAAAACAATTTGTTTGATTTGACGAATTGTTTTGTAGTTTCAACAAGTTTTTTTTTTCAAACATTTAATAAGTAAAACCTTACTATATTCCTCGAATACGCCTTAGTACTTGCGGGAGACCCCCCCCCCCCCACACACACATACCCTTCATCAGAGGCAGCGACGTGGCGGCTTGCTTGTTTCTTTGTGATGATCTGTGTTGGAAAACTAGAGCAGTTGCAATAGTTCCTTCCCCAAGGCCAGCAATAACTGCAGAACTCAGCAGTACAACTCAACTCCTCTCCAGTTGAAGCGAGTGCTACCGGAATGCTTCTGTTTATCGCTACGAAAGAATGTTCTGTTTTGATCAATATGTGGCTATGGTGCGAATATTATTCGAATATAATATTACTTTAATTTCCAGGCCCTCTGTATATAATTGTTGTATAATAGTTTGTAAATAGTAATGTTTGTGTTCAACAATATCTGTTTATGGAAGTGTGTGCAGTTTGATTAAAAGAAAATATTGAAATTATTCTATGTTCTATTTCAAGACTCCAGCCTGCTTTATTTTTTAAAAATTGATTGTGAAACCAATATCTGGCGCCCCCGGGTGGGCCTGGCGTCTTTTAAAATAGAATGATTAATAATTAAAAGGTAAGAAGATTAGATTTTTTCCATTTTGAAGTTTTTCATTGATGATCTAAAAAAAGAAAAGAAATATTAAAACGAAACTTACGAAGAATATTTCATAAATGAATGCATTTTACTAATGAATATATTATATCATTTAGATAGTATTAGATAGTAATACAAAGTGTATTATTTATTGATATAATGAAAATAGAAATATTTTGAAGTTTATGATTGTCAATTGAAAGTTTGTAAAACGAAAATATTTTGGTTTTGAAGTTTATCTTGTGGTGATTTCAAGTTTATGAAAACGAAATTTACTAAAAATAATTTAGTAAAATAAATATTGAGTGAATATTGTATTATATTATTTGATAGTAGAAATGGAAATAATCAAAAGAAATAAAACTGCACACAGAGCTTCCTTTACGAGGGCCTATAATAAGCTAGAAAATATACTAGCAGACGAAAATTCTTCGTTCGAAGAAGTAGAGATCAGTTTAGTTTTATTTAAACAAAAATCTAATACATTAGAACTGACACATAATACATATTTAGATACTTTAAAAGAACAAGAATTTGAAACAGAATTTGATTCTGTAGAAGAATATAGGGAAAAATCACTGAGAATTCAAGTAAGAGCTCAACGCTTTTTAGAAAATCACAAAAAATTAAATGTAAAAGAAAGTAATTTTGTTGATTATGATAATCAATTAGAGATTAACAAATTGGGTAAAACATTATGTCAGCGTCTCCCTGAAGTTGAACTTTACACGTTCGGGGGAGATTTAAAAGATTGGCTCACATTTTGGAATCAATTTAAGAATATTCATGAGAATAAAAATTTAAGTAAAGCAGATAAATTTCACTATTTGATTCAGTCAACTAAAATTAAATCAGAAGCAAGAGAAATTGTTCAGTCATATCCCGTAACTGAAGAAAATTATGATTTGGCTATACAGAGCTTAAAAGAAAGGTATGGTCGAGAAGACCTTTTGATCGATTTTTATGTTAGGAAGTTATTAAAACTCGTTCTTAATTCTAATAATAAGAAAAATGGTTCTTTAAGCGGTTTATATAATAAATTATCTACTCAGTTACGAGCGCTAGGCACTTTGGGTGTTACTAGTGAAATGTGTGGCCTAATTTTATATCCCTTAGTTGAAAGTTCATTACCCATAAATATATTACGTTTATTTGAACGACAGAGAAAAATTCTAGAAACTGAAAATAAAATATCGAGTCTTGATGCCATACTTCTGTTTTTAAGAAATGAAGTACAGTCCGAAGAAAAGATTAAATTGAGCAGAACCGATCTTTGTTATACGCTTCCTGAGCGCGAACATAAAGGTTTAACAACTTATAAAAATGTAAAAGATAATTATCCATCCGCAATGGAACTAATTACACATGATTCAAAAAGTAATTTATGTTTATTTTGTTCAAACGATCATGAAATGCGATTTTGTAAGAAAGCATTTTATATTCCTTTAAGCGAGAAGCTTTCAGTTATTAAAAATAAGGGATTATGTCGAATCTGTTTAGTTAAGGGCCACGTAGCCAATTCATGCAAATCAAACATTAGGTGTCAGATTTGTAGTAAGAAACATTTAAAATTTATGTGTCCCACGTTGGAATCTAATAAAAATAATGAAGGTTCTAGGTCACTTTCGAATCACGATGAAATAAAAGAAAAGTGTGTTGACACACTGTTTACACAAAAAGAAACTAAATCAAAATCGCATGCCACTAATAATGTATTTTTACAAACTTTAGTTGTAATGCTGCATGGAAAAAATGCGAAGCGCAAAGCGAGAGTTGTCCCAGATACAGGGTCTCAAAAGTCATATATATTGAAATCCACTGCAGAAGAATTAAATTTCGATTTTGTAAGAGAAGAAGAATTTTGTCATTCATTATTCGGTGGAGAGAAAACAGATATAAATAAACACATATGTTACAAAATTTATTTGAGCAATCTTCATAATGATTATATTTGTAGCTTAGATGCTCTAGATCAAAATGTTATTTGTAATGATATTTCTGCGATAACTCAAGGAAATTGGATACGTGAGTTAAAAAAATAAAGGAATCAATTTAACTGACATTGACAATTCTGGGCCTATCGAAGTTCTTTTGGGAGCAGACGTCGTGGGTAAATTATTTACTGGTAGACGAGAACAACTTAAGTCAGGCTTAGTCGCCATGGAATCGAAATTAGGATGGACTTTGATGGGAAAAGTCCCTCAGTCCAGTAGTTGTAGAGATATAAATATGTCTGTTATTAGTATGCTTTCACAAGAAGACATATCGGTTTCGAAATTATGGGATTTAGAACTCCTTGGCATTAGAGATCCTATAGAACAAAGTAATAAGGAAGATATTGAAAAGGCTGTTATAATACATTTTAAAGAAACAGTCAAACAAAAGCAAGATGGAAGATATGAGGTCCATTTACCGTGGAAAAAGGATCATGCTTGCTTACCGAGCAATTACGATGTTGCAGTACAAAGATTAGAATCTACTGTTAAAAAGTTAGAAAAAACTAGATATCGTAAAAAATACCATGAAGTTTTTAAAGAGTGGATTGATGATAGAATTATTGAAGAAGTTCCCGTTGAAGAATTGGCACTTGCTAATTCTTATTACCTTCCCCATCGTCCAGTAATTAAGGAAACATCATCAATGACCTCTATGAAAATTAGGCCCGTTTTTGACGCCTCAGCTAAGAAGCCTGGTTATCCATCCCTAAATGATTGCTTAGAGACTGGTATTAACTTTATTGAAACCATTCCTTCGATTTTAACAAGATTTCGCTTATACAAAATTGGGGTTATTTCTGACATTAAAAGAGCGTTTTTACAGATAGCTATGTACGAAAAAGATCGAGATTTCTTAAGATTCCTTTGGTATGATGACAAAGATGACATAAAGGTTTTCCGTCATACACGTTGTGTTTTTGGGGTAACCAGCAGCCCTTTTTTACTCATGGCAGTTATTCATCACCATTTGTCAGCTGAATCGTTGAAAATAAAGTATTCTGAAAAATTGCTGGAAAGATTGCGTGACAGTTTTTACGTGGATAATTGTGTGGCCAGTGTACATAACATTTCAGAGTTAGATAACTTTGTGAAGTATGCCACAGATATTATGAAAGAAGGGAAATTTGATCTTAGGGGCTGGGAAAGTACAGCTTGTCCTGAAATCCCTTCTCAAGATTCTAAAACACAAGTGTTAGGCTTAATATGGGACAAATACTCTGATACCTTAGAAATAGATTATGAAGTATTAAAATTTGATAAGACAGAAAACTAACGAAACGAAAAATTTTGTCATTTATTAGTAAAATTTTCGATCCGACAGGTTATATTGCCCCAGCTTTAATACAACCCAAAATTTTGCTTCAAGCCATATGGAAAACTAAAGAACATTGGGATGCGGAAGTTAGTGATGAAATTAAAAAGAAGTTTCTTGGTTGGGTCAAAAATTTACATTTTTTAAAAGACATAAAAATACCTAGATGGACTGGTGCGACTGAATCGTCACTTCTAAGTTTGCATACATTTGTAAATGCGAGCAAAGATGCCTATGCCGCATGCGTTCTTCTAAGATCTGAGTCCACTAATGGTGTAGTGAACATTCACTTATTGCAAGCTAAATCTCGAATAACTCCACTGAAAAAGATAACAATTCCACGTTTAGAGCTCATGGGAGCTACACTAGGAGCAAGATTGTTCAAATCAGTTAAAGATGCTCTGAAAATGGAAAAAATAGAATCCTATATTTGGACTGATCCATCTACAGTACTCAGTTGGATTAAGCGGCAAGAACAGTGGTCAGTTTTTGTGAATAATCGCATAAATGAAATTAGGAAACTTACTGATGCTGAGAATTGGTTCCATGTTTCCGGTGAATTGAACCCTGCTGATCTTGCATCCAGAGGATGTGGAGCTAAACAGTTGTTAAAATCTCAGTGGTGGCTGGGACCAGTCTGGTTGAAGAATCCAAGAGAGCAATGGCCTAAGTCAGTCATAAATATCAATGAAGAAGAGATTGCTCAAGAAAAAAGAACTGTAGTTTCTGCTAATAATATTGAGTTTGAATCTGTTGTATCCCGATTAGCGAACAGAGTTTCAAAATTTTCCAAGATTGTTAAAATCATAGCTTGGATATTACGTTTTCAACCGAAATCTAAAGACTTAAGAAAATATCCAAATATTACATCTGAAGAAACTGAAAATGCTCAAAAGACACTTTTTCGTTGTGTATAGACTGAATGCTTTACAGATAAAGAAGGCAAAAGATCTCTCGTAAATTTCCAAACTTATAAAGATGATGAGGGAATACTAAAACTGAAATCAAGGCTTACAAACGAAAATGAAAATTCTGATTTTATTTTTCCTTTGGTTCTTCCGTCCAAACATCCAGTAGTGAAAAGACTTATCGAGCAAGAGCACATTGTCAACAAGCATGCTGGAGCGTCTGCTCTACTTGTTATTTTGAGAGAACGATTTTGGATTTTAAAGGGAAAAAGAATTATTCGAAGTGTCATACATGAGTGTAATATCTGTAAGAAGCAAAAGGTTAAACATCTAGAAGTACCATTTCCTCCTCTTCCAGAAGATCGCACGAAATTAACAGCAGTTTTCCAAGTCTCAGGAGTTGATTTAGCAGGTCCTCTGCTCACCAAGTCCAAAGAAAAAGTTTGGATCGTACTATTTTCTTGTGCGGTGTTTAGGGCTGTACATTTAGAATTGATTCCATCACTTAGTACGAATGCTTTCATTCAGGCTTTACGAAGATTTATAGCGAGAAGAGGACGGATTTCTGTGTTATACTCCGACAACGATACAAACTTCACTGGATTAAATAATGCATTGAAGAGTTTGGATTGGACTGAGATTCAACGAACGTTTGAAGTAAAGGAAATTAGATGGAAATTTAACCCACCATCAGCCCCATGGTGGGGAGGGTTCTGGGAAAGACTTATAAGAATTCTCAAAGATTTGCTTCGAAAAAACTTAGGTAGAGCCTCTCTGACACAAGAAGAACTACATACGCTTGTATGTGAATGCGAATCTATTATGAACACTAGACCGTTAACGTACATATCTGAAGATCAAGAACTAAATGTTCTAACGCCTTCACTGTTCCTTCAAGAATTACGAACAAGTGATGTACCTGACTTGGATCAAATTGAGAAAACTGACGTTGTTGAAAGATACAGATATATTCAGAGAGTAAGAGAATCTTTAAAGCAAAGATTCAGAAGATAATATCTTGGTTTTCTACGTTCGTCGATCCCCAAAAGTCATGACACAGTTCAAGTGGGTGATATAGTCTTGATTGGCAGCGACGATAAGAAACGCTTATGTTGGCCCTTGGCAAAGGTCATCGAACTCTTTCCTAGTAAAGATGGAATTATTAGGCTGGTTAAGCTTAGAACATCGAAAGGAGTTTTACTACGACCAATCCAGAGACTCTATCCTCTTGAAATCACACAAAGACTTGAACAGCATGTGCCAAATCCTGCACCAAAAACAAATAACAGTAGTGAGAAGCCTAATGATGGAGAGCTACTTAAGACACGTTTTGGCAGGGTAGTGAGGCCAGTAAAAAGACTTGATGTGTAATTTTAACATAAGACTGCTCAAAAACTATAAAAACATTTTTTTTCTTTAAAAAGTGAACTCTAAATATATATATATTTTTTTGGTATTTTTCTTTTTTTTATTATTAGATGTTTAATGTAATTCATATATATATTGTCATTTGTTAACCTTTCTATTAGTATTTTTCAGTGTCATATTTCTGTTGAGCATTTTTGCAGAACGCTCAAGTGGGGAGGATGTTGGAAAACTAGAGCAGTTGTAATAGTTCCTTCCCCAAGGCCAGCAATAACTGCAGTACTCAGCAGTACAACTCAACTCCTCTCCAGTTGAAGCGAGTGCTACCGGAATGCTTCTGTTTATCGCTACGAAAGAATGTTCTGTTTTGATCAATATGTGGCTATGGTGCGAATATTATTCGAATATAATATTACTTTAATTTCCAGGCCCTCTGTATATAATTGTTGTATAATAGTCTGTAAATAGTAATGTTTGTGTTCAACAATATCTGTTTATGGAAGTGTGTGCAGTTTGATTAAAAGAAAATATTGAAATTATTCTATGCTCTATTTCAAGACTCCAGCCTGCTTTATTCTTTAAAAATTGATTGTGAAACCAATAATCTGTTTCTGTGTGGTTCTCCACACTTTACACCAGTTACAGTTGATAACTTGCGACGGGTCGTTGCCATTACAGGAAGAAGGATTAAATAATATTCCTACAGTTTCGCGATTAGCGGCGTAAGTTGCGTTATTACAATCGGCGAGTTTGCGAACTTCGCTAAATTCTATATTGATTGGTTCATTAGCTCGCGAAACTGTAGAAATATTATTTAATCCTTCTTCCTGTAATGGCAACGACCCGGTGCAAGATATCAACCGGAACTGGTGTAGAGTATGGAGAACCGCACAGAAACAGATCATCACAAAGAAACAAGTACGCTGCCTCTGATGAAGGGGGGGGGGCTCCCGCAAGTACTAAGGCGTATTCGAAGAGTAAAGTAAGGTTTTACTTATTACATGTTTGAATATTGTGCTTCTCACGTTATGATTTTTTAAATAAGTTTTTTTTTTTTTTTTTTTTGTTGATATAGCCTCAATAAAATGTTGTTGTTTGAACAAAACATTTTTGCTGTGTGTATCATTCACACGAGCACTTAATTAAAAACCTAAAAAAATACTGACTGAATATCCTGAAGGATCACATACTGTGTCGTAGAAAACTGGTCCTATAGGGAAGATACCTTCTAATAAATGGGATGAAAATAATAAATCATAAAATGAATATTATAAATCAAGTGGCTTTAATTATTAAAATTTTTTGTTTACACAACTG
This sequence comes from Salticus scenicus, assembly GCA_963930645.1. Lineage (NCBI taxonomy): Eukaryota > Metazoa > Arthropoda > Arachnida > Araneae > Salticidae > Salticus > Salticus scenicus. The sequence continues at coordinate 80,442,000 of OZ005650.1, forward strand.
CATAATGATAATCAATATTAATCTCTTTAAAATATTTTAGTACTTAGAAGCCAAATCATCTACAATTTCTTATACAGCTTTCTAATTATCAATAATATTAATTGTTTTGAATTTAACCCTTTGCGGCGCAAAACAATTCAGATCATTTAAATTATACTGCCACCGGAATTCATAAACTAAAGTAAACTAAAAGAAATTTTAAATTTTAAGGTTAAAAATACCGGCCTTTTCTGCTATGTTATAAAGGTAAAGTTTTGCTAAAAAATTTCCGGGATGAATTTTTGCAGCTGGATCTTAAATTTTGCGTCCTCGCAGCGAGGACACCGCGCGTTAAGGGGTTAAAGAGCTTTTTAACAATAAGTATATATATTAACATTGGTAGCTATCTTAACTACATGTTTTGTCTATACAGCTTTCTAATGATTATTATTATTATTATTATTATTATTAATTTTAAAAGCTTCTTATAAACTAGTTGCAATATGTACGTTAGTAGCTTTGGTATTATGACTAATCTTTTTGAATTTTAAAAGCTCTTTAGCAATAGTTTTTTTTTCTAAGGATTATTTTATATTCCGGACCTAATTGTTTAACTTATCATCATTTCTGAGAGTATAATGTCTCTATTAATCTAATAGTTCCAATTAAAATTACCTAGCAGGAATAGCTAGGCCTACCTTTATTTTTAATCTAAATTAGGTTTACCACTCTTGCTATTTAAAATCAACATTATTCATTTAGATTGTATTACGTTCAAAGGTATTAACAAAATAATGGTAGGAGAAATATTCACTTCATGCTTGATTTTCATCTACAAATATGTACACTCACAATCTGTAGTTTTAGCATTCAATTCTTTTTTTTTCTTCACACATAGAAACTTCTGCTATACTTACACAAAAATAAAATATTCTGCACTGGAAAAATGTGACCCATAAATCTGGCACTCAGTTTTATATGGACCTTTTATAGAGATAAATTTGTATTAAATCCTACGGGATAAATTTAGGATTGGGGAAAACTGGCCTTTAGGGGAGATATGAACTTTGAAAAAAGGTGGACTTTATGAGAGGGTTTTACTGTTTTACAGAAATAAAATTTTGTTTTGTAGCTCCCAATGTTCTGAGTGCACCTCCAAAATGATATTTGCTTTGAATAGTGTTATTGGATACTAAATAACACCCGACAGATTTTTGTCGGGTATGAAAAATGTCTGCTTTTTTAATTACCAGGAAACTTCCTGGGTTCTCCCGAATATCAGGAGGATTTCAGTAAAATTTAAAGCGTGTTGCATAAAAGAGGAAAAAAAATTTTAAGGTCATATACATCCAAAGACAAATATACTTACATACATATAAATCATACTTATACATGCATAGAAAAATATCACATATTTTTAGGAAATACATAATATATTTATTGCTTACTGTTACTTACAGTATTTTTTACTTCCCTTACTCGACTACCATAAGTAAAGAAGTATTTCTTTCGTTGAAAAAATGAATATCGAGTTTTCATTTGATTTACATATTTTAAAGTGTCCTGAGTCCAAAATAGTTGTTTTTGGCAATTGGTCATTGTGTGTGTGTATGCGAATCTTCTGAGAATTATATCTTCAAAACAAATAGTTATAGAAAGATGAAACTTTCGAATTAAGACTGGTGTACAGATGATTTTGTAATCTTCTAGTGAATATGGGAAAACTAGAAGTGTGATCGTAAGACGGTACTTCAAAAAATGGTTCTAACAATTATCTTCAAAGTTGTTATATAAACTCCCTTTTAGACGCACTTTCGTATTGTATTAGCTGATTATATCAGGAAAATTGATAGGCATTTTGTATAAGTAGGTCAATTTTAGGTCTTGTGAAAACATTTCTGGAAAAATGGTTCTACGGATTTTCTCCAAACTCACCATATTAACTCTATTTTAGATTTCCTTTCATATGTAATTTTGGTTTTCCAGTGAACAGATGAGTTTGTCAAGTTTTGGAAAAAATCTGAAATGGCAACAAAAGTTGGTGTCTCAAAAACTGTTCAAACAATTTTATCTAAATTTGGTAAATATAAACCTTTTTTTAGATTTCCTTTTGAATGCATTACTTAGTTACTACAGGAAAATTTACAGACAACCTAATTAGGCATGTCAGTTTTAGATCTCGGAAATTGGTGTTTTAAAAAACGGCCCTACCGATTTCTTTTAAACTCATGATATGTCCTTTCTTTTATATACTTTTAGGATGGATACTTTTAGTTTGCTCTTTACAAGAAAATTGTTAGATGTCTTATTCGATAGTGTGGTTAGAAGACATAAAATCGACCTATCTCCAAAAAGGGTTACAATACGTGCAGTAATGGGTAATGAAAGACATAAGGTTGTAAAATAGCGGACATTTTTTTTTTTTTTTTTTTTTTTTTTTAATCTTCTAAAGCAAGATACTGTTTCAAAATAAGGCATTTGCGTATTCTTTCTTTTTTTTTTTTTTTTAACGCCTAAGTGGCATTGACGTATAATTATACGACAGTGACATTTATCAAATCGATTGCTGAGGATAAAATATAAATTATTTAACACGAATTCTTAAAATTATTATGTTAAATATAGTAACGATTTAGAGGAACGGCAAAAGACGGGTTTCCTGTTTAAAATACGAAAATCTTTCGGCAGCAAATGGTTACTAATCCATCAAGCTGAGAGATTTTGTCACAATTATTTTTTGTAAAATTGTAACTGGGAAAATATTCTAATATTGATTTTTTTTTTTTAAATCTAAGACTCTATTTTATACAATTTTTCTATTCGTTATGAGTAAAAAATTGACAATTTGGTTAATAATTTTTTCTCATTCATGTATTGGTTTAACAACCCATTTAACTGTTATTAATATATATACATATAACTTACCAAATTACACGAATTTTACTGTAGCAAAAATGCCGGGGAATTCCACTAGAGTTACTGTTATTTTTTTCATTAAAATGGGAGTTTTCCCTATGTTTGGAGGAAAAATACCATTGAAAAATTGATGCACCTTAAATTAATGAGCTTCGCTCTTTAAAAAAATAACAAAGAGAATTTCTCATAAATAAATAATAAAATTACTAGTTTTTTTTACATTTTGTTTGAAACCCTTTAATTCCCCTCGATGCTAAATGGAATCATAACATTTAAGAATTTCTTTCTTACCATCTAAAACTCCATCTGATGCAAAATGAGCAATATTAAAAACTACATACAGTTTCCTACAGAAAAATATTAGATGGTTTCACTATCGCTGTTGATAAATGAAATAATGTTTTACTCTATTCTGATAATAATATCTGAATCAGTTTTTTTTACCTTGGGCAATTTAAGTGACAAAACTGCTTCAAATACTTTTTATTTTATTTTTTAATGTTTACAATTTGTATTTTAATGAATTGTAACTTGTACTTCGTTCAAAATTTTGATATGTTTATTTATTGAAAAGATACGATTTTAAATGCCATCAGTGGTTATATTAAGTACAAATAAACATCTTTTAGTTGCTTTGTTAACTATAGTTAACTTGATACCTTTCTGTTCCTATTATAGGTAACCCCTAAAGAACATGGTACTTGAAAAACACGAATTTCGAAAAACACAGACACTTTCCACCGTATTACACGGTTTCAAACTACACTACTTTCGAATAATTCTTTTGAAAAAGAATACCATAATATGTTATTTCATATAAAATTATTTCCAAATCTGTCAGTTGTTTGATAAAATAGAGAGGCTAAAGGCAAAATTGTTTAGAATTATATAAGAAAATTATAACTTTTATCACGAAATTTGAAAAATAGTTCCTAGATGACTTCAGTGATGAGAGAGACGACTAGATGACATGGTAATGTAATTTTAATAAAAAAAAAGTGATGCACTGCAAAATTTTGTTTTGTTTTATTTTTGTTTCATTTTCATAATAGAAATTTAATTCAAAACTAAATAAAAAATTAATTAATTTGAATTATGGGATACAAGATTTCTTAGAAGTGTTTACCGACATGAATTCAAAAAATAAAAAAATTTGTTTTATATTTAACACACACACACACACACACAAAAGAAAAAAGAGAAAAAAAAGTAACATAAAAAATAAAATAAAAATAAATAAATAAATAAATAAACACTTGAAACGGAATCCCGTTTTTTGGAGTTATGACTAAATATAAGATTTATTGTTTTATGTAATGAAAAAAATCAGGAATGAAAGGATCAGCAGTGTTCTTTACAGTTCTTTTAAATACATTAAATTGCTTACTGTTGGAGTTAGCCTTTGTATAGCTCCCTCTTCTTCTATTGTTGCCATCTCTTCTTCTTGAGATTGTGCTTCATTTTCCTCGTCTTCATTTTCTTTATATTCTGCTTCTTGCTTTTCTTTTTCTAATTGTTCTTGCTTAAGAATGTTCACCCAGTAGTCATAGTTTTCCCGTATATGAATGGTTTGCAGACAACTCACCTTTCGACTACGGGGAGGTCTAGGAGCTTCAGTTGAAGCTAAAAATAAATAAGTAAATAAATAAACAATATATTATATAATATTAATTTCAAACAAAAAGTTTTTTTTTTTTTTTTTGTTTAGAATTGAAACTTTTATTAAAGATATTTTTTCTTCTGTATATACATAAGAAAAATGTACAGGATTCTTGAAAAGTTTCATTCTTTGGTTTTCGATGGATTTATACGTTTTTAGATGTCCTGAACACAATTTGATTATTTTTAGAAAATGTCTGTGTGCCTCTGGGTACTACACATTTTGTAGACGATGTATCTCAATCTGTGAGATACATCGTCTACAAAATTTGTGGCACCCACTTTTTGTAGGCGTGGTAAATTTTTTTTTTTATAAAAGACGTGAAAAAGTGAGATACATCGTCTACATAATTTGTGGTACCCACTTTTTGTAGATGTGGTAAAAATTTGAGGTAACTAATGAGCGAAATTAAACAAAACTTGATATTTGTGGTACCCTAAATTGGTCTGATTACATTTGAGGATTAATCGCTGAACAGGTGGCGTTGTCATGCTACTTTTTTCATAACCTTTAATATTGCAGAATAGGGCGAGGTTACGAATAAATGTACATAATGAGAATTATTTTTAACTTTTCAAAGTGAAATGAAAAAAATATGTATAGAGAATAGTAATAGGCAACCAGAAAAATAAATAAATAAATAAAACTTTATCACTTTCCCTGAAGGAGAGAGGGAGAGTATACACCCAAGAGTTAAAAATTTCAACATGGGTATCATTTAAAAGTACTCATCAATACTTTTAAAAGAAATGATTGACCCATACATCTGTGATAATATAAAACAAGGTTATGGATTTTTTTTTTTTTTTTCATAAAAAATCGAACATTTTCTAAAATATTTTCTAAATTGCATAAAACTGATTTTCTTTGAATTTTTAGTGTTATACTTCTCTGTGATAAGAATCATCTGGATTTATCATTGAAAAAAAAAATAATAAAACTACCTGTTATGCACATTAATATCTAGTGAATATAGATTATCGAATTGTTCAAATGCAGTTATATTCTTACTCCCATATTGCTGATGTCTTGTCAATCAATTCAAGTTTAGCAAAATATCTTCCACAAAAATTAGAAAAAAAAAATCATTTAATACATATTTAAAAATTAAAACAATAATACGTAAAAAAATTCCATTTATTACTTATTTATTTGTTAATATTGTGGCTATTTGCATATTTATTAAACGACTTTGAGAATTCAATAAAAGCTCAGAGCAAAATTTTGCTTGCATAGTAATGAAATTTTGAAAGTTTGCTCTATAGCTTGCTATTTAATAGTTTTTTACTTTCTCATAACCATTTATATGGCAGAAAAAGTATTGTTTTTGGATCAAAACTTTGAAATTAAGTTTTTGTTATGTTTTCACGTTTTAAGGTCCTCTAATTTCCCAAATCATGTTTTTAGCAGTTGGTTTGTGTGTGTATCTGTTATCAGCATATCCCAAGATATAAATAGTAGAAGGAAGTCGAAACTCAGTATTCGAAATCTCTATTATAGAGGGATACTAACTGAACTTTTCGTTAAGACCAAACAAATGGTTCGTGTACAGGGGCATCCAAGAGAATTCAAATGCATTACGTCCAAGGGTAAGTACATTGTAAACATTATAGGCTGCTTAAACAAAATGGAATGAACATATTTTTTAATGTGCATAACATCATGTTTTATGTAGATTGTTATATAGAAATCATTCATAATTTGTTTACAGGGCTACCGAAAGTATTTGGATATATTAGCGCTACACTTGGAAATTGCTGGAAGCCTACTTCATTTTTTATTAGGTATTTTCCATATAAAACTAAATTGAAGTACGCAATATGATGTGCATGCAGTTTATAGACAATACACAGAGATACCCAAAATTAAGCTAAATATTCTCTTTTTTTAATGTAATTGATAGAAGTGCTTTGCTACATTTTCCTATGTCCACGAACTCTGCTCAGGAAGGAAAATTAATTTTTCATACTTATACTGTAAACAAAGTATTTTTTCAAGTTCTACTTTCAACTCTGGTTTTTGTATAATATCACGTTTTGAGGTACCATGAATACCAAAGTAGAATTTTTAGCTGTTTTTATCTGTATGCATATCTGTTATCGGCATAACTTAAAAACAAATATTTATAGAATATTTTAAATTGGTATTTTGAAATTCGTAATAGGTTGCCACTTGAAAAATTTTATCAAAATTGGCAAGTTTGAAGTCAAATTAATAACAGCTTTGATTTTTTTTAAAAGTAATTGTATGCACTATATTTGAATGGGTGTTTGAAAGGGACGGTAGCCCTCCTCACCCAGAATTACATGTCAAATAAAACTGTTTATTAACTTATTTTAGATTATTTAAAAAGTACATTGAACTTTATTATCTTACGCTATTAATAACGCTATAACGCTACTAATAACGCTATTAACGCTATATAATCTAAAGCCTTAATATGAAATCTATCTTTACAGGGTTGAGGGGGTTGGTAATCCCCCTCACACAGAATTATTTGTCAAATAAAACTGTTCTTAAACCTATTTTAAATTATTTTTAAAGTGGATTGAAATTTATCATCTTACGTTTTTGAAACATGCCTTGCAGTGATCCTAAAATTTTACCTTTATTTTATTCTATTGACACCAGTACAGTCAATTAAGAATTTTTCTTCAACATTTTTGACTGTTTTAATATTAAAATTATATGTTAAAAAGTTTTGTTTTAATATTGTGGTGATAATATAATAAAATAATTTAGGAACAACACTGTGAGGCCTGTTGATTTTACGACTTAATTCACAGTCTATAGTATTGAAACGCTAAGTAAGAGAAAGTCGTGTGAGTGACACACCAGATTGTTTTTCGTATTTTGGCTTTTAAACAAGGAATGATTTGGAGACTGTGATTCCAATTAAAACTATACTGATTTAAAAAACTAGTATCTTCTATAAAAAGCTGTGGTATTTCGTCATTTTAAAGAAAGTTAAATATTATTATTAATATTTTAAAAGAAAAATTAAAAATTGAAGTTACAAAAGGAAAATTTCTTCAAAATATGTGTCCAAAGACGGAATGAGATTTTTAATAATACTTTTAGGCAAGATATTTAATTGAATAATAATAATAATAATAATAATAATAATAATAATTATTATTATTATTATTATTATTATTATTATCCTATTATTAAGAATATTATATCTTCTTTTATTAACAATAAGAATTTGCTAACAAAAATGATTAATGAAACATGTACAATTTTCAATTTAAGAATAAATAAAGCAGATAAAAGTTATTCAAAATTTAAAACATATTTGTTTAAGGACTGCAGAGAGATGCTTTTATAAATGTCCTTGCGAAATAATCGCCAGAAATAACGCAAAAGGTCGCCACAAAATGTCACCTCAAAATAAACCAGTAAATGTCGTCTGTCTATGTGAGAGATCGTCCGAAAATATTGCCCCCTTTTGTACTTTTAAAAGAGACACTTTTTTACGTCATATATAAAACATTCACTAGCTTTAGAAAATCATGAAACAGGATAGAAAAAATTACTGTTGTCTATACTATACATATATTTTTTGCTTTTAATATATATATATACAGGGCTTCTACCGACACAACTTCTTCATTAATTATTCTATTAATATATTTATATAGTAAACTTCTGTAGTACGTTTTCACGACTGATTAAGGGAAAAATTATTATATTAATATAGTGGTGGAAGAGTCACGAAAAGAAAAAAAAGCTGGTCAGTCGACACTTTTATATATAAATATTCTTCTTCTTGATTTTTTTTTTTTTTTTTTTTAGAACTGAGGACTCTTAGTCTCAATCTGGGATTTTTACGGCGTCATTTTTCGATAGTTGGGCATTTGTCAAAATCATTTTTCGATAGTTGGACATTTATCGAAATCTAAAATTTATCGAAAATATAATTGAATTATTTGAAAGCGATGTTATAATTTAAAAAAAAAAAAAAAAAAAAAAAAAAAAAACTAATAGTCCTCCATCCTAAACTAAATTCTGCTTTTGCCAGAATTTCTTTTTTTGAAAGAAAAAGAAAAGAAAATTAATAATAATCAGTATCGAAACAAACGATATCGTTAAAGTTTTTTTTTAAGTTTTGAGTGCATCATTTCATGCTAAATTTTTGAAATAGTATAAAAGTATATATTATGGCATATTTGAAATAAGAAATGTTAAGTTGTAACTTTTAAAGAAGTATTTAGTGTTCATGTATTTAGTGTTTGAATGATTTTTTTTTTTTTTTTTTTTTTTGCATTTATAAAATGAATTTCATTGCTGGTTTATAAATGTAAACAAATTAGTAAGTGTATATTTCTGTCTAATTGACTTTCTCTCTCTATATATATTCATGCTCACTATTTATTATTTCATTCATTTAAAATCACGGATAAAATTTTATTTATTTATTTATTTATTTTTTATTTTTTGGAGAAAAAAAGAAAAGAAAAGAAAAAATAATAATAATCAGTATCGAAACAAACACTATCGAATAGAAACTTTCACAATGGCTCACGACCCGATGACAACACAATACTTCCAAGTCCGATTTTTTTTTTTTTTTTTTTTTTCATAAATATTATAAATTACAAAGATTAATAGTAGGATAGAGGAAAGCATATTGAACTTTCGCATTATAAAAGAAATTTGAAATATTCAAACTTTCTAATCATGGGAAGTAAAAATTGAAATATATTTAATAGAAAATGCTTAAAACCGTACAAAATGCTGTTATAAATTAAAAATTTATATGCTAAAGGTTTTTTATGTGCGCATTGCTCGACTTATTACAAATATTCCGATTATTTTTACATTTCATACTAAAAAAAAAAATATAATAAATTATACAGACACGACATTATTTCATTATTTAAAACATGAAAATCTGACATTGACAGATTTTAATTTAGTGCCAGAGGCCTACTGCTAAACTCGTTAATATCGACAAATTCTTCTTTAGTTAATTCGTGACGATCTAAATTCCATGATAAAGTTTTCATTAAATCAAACCAAAGTGTTTCAGCTGCAGATATTGTAACAAATAACGTTGGAAGTCCAAACTGTCTTATAGCCGCAAAACAACGTTTTTTCTCTTTTTCCCAATGAGGGGGAGGTGTGCCTTGGGGGGGACTCATGTCAAAGGTGTGCCTTGAGGGGGGGACTCATGTCAAAGTTGTACCTTGGGGGGGACTCATGTCAAAGTTGGGCCTTGGGGGGACTCATGTCAAAGTTGGGCCTGGGGGTGGACTCATGTCAAAGTTGGGCCTTGGGGGGACTCATGTCAAAGTTGTACCTTGGGGGGGACTCATGTCAAAGTTGGGCCTGGGGGGGACTCATGTCAAAGTTGGGCCTGGGGGGGGGACTCATGTCAAAGTTGTGCCTTGGGGGAACTTCATTCAATAAATCCCCATTCAATAAACCGACTGAAATAGGCCCTTAGCACTATTAAGAGTGACGTATAAAAATTCGACAACGCTGTACCGTCTGAAATAGGGGTACCTTGGGGGGGACTCATGTCAAAGTTGTGCCTTGGGGGGACTTCATTCAATAAATCCTCATTCAATAAACCGACTGAAATAGGCCTCTAGCACTAATTAAGATTGACCTATAAAAATTCGACAACTGTACCGACTGAAATAGGCCTCTAGCACTAAAAAATAAATAAATAAATAAATAAATAAATAATAAAAAAAAAATAAATAAATTCTGGGACTTAGATCTAAAAACTAAATTGTAGATCTAGTAAAAATAGTTCCATGTCATCCTTATAAATTCTAGATCCTTTTGTTAGTGAATTCTACAAACCCCTATTAGAATTCTAGAGCGTTTTCCTATATTACCGTGAGATGAATCTCATTCAAAAATCTGAAAATAAATACGAATACAAGAGGCGAATTTTATGAAGTAAAAGTTTGGTTTATGACCCAATTCTAGGAAAACAAGCTGGAACTTCTCGAAATACAGAGGATTCGGAATAATGTTTCACCATTTTAATAGAAATTCTCGATCATTTTGTCTATGCAGTTTATTTGTTAAACAACTCAGAAATTTAAATTTCTAGTTTAGGGAATCAGAAAATAACTACTTATTCGTTTTAGATGAAGGCGGCATATTTTGTTTTCCTCGGTGTAGTGCCCTTCAACTGACTTTTCAGTTCTGTGTCTTTAAGCTTGAATTAATTAAATTTTAAGACTTTAAGCTTAAACAACATTCTATGATTAAATTATTATGTATAGTTCGAAAAGAACTGTAGGAGAAAAACGAACTAATTCAAATAGAATTAAAAATACACTGAGAATAAAAGAATATACCGTCTTCATCTAGAATGAATAAGTGGTCATTTCCTAAATCCCTTAACTAGAAATATAGATTTCCGAGTTATGCGAATAAGGCACGTCAATAAACTGAATAGATAAAATGATCGAGAATTTCTAGTCTACACATTTCTAGATGGTGAAACAATATTCTGAATATTCCGAATCTTTTATATTGCGAGAAATTCTTTCTTGATTTTCTAGAATTGGGACTAGAATTTATAAGGATGACATGGAACTATTCTAGAGCCACAATTTAGATTCTAGATGTCAGTTACAAAGTTTTTTCTCAGTGTAAAAATCCATTTCCTGTCTTATTTTTGTTGACAAGCAATTATATTTCAGTTCTTATCTTTAATAATTTTATACTCAATGACAGTTAATCTTATAAGTTTGTTTTTACAATAGTAAGACAATTTTTATAAAAAAAAAGTTCTATGTGAAATAGCATCAAGTTTTTTTTTTTTTTTTTTTCAGTTTATTTATAACACACTTGAATTTTATGGCACAAGGAGTTGGCGAGTTTTTGATTTGTAGGTTGTGTTGTATTCTAGCATTTTATTTTATTTTATTAATTTTTTTTTTTTCAAACAGTGTAGGGTCGATATACTTGGATGGTTCAAGTGCTAAGTAAAAAAAGTTTCTGTGTAAGTAAAAAAAAAAAAAAAAAAAAAAAAGTTTCATGCATAATTAAAGATAGAAAATTACAAGTGCTTTCATAGACACAAACAAGTAAGTGAATTTTATTATTATCTGCCAGATGGCAGCACTATTAATATCCGCTGAACTACCGACTTTGTATTGCAATTCTATAATAAAAAACGCACATTTTATCAGTTTCAATAATTTTTTAATTACACTGATTGGCTTCTAAACCATCCAAATAAGCACGATTCTTCAGGGAAAAAAAAAAAAAAAAAAAAAAAAAAAAAAATACAAATTTAGCGTGAAAGCAGCAACAAACCGTTTCAGTCAAAGACAGTTATTGCTTCGTTATCAGTTTTATAGCGTTTTTTTTTTTTTTTTTTTTTTTTTTACAAGATTTTTATACTCCTTTTAAAGAATCATTCAAAGACATTGAAATTTTTTCTAGTATTTATCAGTTATATTGTTAATAAAAAATACATATATACTCTCACAAAGCGTTTATAAAACTGAAATGTATTTTTTAGTTATTGGTTTTATTTCAAATTTTTTTACTAAAACAAACAAACAAACAAAAAAAAAAAAATTGAAATATTATCTAAAACATTCCGTACTACGATTTGGTTACGATAAAATGTTTTGTTGAAACCACTATTAGAAGTTATAGATTAATATTTCTTCCTGACTTATGTAGAAATTACTTAATATATTAAATATGTATTAAAGACCACTATACCATTCATCAAAATTTAAATAAATTAAAAAGTTTTTCAACTTTAATCAATATTAAAAAAAAAAAAAAAAAAAAAAACACTGTCAATTGAAATATATACTTTTAACCTTTATATGGTACATCAAAGGGAAAGATATTTTACAAAGATGAATTTCCAGATATAAAAACAAACACTAAACATTATTTTATACTCTTATACAAATATAAACTGGTTTAAAATGTTAGTTATATTTACCCTTTCTATCTTATAATGAATATACGGGTTTGTCTTTAGTATCGCTGTTACTACGGAAAAGTTTCATAAAAATTTTAAAAATGGTGGTTGAATAACTTTCGGGAAATTATGATTAATTTTAAGAGGAAATGGGATAAGGACTGTTACATTTTCTTTTTTACATGCAAACTTTATTAAAGTTTTTAATCCGAACTCATAATTTATTCATATTTCGAATTTTTAAATAGCTCTTTAATAATTTAGAGATGTTTTTAAATAATAAATTGAGCACGAATGAAAATACTTTAAAATAATTTAATATTCAAAATAATAGATAAATACAAAAGATGCGAATTATGTTATCCTGTGAGGAAAAAAGTGATGACGTAAAAACTTGTTTGGCATAAATTTTTCTTTTAACTTTTGTTTTCATTTAAGTTTTTTTTATGCTAATTAATTTTTTACGCGAATTTTTTTGTTAAGTTTAATAAGAAAAGATATATATAACATATAAGAAAGCACCACAGAGCTAGCGTTTAAAAGAATTAGTACAAAACTTTGAATAAACACAATAAAATACAAGAACTCGCAGAAATTGTTTCGGGTCGAAAGAAAACACGACCTTTTGTCAGGCAAACAAAGTAAGCACGAGTGCTGCAAACAGCGCACAAAATCGTGTTTGGTGAAGAGAGAGAAAATATATATATATATATATATATATATAGTCGAGAGTAAATATGAATACCCGTGTGACCAAATTATAAAATGAAAGAAGTAAATAAACAAATAAATTAAATTAAGAAATGAAACAAATTTTAAAAATCTAAAAGAATAACAAAACTAAACGAAAAACGAATTTGTGTGAGTAATTTCCAAGCATCAGACAAAAATGGAGAGGAAGAAATATCATTAACAAGATTTTTCAAATTTTTAAATATGTAAAAAGCTTCATGGATATTCAAATAAGAAGAGGAGATAGGAGAATATATCATGTTAGTTTTAGAAAAATTAAAACAAGCCTACTTTGTGTACCTGACGAAAGGTCGTGTTTCCTTTCGACCTGAAACAATTGTTGTGAGTTCTTGTATTTCATGGTGTTTATTCAAAGTTTTGTACTAATATATAGCATACATGGAAAAATAATATTGGAAATATGATTAATACAACGCATAAATAGATGATCAAACATTATATTCGCCCAAATAACGGACAGATTGAATACCTTAACGGCTATTATCATACTTGCCAACATTCTAATTAATATTCCGTAGTATTGTTAGCCCCGCCTTCTTTTTCACTCCGGTATCTTTTTAGAGTATGTTTCTTATGTTATTTAATCGTAATTGCACTTGGAGAATATTACTTTAAAAATTTACTGGTGTGAAAAAAAGGGCGGGACTAACAACACTACGGAATATTAATTAGGATGTTGCCAAGCATGGCTATTATTATAAGAAGAAAAAAAAAAGGATTAGGTGAAGTTCTTTTTTAATGCATGGCAATATGTATGATGGAATTTAAACACATTTTTATAGATGATACAGATATTTTTCTTTGAAGACATCATGCGTCGTATTCAAAGTTCATTTATACAGTCGGCAGCAAAATTATTGATGTACACATCCACATTTTTCATTATTCTTTTCTTTAGTTTGATCCCTAATTTTTGTCTTCAACTTACCTTTTTACATAAATAGCATAAGACTAAGATCATGACTCGACAAATATTTACTTAACAAAATAATATTAGGTACACATTTTTAAACAGGAATTATTGCTAGCGCTTCAATAATTTTGCTGCCGACTGTAGGATCACAAAATATAATTTTCATTTCTATATGGGAATTAATGCAATGAATGTCTGTACATGTTTCAAAACAGCCATTTCTCAATTTCTTATTAGATAATTTCCCCACATTCCATTCAATTGTATTGTTTGATAAAAGGTCCGTAGATTCCGGATCCTTTTTTTTATACATAGGAGCACTTTCCTTTCGTTTTCTTTAATGTTATGGTAAAAATTGTTGTCAGACTGCAGTTTCGGTAACGTAAAGTGAACCGTCATAAGTGCATAATGACGAAGTGGATTATTTCTCATATATCCGCTTCCCTACCTATATATATGAGCAATAATCCACTTCGTCATTCTGCACTGATGACGGTACGCTTTACGCTATTGAAACTGCAGTCTTCACTGAACAATTTTTACATTGGCGTTTTTAACGTTGTTGTTAAGATTGATGTTTCAAGATATTGCTATATACAAACGTCAAAAGAAGATAATAGCGCCAATTCGGGAATATCAACATTATCCTTGAAATAAATCAAGTCAAATGCATATCACAATTTTTCATTATATGTATTTCTATTAAAATTTTCTATGGCTGCGACATATTGACCGAACCAAATTTCGATTTTTTTTTTTTTTAACTTGAAGTGTCTTAAGGTGTCTAACAATTGCATAAATATTAGAATATTATCTTCAAAGTTGTAATTTTTTGACCCTCTTCTGAAAACTTAATTCCAATAAGTACTGTTCCAAGAAAAGAAATCATGATTATATAGAATTAAAACTGATATTTGGTAATACAAAAACTGAAAACTGTGTAATAAAAAAAAATATAATAATAATAATAAACAACAAATTCATACATAATTACTCATCACCATACAAAATAAAATAAGCTGATACATAAAACATAATATATATTTTTTATACAACTTTGTTAAGTGTCGGTTTGTTCAACTTTAAATATTCTTAAATTTATAAACTTTCTCGCAGATAGAGAAAAGTAATTAAAAGATATATTAATTAATTAATTAATTAATTAATTAATTAATTTCTAAAAGAAAATAAAATTTGCAAATTTTACAGCTATAAATGTAAAATATATTACATTAATTAAATTTTTAAAGAAAGTTAAATTTGTAGATTTTGCAGCCATAAATATAAAATATGTTTGTTAAGGATAATATAGACAAAACTGATATAAGTACGGAATACTTTTTTTTTTTTTTTTTAAAGAGTAATCTTATTGTAAACATGCTTCTTATTGCGCAGGAAGGACAGATGTGGATTAGAGGCCTACGTTTTCAGAATAATTTCAGGGAGAGTATAAAAATTTAAAAATTTAACATAACTATGATTTTATAAATAGTTATGTGGCTTCTAAAGAAAAAATTTTTTATTAGTAAAAACAATTATTAAACATTAAAAGCACAGAAGGATTTAAAATTTGTTTACAAGATTCTTATTTTTCATAATTAAACTGCAGATGTTTGGTACCTTTTACTGTAATTAAAAGTTATAGTTTATAAAAATACTTAACAGTATACATAAACAATGAAAACATCTTCTATCTCTTTTATTCGAATCCTTTTTGCCTCTCTAGCAAATAAACTTCATAAAAAGCATTTAAAGAAGCGGATATTAAGTCATACTTATTGTGCAGCCGCTCATTCTTGCTTTCCTTTATAAAAGAATGAATGAAATGTCAAGAATGCCTTTGTGAATCATTGCAAAAAGAAATTATTCACAAATTTTTTACCCCCACTTAATTAAACAATTCCTTGCTAGTTTGTAAGGTATAAATATGACAAAGTTACATTTCTTTTACATTCATAATCTATTGAAATTTCTTCAAAAGATATCATTCTGTAAGATGAATAAGAACACATAATAGGAATTAATATATTTTCTTTAACTTACCACTAGGTGCGCTGCTTTCACTATCTGCTGCTTCATCGTCTGCAAATTTGACAGTTGGAGATTCTGTTTGTTCGAGAGTTTCTGAAACTGAAATTATGCAAATAGAATTATCAGTTATAAAATGTATTATTGTAGCACACATATAATAAAACAGTGATTTGATGAATAAATCCTTTCTAATGATTAATTACATATATATTTTTAATTTTTTCTTTATCATACTATAGGTATAAGAAACCTAGGTATTTGTAAAAATTTTCGATCTCAGTTTTTTGACAATTTAAAAGTTTTGAGGTTTCAGAAATCCGAAAATCTGAAAATTGATATGGTGTTCATCTGTAGGGTAGTGTGTTTATTAATTTGTTTATTCGCTAGTTTTTTGGTCCGTTAGCTTATTATTTCCTTAGTTCAAGTAACCATTTTGCGGGTTTTTCTGGGCTTTTGTGGGGTTTTGTATGAATAATTTGCATTACAATATTAGATATATGTTATTTAGCATATTAGTTGTAATACACCTAATTATATTAAATTACAAATTAGCAATTAATCTAATATTTATCTTAGAGATAAAAATTGGTTTGATTCTAATATTAAAATAGTGTTAATTAGTAAGATTAAGCTATATTTTATTTTAACGTATGCTTATTCAAAATAAATATTCTTAATGACATTAACTGATAAAATAAAAGAATTTAAATTCTTAAGTACAATATATACCATTTAAAATTTTTTAATTATAAAAATAAGTTGCACTGCTTTATCCCCCCCCCCTTTTTTTTTAAAGTTTTTTAGTAGTGGAAACGGTTATAGAAGAAAATTTTATTAGATTTATAATTATGTTGCTACTAAAATTAAAATAAAATTATTATAAAGTTTTAAAACTAAACAATTTAATTAGTTAAATATTGATCCTGGACAGCATTTATTTCCGCTGTTAAACAAAAATATCGTTTGATTTTACAGGAAAAGGAAAATTGAACCAATTATAGAAAATAAACTTGCTTTTCTTATATTTATAACTGTAGTTACTTTTTATGTTTAATACTATTTTCTAGAAAATAAAAGTAAGAGGTTTTTCTTAAAAGGTAAGGTGCTTTCTATACTTTATAGATGGGATTTGTAAATTATTATTTTTTTTAACAAAAACCCACTTATTTGCGAAAACCCAGTGGGTTTTTGTTAGTGGGCCCGCCCAGAAAAACCCGGGCGGGTTTTTCTGGGCAAGGCCCAGTTTGCCAACCCTGGTATCGAGTGCCCTTAAATGCATAGCGATGTAGATCTGCATCGTATGTTTAAGATCCTCATATCTCCTTATGTAGCAACCTTTGTATAGTGTTTTCTTTTTCTTTTTTTTTTAAATTTTGATTTTACCAAAACTATTTTATCGTTTCCGAACGCAACTAAAATCTCTGACAGTTTATTTCTTTATCTGTGGCAGTTTTCATTTTTGGCGCGCTATCTGAGTACAATTACATTTCAGCTGGTGTTACAAATTACGATTATTTATATAAAAATTAATAAAAAACATACAGGGAAAAGTATTTGTAGCGAATAATATTTATATTTTTGAATATATTAATAATTTACTTTTTCCGTGATCTAAAAATACATCAATATGCAAAATCAGTTCTACATTAGTTCACTAATCCTAAAATGAATCCTATGTTTTACTTTTCTTCCTATCTTTCTTTTTCTTTCTTTCTTTCTTTCTTTTTTTTCCCCCATTAACTGTGCCCCTTTCCCAAATGATTTCAAATGTTATTTATTAAAAAAGAAAGATTCATGCATTTAAGGGCTAAGATAAGTGTAGTATGCCCATAGCGCCTGTTACAATTAGTTTTGAATGATACTGTGAAAATTTCGTAGCTACGATACTGCTCGATGTTCAAATAATGGACCTAATTACAATCTCATGCAATTATTCAAAAAATGTTTAAAAAATAATTAAAGAAAGCTTATTTTAAGGTGGATATAGCAGGATAATCCAAAAATATATAGACAAGTGTTATTTTTCTTGTATTTTCATTACAATAATAATAATTAAAAGCAGTTTATGCTACTGACATAAGAAAAAAATACAGACAATAAAAACAGTTTCTTTTCTTTTAAGTCTCATAGAGAAAATTCTAAATCAAATACGTTTTCGTTTAAATTCAATTACAAGAACAAATTATTTTGGTTAGGAACGTTATAAGTAATGGGAGAAATGGTAATAAAAATAATTTTTTAGCACTTTTAAGTTTAATTCTTTTTTTATTTATTTTATTTTTTTTAGAAATAAGTACATGAACACAGAGCATAGCATTCTAAAACTTATTCGAAAGAAAAATACTTTTACAAAAAATATAATAAACTACAATAAAACGGTTAATTTTTATAATAAAATACTTTTTGCTTTCTTTGTTCCTGTGTAAATATTTAAGAGGATATCACTAGACTACACCCCGCGACAAAAAGATAGGTACAAAGGGTTTTTTCTTTGATTTTTCATAAAATAACGTTATCTAAATTGTGCTTATCATTTATTATTATCATAAAATAACTCTATTCCTGGAGTAATTTTTGTTTTGAGACCAATTTAGAAAAGTTTTAAGACTAAAATGTTTCTAATTTAAGACTACACGCCGCGACAAAAAGACAGGAACAAAGGTTTTTTTTTTAAATTTTTCATAAAATAACATTATCTAAATTGTGCTGATCATTTATTATCAAAACAAAATATTATCATATCAAAAACATATTAAATATTTTAATCATATTCAAAATAATCATATTAAAAAAAAAAAAAAAAACCTTTGTTCCTATCTTTTTGTCAAGGTGTGTCGCGGTCTTAAATTAGAAAAATTTCAGTCATAAAATTTTTCTAAATTAGTCCTAAAACAAAAATTAGTCCGGGAATAGTGTTATTTTATGATAATAATAAATGATAAGCACAATTTAGATAATGTTATTTTATGAAAAATCAAAGAAAAAACCCTTTGTACCTATCTTTTTGTCGCGGGGTATATATCTATTAGAAAATTTAACTTCTATAGTAATTTTAAAGTCTAAGTTACAGAGAAAATCTAAGAAAATACAGTGCGTGTCGAAATGATAGGTCCACCAGTAAAAACGAAAGTTATGTTGGTAAAAAAGGTTTTATTGTGTACAAAGTACTATTTTATAAACTACATTACTTCATTAAATGTAAAATAATACATGAATAATATACAAATAATAGGAATAATAAGGAAAACAAAAATTACAGGAAAAAGCTGTTTCAAAAAGATAGGTCCACTGAACCAAGCATCAAATTAATGTTAAATTAATAAGAAATTTTTCCACCTTGTTTGAGAATAACCTCATAAATCCTATTCGGCATGGTTTCTAAAAGTTTTTGCAAACAATTTTTCTCTATTTTTGACCATTCGGAGGAAATAGCCTTTTTCAAGTCTGCAGTAGTGTTGTACTGCCTTCCGCCTGCACACACCGCTCTTGCGAGTATACCCCACATGTTTTCTACCGGATTCAGGTCGGGGCTGCAAGGTGGCCAATCGATAACATGTACACCATTATCCTGAAACCATTCGAAAATGGACTTTGCAGTGTGCACAGGCGCATTGTCCTGTTGGAACATGAAGAATGGGCCCCCAATGTTCTCTGCTTGTGGAAGAAAATATTGTTCAAGCAGCTCTTGATAGCCTGCAGCATTCAAACGATTGTCTACAAATGCTATATCAGTTTTTCCTGCACCTCCGAATCCGGCCCATACCATAACTGAACCACCACCAGCTTGCCTCTTCGAGAATATCTATTTGTCGTTACGCAGATCGTGCCAGTAGTACTGCCAGCCATCTGGACCATCCAGGTTGAATTTCTTTTCATCACTGAATATCACACGATGCCAATCTTGTTTCCAGGACATCACTTCATGTGCGAATTTCAATCTGTTTTCTTTGTGCTTTTTAGTCAATTTCGGAGCCGCTTTCCTTTTCACGTAAACTATATTGCCGAACTTCTTTACCACTCTATGGACTGTAGATTTTGATATTGAAGGGTTTTGTTGTCTGACCACAGTGGATAAGCTCATATTTCCAGATTTTAACTCCTTTACGATAGTCCTTCTTTGTCGGGGTGTCACTTTTGATGGGCGGCCAGATGATTTTTTACTGCCATAAGCATTTCTAAGTCGCAAATAATTGTTTACAACATTATGTGATCTGTTTAAAAGTTTACCTATTTCTCTATTCGATTTTCCACACGTTTTAAATGCATCAATTTTCCCCTGCTCAATCAGCGAAAGACTGCAACGACGACCCATTTCGTTTGATTACAACGTGATGTTCAAATCTGTTTAAATACCTCCACAGCAGCCAGCATAATCCCGCAGTAAGACTAACCAACGATATTTATGCAAATTTTTTGGAAATAAACGTGATTGGTGCAAAATTTCTGAAGGTGGACCTATCTTTTCGAAACGGTCTGAAAATGAAAAATTGCATTAAATAAAAAGGAATTATTTATTTTAAAGAAATTTCTTCATAAATAGTTATAACAATTACTGATTAATTATCTCTACCAAAAAAGTGATTCTTATTCTCAATTAAGAGTCGAAATTTTGAAAAATGCGGGTGGACCTATCATTTCGATACGCACTGTAAATAATTTACCTTCATCGTCCCCACTTTCAGAGTCTTCGACCCAAACACCGGGTAAAAGCGCCGCTTCTCCATACGCGTTACATAGAGGTGCTACCAAATGGTTGATGAACGATTCTTGGAGTTTTGCTAATTGTGGATTATTTCTATCCATGAAAGGTGATACTTGAAGACCTAAAGCTGCTTCTTCATCTCCCTGAAAATAAATACACAGATTTACTCGTTTTAATATTTGACTTCATACAACTAATTTTTCCCTCACATTTATATTATATCTAACAGTCTTTTTCTTCTTTAAATTTTGCTAATAGTCTATAACGGCTAATTGAAACCGATTATTATTAAAATCAGATATGATAATATTATAGTTTTAAAAAATTAAAGAACACGCTTTTATAGAAATGTGAACTAAAAAGCACAAAATATCTATCTTAGTATTAAAATGCAGGGTAAGAGAAAATCGTGTGAGTGATATACCATAATATTTACATACATTTAAATCTTTAATTAAAATAATTTAGAATTAAACAAAAACCATTTTTTAAAAATCTCCTCTGGCTTTGCTCGAACGCTAGACCTTTAGGTTCGTAGCGCGGTTCTTTACCTCACAGCCACGGCGTTCACTTAGGGAAAGTCTTTTTTTACAATATAGATTTTTTGTTTGCTCTCAGAGCGGTTACAAACATACATACAAACATACATACAGGTGAAGCTAATAAAAGCGTGTTAATAAATGCTAGAAATGTTATAATAATTAAAATTAAAAAGGACACCTACCGTAGAAAAAGGTACACTCAAATTCTTATCTTTTACAAAATTGGTTCCCAAAATGGTAAACTGTTTAAAATTCATGCATTTATTTAAATGCAACTACAAATCATACACAGAATGGAAATTAATTTCTTAATCACTTGTTCTCAATTGTAAATTACCATTCTAAAAATCAAATAAAAGCATAAGATAGACATGATTGGATTGAAAACAATTTTGTTATAATAAAAATTCTTGAAACGCATGATTCTACAATGGCTCATTAGAGAGTATGAGAAATTAAAATTATCGTTTCTTTCTTTTTCTATTTTTTTTCTTTTTTTCTTCGTTAAACAAACTGTGGTATTTTAACAACATAAAAATAATACCTATGTTTTTACGCGAAAAAGTATTCGTATGATAACAATTACATATTTTTGAAATGTGAAATGAAGTTAAAACCACTTTAACTTAACACACATAAAAAATTAAAAATGTCTTTAAAAATTGGATTTTAGGATACGCAAAACTTTTCATTGTGATTGTCATCAGGTGCAGTTGCAAATTGCTTGTCAGACAACAAATATGTATGCTTGTCACAATTGTAGATGATATACAATTATGAGGAAAAAAATCAAAAAGTCAGCATGAAGATAGAACGATTTTTCTTTCTTTCATAACTGATTTGTTTTTGATTTTCTTGAATCCTTAACCATGCCAAGACTTTTGCATATATATTTGTTCAGTATCTGGACACTTACAAAATTTTTAATTTTTTACGCCTGTTAAAGTGGTTTTATAAAAACCAGTAAAAACTACAACGTCAGAAACGCCAGAGAAAAAATTTTGGTAAGCAGACAGCTGTTTCGGTAGCCTTTAGCCTTTAGCGTACCGTCTTCAGTGCATTTATTAAAACCAGTAAAAACTACAACGCATTATGCACTGATATCGGTACGCTGTCTGCTTTCCGAAATTTTTTCTTTTTGGCGTTTCTGACGTTGTAGTTTTTGCTGTAGTTTTGCTAATAATCCAGCGCCAAGTCTCCTTTTAATATAAAGTGGTTTTATCTTTACATTCTATGCGTGTTTTAACCATTGCTTTTCCAAAGTAAATTTTTCACAATTACAGAATTATTTGTCTGTTAAATGTACAAATCGAAGATCTTTTTGAAAACATGAAATTCAACTGCATTAATTCCCTTTCCAGAAATATTTAAAATATAATTCAAATAAAGTTTTAGCAATACCTGTTCATAGAACTCCTCTGCTATTCTGTGCGTCCATTGTACATGTATATCATGCCGTTTACAAGGTCCATTGATGTCGGCTAGTTTGATACACATTTCCATGACAAGTAACCGGTCCGTTTCCGACATCCAGTCAACGCCAGGAGCGTCATCTTCATTAGCCTGCGTAAAGCGAAAAAAATTATGCAAAGTCATGAAAAAAAAAAAAAAAAAAAAAAAAAAACAAGACATTTTGACAAAAGGAGAACGATGGGGTTCCATAAGAGGGTTGTTTGGCCTTCAATGAAAAAAAAAAAAAATTCTGTGATTGACATCTAGAAACTAAATTATCATAATATGCTGTGTTTACCTTGAATATGTCAGGTTTAATTCGGTGTGCAAAGCTATAACGTTCAAATGATTCCTACGCAAATTGGTACACTTATTAATCAAGACATAACGTGTACTTTAGTTCAATCGAATAATTGACTCAAAAGATGTTAAATAAAAACACCATTTTAACATTTAAATAATTAAAAACAAGTTCATGCTAATAAAAAATATATAAAATAAATCATATTTTTTTTTAGGATATAAATAGAAATTTATTTACACGTGAATAAGAAATATGATTTTTTTTTTTTTTTTTTTTTTTTTTAATGATGAAAAAAATTGGATGTTTAACAATTTTCTTTTATTTAAATTGAAAGGCAAAACAAATATTATTGTACTTTTTACGCTTTTTCTACA
Source organism: Salticus scenicus (assembly GCA_963930645.1). NCBI lineage: Eukaryota > Metazoa > Arthropoda > Arachnida > Araneae > Salticidae > Salticus > Salticus scenicus. Next base: position 80,465,544 of record OZ005650.1, read on the forward strand.
TTTAGCATTTATTATTTGTATACAAATTAAAAAAAAAAAATCCTTTTTTACCTCTCGCACAAAGGTAAATCGTGCGAAAAAAATGAAACAGTTCTACTATAGGATCCACTTGGCGAAATTTGAAATTTGACTTCTAAGTAACTCGGAAATTTCTCGTCAAGGTCTTTACTTACACAATTTAGAGAGCCATTTTTAATTCATCACCAAAAGGGCAACAAAAAATTAAAAGTCGTCAAGGGGCTCCTGTACTAAAGTTGTAAAAAAGAGGTTTTAAAAAATGAATATAGTAACCGTTACTAAGGAACACAATACAGTTGCTGCATGCTTTTATAAGAGAGAATGAACTAAAAAAAAAAGTCCTGTAGAGCTGTTTAGTTTTGTAGAGAATTTTATATCTATTACTTAAAAAACAAACATAGCCTTCGCTATTATTATTATTATTATTATTATTATTATCATTATTGTTGTTGTTTTTGCTTTTGCTGTTATTGTTGTTAAATTACTTTGTATATTTGGAGGAACTCTAAAACATTAATGTATATTTTCTTATTAATTTTTAAGAAGTATTCACCACCACATTCACAATATACTACGTACTGGGAAAAAAAAAAAAAAGTAATTTAGAAATAGGCATTTCACTCAGATAATAATATGAATGTCTTGAATAGAATATTTTTTTAAGAAATGGAAAAAAAAGAAAGTAAAAAAGAAAAAAAGTAAAAAAAGAAAAATCGATTAAACAGACACCTGACTTTAATTAAAATATTATGAGATATTAATGATTATCTTAAAACGTTGAATATATATATGTATATATAAATCAATATTAACAAACAAAATAGAGCAAATAAATGCTATCGTACACATATAATGTTAGATAACTGATTGCAATAAGTTTCAAATTTATAGATATGACAAACCATCAAGATATAATGATACGAATGAGAATTCTGTTCACTGAACTAAAAAAAGAGAATCATGGGATAGAATGGAGGAATCAAAGAGAATAAAAGAATTGGGTAGCTGTATCAGCAGGATATAGTTATAGATCGTGAATAGAATATAATTTTTTTTTTCTTTTTTTCAATTACATTTATAATTTTTTGAAGTTAACATAGATTTCCTGAAACTTTGAATATTTTAATGTGCGTGATAAATTAAAATAAAATTTTATATTTCCTGACAGAAAAAAATTAAATAACTTGCAAAAATCAGAAAAACATAAACTTTGAATTAAATGTTTGAGTTTTTCATGCAGAAAAATTGATAACCAACTCATAAAATTCCCCGAAAAGTATTTATAATTTACTGCAATATCTAAACTAAGTTCTCTCCCATGCATATTTATAATATATACTATTCCTATAAGAGAAAATACTTATCTAGACTTCAGAATCATTCTTTCAATTAATGTTATTTGAAATTTATATAGAACATTTTCACTTCATTATGTGATATTAATACATTCTTGATGTATCTTTGCATTTAGATTTTCCAGATAAAGCATTTAATATTAAATAGGAAAAATATTTTCTTTATTTTCCATGCACTTTCTTAAAATAAATAAGTTAATTCACTATGTAAAGTAAGAGTTAATTTTTTTTTAATAGATTTGAGTTAAAAATGCAATTCTTTGAGCTAATCAGTAGCTTTTTATTTAAGCGAACTTGAGTCATCGATATTTATCTATATTCGAGTTATTTCTTCTCCTTCAACCACTTCTAAGTGGCAACATTGCTCTCGCTGCAACGCATTTCTTCAGTAGCACACAAGTGCAACGAGCAACACCATTGTAAAGTGATCCAGTTTATTAAAAATCATTTGTATTAAAATAATTAATGAAATAAATAAATCACTCAAATACAATAAATAACTCAAGTAAAGTAAGAATTATTTTTTTTAATCGACTTGAATTAAAAATGCAATTCTTTGAGCTAATCAGTAGCTTTTTATTTAAGCGAACTTGAGTTATCGATATTTATCTATATTCGAGTTATTTCTGTTCATTCAACCACTTCTAAGTGGCAACATTGCTCTCGTTGCAACGCATTTCTTCAGTAGCACACAAGTGCAACAAGCAACACCATTGTAAAGTGATCCAGTTTATTAAAATCATTTGTATTAAAATAATTAATGAAATAAATAAATCACTCAAATACAATAAATAACTCATGTAAAGTAAGAATTAATTTTTTTTAATCGACTTGAGTTAAAAATGCAATCCTTTGAGCTAATCAGTAGCTTTTTATTTAATCGAACTTGAGTTATCGATATTTATCTATATTCGAGTTATTTCTGCTCATTCAACCACTTCTAAGTGGCAACATTGCTCTCGCTGCAACACATTTCTTCAGTAGCGCACAAGTGCAAGGAGCAACACCATTGCAAAATGATCCAGTTTATTAAAATCATTTGTATTAAGAAAATTAATGAAATAAATAAATCACTCAAACACAATAAATAACTCAATTTTGGGTGCATTATGTTAACGCATTCAATTTCTTGAATTTAACTCAAGATGAAAGAGCGCGCTTCTTCTAGGCAAACGAGTGAAAACTCACTCAAATTGAGCTATGTTCATTCTTTCACTTCAAGAGAGCATTTACCTACATGCGTGCTGCATAGCAGTACTCAAATCTCAAAGCGATTATATTGCATATCGGTTTTAAATTATAATTGGGTTTTAAACGCAAATATTTGCATGAATAGATGTAGTTAAAGTAAACATATATATTTTAACTCTAAAATATGTTATATACATATTTCTGTAAACTCTTTTACCGAATTTATCTTTAATTAATTTTTATAAACGAATATGTTTTCTTTCTACGACAATTTAAAGTCAAAATATTATCTTATGTCTGGTGGTTCATAATATAAATAATGCTTTGTAATTAATTAGAAAATTATTAGTCCTTTATATAAACCTCCATTCACAAAAATGTTAATAAGAGGTAACGATTTATTCTATACATTAATTATATCAATTATATTAACTAATTATAATAACGATTATATAAAAATAGTTAATTATATTAATTAGGTAGCATTTGCAAAATTTAAATTTTCATATGTTCAAAAATTCTGCTTCTCATGTTTACGCAAGGGAAAAAAAAAGTATGTACTAAAGCGAGGGAAAGTAATTCCTGCTTTTACGACCAAAGCTGCTTTATTCATGAAATTTATTTAAACATTCATTTATCTATTTAATCCTGACTAATTTGTATTGCATTTTGTACTTTATAATAAATCCTCGTTTTTGAAAATACTAAGACAGTTATAATTTAATATGTTGTGGCCGTGACAAGATTTTCTTCTATATTTTCCTAAACAAATTCCCATTGTACAAAGAATTTATTAAAATAATTTTCCATGGTAAATGTACACGTTTTTCATTTTAATTAAAAGTCAATTTTGTGCTATAAAAATTACAATTTTTATTAAAATCACACATCAACTGTGGAAGAAAATCATATTTATTGAAATTTTATTTTTTCCGACTGAGTGAAAATAATGCCTGGACTGGGAGTCGAACCCCGGATCATTGACTTACAAGGTCAAAGCTCTACCAATTGAGCTATTCAGGCCGACAACCGGTCAGCATTACTCACTCAGACAACCATTAGGCAGAAACATCTCTGGTCTATCATGTAGATAGCTCAACAGAAATAAGTCGCTGGAAATGGAAAACACCATTAAACAATGGGAGAAAGAAATACAATTTTTATTAAAATCACACATCAACTGTGGAAGAAAATCATATTTATAGAAATTTTATTTTTTCCGACTGAGTTAAAATAATGCCTGGACCGGGAGTCGAACCCCGGATCACATGATAGACCAGAGATGTTTCTGCCTAAAGGTTGTCTGAATGAGTAATGCTGACCGGTTGTCGGCCTGGATAGCTCAATTGGTAGAGCCTTGACCTTGTAAGTCAATGATCCGGTGTTCGACTCCCGGTCCAGGCATTATTTTCACTCAGTCGGAAAAAATAAAATTTCATTAAATATAAAAATTACATCTAATAAAATAGCTTTTTGCTTTCTCTTACCCATATATATGGTAGAGAGAGCATTATTTTTTGAATCAAATTTTGGAAATTGAGTTTTTGTTATGTTTACACGTTTTGAGGGTCCTCGAATTTAATGTTTTTAGCGGGTGGTCTGTGTGTATGTCTCTGTGTCTTTGTGTGTGTGTGTCTGTCTGTTGTCAGTATATCTCAAAAACAAATAATAGCAGAGATTCCAAACTTAGTATTTTAAATGTGTATCATATAGGGATGCTACACAAAATTTTCGTTGAGATTAAGCAAACAGTTCGTGTACACCCAAGAGAATTCAAATACTATGTCTATGGGATAAATTGCAGGTAAGTAGAGTTTAACATCTATAGACTGCACTAAACCAAATATTTTTTATATGCGTAAAAACATGTCTCATGTAGAATATGGTATGGAAATCCTTCACTGTTCGTTTACAGGGCTACACAAAAGAACAAGATTATATTGCGACAATACTTGAAAATTGATGGAAGTGTGCTTCAGGTTATGCCGTGTGTTATTAATATAGGATTATATTTATTTGCATCATGTGGTGTGTACATAACCTTCAAGAAATATACAGGGCTGCCAATATTTAAGCTATAACATTTTTTTTTATAGTTAGTGGAAGTGTTTACTGTAATAGTTTACCATGTCCAGGAAAGCTGCTCAGAAATTAAAATTAATTTCTCATAGCCATATGGTAAATAATGTATTTTTTAAATCTAAATATTCATCACTTGTTTTTTTGAAGTAAAAACTTCTTTAGGCGCGTTGGGCATTTTTGAGATGGGAAAAAACCATTAAACTCGCGACACTGTTACCGTAACCGACATCTCTGTATATAAGTATGTACATATATTGTGTATGTACGTACATAGATACACATGCATGTTGATATTTTTTGAGATGGGGAAAAACCATTGAACTTGCGACACTGCTACCGTAACCGACACCTCTATAAGTATCTACATATATTGGCCCCGTTTACACGAGAGTTGAGTTTCTGTTGAAATACATTGATAATATAACTATATATAATATAAACACATATTGTGTATATACGTACAGCATAGATATATATCATGTCGGAACTTTTCGAATTGAAAAAAAACAAACATTTTTCCTGTTATAATCAAAAATTTTTAAATTCCGCGCCTTTTCGTATGCTATTTAATGCACCCATGCAATGTATTTCTACCTTACCGATGACAAGGCATTTATTTATTAAAAATATAGTATAATACTAAATAAAATGAGATAAAAACATAAACATTTCTTGCTATATACTGATGAGGTGCTGTGATATAGCCCGAAACATTTAAACTTTTATGCAATTTTATTTTTTATTTTATACCATGATATTAATTAATAAATGCCTATAATTCAGCTGTTTTTAACAATTTTAAGGAAAAATTAACATTCGTAAAACGAAAAATTTAAAAACCTTTTCGTAATCTTACCTTGGCGTTGAACTCAGATAGTATCTCTTTACGTCTTGTTAATTTATTTTAAAATTTTTTAAACAACTGAATTAGAGACTTTTATTAATTAAAAACATAGTATAATACAAAATAAAATTAGATAAATACGTAAACGTTTCTTGCTATATACTGATGAGGTGCTACGATATAGCACGAAACGTTTAAGTTTTTATGCAATTTTATTTTGTATTTTATACCATCGTTTTAATTAATAAATGCCTATAATTCAGCTGTTTTTTAACAATTTTAATGAAAAATTAACATTCGTAAAATGAATTTAAGAAAATCCTTTCGTAATCTTACCTTGGTGTTGAACTCAGATAGTATCTCTTTACGTCTCGTTAATTTAATTAAAAAAAAAATTTAAACAACTGAATTAGAGACTTTTATTAATTAAAAACATAGCATAATACAAAATAAAATTAGATAAATGCGTAAACGTTTATTGATATAAACGTTTAAGTTTTTATGCAATTTCATTTTGTACTAGCAAACCCGTGCGAAATTTTCGCACTTTATTTATTGTTAGTTACCTTTAAAAATTTAAACTTATAAATATTATACCAATTTCATCACCTAATTAAAATTTAATTTACCAGAAGCCAAATTATTATTGGAATCAAATTATTACTGTGCAATAGTGAAACCAAAATCATCCAAAGAAAAGTTTTAAAATAAAATTCATGGTTGATGATTCAGTTTTCATACTTCTGCAGGCAATACAGTTTTATTATAGGACCCCCATGACGCCTTTTAAATTTTTGTCGCCATGTTGGCGATGACTTTTTATTTAATTATTTTGGTATAAATTTTGGTTTAAAAAAATGTAATTCCTATTTTGATTATACTTTTCACCAGTGCTTTTCACAGTCAATTTATGATAATAATTCACTTTCTGTATCTATCTTTAAAATATTGCTAGGTTTAAAATGACACTTGCAAAGATACTGAAGAAGCAACTTTTAAAAATACATTTTTCCATAAAATAATCTCATCAGACAAATGTCGTCATTTTTAATTTTTATTTATTTATTTATTTTTAATTAGATCATTAAGCTGAGTTAAAGTGCATAAAATATTGTCCATTTATAATATTTCTTTTATTCTCGCGTATTTTATTAATTACATCATTATCGTATCGTTTCGACAAAATATAATCGTAATTGGTTCACGTTAGAGAAATAGATTTTATACCATCGTTTTAGTTAATAAATGCCTATAATTCAGCTGTTTTTAACGATTTTAATGAAAAATTAACATTCGTAAAATGAATTAAAAACAAAAAGAAATCTTTTCTCAATCTTACCTTGGCATTGAACTCAGCTAGTATCTCGAAGTGCCTCTTAAGGTCGGTTGCGAGAATGCACTCGATGACCAGGAATCTGAACCTCTTAAACTCCGCCTTGTCCAAATGGCACAAGAAGTTGTATTCTGGTCGAGAGAGGAATAGGCTCCAGGCTGATGCCGCGTGGTGATTCTCCAAAACTGAGCGATCATTATACAGCACGGCCTGGAAGGATAAAATAAAGAAAATAGCTGAATGAAACCATTGTACCAAATATACGAGATGGATACAATACTTTGGGAGCCATTCAATGGAAACGTAATCCAAAGAGACAGAAAATAGAGCTCATGTAATCTACAGCCATCAATTTTTTAATTAAATATACTCTACGTGAAAAAAAAAAAGAAAAAAAAAGAAATAGAAAAAGCTACAATTACCTAATATTGGCATAAAAAAATACAGCAATAATATAAAATATTACAGCGTATATGATGGTAATAAATGATATCTGAACTATGTTATCTCATGTGATTATCCAGTGCCCGCAGCGGTAATATATTTTTACGTGTGTTTTATTATTTTTTATACATTTTCTGTCAAGATTTTAAAGCCAAAGGAATAGGTAAAAGTATACTGATTGATTAAATTGGTGGGAAAATTATAAAATGCACGCAAAAATAAAGGACTGCTGCGGGCACTGGATTATCTTATAGGAACTTTATTTTAAACGGTCCAATTCACTGAAAAGTTATCATTTTATTTAAAAGTGAATAATAATAATAATAATAATAATAATAATAATAAAATGTAGGAAAAGGGAAACTTGTGCATTAAAAAATTGCCCCTTAGGACTGATAACGTTACGTTTATCATATGAACTATTATTATTATTTTCATCAAATTTAAATCCGAAGCGCAATTTGCGTTTTTAACATATTAAACAAGAACAAAAAATATGCGGTTGTTCGCCCAGATTACACACAGAAAAAAATTCTAGGACTGACATCTAGAAAATAAATTGTGTCTCTAGTAAATGTAGCTCTACGTCTCTCCTTATAATTTCCTGTTCCTTTTGATAGCGAGTTCTAAAATCCCATATTAAAATTCTAGATCATTTTCCTATATTATCATGAGGTCAAATTTATTTATTAATCGAACGTTCTTTTGACACGAAACACGGTGTTTGAACGACTGTAACCGTTATTAGACGTTCACAGAACGTTCCCGTGCTACTTGGGAATACTTTAGAATTTTGGGGTGTCCCTCTACACGAACCAGCGAGGGCATTTACTCCATTTTAAATATGAAACGTTTTACAGTAAACTTGAATAACTTATATCAGTTTCAAGGAATTCGATCAATATTTATGGGAGTTAGCGCGAACAGCCAGCCAGACAAACATACATACAGAAAGACAAACAGACAAAAAATCAAACATCTAGACAAACTGAAGTCATAAACACTTTTTCGCTTTGTTGCAAAGTGTTAAAAATAATTATCTCAATATGAAGTCTAAAAATACACAAATATAAATTTGTCAGGTTGAAAAATTTTAGAGGAATCTTTTTTTTTTTTTTTTTTTTTTTTTATATATATATTAAATTACTACTTTTATGAGGTTTAACCCTTTCGCTCCCAGTTTTTTCTTCTCCAAAATTAAGGTAAATTAGGGCTTCAGTAGGTCAAATAAAATAGAAATAACAATATTCTGCCAAAATAAAAACAAAAATTAACTGCAGGGACAAATCTGGAAGTGAGACATATAGGTTCCGCTGGTCTTTCTAGATGGCACACACGTGTCCCAGTGGAGAGGTGACGCTACAAAATGCAGTGAAAATTTCAGTTCTCTAGGTCTAAATTAATTTTACAATACTTTTGAAAATATATATAGTCGGTAACAAAAGTGTCCGAACACTAGCAAAAATTTCTATATAAAAAAAAGTATACTTAATACTGTTTTGTTAAATAAATCCTTGTCGAATCCCGTTCTTAGTCAGTCTAAGAACAGGATTCGACAAGGATTTATTTAGAAAAACTGTATTAAGGGTACTTTTTTTTATATAGGAATTTTTGCTAGTGTTTGGACATTTTTGTTACCGACTGTACATGAAAATAAATAAAATTACACTAACGTATGAAAGTAATCACATAAAACGAGTGGGACATGCACTCCAAAAAATTACACGCTTATTTATCCCATTAAGTGAATTAAAAATATCTGTGGAACAAACATGTTACAGTGGGGTTTAAAGGGTTAAAAAAATGTTAAGTTAGTCAAAAATCTTTATTTTAGCTAAAAAAATTGGAAAATAGTGCAAAATTTAACATTTAATATAGTTTTTTATGACTTCTAAATATAATATTACAAGACAGAAAGGAAATTCCAATATGATGTTTTTAATGGGGTTTTAAGTAAAATAATTAGCTTAACGTACTACAAATATTACGTTCATCACTATGAAGTGGACTTTTATGTTATATATAGAGCTTTATTTTATTTCACCTTTTCTTCCTATTATAATCTAAGCTAAAAGAATTTCATTTAGAGTTTTCCTTTACCTTTTACAATACATTTCACTATTATAATGAAATATTCTTAAAATTAGTTTTAATATTCCGATTAAGAAAAATATTACACTTGTATTGATAAATCTAAATTTTCATTAGAGAACTGTAAATACGGGCTAGGACTCCTTAGGAAGATCCCCACGGAGGGCGCTCCCACTCAGGCCTAGGACCCTAGAGAAGACAATCAGCCTAACACCAAACACATCAACGCATCAAACACATTAGAGAATTAAAAGTACTTCTTTCAAAGATAATTAATTACTTTACATTTCCCAGTTAATATACATTTAGTTACTACAAAATATCCTCAAAACTAACGATTTCGATTAAGAAGTAAATATAATCTGTATCGATAAATTTTTCATTAGGGAACTAGAAGTACTTCTTCCATAGATAATTATTTAAATTACACTTTGCATTTCGTATACATTTAGGTACTACAAAATATCCTCAAAACTAATGATTCCAATTAAGAAGACAATATCATTTGTATTGATATATTTAAATTCTCATTAGAGAATTAGAAGTATTTTTTTCAAAGATAATTAACTACTTTACACTTCGCAGTTAATATACCTTTAGGTACTACAAAATATCTTGAAAACTAACGATTTCGATTAAGAAGAAAATATCATTTGTATCGATAAATTAAAATTTTCATTAGAGAACTAGAAATCTTTCTTTGAAAGACAAATAAGTACTTTTAACTTTTCTGCCCAATTTAGATAAATTTATGTACTACAAAATGTTATTAAATCCTAACAGCACATTTTCTTTCCAGGACATTTATAGGATATCCTAAGGATGAAAGGGACATCTTTAATATGTATTGTGGATAAGTGTATTGCAGGGGAAACTAGCAATTACGATTATGAAGAAATTCCCATTTCAATCGATAAATTAAAATTTACATCAAAGAATTAGAAATCTTTATTTCAATGACAAATAAATACTTTACACTTATCGGTTAAGAAACATTCAACTATCACAAAATATTTTTGAAAATTAACGATTCCGGTTAAAAAGAAATAATTATTTTCATCGATGAATCTAAATTTTTGACAGTGCGAAAAAGAAAAAGAAGACGAAGAAAAAAATAAACCATTTTTTTCCCCTAATTTGATATTTTGCCCAAAACAAATGTGACATCAATAATCCATCACTGTCTCATCCAAATAAGGTTACGCATTCCATTGTTCATAATTTTTCATATCTTTCATGAAACCAAATCTAATTTTGAGCTTATCTTCTGCCAGCAGCAGAAAATTCCACTGACTGATTACGGAAACAGAATTGTTCTGCTACAATTCACCTTATTGATAACGAAAATAAACAGCCTATTGTTGCAGTGTATTATTATCAATTGTATATGAAGGATTTTATATTTATTGGAACTACAATCGCAGGAGATTTCTGTATTATGCCGCCATACTTTCCGAAGATAATATAAAATTTATTATATATCTAAATCTATTATTATCTAAATATCATTATTATATTTAAATAAGTTTAAATGAGCGTTACATTATAAATGAACTTATTTAAACGCTTTACACACAAACACACGCACATACATTTAAGAAAGGTAATTTATTACTATTATTTATTTATTTTTTAATATTTACTGGAATTGTTTTATTTACATATGGGAGACCAAAAATAAAGCTGAAATTTTTAATACAGTTCAGTATTTATAAAGAGTGTTAAAAACACTGACTTGGACTTAAATTGTGTAAATATTGATCTTAGACATACACATAACAAATTATAAATATGCGTAAAAATGCTAAAGAATAAGTATTGCATTGCGGTCTAATTTTCAAATCTGGGTTTTGGAAATAAACACGCGTTTTGAGGTCCATTGAATTCAAAAATCAAGATTTTAAGGATTCGTTAGTGTGTCTGTCTGCTAAACTTCAGAATAACTTAAAATTCAAATAACTGGAATAAATTAAAATTTGGTTATTATGAAGATCGTATAGCCATACTAATTACTTGAAACTTTTGATTAATATTTTATTTTTTAATCAGTAAATTTTAAAGTGCGGGTAAAAGCTCTCTGAATAATTTTAAATAAAATTTTAATTATAATAACAGTTTTAAATAACTTATAAATATACAATATTCAATCGGAAATTTGAGGGGTAGAGGTAATCTTCGCTAGACATAAATATTTGCCAAATGAAACTGTTTCTAAATCTAATGGGGTGAGAGGAAGCATTAGTGGCATGCATACTTGCCAACATACTAATTAATATTCCGTAGTATTGTTAGCCTCGCCTTATTTTTCACACCAGTATCATTTTAAAGTATTTTTCTTCTTATTTAATCGTAATTGCGTTTGGAGAATATTACTCTAAAAATTTACTGGTGTAAAAAAAAAGGGCGGGACTAACAAAACTACGGAATATTAATTAGGATGTTGGCAAGTATGGGCTTGCCAGATTATTTACTTTACTTTACTTTCAATGCGCGCACATCTTTCGCATTAGGAATAACTTATTTATCTCAGTCTAAGAATTCTTGGAGGTGAAATATTTCAAAATATATCTGAAAACTACTTCTTCTATATTTTATAAAATGATATAAGAATGGGTTTTTCGTATTTATACATTATTTACAAAGAATAGTTCGTTTGCAATTAATCCAGAAAATCGTTCTTCGAGAAAAATCATATGATAAAAAATACCCTTTGAAAATTATGTTCTCCTTCAGAACAAAAATTTATCGTAAAATTGAATAGATAAATGAACGCAGAAGTCGATCATATTCATAGTTGATTGTAAAGTATGCATAATACAGAAACAGGTTTCATTCTTGATTCACGCATCACTTTAAATAATCTAATTTTATAGAAAATGTTTACTAAAAAATGTGACAATAAGGTTATTTAATTGACATTTATGAAAAATCTGTTGTTATAAATTTTATTATTTTAGCGAACATTATCTTTCACTAAAAAATATTATTTAATAAACGGAAAAGGGATAAACACAATACGATTAATAGTGGCAGAATGTAAACATGTTTATAAATTTGAATATAAAGGAGATTTTTAAGAGAAATTATATTGTTATCATGTTCAAAGTGACACAAGTCTAGTCATATTTATGGGACATAATTCCTTATCACAAACAAACACACGCACACATACAAAAAAAAAAAAAAAAAAAAAAAAAAAAAGAAAGAAGTGCTTAAGCATTTTTGTCTTTCAGTTCTAAAAAATTATTTATTTCCATGTTTCACATAAATAACGCATGCACAATACAAACTTTACATGCACAAAAAGAAAGAAAGAAAAAATAACAATTGAATACACTCATAAAATAATCTGAAAATAATTATAAGATAAAAAACTTTTTATGTGCCGTTTTTTTAAATTTTCAGTTGAATCATAGCTATAGAACTACAATAGTACTTCATCAATGCGTATAAAATTTTTAAAGTGATAATTACGTCAATTTTTTTGAGATGCATAATTTAACTTTTTATAATTTTTTAACGTTCACCTTGAATTAAATGTATTTACTTTTATGGCGAAAGAAAATGAACTCGTAAATTTATTTTGGCAACAATTAAATTATAGCTAATATTTTAATGGCTATTTTAACGCTATTAGGATGTTATTATTTTCATATTTTATCTAATTATAAGAAAATTTATCAAAAATTCGAAAATCGGACTTCGAAATATTGTGTTGTCACCGGGTTCTGAGCTACTGCGAAAGTTTTAAATGTCTAGCTAGTAGGGAAGTTAGTTAAAATTTGATCGCAAGATTTGTACCGGACAAACAAACAAACAAGAATAGAAGTTAATAAAAACATGAGAATTACGCTTTAAAACACGTAAACATTTTCATTAAAAAATATATACTTTAATTAAAATCATTAAAAAAATTTTTACAACCATATTTGGTCAAAGCTTTTCGCCCAGGTTATCTGGGCATCATCAGGACATATTAAAACAAAAGTTTGATAAGTGCAGCGCGACACATTCCACGTTGTACTCTCTTACCATGATTGGATGTGCCGCGCTGCACTTATTAAACTTTTGTTTTAATATGCCTTGATGATGCCCAGATATGCTGGGTGAAAAGCTTTGATCAAATATGTTTGTAAAAATTTTTTAAAAATGATTTTAATTAAAATATATCTTTTTTATTGTAAATGTTTACGTGTTTTAAAGAGTAATTTTTAACTAACTTTGTTTACATTGTTAAAAATTTTGTACTTGCTTGAAGTAAAACATGGTACACATTATCTACAACCATAAGAGGGTGAAACTTTTTAGCATGATTTGGTGTTTGGTTCAACAAAAGCTTGGTACTATAGTAGCTGCAACCATATGATGGTAAAATCTCTTACCACGATTAAGTACTTTTTTTAAACAAGAAGTACCAAATCATGGTATAGAAGGTCTCAAAATCGCATGGTTGCAGCTACTGTAGTACCAAGTTTTGGTTCAACCTAGCATATTGCAGCTATTGTAGTACAAAGTTTTGGTTCAACCTAGAATATTAAAGCTACTCTAGTACCAAAATTTGGTTTGACCTCGAACTGAAATTTTTAACTGTGAAGAAAATTTTTATTCTTCTGCATAAACGAACTTTTATTTTTATTAGTATAGGTTTCTAAATTTCAAGAATTTAAGAAATGGTTATTCTTTTTGTTTTACATTTTTTTTTTTCACAATATCATTTACCTAAAGCAATTTTTACAACAACAAATTATTGACCTCATTTTGAATGGAAAGAATATATATGAACGTTTTTCACACAAATTTTAACATTCCATTCCTTTTATACATTAACCATGCCATACATTTTAAACAATTTTAAAACATCCTTTTAGGACAGACTCTTGTACATTTGTATTTTATAAATTAATAACAGTTATTTATTTCAGTTTCTTCAAATTCACTGAAAACATCAAAAGAGTATAAGCACAATACTTTTGCGGTACATTAAATATAGGAATACGCCATCTGTACCACTTCATTCGCAAACGGCATTTATACCATAAAACAAAAGTATTCAAGTAAATATAAGGCCACTAATTTACGGCAATATTGGGGTTTTACAGTTGACGATAAATCAATCGTTGATCGCGAATTTTACAGTTGAAGATTAATCAATCATTTTCTGTAACTTTTGCAATTAAAGATTAATTATTCACGTTAAAATGAGTAATGATTGATCAATGAGCAATCATGAAAATGCAATTATCGTCAGATTAAAGATCGAATGAGTTAGACTGGGATTTAACCACTTATTTATTTATGTATTTATTGTGGTGGTGGTGATGGGGGAGGGGGTGAACTAAAATAATTGATTTTATTTGTTTTTAATGAGTAAATATAATTAATTTTATGATTCATCTGAAAAATTTGCCATTACATGTTCCGTAAATTTCAACATTTTCTTTTCTTTTTTTTTCTTTTTTTTTTTTTTTTACAATTGGGTCATCTCTATGGAATTATTATTATTATTATTATTATTTTTTCATTTTAATAAAAGTAACTAAATGAATTAAAAGAACGCGGTAAACTAAAACAAAAATTAGAAAAAAATAAACTTTCGACTTTTTTTTCTTTTTTTCTAAAATTTATGTGGTTTTAATTTAAGCTACTTTTGTCTTACAAAAATAATGTGGTATTCTCATGAAATAGTAAAAAGAAAAAAAAATCATTTATTATTATTTTTTCTTCTCTAAGGACACTGAAAATATAACATTTCTTAAACTTGAAACCCATGAAACTCGTTTTAACGCCAAAAAATTTTCACTACTCTTCAACTCCCTTCTGAAACATTAATCACATTTTAAACATTTTCTCAACATTTTTTACAAACCTGAGGCAAATGTCAAGTGCTAAGAAATAATTAAATATACAACTAATTAGAAAAGTTTTCTTTTGCATGTGTCAGATTAGCCCTAAGAAAATTACCCCTGAAATTTAATATAAATTAAAACCATGTTAAGTATTTTCATTTTATTTATTTATTTATTATAAAAAATGGATAAGATAAACAGTTCATTTAATTCATCATTGCTTTTAAAATTTCTACAACTATATATTTTTACAGAAATTTAAAACAACACTGTATCCAGCTGAAATATTATCTCAATTTAGTTTTTAACTTTTATCATTTCTAATTGAGAAACCCCAACTTCTGTCCAACTATTCCTTGATGTATTTGACTCAACTATTTTTCATGAATGTTTTGACCGGTGACAGTCGATTTGTGTTTATCCCCACTTATGATTGTGTTTCCCACTCTAAAATTTTATATAAATTAAAACCTTGTTAAGTATTTTTGTTTATTTATTTATTAATAACTGATAAAATAAATAGCTTTTTCATTCATCATTGTTTTTAAAATTTCTATAACTATACATATCTACGGAAATTTAAAATTATACCAAAGCATATAGTAATGTTTTTAGCCCATAAAACAACTCAATTAGTTCTTAAATTTTATCATTTCTAGTCAATTTTTAATATTTTTTTATCATGTAGTCGGGAAGAAGCAACTTCTATCTGACGATTCCTATACGTTGCAGCCTCACTGTCCTATTTCTTGATGCAATTTGTCGTGCATATTTTCATCGGTGTCAATCGATTTCTATTGTTTTTTCAAACTTGCGATTGTGCTTTATTCCCTGATTTAGTTAATAAAGTAAAACCCTGTTAACCATTTTATTTATTAATAACTAATAAGATATACAGCTCATTTGATTCACCGTTGTGTTTAAAATTTCTACGACTATACATTTTCTACAGAAATTTAAATTACCCAGATCATATCATGTATTTAGCTGAGAAAACATACCAATTTAAATAACTTTTATTATTTTTTATCTAATTCATAGTCGAGAAGTCGCAGTTTATATCTGACAATTCCTATGTCTCTACCCGCTCCTCGATACATTCAACTAAACTATTTCTCCTGTATATTTTGACTGGTGTCAGTCAGTCAGGTTTTTTTTTTTTTTTTTTTTTTTTTCCACATTTGAGATTGTGCGCGTTTTGTTTTTACTGCAAATACTTTAAAAAATGCTTTTAAACTTCTGTCCAACGATTCCAACGTTCCCTCCTATCTCCTCAATGGATATCAATTAATTATTTTTGGAGAATATTTTGACCGGTGTCAATAATTTTTTTTTTTTTTTTTTGGGTTTTATTTTAATGTTTTTTCTATATCCTTGACTCCTTTTCTTTTTAGGAAAAAAAAAAGGGTAAACAAATAAAGAATAAAGCATTAAAAAAAAAAAAAAAAAAAAAAAAAAAAAAAACACTGTTGCAAGTACGAAATAGGTAAATAAGTAGTATAATTTTTAGCATTTAAAAAAAAATATCTGCCCGAAATCGTCTGAAAATCTTCATTTTAACAAAAAAAAAAAAAAAAAAAAAAGTTCCACACGTATAAAAATGAGTTACTATGCAAAGTCGAGATTAAAAGAAATAAGCCTCGACATTTCCTATAGTTTTAATGGTGTTACGTATATATAGATTTATCATACATTTTTTAGAATGTAAAATTTGTTTCATTTGAAATCAGCTAAAGTTTAAAGTAAACGAATAATAACAATAATAACAAGAAAACCTCAATTTAAAGGTCAATTTAAAGGTACCAAATCTCCTTAAAAACATACAAATGCCATTTAGATTTTACATAATAAACATACTTCGAAAATATTGACATGAAATGGAATTGTTTGAAAATAATGTAATCCCTAGCATACACATTATCGTTTTGAATAATAGATAAATAAGTAGTAATTTTTTTAGCATTTAAAAAGTTCTCTCGTTGAAATAGTCTGAAAATTTTCATTTTAACACAATAATAATAAAAAACAAACTACCACACGTCTAAAAATGAGCTACTACGCAACATGGAGATTAAAAGAAATAAGCCACGGCATTTCCTATACTTTTAATGATATTGCGTAAATTTGGATTTATCACAAATTTTATTGGAATGTGAAATTTCTAACATAGTTCCGTACGGACAATTAAAAATCAGCTAAAGTTTAAAGTAAGCGAATAATAACAATGAAACCTGTTTAGTCAGTTTAATGGTACCAAATATCCTTAAAAATATACAAATGTCGTTTAGCTTTTACATAATAAACATACTTCGAAAATATTGACATGAAATGGAATTATTTGAAAATGCAATCCCTAGCATACACATCGTCTTGAAACATTCCTCCTATAAAGACCTGGGTAGGGTAAGTGCACCAGTGATTGACACTTTTAGAGCAATCTATGATGTTTTTAATGTTCTAGTCATCAGAAAATATTTTTAGAAATCTTAAGTTAGTACATATGGTATGAAAGACATTCAGAACCACATATATGTTAAAATATATACATTCGATAACAATTTTTTTTTAATGAATTTTAATTTGACACCCACTCAATGTTCCAGTAATTGACACTGCCAGTTTTTCATTTTATCTGTAATTGGCCCCCTACGTTCCAGTGTTTGACACTGCTAGTTATTCATTTTACCAGTTATTAGCACCCTATGCTCCAGTGTTTGACATAAAATGTTAATATTCGTATACGTAAAATATTTGATTTTATTATTTTTCTTATTTATTAATTATTTCGGGATAGATGTCAATTACTGGAGCATGCCAATCACTGCAGCACCTACCCTACATTGAAATTTAATTTTGTTATAATTAAGGTTTTGGTAAAGCAATGTCAAAAAATTTCAATACTTGATGAGTACATAAACACATTTTATTTGCTGTCTAATCTTATTGAACGCCTATTTTTAATGTGTGGTATGACGAAAATGGGAATTTAAATCCATTCATTTAATCTGTTTGAAGTCAAAAGTCTGCTATTTTCATGTCATAAAAGCATTATCTGATTCAAAACATTTTAAACAAGAGTGCATTATATAAACTTGCAAAGCACCAGGTAGAAACAATTGCATCATCTTCTATTTTCAGTAATTTCATTTTCGCGTGCTTGCACCATTTATTATACTCGCCTTTAGCTTTTAACACTTTGTTGGCCGCATATTCTATTCATTCGAAAAACAGGTTCCACTGGTGGGAGTTACTGAAGACGGCAATACGAAAAATATGAATTCTTGCTTTTGTTATAAATGGACTTGTTCAAATAAAATAAGTATTTATTATTGTTGTATTTATGTTTCTGTTACATTTATTAAATAAAGACGAATATATTAAATTTTTAGCAGTTTTGTAACATGTAAAACTCAAAAGTAATGCCAATGTGTGGCGTTATACATTTCTACTGGACTTTATCTGTGTTACGTCATAAAAACCTTTACACGTGACCATTGCAGGGAAAGCTAAACATTTAAAGCTTATATTTGTTTTGTATGGGGAAATGTATGTATTTTATAGGAAAATGTTTGTATCCTATGAGAAAATTTATAGAGAAATGGGAAATCTGAAATAACATGTCGCGAATAAAGATATGGATGAAGCCTCGAACCCGAAATATGGATACTGTCCATTGACGTCCGGACACAAAAATGGTATTATGAAAGATTGAGGATGAGTCACTTCAATGTCGAATTTTATGAAATTCATTTTAAGTGAAAGGATGTTTTTTTACGCTTTGTGTTTTATTTATTATCATATTTTCATTTTTTAGATTAATCAATGTACATTACGCTGCATCTGTTAGAAATATTTTGTTGCAAACGATAATTTATTTTCAGATTGATTGTCTACATATTGTAGCATCTATGTTTTATACTTTTATGTTTGTAGAATGGCAACAGTTATTTTCTGTTCGATAAGTTTTGGTTTAGAATTAAGTATCATGAAGCTTCAATCTTGAATAAAAGTATGTGAATCCTGAAAAACCGGAGATTTATTTAGAATCATGAAATTATTTCTCGTTTATTCGTATTTTCATCCTTCTTTTATTTCAGTATCATTGAGAAAAAGATTTTAGCTGCAACAAGTATTTTTAATACTGGACATATAAAATCATACTGTTTAGTAGCGTTTAAATGTTTAACAAATGAATGTTTTATGAAATTAAAGGTAAAAACTATACTAAAGTCTTAACTCATAAATACGCAGTGTCTTAAAAACTAAACTCTGTCTTTTTGCTTTTAAATACCTGCCTTTATGCCTGAAACCTTAGTCCTTAGTCCTTCAAAAGGAATATAAAATTAAATAATAATAGAGAAAGAAAGAATGAAGTATATCCACGCGTTTCGTTGTGACATTTTACAGATCTGCCAACCTAATCCGGCAAATTGTTAGTACCGCCCATTTTTCTACACCACTTAATTTTTAGAGTAATTCTCTTCAAATATATTTACGATAAATTAAGAAAAAAGTACTCTAAAAATTAAGTGGTGTAGAAAAATGGGCGCTACTAATAATTTGCCGGATTAGGTTGGCAGCTCTGCATTTAGATAGACGAATTATATTGGCGGGTCCGAAGAAGTTCACGAAAGTTAGAAGTGACAATAAAATGAATTTTTTAGAGATTTACTTAAAAAATTCAAGTTGTTTTTCTTTATTGCATAATAATTAATAAGTAAATGTATGCATACATTTCTCTTAGCGATTAAACAATATTATTTATGTTTTTGCTGTTTGATATATCATTTTTGAAACACTTCATTTTTCAGAAAACAAACAAACAAAAAACCCCTATATCTAAACGATATGTATAAACTAAAAAAACCTATACATACCATTTTATTTCACAAACTTTATAATAATCTACATGTAACAGTTTTTTTTTTTTTTTTTTTTTTTTTTGATCAAAATAAAAAAAATTATGCATTTAAGGATCAATATTTAGAAAATAAAATTTTTATGCAAGGTTTAGTATGACTTTTTAAGTTTTATCTTTTGATTAAATTTGCCCTACTTTAATTTAACCACCGTTTTAACTTACTGGCCGCGTGAATCTGTTCTCTACTGCCATATACTTGACTTTGAGTTTACGTATTGGACTACCAAAGTCCTTTGTGTGGAAGGCGAAAATTTTGATACCTTGTCTTTAGAAAAACTAAGGGAAAACTCACAGACCGTTGCTATAACCTCCGCAGCCCTCCCCCCTCCCCCTCAAAAAAAAAAAAAAAAAAAAAAAAAAAGAACGCTTAAAACACAAGTTTCTTATCTAATTCAAATACAGTTTTGTTTTAAACAAATATTCTATATTGCCATTGTGTCTGATTTGAATGCGTTTTACATGATAGTATATTCCTTATTATTTGTATTTTAAGTACAATACACAATCTTAATATTGAATTAATTAACATGCAAGAATGGATTTTCGCTAACAAAATTCTTATTCAATAATTTTGATCATTGTTTTAATCAATAATTACATTTTTTGTGCTAATTTAATAACAAATGACACCCATGTTTCAGTTAAATTTCATGTATAATTATATTTCCTTTATAAATATGTTTTATATCACAGTATTGCATCTTCACCAAAATTGCAAAATAAAAGGCTCAGGAAAAGCATTTTTAAATCGTAGATGATGGAGAAGATTTTAGATAACATAGTTTTATAAATTAATTATAAAAGCTTTAATAATAAACTGAATATAAACAGTTACATTTAAGTACGTATTATTAGTCTAATATTAGCTTTCTTGAAATCTGTTGAGTATCTGAAATGAACATAAAATAAAAAATGCGCAAAGAATTTTTACCTGAGTATATTATTAGCATCAATGGACTACGGAAAATTGAAGTCTGAGTTTTCAAAATGAGATCAAGTAAATGGAAGATAAATTAGTTTCACAGCGGGCTGCTTTGAAACTAGAAGTCCAGCTGAGTGCTTTTATATGGATGCATGAGAAGTCCTTTTTGACACTCAGTTCTTAATAGAGTACGACATTTTTAAAAGGAAAGGCATAAATAGAATGTACTAGCAAATGCCTAAATAAAAAGTAAATTATATTGTGTATTTAATAATTATTTTGTTCGCATAAACTGATGAATTTATAACATGCCAAATAATGATTGTTATCATTAATACGTATCTTTTTTAAATTATGATTTTTGAGGATACTTTTGTTTGAAAGCCGTGTGATATAAATAATTTCATGGGGTATTCACACTAATTTTTCTCAACCTACATTAATACAGACAGAATTATCGTGAATTTAATATTTTTTTCTTTGCATATAATGATGAATTAGTTAATTATAACACATGATGTAATAATGATAAATATGGACTGATATTATTAAAATGTATCCTTTGTAAATGATGACTTTTGAGGATATCCACAGGAACTATTCATGATATAAACAATCTGGTGGGGTGTTTGTATTAATTTTTTTTATCCTATATTAATACAGACAGAATTATCTGTCGTACACTGGGAATTTAATAACTATTTTCTTGAGATAAAATGATGAATTAGTTAATAGCAACAAATGATGCAATAATGATAAATAATGACTAATTAACGCGTATCTTTTGTAAATGATGATTTCTGAGGATACTTTTGTTCGGAATTCATAGAAAGTATTCACTATATAAATAATTTGGTGGGGTATTCACACTAATTTTTCTTACCTTACATTTATACAGACAGAATTATCCATCGTACATTGTGAATTTAATATTTTTTTCTTTGTTTATAATGATGAATTAGTAATTACAACGTATGATGTAGTAATGATAAATGACGACTTGTTTACATGTACATTTGCAAGTGATAATTTTTGAGGATACCTTTTTTTTTTTTTTTCGAAAGCCATAAGGACTATTTATGATATAAATAACTTTCTAATTTTTCTTTCCTTACATTAATACAGGCAGAAATAGCCATCGTACATTGCGAATTATTTAATTATTTTGTTTACGTAACAGGTGAATTAGGATGCTTCATTATCACTGGGGTGGACTGGGGTGATTTTCGAAATAATGAAGATATGAAGCAATCTATAAAGAATTTTTCTTAATCGCTAAGCACGGATTTTTATCAGGATGAGTTTCTTGAAATTGGTTTCACTGCACGAGAAGTACATCAATGCCGGAAAAATCTGTATGAAAAATTGTTACAATTTCTTATTTTATTATGTCATTTTATGTTTCTGCTTGTAATAAAGCTTTTTTGTGAAAAAACATGACGAACTTTATTTTTGAAACGTCCTTCGTAATATAGAAATTTCTGGATGTAAAAACATGCACAAATCCCGTGTCAATCCGCAATTTGACAGAGCAAGGAGCTACATGAAGTCTGAAGTGTATCTGAAAATCCGCGTTATTTCTCACTTTTTTACTAAAGGAAATTTTAGGAAGGGATTACTATTTCAGTGGTAAAAATTTATGTTCAGGTAGAATCTGTTTGTTCCTTTCTCTTCCTAAAAATAGAAGCGAAATGACAACTTTGGATATTTTTATTTAAAAAAGAATTACATTTTACATGAGTTCATTTTCCTTTGCAAATCTCATTGTCAAACACTGTAAAATCTAGAGGATTCTTTTTCCCCAATTACAAATTACTTTTATTTTGTGAGTGACGTAAAACTATAATAATTTTTCTTTTAAAACAAAACAAAAGTGGCCAATGAAAAGTTTTTTCTTATCTGAGATATTATGAATGTTTTTCATTAACAAACGAGATGTGAGATCTATTTTATCTGAAAGCAGTATTGCCAACTCAAATTTTGTCATGTCCCGTCCCTACGGACAGCCCAAAATGTCACATCACTGAATATAAAAGTCCGTATTTAGTGCTCAGGTTGTCCGTATCATGTAATTTCATCCTCGGGATATCCTGCGAATGTCCGGGGGAGAAAGAGTACCTCCAAAATGTTCCTACTGCTCAAGTCTCTACATGCTGAAGAAAGCTGCTGAATACTTAGGGACAAGTCCCTACACTTGGCAACTTTGTCTGAAATTGATTGAGTAGAGATAGTTTGATGCATTTTAGACGGGAAAGAAACACCTCACCTGTGGTGCGTATGTTGAGACTAGGAATGCATTTGTTCTACCAGGATGATCATAGTCATGCATGGCAGCAGCCGCATAGAGAGCCATGAGCTCCAGCGCTGGATAGTTGGCACCCATTACACCATAACTTGCGTCAGCTGCGAAACTGGGACGGTGCACGGGGGCCGATCCTGACCCATTACTACATGAATCTGAAAGAAAAAAAAAAAAAAAAAAAAAAAAAAAAAGAAAGGTCAAACGACATGAATATTTTAATGGTTATAAAATCTAAAATTTGATAATTGTAAGAATACTTTGCTATTCATACGGAAAATTACTATGCCTAGAAATGGCAAACGAAAAAAAAATATGTTTAAGAGTACACTTATGTAAAATATGATTCAAGAAATCATTACAGTTATTTTCATGTTTTGACTTTTTTGCACGAAGTAAATGAAATATTGTGAACTCGATTTACGAAACGGTATTGCAGAACTAATAAAAGATTAACCATTGAATGCTGTAATTTTTTATTTGAGATTGTTACAATAACTAATTGCACACCTGCAATTTTGCTTTTTATATGACCATTCGCTTCAAATATGTCTACTATGTTACAGGTTTTTTTTGTGAGATTTGTTTGTACGTATATAAGTATTTAGTATCTCCCATAACACAAAATGGTTAGACCTAAAACATTAAAATTTTGCATTTTGAGTTGTTATAATACCTACCTGTGTACCTTCTGTTTCGGATATATCCATGGAAATAAACTCAAACTTTTTTATCACTATGACCTTCAACAGAAATTTTAGTAATACCTAGACAGAAGATAACAGAGCCCAAGAAAATATATTGTTGCAAAGGATAAAATTCTTTTTATTTATTAAAACTCTTGTTACTGTGAAAACATATGTAAATGAAAGAAGAAAATAGTAGAAATTTAGTAGAGTTTTAGAGTAGTAAATTTAGTTTAGTTTTTTTAGAGGTGGCGTTTATTGGCTTCTACGTAGCCAATAAACGCCAACGTTTTCGTTATCAATATTTACAGCGCAAACAAAGAAGTAAAATAGTTTCTACATCAGATTTCTTGATTAATATATTTTTAAATAAATCGCCATGAGAAAATTAATAAGTAATATATAAGCTTGTAGAATATGAAATTGTTACAGGTATAATTACATTTGATATATTCTTCACTTGTAATTCATAAGTAATATAAGTATTAAAAAATGCTTACTGATTATAATTATAATTGAATTTCATATTGAATGTTTCTGGCGAAAACCTGAGAAAAAATGCATGATAACTTGGCGAATTAATCCTTTATCTCCGACAGCATTTTAAAGTATCATGAGTTTCAAAATCATATTAAAAGGAATTTATGGAAGAAATGTCAGAGATATTTATATGAATAGATCGCATATACCTCACTTTAATATCATTGCAAGGCACTAGATGCTACATGTAGCCGTTTTGTTACAGAAATGATTTTATAGAGTGCTTTAGCTATTTCTGATTGGCATTTTTCAAGATCTTCGCGTGTGTTATTATTAATTCCTATATTACTTCAAGCATCTTCCAATAATCTCAGGAAAAATATAAGAAACATGTAAAGTAAATTTTACATTTTTTTAAGGTTCAAATATTATTTTCGACTTCTATATACCAGAGGTCCACTGAAGTGCCACCTTACAAAATCCTCATTAATTATCAGGATGAGGTGATATTATAAATTTTATTATATACTAGCAGGCTATGCCCGCTTCGCTGGTCACTACTTTTAAATGAATCAATATAATTAATGAATTCTCAAATTGTATTAACTTTTATAGTGTGAAAAAAAAAAGAGAGAGAGAGAGAGAGAGAGAGAGAGAGAGAGAGAGAGAGAGAGAGAGAGAAAATTCTGATCGGGAAAAATTTTGCACCGCTTCCCCACTGCTTTGGCAGCGCAGGCCATTGTTCGCTGTGCGCGAGCATTTATGTTCGGCACTCTTAACGAATCACTATATTATCGCAAGAGAAAAACATAAATATAAAATACAAAAAAATTCTTTTCTCATTGGTGGAATAATCGGTCCGCCCCCCTCCCCTGCCTGTGGCCGCGTATCCATTCACCCACCGTTCCAGCCCCATCTAATTATTTTGCAATTTAAAAATATCCAAAATCGTATTCTCTGTCTTTTAAACCTAATAACACTAATTTCCAACGTTCTACCTGAATTTCTTTATTTTTAGCCCTGCGCCCGCCCCTCACTCCCGCCTCTCGTAATAATTCTACACTTTCGAAAATATCCGCAATCGATTATCGGGCCTTAAAACCTAATAATACTAATTTTCAACGCTCTAACTCTTATTTCTATATTTTTGCCGCTTCGTCCGCCTCCGCGTGTATCCTAATAATTTTTACCCTTTAAAAATATGTGCATTCGATTTGTAGGTCCCAAAAACCTATACGTGCAATTTTGAACGATAACTCTATTTCTATCGTTTTGCCCCTTCGCCCTCTCTTTCTCGACTCCTCTAAAAATTTTACAAAGTCGAAAATATCCGCAATCGATTTGTAGGTATCAAAAACCTCTATGTACCAATTTTGAACGAGTTAATTCTACTTTTATTCCCCCCCCCCTCCTTCTCGCCTCTCCTAATAACTTTACACTTTCGAAAATATCCTCATTTGGTTTACAGACCTCTAAAAGCTATCAGTACCAATTTTGAACAGTCTGACTGTATTTATATATATATTTTTTTGCCCCATACCCCCTTCCTTTCCCGCCCCACCTGGGACGAATTCCTAAAA
Organism: Salticus scenicus; assembly: GCA_963930645.1. Classification (NCBI taxonomy): domain Eukaryota; kingdom Metazoa; phylum Arthropoda; class Arachnida; order Araneae; family Salticidae; genus Salticus; species Salticus scenicus. Next base: position 80,491,636 of record OZ005650.1, read on the forward strand.
TTCCAGAAATTGATTTTTAGATATTTGTGTGAGCTATATTTTAGAGCAAATATCTTACATATATCTTTTTTTTTTTTTTTTTTTTTTTTTCGTTTGCGATATAAAGGATTATTTGAAATCACGTTTAGCCTTCCCCCCCCTCCCTTCAGAAATTGGTTTTTAGGAATTTGTATTAGCTATATTTTACAGCAAAATTTTTACGTATATCTGTCTTTTTGTTTGAGATATATAGGATTACGTGAAATCACGTTTTGCCCCCTCCCCTTTCCCTGTGAAATCACGTTTTGCCTCGGTCCTAATATTCTAGAAATATGTTTTTAGATATTTGTGTTAGCTATATTTTAAAGAAAAAATTTTAGGGATATCTGTTTTTTTGTGTGAGATATGAAGGATTTTATGAAATCACGTTTTGATCTTCTTCTTCCCTCCTTGTGGGGGGGGGGGGGATTTTATAAAATCCCTTCTTAGTGGATGTCTACGTAATAGAAGGAACATTGTCACAAAATTTCATGCTTCTAAGTCCAGGGGTTTGGGATAGGTGATGGTGAATCATTTACTAACTCACGCACTCATCCAGGACAAATGGTTTTATATATATGTCTTTAAAAAGTACTCTTATATAACTAAAAACAATTTGCTTCAAATACATTTTCTGTCTGTTTCCTAATACGGTAGATAAAAGGTTAGACAAAAAATTACCAATTCCAGGTAATTAGAGGTTTGAAGCTCTACAAAAAATATTTCAGGAGATAACTTAGAAATCTGTACAATATTGGCATCTTTCTCAACGGTCACGTTGCCAGGTGATTTATTTAAAGGGAAAACGCATCTGAGTTTAAGAAATTTCTTAGTTTTCAGGAAACCCAAAGACCCTTTAAGCTGTACTGTCTGTGAGAGTTTTTTTTTTGACAGGTGTGTAGATAATTGTTCTCTCTAAATTTTGCTATATTGCGCTGTGATGTAAAAAGGATTTTCGGCTTTTGTATGTTCTTGTTTTGGAATTAAATACTGAAATAAATACTGTCAGTCTAAGGAATAAAACGAACCCGTAAAACAAGTCTGCAAAATCGTACCTTTCATTCCCCCCCCCCCTGCTTAGTGTGTTTCTAATGTGTTTTGATATGCTGAATTCAGAAATGTTTCTCTTTCCTTACTATCACGTAAGGGTTTTTCAAAGTAAGAAAGAAGATCGGAAGAATTCACACAGAGGCTATAATCACAATTTCGAAACTATTTATGTATAAATTAAAATAGGCTAATTATTTGCACATTATCTTTTAAATGTGTTTCTTTAATCGAAGCTCTGTTTAGAGATTATTTTCTTGTGACCCCTTTTAACACTCCATAGTCTCCGATACCTCCTCTACATTCCTTTGTTATTTATGAAATAGTTCACCTTGTTCTTCACTCACATTACCTAGATTTTATGGGAAAATAACTAGGATAGGTGTTCAAAAAGTGGAATTTTAGGCGGAAGAAAATCTCATTTTATTTTGTCAAAACTATTCGTGATGGAATTTTTTGAGTATATTTTCCTTAATCAGCATCCACTAGAAAAACACATATATTTGACGAAAAAAAATTCAAAGCAGATTTGTATAATCAGAAAATTATATTAAAGAATACTGCAAGAACTAATCACTCTAAATGTTTTACGTTTATTGGGAACTAGTTAACGATTATAGCCATTTTACAATTATATAGGAAATGTGGCTCAATCCTTCTATGATTAATTGTAATTGCATATTAGGGTATGTATTACAGTTTTTTTTTTTTTTTTTTTTTTCCGTCGAGAAGCGAATACCACCAGTTAAAACATACAGCTGAAGAATATCATGCCAATTTTGAAACTTCGTTTTGCAGTAATTTAAATGAAAGAATACTAAAACATCTATCAAGTATTGATATGATTGGGTTTAGAACTTCAAAACAAGATGTCAATTCTGCAGTCTCATTTATTCTAGATATACTGAGACGATTTTCATAAATACTTTTGTAAATCTTATTCAGGTTTTACTGTATAAACAATGTATAAACATTCTCTTATATTCATATTTGTTGCATTATATTACATTTATATTCCCATTCGTTCATGGAACTTCGCTTTACATTTATTTAAATGAATTCATTCATTTAAAAATTCGTTATAAAATTGTATAATTTAAATACATTCATTCATTTAAATTCTATTATAATTATACTCTGAAATAAATTCTGTGACTGACATTTAGAAAATAAATTGTAGTTCTAGTAAAAATAGTAATTCCATGTCATTCTTTAAAATTTTAGTTCCCTTTGGTAGCGAGATCTAAAAAACCTCTATTAGAATTCTAGAGCGTTTTACTATATTATCGTGGTCAGATGTATTTAAAAATCTCTGCAAATAAATGAGACACAAGAGGCGAGATTTTGTAACTATAATTTTGGTTAAGCGATAATTTCTTGCAATGTAAAATTTCATAATATTCTTTCTCCATCTAGAAAAGTATAGACTAGAAATTCTCGATCATTTCGTCTACTAAGTTTATTTGTTTAACATATGCACATAGCTAGGAAATCTATATTTCTAGTTTAGGGATTAAAAAAATGACTACTTATTCGTTGTAGATGAACACGATATATTTGTTTTCTCAGTGATTTATTGTTTATATTCATATTATATTATATCCATATTCTATTCTACTTATATTTATATTTAAATTCATTAATAACACGTTGTTTTGCTTTCATTTAAATAAAATAATATTAAAAATCCTTGTTTATGTTTAGATTTTTAAAAGCAACAAATCAGAGCTACTGCCTCATTTACTTTGAATATACTGAGACGACTAAATAAATACTTTTATATACTTGATTTAATTATTACTATATAAACATTTTATGAACATTCTATTGTAATCATGTTTTATTATTCAGAAAACTAGTAGAAGGTGAGACGACTTAAAATACTAATAAATTATTTTATATGAAAAAAAGCAAACATATCCTAAAAATCAAAGCTCATTTATCGAAAAAAATAAAAATGTCTTAGACGGTAACAAAATGAACTAAGCGAAAGGAAAATAATTAGATAAAATTTCATTGCTCATTTTATAACCAAAACCCTAATAAAAAAATTTAAGTGCTTTCTACAAGAGCTAATAAAACGGCAAAGCAATTTCAAGAAAGATTCTTGTTACAGTCTTAAATGTACGTAATGAGATATAACTGACATTAATAAATGTTTATTTGAGAATTTTTTGAAAGATGATCTCTAAATATAAACACGAAAATATCTTTATGCTGCTTTAAATTGCATATAAAAGTATTTCTCTAACTTTCTACACATTAGTAATTGCGACACGTACAGAAAATAATGCGTAATCGATTTTTTAAGAACACTTAGTTATTTATTTAGTTTAATTTAATTTTTTTTTTCAATCTAAAACATTTTAAAGAGATAATATCTTAAATGGCGATTCAACATTACTACAATAAAATAGAATTGGATATGAAGAATAAATTTTTAATGCCATGTAGTAAGAAAAATATTATATCTTTTTTTACTCTAATAATTTGTTGGATGCTGAATTTTTTGTGATAGGATCTCCTTGCATAGTATTTTCAAAATTTAATGCTCAATGTTTCTGAAACTTAATGACATAGAAGGTACACACACACATTAATAGAAATTCAAAGAAGATAGAAGTAAACTGGAAAATGTTCCTATATATAATATTTTATTTTTTCCATGAAATACTTAAATTTATGTATCTGCATTTCGAGAAAGAGGATAAGTTTTCTAAAAATAATTTTTATTAAAGTAAACATACAGGCATAAACATTTAGAGACTTAAGCATTTTTATTCTCCTTTATTATTTCCCGTGGATAATAATGATAAAAGTTAACTACACTTTCTGTTCATTATTTATTATTTTATGTCTTTTCATTATTTATTATTTTATTTATTATTTTTCTCTCTTATGAATTTTATCTTTTAGCATTAATTTGAAAACGCGGCATAGATTAATAAATGATGCAACATAATTCCTTATTCAAATACTAATTCCTTTAACACGTTGAGCGCCACGCAAATTCTTAAAATCCATTAAAATTTCATAATGATTCCTCCTGTACTAAATAAAAATTGAGCAAATTTTTAATGAATTTTCAATCATTAAATGTAATATTTTTAGTTTTATATCCAATTTTATATCCGCCACCGACGGTTGATGCGGCTTTATATCATATTTGACACTGTCAGCCACCGATGGCAGACAGGGCGCTCAACGTTTTAATTTTTTATTGGTACTGTACTGCTTTTACTTTCGGAGTAAAACTTTCACTGAACTGTTTGAAGTATAACATGTTCTGCACACTCCTAAAGTTTCAAGATGATTCCTTCAGTACTTAGAGATATATGACAAAATGTCTAGAATCTAGAATGGCTGACATGGCGCTTAACGTGTTAAGGGGACAAAGGGGGTTTAAATATTAGCAAAATCGGCGTAATTAAAAATATCCAGGTAGTTACTATAAAAGATATGAAGCAATATAATACTTTTAAAGTAATATTGTACTACAGTTCCTTAAACATCATTTAAAAGCTTTTACAAAAGTTTAAACTTTAAATTTATTTTGCATGGGTTTCAAATTTCGGAAATAACCAGTTACTGAAAATGTTCCATGCGAATTTGTTTTTATCCAGTCCTCACAAAAAATTTGTATGAATGTCAACCAGTGTATTTTTCACAAAACTGGTTATTCATTTTAAAATGAAGGAATTATCATCTTTTTTATGAACTTCCAAATCCAATCGCAAGACAAAACCATGAAAAATTTAAATTTTACACTTTTTTGTGTGTAATTCAATGTGTTCAGTGACACACACACACACACATACAAAAACCGCATAGTGTGGGGGAAAAAAATGGAGATTTAAAATGATTTAGAATTCACAAAGAGTATTTTCAAATTAGGCATTATTTTATAGTATTTCCCCCATAAAAGAAGCCTTTCCATCTCTAAAATTACTTTTTATTCCTTAAAATATGCTTTATAGAAAAAAAAATGACAGATTTCATGACTGTATATGATTTGATAAGCAATAGAATTTAACGCAAATATAATTAATTTCAACGTCCCTTGTCTCCTTAATAACCTTTATTAAAAAGTGAAAAATGTTACTTAACCCATTAACCGACTAAACTCGAAACAATGATTTTGTTCTACATACAAACAGTAAAACTCATTATTCTGATCATATATAACAATAATTTAAAATAAAATTATTAAAATTAGTCTTATCTTACTAATTACAGGGTGTTGTATTTCTACAACTTCAGTGGAATAAGAGTATAGAATTAATACAAATAAATGTTTACGGAAATTTTCTTGAGGGAGCATAAAACAGAAAAAACTACAGATAACTACAAAAGTAATTATTTTATTACGAAAACATTTTTTTACAAGTCATGTAAACTCATTCAAATATGAAGATTTTCAAAACTTTTAATTTGAAATGTGTTTCAAGTTTGAAATCCATTTTTAAACTTAAAACTTTTTTTCAGATCAAATTTTTTTGTAATAAAATAAACATATATCCTTTTTTACTTAAAAACAATACTTAATATAAAAACCTTTTTTTAGTTAACTGTTAAACGCGATTATTTCTGGTGTTGCGCGGGTAATGGGTTAACACGTTGAGCGCTACGCGAATCCTTAAGGAAATCCCCAACAGGCCACGCGCGCTGCTTAGAAGCGCCGGTACAGAAATGCGAAGCGGTATAGCAATGCGTTTTTATGTTTACCGTATTTCAATAAAATCCATTAAAATGCCTTAATGACATAATCCTGTGATAAATAAAAATTGAGTAAATTTTAAATAAATTTTCACTAATTATTTAAAACAATGTAAATTTTTTTGTTTTATATAATATTTTATACTGTCAGCCACCGGTGGTTGACGCGGCCTAAACGGAAAGTTCAGTGTCAGCCATACGTGGTACTCAACGTATTAAGGTTACATGGCACCTTTGATTTCGCACCACTGAAGGTTTCATATATAAATTTATGGGTTCGAATCCCGGACAAGTCACCGATGTATTGTCTCTGTTAGGGGTAACGATGGCAGCCCTTTATATATATATATATATATATATATATATATATATATATATATATAAAGTTTGTTTAATAGATTATACATTCAGACAACAATGCTTATGGATTTTGCTATACTTTTACAAATCTGAAATCTTTAAATTGCTTTTTCTCTGATTGCATTTTCTCATGAATTCATGATCTTTAAAACGATAAAACAGATATTTCAGAAAAGACTCAATACACACACACACACACACACACACACACACACACACACACACACATATATATATATAATTTGAATAATTTAATTCCTTTGCAACACTCAGCAAATGAAAGATAGATGAAAATACCAACATATGAGATTTTAAATGAGATGTTTATCGAATAAAAATATTGTCACGATGGTAATTTAATTTAAGTACACTGAGTAGTAAAAACATGTTAAAGAACTTACGCAGTATATATATATATATATATATATATATTTGGATGCTTAACTGAATCTAATTAAAAAATTAGGGATGGATTTTTACAATATTTTTAAAAAAAAAAATAAAAATAAAAAAAAAAATTATAACAAAAAAAAAAAAAAAAAAAAAAAAAAAAAAAAAAAAATCACTTCTTTCTTTCTTTCTTTTTCTTCTTCTTTTTTTCTTTTTTTTCTTTTTTGCTAATTTTTGCAAATTTTTACATTGACATGCAGTTTCCCCCCCCCCCCCCCCCATGAACTAATTAATAAATTTCAAAATTCATCAAATCGCCTTTCCTTGAACACTATAGAAGTTTTAGCACTTTGAAGATCACGAATTCATGGAAAAAATGAAATCTGAGAAAACGCATCTGAAAAAATTTAAAAATTTCAAATCTTTAATACTCTATCAAAAACCATAAAAAATGTTTCCTGACTATATATTTTTTTCCAACAAACCTAATATAGTTAGTTCACTTTATAAATAATAAATGGAAATATAAGCTGCTATATGAAACCTTCATTGGTGCCAAGTCCCCTTAAGCAAAATTCTGGTTTATTTAATTTTCGTTACACATTTAATGTATTAAATGTTTCATTATTTGTTTTTTTCTACTGCTTTAATAAATTGTTCAAGATTTTCTCATAATTCTGCAGTAATACATGTGTCGGTGTTTTAGATAATTTTTTATATACCGAGTCCTTACAGCCACTTACTTTTCCCTGGTCTCGAGCTTTTACCATTTTCCAAACGATGCACCGAGAAAAAAAAATCTGTGACTGACAGTGACTCCTAGAAACGAAATTGCGACTCTAGTAAAAATAGTTCCATGTCATCCATATATATTCTAGTCCCTCTTTGAAACCGAGTTCTAGAAATTCCTATTAGAATTCTAGAGTGTTTGCATATTAAGGTCACACACTTATTTAAAAATCTCTGCAAATAAATGCAAACACAAGAAGCAAGTTTAAGTAACTATAATTTTAGTTTATGATTCAATTCTAGAAAATCAAGCGCGAATTTCTCGCAATGAAAAGGATTTGTAATCTCCATAATATTCATAATATTGTTTCACCATGTAGAAATGTATAGACTGTAAATTGTCGATCTTTCTTCGATTATTTTCTCGATCATTTTTTATTGGCTTACCTTTTGCGCATAGCTCGGAAATCTTTATTTCTAGTTTAAGGAAACAGAAAATTATTTCTTATTGATTCTAGAAGAAGGCGGTATATATTTTTTCCAAGCCTATCCTCAGAGGAGAATATAGCTGATTCTAAAACAGCATTGTACGTTATATATTGTACTAGTTATTGTATTCAATCTTAAATAACTTTTATTTTTTTCTTTATAAGAGTTAATGTAGAAATTCTATTGTATAATTTTTAATTGAAAAAATTATATTTAGTTATTTCTGTAATTTCTTAATGTTTCCATAGTTATTTTCCATGTTTAATATGAGCGAAGTGAAGAATTTTGCTCCTAAAAGAGTAAACACCAATGAATATTGAAATGCAATTCTTTGTGATAATTTTTTTTTATTCTCCAATTAAAACATAACTACCATGCAAAATACTAATCTATATATACATATTACAAAATTAAAATCTACACCATTTCTCAAAAGTAACAACGAAGTTCGAAAAATTTTATTCCTCAAAAGTGAAAAATGAGCTTAATTAAAGTTTGACATCAACGTTCTAACTTCAACTTACACGCGGGCGTTCGCTACTTTAATTTTTCTTAATTTCATTCATAAAATTGCGAAAGGATTTTTCTGGATTAAATCTGAATTTGAAATGGTGTGACAGGTAAACTATTTTTGACAGGCATACAAAATCGATTTTTACCTGGAAAGTCAGGCAACTTAAACCTGAGCACCTGTGGAGCGTCAGTAACCATAGCAACTGAAGAAGTTCTCAAAATGTGAGAGCTTGCCCGATTAGCCACCCACGAGTTTCCTGGGTTTTTAGCTCCCTATTCTAAGAAACGAAATAAGGAAAAAAAGCTTAAAATAAACTAAATATATGTGGAATCTTTAGTGGCCCCAAATCTGTACTTTATTTCACCAGGCTGATGAAACTATAAAGTGGCTCTCAAATTAAATGTCGCTGAGTTTTAAAGTTCTCAAAATTTCTTTGTGAAATGTTTTTATTTGAATATATATAACACTCATACTGTACACTGTATTAATATATATGCCGTAATGTACTGTTTTAATCATACGATTTCTTACTTATTTTCTAACTTTCGTCTACATACACAAGAAGAAAGTATCAGGTTCATGAAAATTTTCGATTTTCGGTTTTCAATGAATTTATACGCATTAGGAGAACCATCTGACCATATTTAGAAAATATCTGTCTGTCTGTTTACGTGTGTGCTACCAAAAATTTGTTACTGCTGTATCTCATGAAATAAATGTCGGGAATTCTGTAAAACTTTATATTTGGTTGGACCTCGCTATAAATTTTGGACCTTGTTGATTAGATTATGGTATATATTGTAAAGTAAGTGGCGCTGCTGTACTGTGATTCCTCTAATTTACAGGAAGGCTGTACCTCATCTTCTATCATGCATAAGTGAACGTGGATGGGCTGTAATGAAAAAGTACGTTGATCCAGTTTGAACGTATATTGGTTGATAAGTTGAACTGCTACGCTGCAATTTTCTACGTATACGCGAAGGTTATATCCCAGCTTGTATAGCATATACGAATTCAAAACTTGACATGTGAAAAGGCCATTTTAAGAAATTACTCTGATTGAATTTGGTGTATGTCGGCCGACAGGTGACGCTGGTATTATCCACTTTCGATTTCCTATTTGGCTACATGTCATCATCGATAGGTTAATTTCACAACAAACTGCATATGCAAAATCTTTATTGGAAGAAACTATTTTGATTAAATTTTTGTGCTTTATTAACCGATAGATAGCGCTGTTGTATGGAATGATATCTTAGAAAGCTTTGTGATGGACAAAGCATATTAATTTCTTATGTTATAAAGATTTAAAATTTTTATTATATGCGTAAAGTTTGTTTTGAGACAATTTATTCAAAGTGAACAGTATTAAGAGAAATTTTACTCAGCATGGAGGTAATTTATTTAATGCAGCATTGTGGTATTGTATAAAAATTGTATAATTTATTATTTTTTCTTTTTACCCATGTATATGATAGAGAAAGTATTGTTTTGGAGTCGAAATTTAGAAACTGAATTTTTGTTATATTTACACGTTTTAGGGTCTCCTGAATCTGAAAAAAAGTTTTTAGTGGTTTGTCTGTATGTGTCTGTGATGACAGTATGTGTGTCTGTCTGTGTGTGTGTGTGTCTGTTATCAGCATATCTCAAGAACAAACAGCAGCAGGTAGTTCAAAGTCGGTATCCTAAATCTGTATTATATAAGGATGTTACACTAAACTTTTCGTTGTGATCAAGCAAATGGTTTGTGTACAGGGGCATCCAAGAGAATTCAAATACTTTACGTCTATGGGTGAAATTGCAGGTATGTACAGTAGAGCCGCGGTTACCCGAGCACCGATTAACTAAGTTCCGGGTTAATCGAGGTAGTCCAGAAAGGGCCACGACCCGGAGAAGGCGTGGCATTTGACAAAAGGCGTAGATAACTTTAACAAATTTTCCTATACATCACAGTATTTTATAATTTACACATGTATTTACTGTATTTTAACTCACTGCATTTAAATATGTAATATATGTATTATTTTACTTAATTGACTACGTTTTCTTCCATTTTAAAGTTTGTCATATGTTTACCGTCCGATTTACAAGAGAGTCCGTGTTATCAGAGTTTTCGAGTATCCGAGGTACTTTCGGTCCATATTACCTCGGATAAACGAGGCTCTACTGTAGTGATTAACATCTATAGGCTACACCAGGCCTGTCCAACTCAAAATTCTTGGCGGGCCGTATTGGAAATCAATTTTGTAGTACAGGCGGGCTCGCATTGTATAAATGCATGAACTATATACATTATAGTAATTCTTTTTCCGGTTGGCTCGTGAGGATTTAAAGCAGAAAATATGCATATTAAATATATTTTTATTCATAAAAATAACTATTGTGAAAAACTTATGATTATACATTCATAAGTATAATAGAAAGAATCAATTACTGATCTGATAATAATTTATTAACATCAATGAGCCTAATATTTGCTTCTTTAGCCACTTCAATTGGTATTTTCATTAAAAAAGTAAGAAACGATTTGTTAATTTTAGATGGTTTAACCGAAGATGTTAAATTAGAAATTTCCTGAATTCTGTCGTGGGTCGCAGAACCTTACACGGCGGGCCACCAACCAAAAGAAATGAATATATATTTTTTATATGCATAAAAGCATGTTTCGTTTAGAATATGGTATGAAATTTATTTACCGTTCGTCTAAAGGGCTATACACAAAAGAACCAGAATATAGTGAGATAATACTTGAAAATTTATGGAAGTACATTTCAGGTTGTGCTGTGTGTTATTAATGCAGGGTTATATTGGGTACATAATTTTTAGAAGATAAACGAAGCTGCCAATAATTAAGCAAAAAATATTATTTTTTATTGAATGTAATTAATGGAAGTGCTTTAATATAATATTTTACCATGTCCAGGAAAACTGCTCAAGAATAAAAATAAATTCCTCATACCCATACGGTAAATAAAGTAATTTTTCAAACTAGATATTCAGCGCTTGTTCTTTTTTTTTAAATATATTTACACGTTTTGAGGTTCCTTGAATACTGAAGTGAAGTTTTTAACGTTTAATCTTCGTTTATGTCTCTTATCAGAGTAATTTAAAAACGTTTCAGACTATTTAGTGCTGTATTTGGAAGTTAATATAAGGTTGTTATTTGAAAGGTTTTATCAAAATTGATAAATTTCAAGAAATTGTGCGGGTGAAAGTTTTCTGAATAATTAGGAATGAACTTTTAATTTAATAACAGATTCGAATTTGTTATAAATATAGGTACAATATTCAAACAGGGGTGTTGAGAGGGTAAGTTGAGGGCGGTAGTCCCTCCTCCTCCTCACACAGAATTATTTCTTAAATAAATATAAGCTAAAACCTAGTTTGAATTGTTTTTAATGTAGATTTATATAACAGTATTCGCTATCTTACCCATTCATCGCTAATCACTCTGTATAGTAATGGATTTCAGGGTAAGAGAAAATCGTGTGTGTGGCACACCAGATTATTTACGATAAAAATCTTACACATAAATTTGGTTCGAATCCATTGCACATATGTTTTGACATTTTATGGAAATTGGAAAAAATATAGTAAAGGAGCACTTTTTGTCACACGAAATACATCATAGTCAAGTGAGCAAGAACTTATGGTTTAGTGCTTGAGTTAAAATTTGTGTAACATACATGGAAACACTTTAAAATGACACTAGTCGAAAAATAATTCAATCATATGCAATATATCCCAAAATGTGTAACTTTATTGTAAGCTGTTAGTCAAAAACTTTTATCAGCCTGTATTTCACTTTTTATAATTATAAAATAAAATAAAGTTTAATATTAAATAAAAGAAGTATTTTTTACTATTATCATTATTGTTATAATTAACAGGTTATTCTAATTTTCGTGAAACTGTGATAAAAACCGAGATTATTACAAGTGGATAATAGATCAGGGGCTTCATTGTTACAATTGCATTACTCATTACTGAGTAGCACAGTTTATGTATAATATTATGTATATAGTTTGATGCATTTATCATAGAATCTGAGATACTGCCTTCCCTTAAAAAAGACTAAATTATAGCATACCAGTGCCACCTGTCGGACGTTATACACCCAAACTGATTCAGCATATTTTTACATAACATACATTTGACGCACCAAGTTTAGTGTAGATATACACTACTGAGGTTTAGATATTGCCTTTCTTTAAATGGGGAAATATATACCATGCAGTGCAACCTGTTGGACGATATATTCCAAAAGCTAATCAGCACAAATTTAACCCTACAAGGCTCAATTTGTTTTTAGTGCGCGACAAAAATATATAGGTTGTAATTAGTGATCAAAAGATAGGGAAAACATTAAAATAAAAATGAAACCGTATTTTATGGAAAAATCGACTTTTTAGCTCAACGTACCGCATGTGGAAAATACATAAAAATATGATTTACTAATAAGTTTACTATTGTAATGTAAAAAAAACAACTTACCTCTGCAAAATATACACTTCGTTATAACAGTACTTTTTTTTTTTTTTTTCGAGTCAAAACTGTTCAATAACTATTCTTTTTTTATTTTTGAATTCAGACAAACGACTAACGTATCACTTTCAATTCAAATTTCACACTGAGTGCACTAATAACAAAAACACGAACGACATCTTTAGGTAAAGATTCGTATTACTACATTGCTAAATGTCAGTAGCTTCTATCAAGATGTCAAGAGATGTCGCTACTAATAGTTTTATAGCTATAGGAACGATTAAAGTCGGTGTTTCACATATGGAACTGGGTGCCTTGTAGGATTAACCAAAGTTCAACCAAATATTAGATTTGTTAATGTTTGTCCATTGATTCGTAAGATGCAAGTCTACAAAATTTTGCTAACACACACACCGACCCACACACAGATAGACCAAATATTTTCTAAAAGCAAATGGTCGAACAATACTCAGGACATTTTAAAATGTGTAAAACCATCGAAAACCGAATGTATAAAATGTTCACAGATCCCAATACTTTTTTTTTATTATGCATATAGAAGAAAGTAAAAAGAAATATAAATATATACATATGTACATGAATTTCAATATTTTTCTTTTAATTTAGGAGAAATAAAATATTTGGCAGACAATGAAAATTTTTTTCATTATTAAATATGGAAAAAGTTGGTTTCAAAATCAATCCTTCATTTTATACAAATAACATTCAAAGCATTATTATAAATGAAATTTCACTGCATAATGGCGTTGAAATTTAATCTGAATTTAATTAAAATCTCAACTGATAGATTTTTTAAACACATAATTAATATTCATTATGATTTTTTGATTAAAATTTTGTAAGTGAATTCTTTTGTATGTTTGTTCCAAAATTAAATGTAAATGGAAGGAATTTCATTTAATTTTTCATGGTATTTAATTTTCTTTTTTGATAACGAGTTAGAATTTTCTTTGTTCATTAAAACTTGTTTTTTTAATTAAAACTGTAGTTCTATCCTTTGTTATTTTGTTTCTACAGTTTTTTTTATGTTGAATTTGACGTAATAAAATTTACGTAAAAGTTATGAAGTATGAAACTGAAGTAGATTAAATTGGTGATATTTTAACATCAAATAATGTCAAATTTTATCAAGGTCTAAATATGTTTTTCATTTGTCAAATATCCAATCTAAATTATTATTATAGGTACTTCATATGATTTTGATAAGCAATTTCAAATGTATTTTCGCCTTTAAAAACAAAATAGTTGGTTAGCCTATTTGAAAATATCCAAATTAAAACACACACACACACACACACACACAAAAAAAAAAAAAAAAAAAAAAAACAGATAGTGCAAATTATAAAAATTTATTGCTCTATACATTTTTATAAATAATGTTCAGCTAGTCTAGTTATTTATCGTAAATTTATGTCAGTTAAGATGCAACTAATATTAAAAAAAAAAATATTGAGGTTATGTTTCTCCATCTAATTGATGTTATGTCTCTCCATTGAATAATAATAACAAGCGATTTACTTGTTTTGTCATTATTCAATCAACTTTTGATAACCTTCAGAAAAAAAAAAAAAAAAAAAACAGATATAAAGAGTAGCATGTTGGGGCCATCAAAAAATATATATAATATCGCCGCCCACTAACCGTTAACATGCCTAAAATTACAGATTTTCACAATAGAGATTTTGTACATGCAGTTTAATGGTGTTTTAACCAATAGATGCTGATATGTAGTTATATAGAAAATATCAGAAGGTAAGTAAAAGAAGCGTCATCTGTTTGCAGATAAACTCCTAAATAAGGTTAACATTCTTTTTCATATTGACCATATCATATATTAAGTTTGATTCATTTATGTGCTTAGAAGATTGATATATAGCTATTCCAACCACGGGGAAATTAACAACATAGTCAGTCGATAAGTTGAATAAAAAATTTTTTTTCATAGTGAATCTTACATAATAATAACATAAAGTTATATCATGCATATTGACGAATATATATATATATATATATATATTCTTTTGGGAATAACGTGAAATATCGTTTTAAGGAGTATAACCATAAAGGAAACGGTGACAAAACTCCCTGAAAGTAAGCCATAACCGTCAGGAAAAATTTATATCGCTGGGATATAAAAATATTTATCCAGTGTCATATGTACAGGTCGGTAACAAAAGTGTCCGAACACTAGCAAAAATTCCAATATAAATAAAGTACGCTTAATACAGTTTTGCTAAATAAATCCTTGTCTAATTCTGTCCTTAGGCTGATTAAGAACAGATTCGACAAAGGATTTATTTAACAAAACAGTATTTAGTGTACTTTTTTTTATATAGGACTTTTTGTTAGTGTTTTGGGCATTTTTGTTACCGACTGTAATGTCGAAATCTTATCTATAATTACATTAAAAATTCTCCTGCCAGATAAATTAAAAAAGATCGAAAGCTAACCGTAGTCTCGCAAACATCCAAAAAAACAAGCAACAAAACAGAAAGAAATGAACGCTTTTAACCAATATTTTAATGAAACGTGGAGCTGAGTTGCAATATTAATTACACTATTATAAACCAGGAAATATAATATAATAAAAAATTAAATACATTTTTAAACTAAATATATAAAACGCGAAACACTTCTGATTCATTGACTCATCTATCAACAATGAGTTCAAAACGCTCAAGGAGGACATTTGGACAGTAGGCTCCTTTCATGACGAAGGGGGCTAAAGACGCACACTCATCGCCGCCGGAAGCCGATGCTAATGTTATTCTATGGGAAATTTTCTTTACATATAACTTATTAACTAATACATATTTTTAAATTCTGTTTTCACATTCTGAAAAATTCCCAGCTGTTAAACGGACGAACCTTTTTTAAAAAAAATATATTTTTTTAATTTTTTATATTTTATTTTGAAGCTGCAAAATACGAATTTTCAATTTGTGATTTTTTTTTTTTTTTTTTTTTTTTTTTTTTTTTGCAATTTCAAAATAAAATATTAAAAATTAAAAAAATGCATTTTTTAAAAAGGTCCGTCAATTTAACAGTTGGGAATTTTCTGAATGTGAAAACAGAATTTAAAAATATGTATTAGTTAAGGAGTTATTTGTAAAGAAAATTTCCCATAGAATAACATTGGCTCGGGCTTCCGGCGACTGTAAGTGAAGAGGGCCGTTAAGGAGGGGAGGTGAAAGGGGTGTTGAAGTTTTTGAACCATTTCGCCGCATCTCTACAGGAGTTTCCAATAGAAGCTAAAAATTTGTCGATTTTTTTTTTTTTTTTAGTTTTATTTCCATATACCAGCAGTGCTTAAAATTTAGCAAAAAATAGTTCGTATAACCCAATTCGTCTTCATAAGAACGCAGTATAAACAATCTTTTGCTAAGGTGTAAAATGAATTGATTTTGCTTTTTAATTTTTTAATTTTTTTTTTCTTTCACGTGTGAAGAATAATTAGAACTGAAATTAAACTGTAAATGTAATAATTGTTAAATGAATATTATATAAAACTTCATAACAATATTAAAAAACTTAATGCACGTCTTTAGCTGTATGTGTTTCCTGATATCTTCATTTAGCTTATAATTTTTTTTTTTTTTTTTTTTTTTAATGTTTCCTTTTCAATTTCAATATTTCATTCCTAATATCAAATTTCAAAAGATCGCAGCGAGTGTTTACAATTTCTATTTCGAATCCTGTTAGATATTACGAACATTTGAATATGACATTGATATTGATTTTTCAGCTGGAAATTTAACACATATTTTGAAAGTCACTCATATGTAAAGCGTAAAATATTAAGCGTCACTTGCGACGAGGGAAAACATACAAATGAAATTTTAAAACTTTCAAATGAGTTTACATAGATATAGCTACCAATTTGTCACCGTTTATAAGTAATTTTCTTACCACTATTTAATTTAATTGCAAATAAATGTTATAAAATTATATTATTAAAAAATAGTGATATAAAGATTATGGACAATCTGAAATAAATTAACATCTATATATAGAATTTGTTTAAAGAGAAATAGTTTTCTAAGAAACTTATTTTTTTTTCTTCGTACTTATTTAGGAGGACATTCTACCTATAGGCTTACGACCTTAGTACAGTCGGTAACAAAAGTGTCCGAACACTAGCAAAAATTTCTATGTAAAAAAAGTACACTTCATAGGGTTTTGTTAAATAAATCCTTATCGAATCCTCTTCTTAGTCAGTCCAAGAACATGATTCGGTAAGGATTTATTTAACAGAACCCTATGAAGTGTACTTTTTTACATAGGAATTTTTGCTAGTGTTCGGACACTTTTGTTACCGACTGTACAGTCAATTGTCCCCTAAACTATATAACCACAATCCGTACTTATTTAGAATTAAAAGTATATATATATATATATATATATATATATATATATATATATATATATATATATATATATGTATATATATATATATATATATATATAAACTAGTGTAAGATAAAAAAAAAATAAAAAAATAAAAATAATGTGTTTTAAAATTTTTATCAGCCGCGCATGAGCAGGATAATGGTGAGCATTGAAGCTAAAGAAATTAAGAAGACTGTGGCCATTAAGTTCTTTTATAAATTGTCGTCTAAAAATTAAGAAAATTAGCCCACGAGTGCATTGAAATGTAACAGTATTAAGTATATTAAAATTGCTTCAAAAGTAAAATTCGAAATTTTAATTTTTTGTGAAAATTATTAAAATACTCTAGCCTTATTTATTTCAAACTAAATCTTATAAAAATTATGTCGAATACACTTTATAGACACTCAAATCTGTACATGTATCCATTTTCGTTGAGATTTTGAAAAATGAAACAAAATTTAAAATTTTTGTAAATTTTGTAAATTGTGTAAAATTTCATTATTAAAATATAAAAACGTTTCTTGTAAATTGTTAATGCATTTGTGTTGCAATATTCAAATAGAATCATAGTATATTTGAACTGGAATAACGGGGAATTGAAAAGAAAAATTAAAAATTAGCGAAGCTCTTGCATTTAAAATAATTAAAGATATTAAAAAAAAAATGCTTTAAATAAGTTTGAAGACATTTTAAAATACTTATTACTGTTATATTTTAATACATATGTATGCAATCATCATATACTCATTCACCCCTCCCCCCCTCCCCCCCCCAAAAAAAAAAAGAAAGATTAAAAATTAGCGAAGCTCGTGCATTTAAAATAATTAAAGATATTAAAAAAATGCTTTAAATAAGTTTGAAGACATTTTAAAATACTTATTACCGTTATATTTTAATACATATGTATGCAGTCACCATATATTCATTCACCCCCCCCCCCCCCCCCAAAAAAAAAAAAAAAAAGTTGATTGTTCGAACAGCTGATAGGTCTCTAAACATTATAAAATATTTTTATTGCTTATTTTATTTTATTTATATATATATATTTTTTTTATCCATTGCAACATTATAAAATATTTTTATTGCTTAAAAGTGTAATTTTTTTTTATTAATTGGGAATTCTCCCCCCCCCCCCCCAAACAAAACAAAACAAACCTTTTAAATCGATATTAGATTTTGGAAATATATTGAAGAAAATTCTCGAAATTCTTGAATTGCTTAAAAATTTTACTATTCGAGACTTGAAATAAAATATCCTCTTCCATTTTTCTTTTAACTCTAAGTATTGTAAATATTTTTAAACTTTGGTTATCCACAAAAGAAAGAAAAAAATCATCAGAACATTTCTGGAGATGAGATTTTTTTTTTTTTTTTTTTTTTTAAGGAAGAGCAAATATTTTAGAGGTAAGAGTAAACATCAAGCATTTTAGTATTTTTCTATCAACTGTTGACAGTCACTTATTTAAGCAGGAAAAATGTCCTCTAAAAGTGGCATCTTCAGTAATACAGAGAAAGAATAAAAAATGCTAAGAATTTTACTTTTAATTTATTTAAATTTGTGAATTAGATTTTCTTTTAAATTAGTACCGTAATATGTCGGAGTTAAAAGTTTGTTTTTGGTTTGATATCTGTTACTGATTGCTTGAACTGTGTCTTAAAGATTTGAAAAAAAAAAAAAAAAAAAAAAAAAAAAAAAAACACCTTGCCACTACATGACTTTTTCCATATTTTCCAATACAAATTCACTCAGTACAAATAATTTATTAATATAATCTTCCATGATGAACGCGATGATTTTCGTTCTAGAAAGTATAACAGTAAATATACAAAGAAAGCCAATTTTTATTTTCTATATAACACCTTTAAAAAATGAGTTTTTTTTCCCTGTTAAAAAGGAAAAAAAGTCGATAAATTTATTTTAAATTATCCCAGATCGATGGTTCAACCTTTCATTTTAAGGTATTTGACGAGTTCTTTTGAAAGATACCTATAATGAACATTTGCCCAAGTCGGTGGGGAGGGGAAGGGGGGGGAAAGCAATGCCCCTAGATATACATTTTTTCTCCCCAGCTGACTATCACTATTATGAATAATCTTTATAATTTCATAATTATTCACACAAAATAATTCTCTTTTTTGAACATTTATACGAAATTTTGTCTTATACCGTCACGTTAAAAATTTAGAAAAAGCGAAACGATAATTATTGGACAATTTTCACCAAAAGTTTACAGACACTAATTTATGTCAAGGTGCAATTACATATCAATTTGTATGAAATTGTGTGAAGTAGTTCCTGGAGATACAGTTGTCACAAAATTTTGTCACACAGACAGACATTTTTAAAAAATGGTCAAATCGTGTTCTAGACCTCTCAAAACGTATAAAACCATCGAAAATCCGAGGTTGAAAATTTTTAAGAACTAATACTTTCTTCAATTGAATATAAAAGAAAGTAGAAAAAGGTGTAATATAAGCTGCTGTTATGTTTCTTGATAATTACCATAGCCTCCTAAAGTAGATGCCTGTCGCGTGGCTCGGAATCTTGGCAACAGTAGAAAAGGTAGACAACGCCACCTGGTACATATTGCCCGACTTTTTTATTCAACTGACACCAATAATTTTAAGATGTGATATATGATATATACAATCGACATTTCTTCGATTTTATTCGCCCTTTATTTATATTGTATCCCACTTTTAAAAATTTTTGGTGGCTGTTGAATAAAAAAGTCGCGCAATCTGTACCAGGTGTCGCTGTCTACCGCTTCAACTGTTGCCAAGGTTCGAGCCACACGACAGGCATCTAGTTTAGGAGGCTATGATAATTACAATACTTCTTAGGTTAAAAAACTATGTTTTCTCCCGGTAACTAGACTACCGATACATGGATTTTATTACGTAGTTATAAACAATCTTGTTGATAGTACATAAACTGCCTGCACAGTAAATTCTGGAGACAATTGTTTTATTACCCCTTTTCCCTTTCCACGCTCAGCTTAAACGATATTTATTTTTTACCTCATTTTCTTTCTTCATCCATTTTTTTCCAGATATGTTGTGAGGTATAGCAAAGTTAGCGTAATGCTACAATTAAAATTCGCACTTTACGAGTAAAACGTGAATGTGCTGAATTTAGGATTCAGTTGACTAATACAGTTAGTTCTCATCCTAAATTAAAATTGTAATTTTCCATATGCTAATATTTTGGAAAGTAACTTGTATAAAAGGAGAAGGAAGATTGTTTTTGGATATAATAATAGGGAGTTAGTTGGAGGGGAGTCAGTAGAAGGTTAGTTGGAAGCAAGTGAGTAGGAAGTTAGTTGTTAGCGGCTATAGTAGGAGATAGTAAGTCGAGTAGATAGTGGTGTAAGGGAATCCTCCCGCTATCGAAAGATTACTGAGCCGTGAGGGTTAATGAAGTTAAACGAAGTAGTTGAAATCATTGGTGGTTAATTATGTAAAGTTAAAAGTAATTATGAAGGCTGCCCTTTTAAGATTTTAGAGATATTAAATGAAATGATAGTCCAACGCCCACCTTCTCTTTAAGCTCTTAATAAAGCTCATTTGTTTTATAAATCTGACTTTGTCATTACTTCATTAATTAATTAAGCAATCAAGTTTCAGCTTCAATCAAAAGTTAAATGAGCATGGCGACGACGACGTTCGTCACAGTGGCGCCCAAATTCGCTCGACATCCCCCCCCGAGCCAGTATTCTTTGATGGCACCACTAGTGTGCTTCAATTTTTTGAGGAGCTTGAATATTTTTTTAACTTTTATAAAATTGATATATAAGAAAAATATGCTTGGTTAGCATATTCCTTAAGAGGAGAACCAAGACAGTGGCATAAGTTAATCGCCTGCCATTCACTTGGCCCAAATCCAACCTACGACGATTTAAAAAGTAGAGTGATAAGTCTCTTTGCCACTCGGTATGATAGATTGAAATTAGAACATGAACGTTCCACCCCACCCCCCCCTCAGGAAAGTCAGTGGAAAATAGTTATAAGGGATATGGAAAAATCACAAGTTATTCAGTCGCAGGAAGCAAGCTCGAGTACATTAAATCAACCTAAAACTGGTGATAACTTTAAATCTAGTGGCAAAGGTCAAATACATGTTAAATCAAATGAGCGAACTTCGCTTTCAAACAGCGATACAGACGAATCTACGTCTGTTATTCAGCCTTTGGGTACGGATAAGAAATCCGAAAAATTATCTCATGTAGCGACGGAGGTTGTAAAGGAAAATACAGTTAAAACAACTGTGGCTGCTGAAACCGTTCAACCGAGTGAAAGTGTAAAATCAGGAAATGATTCGGCTAATTCTTATAACTCGACATTAGCTGTCAGCTTTGTAGCTATGCAGCCGACGCAGTCGGTTATTTCCAATGAAAAACTGAACTTTAATTGTCAAATTGACACGCCGACTAAAGTAAAAGAAAATGTTGAACCGGTTCAATCCGAAATATCATCAAATGTAATTGAAGCTCGTGAAAGTAATACATTTCAAAATGCAGTTATAACTAACTTTAGTTCTGCACATCTAGTATGTAAATTCAACGATACGGTCATAAATCGAACAGAAAAGTCCGATAACTGTGCCATTAGTTTAAACGCTAAAATAAAAGAAAATGAGGTTGTTTCAAAGAAGGTAATTTCAAACGTGCATTTATCCTCTTGTGAAGTTTGTAGAAAGTCTAACAGCCCTGCATTCGAAAGCACGGAGCGAACGCAGTCTTCTGTTGTAACAACGAACAGTGACAAGGTGACGGGCTCGAAACCACCTCACCACAAGGATCAGATTCAGAGTTCACAACCCCCTCCGAACAGTGAAAAGGCTCCGAGGGCGAAACCCCCTCCGGAGAGTAACCAGCCGCCAGTTTCGAACCCCCCTCAGGACAGCAACCTTGCAACGTCTGACCTAAATCTGCAAGCCACCAACGCTGCAACTCCACTGACCAGTCTGACCCGCATCTCTAATTTTGCTGATATCAAGGATGCCAGGACAATCTGTCAGGTCGTATCGTCCATTATTTTATTTTTTCTCAAGTATTGGTCTATCAGAGCAGTTATGAAATCTACGACATGTAGTAAACCCATTTGGACTTTCAGCCATTATCTGAAAGAGATGAACTTTCTAAAAAATCAAAAGTCAAAATTTAAACTTTTAGCATGAACTCTCAACTCCCGAAATTTCATGTATTTTTTACATGTCATAAATTTTTTTTCTGTTATATAATATATGCATGTATGTACTTTAATGTTCTTTTATTTTATAGCCATCGCCTGCAGAGCGGGTAATATAACATGTTTTTTAGCCTTTGTAAATATTTCCCCCTTTTGTTGGTATTTCTGTACAGATTGTATTTGCATATATATAATGAAATTTGATAAGTGTATAAAATGAATATTTCTTATTGTAAACTTTTGTATACTAACTAAAAGTCTATGTATATATTATTAGTATGGGGTTGAAGAGAATTTTTTTAAAGCTATTTTGCATATAAATCGCGTTTAACGACTAACCCTAATAAACTAACAATTTAGTTTTTTCCGTATGCAAATAGCTAGCTGAAAATATTGTTTATCTATAAAATTAATATGTCATTTACCTATCTACAAGCTGTAGTTTACTTTCTAATTTTGATTTATACTGTAAAAAAAGTTTTTGTATTTTAGAAATGCTATGATTCTGATGTCCAGTTGTTAATCTCAAAATTTCCTGATTGTTACTTTGAAATAAAAACTGATAATTTTTGGAAGGAGGTATTTTTGGACATTTGCCAAAGACTTTGGATCTCTGAATTAGAAGGTGCTTTCTTGGAAGTTTGCCAGCAGCGTTTTTCTTTTCTGAAGTAAAAAGTGCTTTCTTGGAAACATGCCAGTGGGATTCTTTCAAGATCAATCTGATAGTGACTAACTGGAAATTTTTTGATAGACTCTTTAGTGACTGACATTTCACGTTTTAATAAAATTATTTTTATGTTAGAAGTCTTAAAAATCAAGTCAAGTACTTTGACTCGCTGACGGTTATCTGGGTCTAGACTGACCTTCAGATGGATGAAGAAATAGCAAGTTTTTTGTCAATAAAAAAAGATTATTTTAATGTTACAAGGTGCTAAAGTCAAGTACTTAATGTTAAAAGTTCATAAAATTAAAATTTTCTCCTTTTCATTTAAGGAAAGAAGTGCTGTAAGCCCTATTGTAACGTTGGACTATATATTTAACTAATTATGAGTACAAAGGGTTTTCCGGTGTAAAGCCACTTAAACTGAGCTAAACATTTTTTTTTATTTTCCTAAGTGTCCGGTTTTTCAGCCCGGTACTCTTAAAATTTTTTCCACTATTAGATTTTTAAAAAAGCAAATAGTTATTGTTGGGCAGTTTAATTTAATTTAAGTTTCCCCCTCTTTTTCTAAAGTATTATGCAGTTTAATTCTAAACAGTAAATCACTGCATCTAATTTTTATTTGCATAGTAATACATTAAAATTTTCACGGGTGAAAACCCGTTGTGGACTTTTACGTGAAATTTTTTCTTTTGGGGAGGAACTGTGAGGTATAGCAAAATTAGCGTAATGCTACAATTAAAATTCGCACTTTACGAGTAAAACGTGAATGTGCTGAATTTAGGATTCAGTTGACTAATAGAGTTAGTTCTCATCCTAAATTAAAATTGTAATTTTCCATATGCTAATATTTTGGAAAGTAACTTGTATAAAAGGAGAAGGAAGATTGTTTTTGGATATAATAGTAGGGAGTTAGTTGGAGGGGAGTCAGTAGAAGGTTAGTTGGAAGCAAGTGAGTAGGAAGTTAGTTGTTAGCGGCTATAGTAGGAGATAGTAAGTCGAGTAGATAGTGGTGTATGGGAATCCTCCCGCTATCGAAAGATTACTGAGCCGTGAGGGTTAATGAAGTTAAACGAAGTAGTTGAAATTATTGGTGGTTAATTACGTAAAGTTAAAAGTAATTATGAAGGCTGCCCTTTTAAGTTTATAGAGATATTAAATGAAATGATAGTCCAACGCCCACCTTCTCTTTAAGCTCTTAATAAAGCTGGTTCTTTTATAAATCTGACTTTGTCATTACTTCATTAATTAATTAAGCAATCAAGTTTCAGCTTCAATCAAAAGTTAAATGAGCATGGCGACGACATCTCGTTCGTCACAATGTTTTAATTCTCATTTCTTTCTCATCCTACTTTTCGATGACGCACTTTTTGTTGTTAATTGTGTCTTTTTTTCTTCTTTTTCTTTCATACCATATATAACAATATTTTTATATTCTTCCATATGTATATATAGAGAAAGTATTGGATTCTTAGGTTTCGATGAATTTACACGTTTTGGGATGTCCTGAACACGATTCGACTGTTTTTAGAAAATGTTTGTCTGTCTGTCCTTCTGTGTGTGTATATCACGAATTCTGTAGACGCTGTAACTCACGAACCAATGAATGAAATTTAATCAAACTTAGTATTTAGTTGGACCGTGACATACACTGTCGCTGATTAGATTTGTGGAACAATTGCTCAACAGGTGGCGCTGTGATCACTTTTTTTTTCTAAATTTTTAACATGGCAGTATAGGACAAAATTTCATATAAATGTACATAATGAGAGTTATTTTAAACGTGTGATTGTAAAATTAATATGAGTTATTTATAATATAGTAATAGTAGTTAACTAGGAAAAAAATTTGTTCACGTGGAAGCATCGCATCTCCATCTGGGGGGGGGGGTACCTCCCTGGTGGAGTAAATTTTCAATATGGGTGTCTTTCGAAAGATCTCGTCAATACCTTTAAAATGAATGGTTGAGCTATAAATCTGTGATAATTTAAAACACAGATAGATTTTTTTTTCTCTTTTAACAAAAAAAAAAAAAAAAAAATCGTATTTCTTTTGATATTGGCAAAAAATTGACTTTCTTTCGGCATTTAGTGATATAATTCTGTCAGATAAAAATCGTCTGCATTTATAATGAAAAATAATTTAATAATTTAATAAATAATTTGTATTCAATGAATTTTGTGTAAAGTTATATAGAAGAAAGTCATGTGGTGGTCACATCATACTACTTTTCCTTGAGACCTACCGCACATATTTTTTTCAAATTATCCTCTATATTACTTTTTCCGGAATATATTGTCGTACTTGTGATACAAAGATTGAGAAAAAAAAAGAGTTTCAGTATATTGAATACTTTAAGTTAATAAAGAAGAAAAAATAATTTACGGCTCTAGAAGTTTATGCTATCTACGAGGAGAATGGAATTGTTTGGTATGTTTGATTATGATTTATCTCTCTATGGTCAATATTGAAAACTAACACTAATTAGTTTTCAATAATACTAACACTAATTAGACCGGAATTTACTGCCTAAATAGAATTTTGAATCTCTATAAATATCCATGCCTGAGCCAGCATTTGAACTTAACATTTCTTGATTGAATGCCAGAGTATTAACCATGTCTCCACAGGTTGGGGTTGAGATTGATTGAATTTGTGTCGCACAAGTGCTAAAGTATTTGGCGATAGTATGGGACCAACCTATAAGTTTGTCCAGAGACATGTCATCACAATTTTAATCCTCGACTGAGTAGGTGACTTCTCTGCTTCGGTGATCCCCAGATGTGTAATTTGGATGGGAATATGAAGAACACGACGGATTTTACATTTAAATTTACACATTTGTATTTTATTATTTTTATCTATGCATATTTGCTGTATTTGTAGCACAGGAGAGATTTAAACGTTAAACATACAATTATGACTCAAACACATGAAAAAATAGTATGTTGTGGCTACCACAAGACTTTATTGTATATTTTCCTATACAAATTCACTAAGTGCAAATAATTTATTAAAACTATTATTTATTAAAATTATCTAACATGATGAATGCAGAGGATTTTCGTTTTAGAGAAAACTTGCACTAAATAGCCAAAGAGAGTCAATTTTATTGTCTATAAATAACATATTAAAAAATGTTTTTATAATGGTTATTTCATATATCAAGTTTCGTACAATTATATGCCATAGAAGTTGAGATATAGTCTTCCCGTTATCGAGAAAATTTGCAGTATAGCAGCGCTACCTCTTGGCCGATAAGTGTTCAAATTGAATCAGAATGGTGTCTCATAGTGGCCTTTTCACATGTTAAGTTTTGTTTGAATATAAGAATAGAACCTGAGATATAGCCTTCCCTTAAATTGCGGAAATCACTGTGTAGCAGCGCCACCTGTTGATCAGTTGACTCCAAAAGTTGATAGACACTAATTTATGTCAAAGTGCATCTACACATATATTTATATGCAATTCTGTGCAGTAGTTCTTGAGATATAGTGTTTCCTTAAATTGCGGAAATCGCTGTATAGTAGCGCAACGTGTTGGTCGATAAGCGTTCAAATTTAATCAGCATAATGTCTCATAATGACTTTCTCACATATCAAGTTTTGTTTGATCATACGAAATAGAACCAGAAATATAGTATACCCTTAAATTCCAGAAATCGCTGTGTAGCAGCGCCACCTGTTGAGCAGTTGACTCCAAAAGTTGAAAGACACTAATTTATGTCAAAGTGCACCTGCAAAAAAATTTATATGCAATTCTGTGCAGTAGTTTCTGAGATATAGCTTTCACTTAATTTACGGAAATCGTTGTATAGCAGCGCCATCGGCTGGCCGATAAACATTCAAATTGAATAAAATAATGGTACATAATGCCCTTCTCACATATCAAGTTTTGTTTGATCATACAAAATAGAACCAGAAATATAGTCTCCCCTTAAATCGCAGAAATCGCTGTATAGCAGCACCACTTGTTGAGCGGTTACACCAACAGTTCATAGGCACTAATTTAGGTTAAGGTGTATCTACATATAAATTTATATACAATTCTGAGCATTAGTTCTGGAGATACAGTCCATTTTTGTCACGCACACACAGACACACAGACAGACAGATATTTTCCAAAAATAGTCAAATTGTGTTTTGGACCTCTCAAAACGTGTAAATCCGTCGAAAACCGGAAGTCGAACATTTTTACGAATCTAATACTTTCTTCTATTGAACACAGCAGAAAATATTAGAAAATGAAAATTATTTCGCATTAAATATTATAGCATAAAAATTTAATTTGCTACCACTGATCATAAAATGTGTTTTTAAATATCTTTTCACTTATCAAAACTTTTCATAAAAAGTGTATTTAAATATTTTTTCTCTTATCAAAACTTCCTATAAAATACCATTGAATTAAAAATAAGTAAGTCGCAGAGATGGCGACTAAATCATAGAATTGGAAATTCATCGTCCAGAAATTATAGTTTGATTGGTTCTATTGAAAACTCGCAGATAGGTCCAATAAAGGTCTAACTGTAGTTTCTATGGTAACATGAACTCTACAGGTGCTGTGGAAGATGCAACATCCGAGATCTAGTCGAGAAAGGAGTTGCTTCCATTTCAGAGGAAAATCGATTCCGTTATTCCCGTTAAAAATATTCGAAATTGATTTATTTTTCAAGTTAACATAATGGTGAAAGGGAAGCTATGCATTATCACCAAAATAGCATAACATTTTTTGATGTTTCGTTGGTATACACATTTGAATTCAATTCAGTTTGGGAAAAGCAATTTTCATTACAGATGATTTTATTTGGTTTACGTTTTCTAAAAAATGAAATATTTAGAAATTTTACGTACTTTTTACTCTCTTACATATATGTACTAGCAAGCGCTGCCTGTTTCGCTGGTAGCTATATTTAAATTAATTCTCAAAATTAATATGACTTATTATTATTAAAATTTCATTAAAAAAAAAAAGAGATTAATTAAAATCAGTCAAAACCTCAATATTTTTGCCCCCAAAAAGAGGGGCGATTCACAAAAATCCTTTATAGTGTGTGTTGGGTACACATAACAAATTCACACATAAAAAAGTCGAGATTTTCATTGACGGCTCTAAGACAAGTAATAAAGTTAATTGTGGCGTTGTCATTGGTAACACCACTTTTAGCTATCAACTCCCTAATTCTTTTTTCCATTTTCTGTGCAGAGTTTTTTGCTATTGAAGTTGCTCTTAGCATTATTTTTTTCTCATCCTAATCGAAAATTCATAAAATATACGGACTTTAAGAGTGTTTTTGATTCTCTTTCATCTAGCTCTTGCAATCTCTCTTTCATCTCTGTTTAAAAAAAATATAATGACCTTCTGAAGAAGGGAATTGGCATTTTATTTCGTTGGGTTACAGGGTATGTAGGAATCGAGGGAAATGAGGCTGCTGATAAAGCGGCAAAGGAAGCTTTAGTTCCATTTAACTGTGCAATAGCATATGAAGATATAAAAAATACTCTAAAATATTATCTGAGGGGCAATTGGTAAAGAGAATGGGATTACCAAATTAATAATAAGTTAAAAGAAATTAAACCACATATCTGTACTGATAAGTATAAAGGATTTAAGTCCAAAAATGTCGATTTTGAGTTAAGTACATAGTCAGACTCAGAAAAAAAATTCTCTATCGATTGGTATAAAGGATTTAAGTCTATGTAATTTAGTCTTTGAGAAAATCCATTGGTAAAAAAAGATTCAAATCAGAAATTTAGCATTAATCTTTGGTATAAATATTTAATTCAATTTTTTCCCTTTATTAAATGAAGATTGACAATCACTGAATGGTATAAAGCGTATAAACCAACATAATCCCTTTTTCCTAATCGATTCTGCTGATTTGTTTTTAGTTAGTTTAAACTTATTTTTCGTTTCCTGAAAAACCAAGAATGTGGACTTAAATCCTTTATACTTATCAGTACAGATATTACAGTATGGCCAACACTTGCACCACGAAAACTTGATGTTATTACTAGACTCAGAATTTGGCACTCTAGAATTACCCACAGGCGTCTTCTCTTAGAGGAACAGGAGCCCTCCTGTCCGAAATGCCACTACAGCTTACTCACCATTCGCTATATTTTAGCTGACTGCCTCTGCTTATGCAATCTATACAGGCATTACTGTAACTAATTTTCACCAAATCTGACGAGCCTTTTGGGTATTAATCCTCATCATTTATTGACAAACTTTCTAAAAGAGGCTGGTTTTTTTATGATATCTGATTTTATTATTTACACTGTTCATCACATTTTATAACTGGTTTTAGTATTTACACTGTTTGTCACATTTTACATCTGTTTTTATTTTCACTGTTAATAGCGTTTTACATCGTTTTATTATATACACTGTTTTCAATTTATTACTACCTTTTACCCCCACTTGCTTTTCACTTTTAATGTGAATTTTTCAATGACAATCTAGATGGGTGAACCCATCCAGAGACTACTTTTTGTTTTACACTTTTGTTTGGCGCAGCATGTACCATTGTGGACCTTGTGCCAAAAAATGGCAACCAACCAACCAATCACACATAAAAAATCCATTCTTGAGATAATTTAGAGCAAATTTACTACTGAAAACGTGTCCCCCCCCCACCAACACAAAAGGAAGGAGGAATATTTCGCAAAATCACTTTGTAATGCGTACTAGATACACATAGCGCACCCACATAACAAAAATTTGCTTTCCTGAGATAATTTTAAATGAAGTTACGCTTGGAAACGTGCCTTTTAGCCCCCCCTCCCCTCCTTTTCAAAAGGAGAAGGGGGAAATTTTACAAAATCCATTTATAGAGTGTTTTAGGTACACATAATCAATCAATATTTTATGAAAAACTATATTATTTGTGACTTTTGCTATTTTATTTTTTATTTTTCATAAATTATATATTTTTCACTTCAATTTGGCATGAAGATCCATGTAAAAAAACCCATGGAGGAAAAGAAAATGAAGCAAAAGAAAAAGGAAATTTCATTGAACTATTTAAAATTACCAATTAATCTTACTAATAACCCCATTAATCATCACATAGAATTTGGTGACGCTCAGTACCAGATTATTTGAAAACGGCATTCTAGATTTATATGAAGACGTATAAGGGAGCGTAGGTCTGTTTGTAACAGTTTTTAGAAAATTAAGTATATTTTGAAATGTATTTACGCTTTCCTGTTTATAACTGCTGTTTTCCATAGCATACATATTCATCTATCATATTCATAAAAAAAACTTTCGTTATTTTTGCTAATTTTAGCACAAAAAATATTTTTTCAAAATTATTTGTCTATTACAATTTGCCCTGGATTCGGGGCAAATTGTAACACGCGTGGGACAAATTGTAACAGTTGTAAAGGAAAATACTAATAATAAAAAACGACAATATTTCTAAATGTTTTTGCTATCAATCATTTATTAATTTAATTTAAAAAAAAGACTATAAATAAGTATTATTAAACTATAACTTTTTGGCTTAGTAATAATGAATTATATCAAATGGATTATAGTAAAATAAAGATAAAATTAAATATCTAATCAATATAGAGGTCACTCTTTGTCAGAACTGAAGTTAATGCAAAACAAATATATATTGTTCATGTCCCCCCTCACACATTTAATGTGTGCCCACATTTTGCAAATTAAGCATCATTTTACCCTGTAGCAAGGACCCTAGTCCCCGCCCCCCCCCCCCCCCATTTTTCTTTCTTTTTTTTCAAGACACTTTCAGAGATGAGAAAATTCCGCCTGTTTTGCCACCACTTTATTTTTAGAGAAATTTTTATTGTATTTTTAAAGTAATATGTTGTGATTAAACAATATAGAAATTATTGTATAAAAATAGTGGTAGCAAAAAAGGCACAAATTTATCACTTATGAAACTGTCATAAAAAAAAAAAAAAAAAAAAAAAAAAGGCGGTGACTACGATCCCTGGCTGTAGGAATCCTCCAGAAGCTGAGTAAAAACACTCCTTTGATTCAGAATTTATATCTGGAGTTAAAATCCTTTTATTTATCATTTATCATTTCGTTTTATTATTTATTTATACCCTTTAATCTTTTTCGTTTCTTTTTTTCTTTCTCTTTATGTTTATGTTACTTTTTAATTATGACTTCAAAATATTTTTCAAATGCATTTTTTTCGGGGGATGGTGTTTAATACTTGTACCTTTCTCGAGGAATTCAGCTGCGGCCAATTCATATATGATCCTTTGAAGCTCTTTCAGACTTCTTTTTATAGCTCCTCATTATAAAACAAGAAAAAAAAAACATAGAATAAAGCATAGAATAAATAATTTGCTTGTTAACATTTAAAATAGAATATCTAATTACATGAATGTTACAACTTGCCCCATCGAACGATTTTGAATATTTTGTGTTTATTTATAAAGAAATACAATGATTTATACAAAAAAAAAAAAAAAAAAAAAAAAAAAAAAAATAACATGTATTTTGTAACTTAACACATAGACAAAATAAATAGCAATAAACATTTCTTTAAAATATAAATTAACATACCTTTAATCAAAATTTACGAAATATGGTTTTTTCCACTAACTACCTAAAATGAAGGGCGTGTACAGAACTTTTCATTAACCATTTTTGTGGAACACTGATTGTGCTTACATATTAAAGCACGTGATAAGAATTATATTTATAGGAATATTTAATCAAAAAGGTTACAAACTATTTCGTAAATTGTGTGTTACTTCTTACCCCTGTTACAACTAGCCCAACGCTCCCCTATACACGTACGTCCTGGTATTTTAAAAGGAAGAGTTAATGACTCACACAGGCATGCCGTAACGCCTAAAGTGTTACTATACATTAGTGCAACACATTTTATATATATGTTTCATCATGACAAATTACAAATGTCTTGGTTAGAACAATTGTTTTCCAAATGACATGGTATTACATCAGTTGGTCGCTAAGTGTTTAGCATCTTGTATAATTTACATATTGATTTTAAAGCAATTCTATTTAATATGTGCTAACAGTACACAATTAAAATAGCGTAAATGGTGTTAATTACTGTATGGTATGAATGAAAACTGAATATTTACAAGTATGGCATGAAAGAAAATTGAATATATCCAAAATAAACTCTCTAAAACGTCTGGAGTGAGTATTACAATACAAAAATGACAATTGTTATGCCGCCAGCAAATGCGACACTGTTTTATAAGAATTTTTTTCTCCTACACCAAAGAAAAGTCTCAAGATCAGAGTTTCCTTCCCGGTTTGAGAAATTGTCCACGGAAAAGTGCTTGTCACGAAGTGCAGAACATGAAAATTTCGAACACGAAAATTTATTCACTGAAAAAAAAAAAAAAAAAAAAAAAAAAATCTCCGTTCACAAGAATAACTCTTTCGCAAACCATGTACAATTCTATTTGTTCCATTAATTTTTATGAAAATTTAAAATGTGTACAGATTTATGTGTCACCCGGTATTTAAATTCATGACACACTTGTGATAGAATATCCTTTCTTAATGATTCGAG
This sequence comes from Salticus scenicus, assembly GCA_963930645.1. NCBI lineage: Eukaryota > Metazoa > Arthropoda > Arachnida > Araneae > Salticidae > Salticus > Salticus scenicus. The sequence continues at coordinate 80,524,189 of OZ005650.1, forward strand.
CACTTCAGCACTTCGCAGCATCAGTTTTGCTATAAGTCCTGGGAAAATGGACACACAAACACATTGTATTTAACCCCATAAGAAATAGTCACAAGGGGTTCAATCAGGAGATCTCGGCGGCCAACGTGCTGGATCAAATGAAAGCAAAGGCATATCGTTTGATCTAACACGGACAATTCATCCATTTCTATGCATCTGGTGGCACCATTTTGATCAACATTGCTTCAAGTGGATATTTCGTAACCGGAAGATTTTTCACTGTTACCAGATAAAACTTGTATAATTGTAGTTTCAGAATTGTTTCAGTTAAAAAAAAAAAAATCACGTCCAGAATTTGTACTATGCTATTATTTTTCTACCATTCAGTATGAATCACCCTGCACTGAGGAAAAAAAATATATACCGCCTTCCTCTAGAATGAATAAGTGGTCATTATCTAAATCCCTTAACTAGAAATATAGATTTCTGAGCTATGCGCATAAGTCACGCCAATAAACTGAATAGATGAAATGATCGAGAATTTCTAGTCTGCACATTTCTAGATGATGAAACAATATTCTGAATATTCTGAATCTTTTGTATTGCGAGAAATTCTCGCTTGATGTTCTATAATTGGGTCTTAAATCAAGATCATAGTTTCTGAAACCCGCCTTTTGTATTTGCATTTATTTGCAGAAATTTTTAAATAACTTTGCCTCGAGAGTATAGGCAAACGCTTTAGAATTCTTATACGGGTTTCTAGAACTCGCTTTCAAAGGGGACTAGAATTTATAAAGATGACATGGAATTATTTTTTCTAGAGCCACAATTTAGATTCTAGATGTCAGTTGTAGAATTTTTTCTCAGTGTGTATTATATCCCATGTAATTTTAATTCCCATCTGTAGAAACTCTCCCCGGAAATTTTTTACAAAATTTTACAATTGTAACTTGGAAGAAAAACTTCATTTAGCTCATTTTTTTTCTAACCTGTTTGTAAATTCTGGTGGTTTTGAATTTTAAGTAAACGAAATTATCTTGCCCCTCTTAAGGTTAAATATATAAAAAGGTTAAATATATACCTGCGTTAGGGTTAAATGTATACCTTCTTACCTGCGTTTTTGTGCAGTGGTGAATCTGTGGCATCGGATGGTATTTGTGTGAAACCTGGTATCGGCTGAGAAGTGAGGTAGTAAACGCCGTGCAAAACGTCAGCGGCATGCATGCGATTATGATCTGCAAGAAACCAAAGAAAATTAGAACATTAACAACATTTGCAATTAAATTACTAACCATCTGGAAAATATAACCATATACTTTAAATTCCTGATACAAAAATTTTGAAGAATATGAGAAACATGAAGCAAATAAAGTTTTGACGGCATCTTAATACGATAGTGTTATAGAAAAGAAGTCTTTTACTGACGGATTAAATAATTTATACAAACGCAAGCGAAGTCATGAAGTCACTGACCGTCCGTGGATGCAAGAAAAAGATTTCCTATGTTAATCGCCCATTGGATGTTTTGTAAAAAATTATTAAAAATCGAGGAAAATTATTTCCCCATTTTAATCCCCATATTTGGGTATAGATATATTAGTTGTATGCATGCGTTAGATTAAGTTGTTTTTTCTGTAAATTTGAGGAAATTTGAATTTTAAATTTCAAAACTCTAGAGAAAAAAAATGGCAAACTTCCATATTCGATTGAAAACATAAACATTTCATTTCAGAGGATGATGATGAACTACACTATAAATATCCAACACTATATGTTACACTATAAATATCCAACTAATATACTAATTAAAAGGAAAATGATAAATATTCTATCATAATTTGAGTCAAATTTGTTTTGAAATGTCTAAATAAAGTATCTGACATAAGATACTAATATATAAGATAATCTACAAAAGATATCTGACATAAGATACTTGAAGCGGAATAGATTTCATATCTGTCATCCTTGGCGGAAAAAAGAATATCGCCAACTTATCTGGCGAACATATTTAATTCCTTTAGAAAATCATGGTTATTTTAACAACTTATATTAAGAGAGTAATGAATAATATGAAACAATATTTCGTAGAATACATATTACGAAAATATACATCTGGCTTGTGTATTTTCGTATTACGTTTTTGATCGCCAAATTAAAAAAAATAAAAACGCCAAGGACGACAGAGTTTTGAAATTTAAAATTAAAATTTTGTCAATTTGACAGTAAAATAACTCAATCTAATACATGCACACGATAACTAATACATGTCTGTACCCAAATATGGGGATTAAAATCGGAAAATAATTTTCCTCGATTTGTAATAATTTTATACGAAAAATCCAATGGGTGATTAACATAAGAAATCTTTTTCTTGCATCCACAGGCGGTCGGTGACGTCACACTTCGCCTGCGTATAGCTAATCGGCTGCTATTATGACAAATTTAAATAAAGAAACTAATGCTCGACAGAAAAGACAGCTAAAAAATGGTTATTTTTTTTAAAGTTTTAAGCTATTGAGAGGTTAATAATCATTTCAGAATTTTTTCAATTAATTCGCTCTGATATTGTATGTGTTATCGAAGAGCTGCTGTTTTTTTAAATTTTACTTTTATTTATTTATTTATTTATTATTTTGTTTTAGTATACTACATTGTAATTCATGTATTATTCAACATATTCATATAATCATTCATGCAATCATTTAAGTATAGTGAAAAAAATTAAGTATAGTGAAAAAATGAAAAAAATAAACAAATATTTTGAAAATAATATTTACATGTTTATATTAAATATTCATTGCATATTCTACAAGAAAAAGTATATGTGGTTAAAAGAACTAAAAAAATAATAATAATAATAATAAAAACAACTTTTTCGATATCGCTTGTAACGATACTGATTATTATTAATTTTCTTTTCTTTTTCTTTCAATAATAATAATAATAATAATAAAAAATATTTTGATGAAATTCTGGCAAAAGCAGAATTTAGTTTAGGATGGAGGACTATTAGTTTTTTTTTTCTTTTCTTTTTTCAAATTATAACATCGCTTTCAAATTATTCAATTATATTTTCGATAAATTTTAGATTTCGACAAATGTCCAACTATCGAAAACGACAACGCAAAAATCCCAGATTGAGACTAATAGGCCCTCATACCTAAAAAAAAAAAAAAAAAAAATCATTCTTGTCTGGTTGCGAAATAGTTCTTTAATTTAAAGTATTCACTATTTTGAAACAAAAAAGCGGAACAAGTTCATTAATAAACTTTTTGGAGACCCTTTATATGGCCTATGTATACATCAAAACTTAAGCAAATTTAGTCTTAAATATGCTTTTTAAAATGCGGATCTGACATTTTCAAGTGGCCACCTCTTGAAACAAAATGGTGGAGTAACTTGGTTAACGAGCTCATCCAAGATATTTGTAAAATACGTTCACTGTCCAATTTGGTTCATTATTCCAGAAGTTAACGTGATGACAAAATTTTCGTTATCTGTATATATATATATAGAATAGATAGATAAACAGAAAAGCTAAATGATTGCAATAGGTCGATTTCTAACGAAATCAACTTAATAAGGTATGAAAGAATTGTTTGCTAATGAAACATGTAGCTTTAAAGCACCATGTTGGTTGAAAAAGAAAATTATTATTCAATACGGTTTCCCTAGCATTAACCTGTGACGCGAAAATATAGATATTTATAGATGGTACAAAAGTTGAAAACTACATAATCACCTGTGGTAAAATGTATGCTAGACTAAATGGTGCTTAAAAATGATATTTTAAATATAAAATCATTATAAATTTTTTCTATGTTTAGGTGAATTAAGCAGTTAAAATAAAAATGGTTATACAAGTTTAAAGAAGACTGGACAAAAGATAGTTCAGATACTCAGTGTAATTTGTGAAATTACAAACGACTAAATAAATGTTTTTAATTTTTTTTGTATTGGTAATATAGAGCGATGAAATTAGAAAAAAATGAAGCATTCAAAATATTACTTCGAGAGTTTTAAAATTTAAAGTGGATGGGATATCCATCTGAATGAGGAACGGCAATTATGGGTCATATTCACAGGAGACTTGGCGCTAGATAAATAAACTTAGGAAAAATAAACAACGTTTTGAACGCCAAAAGAAATAATAAATTAGCAGACAGCTGTTTAGGTAGAGCCCCTAAATAAAATAATAGGCCGGCGCATCACCGCCATTTTTTTGCCTCCGAAGAGGACAGCATTCCCGCTTGGCGTCCTTATCGCTTCCGTAATGATTTAAAGAAATCTTGGTCTGAAGCTAATCCTGTCAAGATAAGAGCAATAAGCAACAATAATATTCCTAAAAACACATTTTTCTCCACAGTACATTCTCAGGATGTCATTTTATTCTGAGGATATCCTATGGATGTACTGGGATAAGATGTGTTGTTAGGGCGGTTTCTGTTTCTTTTATAAAATATCGCCAAAACTCAAATACACAGTAATAGAAGGTCTGTGAACACTTTATATTCACTTCTTGAATGATTATAGCAGTTTATCACTAAACAAACTTCCATATCATAGTTTACTTAGCTAAAATTATGAAATATAATAAAACAAGTTACTCTAAGTAACGTAAGATGATAAAAATAAATGTTTGTCCCTTGTTTATCAGAGAAAAGCGCTGGGTACATGTGGCAACCCTAAGGCAAAAAATTGCCTGATGCGCCAGCTCACATATATAGGAGCCTTATGTTTAGGGAGCATTTAGCGTAACGTCATTAGTGCATTAAAAAAAAAAAAAAAGTGTAATTTCTGAAATTACAAATGACTTAATAAATGTTTTTAATTTCTTTTCTATTGGTAATATAGGGAGACAAAATCAGAAAAAATGACTAAAGTATTTAAAATTTTACATCGAGAAATTTTAAAAATACATCGAGAGTTTTAAAAATTAGCGTAAGACTTCCATCTGAATGAAGATTAGCAATTATGGGTCACATTGACAGAAAAGATTTGGTGCTAGATAAACAAATTCAGGAATCAAAAACAACATTTTGAACGCCAAAGGAAATAATAAACCAGCAGACATCTCTTTTGGCAGCATTTAGCATACCGCCATTAGTGCATAAAAGTAAATAAATAAATAAATAAAACGAAAGTGCACCTTTATATAAAAAAGAAATCATATTTTGCGGCTATTTAATAAACCAATAGAATTAGGCAAAATATGAGAGATTAGCCAATTGTGCGTCCAAAACGTTGATTATTAGGTCGTTGCAAAAGTTCGTGCGGACGCGGATCATTTTATTGCCTCCATAGACGAGAGCTTCTATCGCCGTGGTATACATTTGTTACCCGAAAAATTGGCAAATGTTGTAGAAAGTAATGGAGAGTATTTTGATTAAAAATTGTCATTTGATTTGATGTATTTTTATGAAACGAAGCAATAAAAAACCGCACGAATTTATGCAAAGACCTAATATTATTCCTAATTATTAGCCATATTGATGATAATGAAATTTTTAATATTTTTTTATTATTACACGGTATAATTACTTAGTGCCCTTAACTTTAACTATTGCTAAAAATTATTTAGATTTAAATTAAAAAAAAAAAAAACTTTATATTTAAAAAATATCAATTTTCATTTTTTATCTGAACATTATTGTTTAATCCAAGTAAATCCAAGAAAAGCACTGATTTTTCCCCCTTCCCTTTCCCCCCTTTAGTAAATCAGACACATTATCCTAGTGCTTGTGAAATATCCTTTATTGAAAGATTTAGTTCCTCTGCCTCTTGACCCTGTTTCCATAGTGACAAGTTTAATGTTAGAACTTCCATGACGTAAAATGTAATACTTAAAACGAAAAGATTCGATTTATTAACAAGAACGTGTCTTCTATAATTTTTACTGGAAAGGAGGAAAGATTAGAAGCATAATGGATTAAATGAAAAAAAAAAAAAAAAAAAAAAAGCACGCTTCTGGAATAAGTCGTATTAGATTTTGTGCAGAGACTATTTCCTCTTTCGAAATACTTGGGATTGTGCAAATGAAATTTTGGATTAAATAGCTTGGAATTAGAGAATAAAATTGGAGAAATACACCACTCTTAACAAGCAGAGGAATGTTACCAACCAAAATTAACAACTTTCAGAATAAAAATTGTAATAAGTTATGTTCGCAAGCATTTAATAATAATTATTTTTTTTCTAACTCAGTGAAATTAAATATTATTTATAAAACATGATGTAATCATTATTTCTTTTTAGTTCTTAACATTACATGTTTTTATTAATGATTAAAAAAAAAAAAAAAGCCTAATTGACTTTTATCATTTCAGACAAATTTTGAAAATTTTCTGTGATTTCCTAAATGTGTTTCCGTCTTCTTTTTCATGATAAAAACAAAAAATAACACTGATTCTAATAACAGCCCACAAAAAAGTACTATGTTTTGGCCATCACAAAACCTAGTTCTATATTTTCCTACATACATTATATATATATTATAAACAATTCAATCTTACAGTTAAAAGAAAAGGCTAGTTTATATTTATTTTTATATTTTAACTTATTTATATATGCAAACACCCCACAAAAAAGTAGTGTGTTTTGGCCATCACAAAACATTGTTCTATATTTTCCTATATACATACATTATATATATATTATAAACAATTCAATCTTACATTTAAAAGAAAAGGTTAGTTTATATTTATTTTCATATTTTAACTTATTTATGTATGGAAAATATTTACTAGTTGAAGAAAATACTTGTATTATTTGTAGTATATAGTATAAATCCCTTGCTTTATAACATTCTTTACTATCTATCTTACTTATCTTCGATACAGTAACATTTCATTTACAACAATTTTTAACATGTTGTTAATACAGTCCATTCTGTTTCTATGAAACAAATTCAAAAGTGTGCGATATTTTGGATCTTTTAAAAAGGATCTTATCAGACAAAAGTGTGATTTGATCGGTTAAAAAGTAATACATTTTTTCAAAGTAACAGTTTTCTCTGTCATAAAAATTGTATTCTAGCATTAACAATAATAATAGAATATACAAATAGGTAGTTTTTAATGCTAGTCTGAAAAAATCCATAATCGAAGAATGTTTTTATGCATAACTAAGAACATTTTAATAAATAAGCAAGCATTTTTAAGGGATGGTAGGTATTATACATATATATATATATATATATATATATATATGTATAATATTACAGTCTTAGAGTTATAAAAATTTGCATACAAAAATACATTTAAATATAATAATATAAAGTATATTAAAATTTCTTAAAAACTATTTATCTTAAAAAAATTCAAAAGTTTAATTAAAAAAAAAAAAATATTTCTTGCTAAATAATTTAAAATATTTCTTTTAAATTGTGCAGTATTATAATTTAATAATATATTTTAAACATATCTGAATATATTTTGTAGTTAGACTGATAGATAAGTTAATACAAAAAAAAAAAAAAAAAAGTTTGAATGTTGCGATTTAATGCATTTTTTAAATATTTAGACATAAATATATTAAAAAAATGTAATCTAATAATTTATTCATAAAACATTACCCAAATGTGTTTAGAATATATTGTCAAACTATAATAATATAAAATTGAGGGAAAAAATTAAAATGTAGTTAGCAGGAAGCATTTTAAAACTTTTTAAGAAGGTAAAAAATTAAAATTTTATTTTAATTAGTTTAAAAAGTGTTCAAGTAACTTCAGTATACTTTATATTGTTACATTTCAATGCATATGTATGGAAGTTTTCATAATTCTAAGCCAGTTATAATATATATATATATATAAAAATAAAGTAAAATAAAAATAAAAATAACGTTCACTAATTTCTTAAATTAATAAAATCAGAATATTTTTTACTGTACCTTATATTAAAAAAAAAAAAAAAAAAGTTTTACATTCATGACAAACATTTTGTGGTATCTCTAGATCAGCAACTTAAGCACGGATGATACCTTTGAGAATTATATGTAGTTATACCTTGAGAAAAATTGTAGACTATCAATTTTTAGTGGATATCACGAAGCAGGTGGCGTTATAGTATGATGTAATTTTTCCTCTTTTAAAGGAAGTCTATATCTCAACTTCTATAGTGTATAACTGCACTAAGTTAATATGTGAGATGACCATTATGAAAAAAAAAAAATGTTTGAATCATACTTAATATTTCCAATGGCGTATTAATTAAAGTTACTTTTACTGAATATTACTTTTAAGGGAAATAACCGTGGTGTGTCTACATTATATAAAAGTAATATTAAGAGTTTTGCTAAATAACATGTTTCCACGATGTAACAATAAAATATATCACTTTCTAAAACTAAGGTATTTTTTTTTTTTACATTTTTAAATTAGTAATCATATTTAAAAATCTTATTTGTTGAATGAAACATCTTTACTTTCCAGTCATGTTATATGTAAGGAAAGTATTGTAATCATAAAAAAGAAAAACTCGATTGCTGAATTTTGGCGTATCTGTACGTTTTGAAGTAACCTAAATTCATGTTGCAATTTTTACGGTGGTGCATGTATGTGTGTACGTGCATTTGTGAGTGAACCCGATATTGTCTAAACACTTTATTTGATTGAGCTTATAATTGATATCTATATTATAGATCACCATTACACAAAAGATATAGATTTTCATGTATCTAGGACTCATTTCACAGGGATTTAAAGAACAATTCATCTTGATGTCAAATTTCGCCGCCGCTATTGTTTCTCGGGAACTCAATGCCTTGCTTAAGGGCCCTCTTCACTCACTTCCGCCGGAAGCCGAAGCTAATGTTATTCTATGGGAAAATTTTCTTTACAAATAACTTATTAACTAATAAATATTTTAAAATTCTGTTTTCACATTCTGAAAATTTTCAGCTGTTAAATTGACGGACCTTTTTTTTAAAAATATTTTTGTTAAATTTTTTATATTTTATTTTGAAGCTGCAAAATGCGAATTTTCAATATGTGAATTTTTTTCATTTTTCATTTTCAAAATAAAATATTGAAAATTAAAAAAAATACATTTTGAAAAAAAGGTCCGTCAATTTAACAGTTGGGAATTTTCTGAATGTGAAAACAGAATTTAAAAATATGTATTAGTTAATAAGTTATTTGTAAAGAAAATTTCCCCATAGTGGCCCCACATTGGCTCGGGCTTCCGGTGACGGTAAGTGAAGAGGGCCGTTAATGAAGATCAGCCAATATCCAAATCCCTTTCAGCATTTCTTGTTATCTGTATTAGTTTTTTTAGTTGCCTTGTATAAAGTATTTTTTACGGCGGGGTGCGTCCCTAGAAGTTTTAATTAATAAAAATTTAGTTAGTAAAGATTAAAATATTATTTACGCACCCAGCCGTAAAAATACTTTAAATTATAATTTATATGGCAGCCAAAAAACTAATACAGATAACAAGGAATGTTGAAAGAGGTTAGGATTTATTAGAAAGATACATGCAGAGTTATTGGCAGATACTCATTAAGCAAGGCATTGAGTGCCCGGGAATCAATAGCGGTGGCAAAATTTGGCATCAATACTTTTTTTGGCTGCGTAAGAAAGGTAAGAGTTTTTGCTGGGTGTGGTGACTTTCACAAGAGTATTGTTTTTTATGAGATATTTATTATGCCTTATGTACCCAAATTATTTGAGATGTAAGCAAATAAACTCTACATATAATTAAAATCAAATCAGGTAAATAAAGTATAGGTCAGGTAAAGTATAGGTTGCTAAAATATGCAGATTTCAATGAGTATAGAATTAAAAAAAATATTTTTAATGAATATAAAGTAGAATTATTAAACATTACGATCTATAGACTATGTCTGGAAAGTCGAGGGGCAGTCACTCAAGATTTTCTATTTACATTTGCATAATTACATTTAAAAAAAATGTTTAAATGGATAATTTTACTCTTACTATTAAATAAAAAATATTTTGTGTTTCTAAGTACATTTAATTTATTTTAATTTTACAAAATTAATTTACACTGAATTATTTTTAACTTATAATTTTATTAACTGAATAAATAACTAAAACTAAACTAATATAAACTGACAGAAAAGTCATTGGCCTAAAATTCAAATTAAATGTAAATTAACCTTCAGTTTCATTTGAAACTTTAAGCAAATTTGCTTAAAACTAATAAAATACAACAGTCCAAATATTTACTTTCTTAGTAGCTTTTAACCTCGTTGCCATAGTGACGAATTTGAATTTAATGGGTTGTGACGTAAAACATGGTACTTTTAAGTGAAGAAGTTTCAGCTATGAAAGACCTTTCAAAATCCTTTGTTTTTAGAATAACTTGTGTATTTTCAGAAAAATAAGTGATGCAGAACGTATTTAGCAATCTTAAAAGTTTTTGAAAAATATGTATATCCACATCTTTAAAAATCCGTACTGTGTTATAACACGATTTGATAAATATCTTTCGAAACTTAGATTTTAAATGCAAGTATTAACAAACTTTTTATAAATTTAATGTAAAGATTTATGTATTTTCTCTCTAACCACTCGTCTATATTTTCAAATAGGAAAATACAAACCTCAATAATTTTCATGTGTCTTTTATCTACAAAAGCATATTTTTGTTTTCTAAGTAATGGATATAAAATTCTGTACAAAACATAACTTAATTTCGCGCAACAGGACTTTTTTTAACACTTTCCAACAAGGTTGAAAAGTGACTTCGGTTTGTTTGTCAGACTGTCCGTCTATCTGTCTGTCTCTACACGTTCTAATTCCCGTAAATATTCATTGAATTTCTTGAAACTGATATATGTTATTCAAGTTCACTATCGGATGTTCCCTATTGAAAATGGAGTGAATACCTTTACTGGTTTGTATACAGGAATACTCGAAAGTATTCCAAAGAATTGTGTTTTATGAGAGATATTTCTATAATATTTTAATACCGTTACTTTAAACAAATCTTAAAGAAATTGAAATATGTTATTCACGTTTACTATCGGATGTTCCTCATTGAAAATGGAGTAAATACCATCACTGGTGTGGACAGTCGGTAACAAAATCTCCGAACACTAGCAAAAATTCCTTTATAAAAATAGTACACTTAAATACAGTTTTGTTAAATAAATCCTTGTCGAATCCTGTTCTTAGTCAGTCTAAAAACAGGATTCGACAAGGATTTATTTAACAAAACTGTATTAAGTGTATTTTTTTTTATATAGGAATTTTTGCTAGTGTTCGGAGACTTTTGTTACCGACTGTACATAGGGACATCCGAAAGTATTAAAAAGCATTGCGTTCTATGAGAGGTATTTCTATAAACCAAATTTTAAGAACTTTACTTTGCATAAATCTTAATAAAAATAAAATATATTATTCATACGCGCAAAAGAATGTTTTCCATAGAATACAGTATGATTAGCATTAGATTTACAGGGCCACACAAATATATCCAGTTACATTAAAGGGTATTATTGGCAATTTTCCGGAAGTGCATTTTCGTTTATATTAATCGTTTTTATCACTTTTTAAATGTTTTTAACACTTTCAAATAATGTTGAAAAGGGTTAATAATTTCGGTTTGTCTGCCTGTCTGTCTATCCGTGCTCGAGCTTCCGTAAATATTCAAAGAATTTCTTGAAAGTTATATATGATATTCAAGTTCACTATCGGATGTTTCCTATTGAAATTGGGGTGAATACCTCTACTGGCTTGTGTACAGAGACACCCAAAAGTATTCGAAAGCATTGTGTTCTATGAGAGGTATTTTTATGAAATGAATTTTAATTCCTTTATTTTACACAAATTTCAATGAAATTGAAATGTGTTATTCAAGTTCACTATCCGATGTTTGCAACCGAAAATGGAGTAAATACCACCAATGTTTTATGTACAGGATACCCAAAAGTATTCCAAAGCATTCATTCTATGAGAGGCATTTCTATAAACCAAATTTTAATAATTTTACTTTGAACAAATCTTAATAAAATTGAAATATGTTATTCATATGCACAAAAGGATGCTTTCTACAGAATGTAGTATGATAACATTACATTTACAGGGCCACACAAAAATATTCAGTTACATTGAGGGCTTTTATTGGAAATTTGCCGGAATTGTAATTTCGTTTATGTTAAATGGTTTAACACTTTTTACTATTTTTTAAGTGTGAATATGATTTTAATTTCTACATCTATCTGTCCGACTGTTCGCCCCCAGCGCCCGTAAATATCTTAAGAATTAAAAAAAATATGTATATGTTATTCAAATTTACTATGGAATGTTTCCTATTTTAAATGGCATTAATAGGTCCTGTACAACGGGTTTGTGTACAGGAATACCCCCCCCCCTCCCCCGCATTTTAGGACAGACCTTCTTATAAATTACATTTAAAGAACTTTCTACTGTAAAAACCATAAAGAAATTGACATTGTTAATATGCTAAAATAATATTTTGTACATAATATGATTTTGTTCATTTTTAGGTTTACAGGGCTACACTAAAATATTCAGATACATTAAAGGCTGCAATTAGAATATAAGGGCTACGTTTTATTTTCTGTTAAGCATTTTTAACACTTTCTAACAATGTTTAAGAATGATTAAGAATTCAATTATGCTGTATGTATGCCTTTCAGAACAACTGTCAGTCCGCTGTGGGATTACGTACGCAAAGAGCATTGAAAGTTATACGTTACAACAATTACGTACATTTGGAAAGTGTTAATAATCAATGCGTACCACATGATTTTTCGCTATTGTTTTTAAATATATTCTTTCTTTTAAAGATATGCGGTTAATGTGTTATGATCTTTAACAACAATTACTATGTTAATACGTTTTACAAAATTGTCCGTTATATCAATGTCGTCTTTGGTAAAAGGTCAATCGTAAGAATTTATATATATACTAGCTGACCCGACAAACGTTGTTTTGTCATATAAATTATTTCTAGAGAATATATTGCTAGAAAAAAATAACTAACTTATTGTAAGTGTGTAAGGATGTGGTATATAAGTGAAACAGGTATGGAACGCTGTGAATTCCGATTATAACGCAAAAGACATAATTAACAATTAAATAAACAATTAAATAAACAATTTAAATTGGACTGAATTGTAAATCTAAACTATTCTCGAATCCACCTGAAGACACACAAAAAATTTCATTAAAATCGGTCCAGCCGTTTAGGAGGAGTTCAGTGACATACACACGCACAAAAGTATGGGACCCCTTTGGTGACTTTAAATATTTTAAGCCATTTTTGCGATGAATTGAAATGGCTATCTCAGTTGTGGAACTAAAGATCTTGGCGAGAAGCGTTCGAGCTACTTCGGTGTCAAATTTCAAATTTTGCCAAAGAGATACGATACTAAAGGTGTTCCATACAAAAAATTAATAAATAAAATATCAGTGACAGACACACGCACAAAAGTATGGGACCCCATTGGTGACTTTAAATATTTTAAGCCATTTTTGCGATGCATTGAAATGGCTATCTCAATTGTGGAACTAAAGATCTTGGCGAGAAGCGTCCGAGCTACTTCGGTGCCAAATTTCAAATTTTGCCAAAGGGATCCGATACTAAAAGTGTTCCATACAAAAAATAAATAAATATAATATAATAAATTAGCTACACAAATAAATTTGTAGGTTAGGGTGGTTGTTAATCAACGCGCGTGTAAATTTGATAGAAAATTTTTAAAATACTCACTCCAATTCCGCACCAAATTTGCAAAATGTATAGTTTTTTATGCACACTTCAAAACTCTTCAAACACTAATTACATCTTGATGTAATATTTCAATTGGGACACAATTTTTTGTATAACAATAATAACACGAAGTTACAAAATATTTTCCTGGATTTGATGGCAGCACCAACTGTCGGGACAAACTGGAATTACAATAGAATATACGCAAGCGAAGTGTGACGTCACTGATCGTCAGTGGATGCAAGAAAAATATTTCCTATGTTAATCTCCCATTGGTTTTTTTATAAAAAAATATTAAAAATCAAGGAAAATTATTTCTCGATTTTAATCCCCGTATTTGGGTATAGATATGCATTAGTTATCGTATGCATGTGTTAGATTGAGTTATTTTGCTCTCAAATTGACAAAATTTTAATTTTAAATTTCAAACTCTGTCTTCCTTGGCGTTTTTTGTATTTGGCGATCAAAAACGTAATACGAAAATATGCATGCCAGATGTATATTTTCGTAATATGTATTGTACGAAATTGTTTCATATTATTCATTACTCTCTTAATATAAGTTGTTGAAATAACCATTATTTTTGAAAGAAATTAAATATGTTCGCCAGACGATATGGTGATATTTTTTTTCCGCCAAGGATGACAGAGTTTTGAGATTAAAAATTCAAATTTTATCAATTTTACAGCAAAAACAACTCAATCTAACGCATGCACATGATAACTAATACATATCTAAACCCAAATATGGGGATTAAAATCGGGAAATAATTCTCCTCGATATTTAGTAATTTTTTACGAAAAATCCAATGGGCGATTAACATAGGAAATATTTTTCTTGCATCCACGGACGGCCAGTGACGTCATCACTTCGCTTGCGTATTATTGAATATTCGATACTACGATCGTAGCGCAGTCTGCCGGATCCAATGCGAAACATTCCAAAATCAACAACAATTTATAAGTGATAAATTAATTAAATAAACAATTTAAATTGGACTGAATTGTAAATATAAACCATTCTCAAATCCACCTGAAGACACACAAAAAATTTCATTTAACTCGGTCCAGCTGTTTAGGAGGAGTTTAGTGACATACACACGCACAAAAGAAATATATATGTAAAGATAAATACAAAGGAACAGCTTTAGTATAGACCTCCCCAATACCAAGTATCTCTATGAAAATATTTATTTACACGCGAATATTTTCATAGTATAATATTTTTTTTTTTCTAATTTTTATTGTTTATCACGCGAAATTAAAAATATTTTATTTCTGGAAAAATATAAATAAACGTGAATTTTGTTTATTTTGGCATCAAATATATTTTTCTTTTTAATCATTTTAAAGTTAAAATGGAGTTTTTATTTAATATCTTTTGATCCAATTATCCGATTGAACTGAACTGTAAATCTAAACCATTCTCGATCTCGAATCCACCTGAAGACACACAAAAAATTTCATTAAGCTCGGTCCAGTCGTTTAGGAGGAGTTCAGTGACATACACACGCACAAAAGAAATATATATATAAAGATTATCTCTTTATTTTAAATAACGTAACAAAATACTGGTTCGGATGTTGTCGGACACCCTACTTGTTATAAGGTGAGATTATTTCTTTTTCTAAAATATTAAGATAACATGAAGTTCAGAATTCATCTTAAAAAGGTCTCCGGGTAAAATATTATACGTTTTCCTAATTTTCAGTTCTGTTTATTGTAAAAAATAAACGGCTAAAGTAGTTTTTCGTATATCAAAAGTAAACTATATTAATTATCTTGTTTCATTTTATTTCATTTTCCGTGCGCACTTGTTATTTCCTAAATTCAATACTACCTAAATATACGAAACCATGGTAATAATTTAAAATTTCATATACGATTTTAATTACATTTAAATATATATTAATTGTAATTAATTATATATTCATTACATTATATTATATTTCAGTTATATTTTTATATGAAATTCTTAAAATTTCCTATTCCTATGCTATTCTATATAATTTTGCAATTCGCTTCTTTGTTTTTTATTTTTTGAACATACATACTATGTAGGAAAGTATTACAATCACAAAAAAAAGATCGACTTTGGCATTTTGGTGTCTTTATATGTTTTGATGTACCTTGAGTTCATTTTAGCTATCTTTACGGTGATGTATGTATGTATGTGTGTGAGTAAACACAATAACGTCTAAACGCTATGTTTAAATGAGCTGAAAGTTGGTACGTATGCTATAGGTCCCCATAGCGGGAACCCTATTGATTTTGGTGAATCTAGCACTTATACTTATTTTACAGGGACACAAAGAAATATTCTTTATCAATATGATACTATCGGCTCAAATTATTTTACATGTGATAACGTCTAAACGACTTATTCGATTGAGCTGAAAATTTATATACATGTTTTAGCTCACAGTCGCACTAACTGCATAGATTTTGGTGAATCTAGCATTTATATATATATATATTTATAGGAACACAAAGAAAAATTCTTTATCATTATGCCTTATGGAATCAAATTATTTAAAGTTCGCTAGCATGTAAGTAAATAAATAAATATACATTTTTAGCTGCTTATCTGATTGTACTGAATATACAGGGTAAGTCAAAATGAATATATTGATTACAAACAGCTATAACTATTTAATGAAAAAGAATTTATCGATAAGATTAACACAGAATGTAGACGGAACTTCAAAATTTTGTATACATACGTCATAGATATTCTATGTGAGTTCCCTTGGTCACACGGACAACATCTAGGTGGTAGTCCATTTCTCGCCATACATTCTGAAGCATTTTTTCAGTCACCGATGCAAGCGCATTATGCGTAATTTGAGTTCTTCAATCGTTTTGGGCATGGGAAGCACATATACACCCTGTCTTTCGCATAAACCCATAGATAAAAATCGTAGGGTCTCAAAGCACGCATTTGTAATGCGCTGGCGTTGGTGACTGCAGACATGCTTCAGAATGTATGACGTGAAATGGACAACCGTCTAGATGTTGTCCGTGTAACCAAGGGAAGTCACAAAGAGCATCTATGACGTACGTATAGAAAATTTTGGAGTTCCGTCTACATTCTGTGTTAATCTTATCGATAAATTCTTTTCCATTAAATAGTTATAGCAGTTTGTAATCGCTATATTCATTTTGACTTACCCTGAATATATAAATATATATATTATAGGTCACCGTCGCACAAGATGTACAGATTTTGGTGAATATAGTACTTATAAATATTTATAGGGACATAACGAAGAATTCTTTAACATTATGATCTATGAGTTTAAATTATTTGAAGTGTATACAATAGCGTTAAATTAAAAATTAAAAAACATACCGTATTGAGAAAATTACTCAAACACCCTATTATAATTTTCTGTTTTGTTTATTTAATGACTTTTCTAAACTTTATTTATTATACAACTGTTAATTATTTAATTTCAATTAAGTCGAGTGGAGTTTCTCCAAATTTTTTTAATTTGTTAAAAGGTTTTTAAAATTTTTTAAAAACTACTTGATTCAAGGTAGGCTACTGCAAATTTCCACAACATTAAAATCATTGTCTGAAAACAATAGTCTTGTCGAACTAATACTTTTTAAAAATTATTTTAAAGTAATAAACAATGTTGAAAATTTTCTCAACCTAACAGAATCCGAATTCATATTTAATTCTTTTAAAAAATTTGTTTTTGCTTTATTATTGTTAAAAGTCAATGCTTAAAGATAAACAATAAATTTCGATTTTTAAGTGCACAATCGTTTTACTTTTACTTTTATTTTATAATTCTATCCTTTTAAATGCTCTGCCTCTTATAAATTTAAAATATAAATTTGGGTGAAAACTGAGGATTTTTAAAGACAGTTTAAAGTACTTGTAGATTTTATGTGAGCATTTCATTTTTAAAATTAGATTTGCGTTATAATTCTTTCTTTTAAAATTCTTTGCACATTGTTCATTTAAAATATTTATATTGCGAAGATAAAAGGAATTCTGTTTAGAGGTAACAGACATTTTCAAAATTTTTAACTAAGCATTTAATTTTTTAAAATTTTCACTAGTTTATTTCTCACATTATGAAAAAGACAAAAAATGTACTAGAAACAATTTTTACTTCCTTTTACCCCATAAGGTAGAGAAAGTATTGTTTTGGGGCCACATTTTCGAAAGTGAGTTTTTATTATATTTACACGCTTTGAGATCTCCTGGATCCGAAAATTATGTTTTTAGCTGTTAGTCTGTGTATCTGCGCATGTCTGTGTGTGTTTCTGTCTGTTATAAGCATATCTCAAGAACACATAGCATCAGAAACTACAAACTTGGTATTCTAAATGTGTATTACATAAGGATGCTACACTAAGCTTTTCGTTGTGATGAAGCAAATAGTTTGTGTACAGAGACATCCAAGAGAATTCAAATGCATTACATGTATGGGGAAAATTGTAGGTAAGTTGCAGTAGAGTTTAAAATTTATAGAATGCGCTAAAAAAAATGAAATAAATATATATTTTTTATATGCATAAAAACATGTCTCATGTAGAATATGGTAGGGAAATCATTCACTGTTTGTTTACAGGGCTACACAAAAGAACTAGATTGTAGTGCGACAATAGTTGAAAACTGATGGAAGTTTATTTCAGGTTGTGCCGTGTATTATTACTATAGGATTATATTTAGGTGCACCATGTGGTCTGTACATAATCCTCAAAAGATATACAGGGCTGCAAATATTTAAGCGATAACGTTCTTTTTTATTGTTAGTGGAAGTGCTTTACTATAATATTTTACCAAGCCCAGGAAAGCTACTCGGGAATAGAAATGAATTCCTCATAGACATATGGTAAATACTGTATGTTTTTAAGCTAAATATTCATCGCTTGTTTTTTGTATATTTACACATTTTGAGGCTTCTTAATTACCGAAGTCAAAATTTTAACGTTTGATCATTGGGTGTGTCTCTTATAGTAACTTGAAAACGAATAATTTCAGGACATCCAAATGTTGTATTTTGAAGTCAATGTAAGTTTGTTGCTGGAAAAGTTTAATCAAGACTAAAAAGTTTCAAAGAATGTTGCGTGTGAAAGTTGTCTGAATAATTTTAAGTGAACTTTTAATTTTAATAACAGATTTAAATTTTATATAAATGTAGGTGCGTAATGAAACCTGGGGTTGAGGGAGGCGGTAGCCCCCTGACACAGAACTAATTAACTAATTATCATATAAAACTCTTCGGAAGCCTGATTTGAATTGTTTTAACATAGGTTAACATAACAGTACTCTTTATCTTACCCCTTAATCTCCAACCTGTATTTATAGTATTAAATTTCAGGGTAAGAGAAGTCGTGTGAGTGACACACCAGATTATTTTTAGTTCCTTAAGAGTATTTATTAAAGATATCTGGAATAACAATAATGTATATCACCTCATCATAGTCATTAATGCGGAACCTCATGCTGGGAGGTTCTTTAGCATACCACTGTACATAGAGGTTGAAAAAGATATTCAGACTTTAAAAAGTGTAAAAACGTATTTACTTTTTGTGTTCCTTACATTTTTTCTGAGATTGACAGGAGATTCTTGAGGTAATATAGGAATTAATATAACACATGTAAAAATCGTGAAAAATGCCAAACAAAAGCAGCAATAACATGCTATAAAATCATATCGCAATCAAAAAACGGCTATAGTAGCGTTAGTGCTTTGTAGTGAGGTTAAAGTGAGGTATATACGTTCTGTTCCTGTAAATATCTTTGCGGTTGCTTCCATAAATTTGATTTCATTCGAGTTTCAAATTGATGGTACTTTAAGGTACCGTCGGTAAATAAAAAATTAAAATGCCTTGCACCTGGCTCATTTAAAATACTGTCGAACCTCGTTAACGTGAACACGCTTAACGTGAATTATTTTTAGCATGGACTGTTTCCGCAATCCCTTTCAAAATGAAGATTAGTTGAGTTATATGAAGATTAGCTACTGATAGCATGAACTACTGACTACATGGACTTTTTTTTCCCGTTAAGATTCATGTTAACGAGGTTCAACCGCTTGAACTTCGTTAAACTTAACACGCTTAACGTGAATTACTTTTAACACAAACCGTTTCCACAATCCTCATAAAAATGTAGATTTGTTTAGGTGTATGAATATAAGTTACTGATAGCATGAACTACTGATAATATGAACAATTTTTTCCCTTAGAGTTTTACGTTAACGAGTTTCGACTGTATTATATTTAGGGAAAAGGATTCATCATATATAATTTAAGTACACTTAAAAACTCTTTTAACACGCACTATCTTCTTATATTGATTCGAGTTGTAAGGTAAACGCACTACTTGATAACCTGCTAGATTTGAAAATTATTTTAGGCATATAATATATCTCTGTAAGATGGGCCATCGCTCTCATCAACACCCTTATTTAATTTCTTTAATGTATATTTATAAAACGCTTAAAATCGTTATGAAATTAATTCAAATTATTTAAAGAATTTTTTCCCACATCACGCTTATAAACTAGCCGATCTTAGTCAAAATTTTCGAACAGCCTGTGTAATTCCTTCATCTATTTCTTTTTAAATTATATGCTGATAACAGACACACACACCAACCACTAAAAGCTTCATCCAAGTAATCAAAAAGCTCAAAACGTTTAATTATAGTAAAAGTTCAATACTTCAAAAATTAGATTCCAACTAATGTATTTATCTACTGCATAATTAAGACAAAATAATTTTCATTCTTAAGCAATTATATTGAACAAGGCATAATTTTCTAAAGCATGTTCAGCAATTATATCTAAGAGAAAAGGGTGCATTCGCTTAATATTGGATACACCTCTTTATTCTTTGTAAATTCTATGAGCACAACACTGTTAAAAATAATAGTTCAATGTTTCACTGTATAAAAGTAGCAAATTTGAAAAATTAAGCTGCAACTAACATTTTAAGAAATTTGGCATGCTACGTTTCACTTTTTTACTAGTGCTATATGAATAGTAAACACCACTAAAATGTTACATCAATAAATAAGCGAAATCATTCTTTTCTATGAAATGTAATTAGTGGAAAGTGCTTTACTATTTAACCATGTCCAAAAATACTGCTCAGAAATGAAAATTAATTACTCATATCCATATGGTTAATAAAGTATTTTTTCAGTTATATTTTTAGCGGCTGTTTTTAGTATAATTGTGTGGATTTTTGAATGCTGAAGTCAAGTTTTTAACGGGTGGTCTTTTGCATCTCTTATCAGCGTAACATAAAAACATATAATTACACGCAATTCAAACGTTATATTTTGAAGTCCATATGAGGTTGTTACTTGGATTGTTTGATCAAGATTGACAGGTGTCAAGGGGTTGTGCGGGTGAAAAGTATCTGAATAAATCTGAATAAATATTTAAATAAAAAAAATGCCTTGAATACGTTATATAAATGTAAGTACTATATTCAAACAGGGTGATGTGGGGGACCGGTAACCCTTCCTCACAAAATTATTTGTCAATCAAAACCGTTAATAAAAATAGTCTGAATTCTTTTTCACATAGGTTTATATACAGTACTTGTCAAAGTACCCTTTAATCTGCAATCTGTCTTTGTAATATTGAAATGCAATTTAATAGAAAGTAGTTTGAATGTCCTACCAGATTATTTTATTTTTATTAGTTACAGTCTGAAGATGTTAATATGTTCTTCAGAAAAATTCCGCCCATAAACGCAATGAATTTAAACATTTTTAAAGATATACGAAATACTAGTTCACTTTATGTAAAAATTTTCAATTAATAACCCTATCTGATATATTTAATATTTAGTACGATGAGTTTGGACTTCCTATACTAATATATATTTTTGAGTTATGCTGCTAACAGGCACATAAACCAACCGTTAAAAACTTGTATCACCTCAGCACATGAAAATATATGAAAAACTCATAATTTTGAAAATTTGACCTAAAATAGCGCCTAAAATTTTTGGAATTTTCCAGTAAGAGAAACATGATACACGTATAAAGACATATAAAACAAATTTTACATAGCGAGTTAAAAAATAAGAAAAAAAAATGATAGCGTTATTTTTTAAATACTTATTTCCAAGACCTAAAACTGAACTTACCTAATCAGGATGACCGTTAATTTTTCTGTAATAAGCACGTAATACATGAGCAAAGGTATCTAAAATGGATTTATGTCACAATATTCACGAAAATCGTTAGAGCCATCTTTGAGATACCAACTTTTACCAAAACTTAGCATACTCAATGACTGACCGCAAAACAATAGCTACATACAAAAGGATATTTAAAAGGGAGTTAATATGGCGATTTTGAAATAAAGCCGTACAGCCGTTTTGAAATGAACGAACTTGCGAGGTCTGAAATTGAGCTATTTATACAGGACGCCTATCAGTTTTCCTGAACTAACTGTATCATTCAAAAGGACATCTAATAGAGTGTTTATATAGCAACTTTGAAGAAAATCGTTAGAGCCGTTTTTGAGATACGGACTTACGGTCCCACTTCCGGTCTCCGATATCCCACTTCCGGTTTTTCAATTTTCACTAAAATTTAGAAAATTCATCTGCATACCAGACCTTAATTCTGAAGTTTTGTAGTTCTATCTTTATTGGTTTTGGAGATATGATAGCCAGAAGATTCCACACATACATACACACACACACTGACCAATTGCCAAAAACTACTTTTTTGGACTCAAGAGGCCTTAAAACATGTAAATCAGGTGAAAACTCGATATCGAATTTTTGGTCCAAATACAATACTTCAATTACCCTACGGTAGTAGGGTAATGGAAGTAAAAATATATATGTATATGAAAAAAAAAAAGCATTTATTTTTTAGTTCGATTTGGATCTAGTATATGGATGTGTTCTTCAATAATTTTGCTACCGACTGTAATAGACAAATGGTTTGAACTATTTTGTATATGAAAACCCCTAACGAGTATCGTGTAAATTTAAAAAGTTGTACGCGATAGAATAAACGTCTATTCAGTTCCTCTCAAAAAACTGTTAAGTTATAAAAGGGTTTTACTTTACTCACAATTTTATTTTGATTCAATCAATGGCAATACAGTGTTCGTCGATATAAAATAAATTTTGATAAAACCCCTTATTATTTTCTTTATTTTGAGAAGAACTGAAACTCAGTTCATTCTACCGCGTACAACTTTTTAAGTTTACACAATATTTGTCTGGCGTTTTCACATAAGTTGCTCGATATTATTCGCTATTATATTATGCAAATAAAATCTCGTTAAAACATGCGCATTAATAGTTAACAATTATATAGTAAAAATGCTCATTTTTTATTAGATATTTAATATTTTTGTATCCTGATTGCAGTATGCTGTGTCTAATATAATATGTCAAGCTTCCTAAAATTGACTTTGCACTGGGCTTAATACCTTCCGTGTCATAGTTGGAAGAGTGGCTTTGCTTTTAGAATTTTTTAAAGAAATTTTTTTATTTCTATGAACATAGGGTAGGTGCTGCAGTGATTGGCATGCTCTAGTAATTGACATCTATCCCGAAATAATTAATAAATAAGAAAAATAATAAAATAATATATTTTACATATAAAAATTTTAACATTTTATGTCAAACACTGGAGCACGGGGTGCTAATAACTGGTAAAATGAATAACTAGCAGCGTCAAACACTGGAACATAGGGGCCAATTGATGATAAAATGAAAAAACTGGCAGTGTCAATTACTGGAACATTGAGTAGGTGTCAAATAAAAATTCATTAAAAAAAATAATTGTTATCAAATGTATATCTTTTAACATATATGTGGTTCTGAATGTCTTTCATGCCATATGTACTAACTTAAGATCTCTAAAAATATTTTCTGATGACCAGAACATTAAAAACATCAGAGATTGCTCTAAAAGTATCAATCACTGGTGCACTTACCCTACGTGATAGCCTCTTTGAAATTTATACAGACGTTAAGAAGGCCTTATAATCACATTCTACAGCTAAAATGTATTTCGAGCATTACTTTTTACAGGATGATCCCAATTATTTATCTATAATTTTTTACTGATCTTCGACCCTGTTTTGATTTTGGAACAAAAATTTCATTGAAATATTTAAGGTATAATATGGTCTTTACTCTCCTGAAGTTTCAAGAGGATTTGTCCAGTACTTTTTGAGATATTTGAGAAAACATCTAAAATCGAAAGTGTCCAGTCATAAATAGAAAGGTAATGTACTTTGCTACAAAGCATTAAGATTCGAAAGATTCGGTGTTTAATCTGGAAAAAGTGTAAAAATGTTATATCAATATATGCAATTTCAGATTCATCTTGCATTATACACTTTGTGTTCCAACTAATTGAAAAAGTAATTTAAAAAAAAAAATAATAATAAAATAAAAATAAAATAAAATAAAATAACAATGAGTATGAAACTAATGGATACATTTAACTAACTTTCAGATGACAAAGACTGCATCGTGAAATAATTCATTATACTTTTTAAAAATACTTCACATAACATGAATAAGCATTTTAAACTAATTTGTAATAAAAAACAGAGAAAATGCCAGTGAAGGTCATATTCAGAAGATAAAATTATCTAAATTCTACAGGACTTAAGGAAAAAAAATAATAATAAGGAAAGAAAGATATTTTAAAAATATTAATAAGATGATGCGAAATATATATAAAAATAACTTTATGAATGAAGAAGTTGAACTTCGACGATCCAATTAATGATGTCACTTATGAATGTATAATTTGTTTTTTTATAATTAAAGATTTATTTATAAGAAATGCTATATTAATATTTGGATCTTTTTCCGCTACTGCAAAGCAAGAGCTAACAGGTCAAGGCCTGCAACTTTTTTTTGGTATCTATTTTTAATATTTTTACATCATTAGGTATGCTAGATAAATTTAAAATTTTTATTATTAATTTAAAAAGTGTTAATTTTTACCATTTTGTAAAATTCAATGGCATAATATAGTATATAAATATATTATGGTATAATATATTAATATATTAATAATGATATAATATATTAATATATAATGGTATAACATATTAATAAATTATAGTATAATATATTAATATATTAATAATGGTATAATACGAGTACGTAGTATAGTTTTTTACGGGGTGAGTGAAAAAAAAAAAAAAAAAAAAACGATGAATGCGGATTAAAATCAAAACACTAAGAAAACAATGTTTATGAATTACTACTAAACACAATGTATACAGTATACTAATAATAAAAACTAATTTTTTACTTTCCAAACTATCAAAATAATAAACCAATGTTGTAGAACATTAAGTAAAATTTATTTTTAAAAATCAGTAATTTTATATTGGGTTTTTCGTTCATTTCATAAATTAAAGAGGATTTTTTTCCAGATTTAAAACATTTTTCTGGTTCTTTTCTGTAATTTCATATGCTTATATAAAAGTTCGTGCATTTTCAAACGCCATAATTACGTTATCGGCGAAAAATTATCTTCTGCTTTTTTGCCATTATTTTCATTTTTTGAAATCACACAATTCTTCTATGCTTTAGGATACCGCATGTCACAACGTTTTGATTGATGCAAATCATCACTAAATTATGTACCAGATGCATCTTCTGCTACACGCAACCACTCTTTATCTGCAATATCATCATCATCATCATCATTTTGTTGCTCTTCTGTTTGGTATTCTTCACCATTTTCTCAGCATTCTAAGCGCATTTCACGAAACAATTTTCTGGATTACAGAAGAGTTACTTCCTGCCAAATTGGAATTAAAATATGGATAGATGTCCGAAGACATGGCATCACAATTTCGATCTTACATGGAGATGGGGAAAACAGTTATTTTAGGATGAATGCAGTAATTCCAGTTTATATGCCATATGGAACCGCTTCACATTCAGGAGAAACTTTTACAAGGTCAGGAGAAAAAATTTACAACGATGAATGTGGTAAACGACTTTTTGAAACACGGTGCATACGGGTTTCATTAACATTATTTGTATACAGTTTGTGCAGGGACTATAGAAATAAAATGATCAATGCGGGGTTTCACTGTATTTATAATAACTTATTTTTTTTTTTTTATATTTTTGACATTATTAAGTTAAAAAATATATTTTTTGATGTATAATTAATCACAAAAAGACTTTTTACAGCACCAATGGCAACGTAGTACTTCCCACCAAAATGTACTGCAAAATACACTTTAATAGAAATAATTACGAAGCGTTAGTGGAGATCTCCGAGGTTTAAAAGTATTTTTGATTATGTCTGTCTCTGAGTGTGACAGTACCCCGATAGCGACCGCAAAAATCCCCCAATTGACTTGTAAATTGATACACATGTTCAAGTGCTACACTAAATTAGATATATATTTTTGGGGTGCGTATTCTGTTTGTGGTTTGTCTACAGGGGAACATTAAACTTTTTCTTATCATTACTGTTGATGTTCAGAATTTGTGTGTATATAGGTTTACAAACTGTTACTTATATTCATACGCTTTACAGAAATGGCTGTATAACTT
Organism: Salticus scenicus; assembly: GCA_963930645.1. Classification (NCBI taxonomy): domain Eukaryota; kingdom Metazoa; phylum Arthropoda; class Arachnida; order Araneae; family Salticidae; genus Salticus; species Salticus scenicus. The sequence continues at coordinate 80,550,422 of OZ005650.1, forward strand.
TTCTGTTTATATTGTTTATGGCTTGTGCATAGGGATACACCTCAATATTTCTCATCATTACGTCCTATGGACAGAGTCTCGTTTAAACGTATTCTAACGTATTCACTCAAAATGAAATAAACACGCATTATTGAGATGCTTAAAAGCATACTTTGTACAGAAAATTGTGTGCTTACACTTAATAATTATTGTACAGGACATCACAAAAATATTCCGACAGCGTTACATAATCATCCAAATTATGTCAAATTTCGAACAATTGTTCGCGAGCTTAAGAGAATAAGTTGTATAGCTTTTACTGATGTATATAATGTTTATGGCTCGTTTACATGGACACACGAAAGAAATCCATAACATTAGAGCTTAAGGACAGATTTTTATTTAATCGTATTTTAACATATTCATGCTGCATTCAACATAATGAAATCATCATGCATTATTAAGATGCTTAAATGCATGTTTTATCTAGAAAAAAGTTGTATATAGACTAAATAATATATTTACAAAACCACACAGAAGAATTCCAATGACATTCTGAAATCATTTAAATGATGTCAAATATGGTTAAAATATTAATGAATTACAGGGGATTAATTGTATAGATTTTATTAGCTTACATAATGTTTGCGGCTCGTGTACAAGGACGCACAAAATTATTTCGTACCATTATGTTCTATAGACGATATTTTTTATAAATGCATTTTAATATCCCTACACTTCATTAAACATAGAGAAATAAACAAATGTTATTAGAATATTTATAAGCATATTTTCTGTGGAAAATGGTAGGTATAGAATTGTTTAATTACTTTACAGGGCTACACAAAATAATTCCAATATGATATCAATCATTCAGCATTAAATTTGCTACACGTATTTATGACTTAGAAGGAATTAACACAAAGCTATGAATTACAAGGAAATACATGTACACATATATAGAGATAGATATAGGGGTTTGAGGATGGGAGGGGGGGGTAACCCTTCCTCAAAAATGTATCGGGTTGTGTAACGATATATTTATATACATGTATATGTGTTTATATATATATATATATAGGAAAAGTAGGTGTAAAAACGGGGATAGGTGTAAATATGGTCACCCCCTATAGAAGTAGGCTGACAGCAAAGATTGTAGACGAAACTACTTGTTGATATAAGATAGTAGAGAGCAGTTAGAACCATTCTTTCAAGTAGTGTAGATGCAGTAGGCGTTATTGTGCGAAATGGTGTATATTCTGGACTGCCAACTTTTGACAGGTATTCGAAAACGTTTTCATTTCATGTTCTTATAATTAATTTAAAATAATTCACATTCATACAATTATTCTAAGTCACAGCGATATTCGGAAAGCGTACAGTCGGCTGCAAAATTATTCGAGCACTAGCCAATAATTCCTATATTTAAAAAGTACACTTAAGACTGTTTCGCTAAGTAAATCCTTGTCGAATCATGTTCTTAGACTGATTAAGAACATGACTCGACAAGGATTTATTTAACAAAGCTGTATTAAGTGTACTTTTTTTTTGGCAAGGATTATTGCTAGTGCTCGAATAATTTTGCAGCCGACTGTAGATCCTAAGCTACATTTAGAAGCACATCTTCAGATAACATGTGATAAAGACCGTCATTTTTAGGCAAGGTCGGTATAAATATGAACTCCGGGATCTCAAATGCAGTTTCTATGTTCGATATAGCTCCTATCCCCAACAATGAGAAGAGAACCACTATTCGTGGGTGCAAAGCAGGAAGGTCTAGCTTCATCATTTGATCACCATACAAGGATCAATTGACTAAGTTGCTTGATCAAAGTGCTCTCAGGAAAACATCCTTGACTTTTCCGAGATAAGATAATAGTTATGGTCCGGTAAGGTTAAAGACCTGCCAATGGTGCAAAAGCCAAAAGCATTCAAAGAAAAAAAATTCGACCCATGGAACGGTATGGAGCAGACGCAAGCGCCGCACCACCAACTGGCCCAGGCTCAGAGGAAGTCCACGTTATGTGGCCCCAAATCTAAGTTGTTGTTGCTGTTGTTGTGGTTGATTTTTACGTCACACTAGTGCTGCGCAGACGGGCAATTGGCGACGGTCTGGGACACACCCCTAGAGGTGCTCCGGAGACATGACATCACAATTTTGATCCTCCACGGAAAGGATGGCTCTCTCGCTTCGGTGACACCAAGAGGTATAATTTTTGATGGGGTCATGGAGGACATTGCGGCCACGACAGATTTTACATGCACCAACCACCAATAGTGTACACGACGGTCTTTGGCCGGCTCGAGTACCGAACCCGCAATCTTTCAATTACGAGGCCGGCGCTCTACCAACTGGGCTGCCGCAGCCCTCCCAAATCTAAGAAGTCCCAACCGCTACGATAGCAAGAAAACTGCCGTACGACAGCAAGCACTATCCCAGATATTGGCCGCAAACAAGGATTACGAAACCTCCGCCATCACTCCGGACCAGCTTTATGGGCTAGTCAAATTCGAGCCCGGCTGCCTCAGGTCCCGGCAATTCCACGGTTTGGCAGCCAGAAGCGCCAGTTTACTTTCTGAGGACGTCATCGCCACGGAACGGTATGATTCGTCATCGGACTTATCAGACTACTGTGACTCTACCATTATTGAAAGAGATGATGATATGAACGATGGGGATAAATTAAATTCAAAGCGATGGAACTGCATGTTTTGCGATGGAATGTTCTCTAAACACATTTGCGGAGAAGAGTAGTATAAAGTGTTATGTGTCAAATGTGGTAACCTTACAATTGTGCCGGGTTTGAAAGAACCAGTTACGTCTGCGATTTCTATAAATAATTTTTTCCCGTAATAAATAAATTCTCTACTTTTTTGTATTGTTTTTTTCACGTTTTAGAATATTTTAATCTATTTTTTTGTGACTTTTCTGGAAAGGGTCCATATTTGCACTCCATTATTTTTACTAATGCTTTTTGAAAAGCCTTTTGTAAATCTTCTTTTTGGAATTGAAATAATTGATATCAATCTTTATTTTACCTTTTTTTCATTTAGTAAACTTGTTATAGTTATTAATGAAGGTAAAAACCTGGAATATTTCAAAATTAAAGTAACGTTAAGTCAAAAACAAAAGAGGGTGCCTATATTTACACCTTTTCCTCTTTCTCTCTATATATTTAATAATTATTTTAAATAATGTGCAATAAATAGAAATGATCGGCTGAGTAATGACTGATACAAATAGTCTCCTGATCTGAAGATCCACTAATACTTAAAATGTAAAAATTCGTTTTGTACATATAAGCATCCAGATGGCAAAAAAGTAAATTTATTTAAAATGAGATAAGAACAAAAAGTTATAGTTTTATTCAGTTAAATATATAGATGTATAAAGAAAAAAATGTTTAAAGTTTATTCTAAGCATTTTATACTTAAGTTTTCCTAAAGCCGTTATTTACAAAACATTTTATTCAAAAACTATTTTTAAGCTTTTCATAAACAAGAGCACTAATTCATTTTCAGCTACGAGAAATTTGTCTTAGATCCAAAATGAAGCATCTTCACCCATAACTTAGTTCTTACCTACCTCTTAATCCCGTTTCCATAGCGACCAGATTAAAGTATTGCCACAAGGCGTAAAATGTGGTACTTAAACTCAGGAGGTTAGGCTTATTAGTAGAAACGTGTGATGTTTCGTCTTCGAAAAGAGGCGTGATTAGATGAGCTAGAGACTGGGAAACATTTACGTGAAAAGTGGAAGTTTAATTAGCCTCAAGTGCATTTCAATAGACTTCATATAGGAGTTTAATGAGATGAATTTTATACCGTTAGTAAAGCTTAAGGTTTTACGTGGTTGTTACGGATACCTATCGGGCCATTTGTAATCTTCAAAGTTTACTTTAAAAATGCATGGCTACATATTTTATATTTTCAGTTGAATTATTACTGAATTCATAAATATAGTTCAAATAATTTTTGAAAAATGTTCCTCTTAGAACGTAAGGCTACTGTTTTAGTACAGGACTCCCTTGGCAACTTTTAATTTTTTGTCGACATTTTCGTGATGAATTTTTATGTAATATATATATATAATTTCTTGTTTGAGAAAATTTGGCACTTATTTTAATTATTCTTTTAATTATTGTATTTTTTAGTTAATTTATGGCAATTGTTTACATAATATTTATTATTTTTTAAGTACGACTGGGTTTAAAATGATGATTTCTGGAATATAGATACAATTTAAAAAAAAAAAAAAAAAATCTGTAAAATGATCCAGTCAGACACATTCAAGATAGATAATGAACGTGATTATTGTTGAGGTTTCATTCATATATTTTTCTGTATTTTATAATTTATTTATACGTGGGGATACAGTTAAAATATTTTTAGTACGGCAGGATTATCGCTTTTCCAGTCAGACATTTGGCTTCGTCGGCATTTGCTGTGTTTTACCTTCAATATACCAGGTTTTAGTTCGCTATACAAAGATACACCTTTAACTGATCACTACGAAAATTTTTACATTTATTTAGCAGGTCAAAGTCTAACCAACGCCGTATTTTGTAGTTCATTTGGATACATTAAATATAACCGCATTGTAATTTTAAAATTATTAAAAAAAAGAAGTTCATGTTAAAAAAAAAAAAAAAAAAAAAAAAAAAAAAAAAATCGCGTTTATTTTTTAAAGATACACGTCAGTTCTTTTTTTCTTTGGTATTAAAAGAAGATCTTCCTAAATGACAAATTTTATCTAGTGTGATCGTGTAAATATTTAAAAAGTGTAACTTTTCTAAAAATTAAAAGGAAGAAATTTTTCATTAACTGGTCTTATTACGCAGTTTATTTTGAGCACTTTTGCTATTTATACTGCCCACTTATGTCTAACAGGTGATAAATTTAACCATGTTAACAACCTTTTTGGACGCCATACTTTTAGCTCTTAAAACTTTTAGTTAATAGTAACAACAACAACAATGATAATAATAAAATTGAAGTTGTTTAGAAAAATTTCCTGTCACAATACTACCTTAATAAGTTCAAAGATAATAACTATTGTACAACAAAAATAAAAATAATTAAATAAAAAATATCTAGACTAAGTTTCATAAAATATTAACTAAGTGCACATAAATTTCATACTTTCAAAATATTATTCCCAAAGCTTATAACTTTTCACGAAAGCAACTAACAAATTTATAGCTTCCAAAAGTTCCATACATCCTAACTCGAAATATGTTTCGTTTATTGAAATCACAAACTTTACACGAAATTACATTAAAACTACTTACAGTCATAATTAGTTTCTAGAGTTCTGTCTGCATTTATACAGCTTTTGTAGCAGTAGTTATATAAGCTCCCTTTTAATGTTTTATCTAGAGATATTTAAAGACGTCGAGTTTAAATTTAAAATTATCTATTTATTTTTGTAGTACGGTTCATACGAAATGATGATACCAGCATCAAGTGTTTCATAAACAGAAATTAAGATGAAAGAGGAATTATTTGAGTTTGACATTTAAAATATCCTTATTGGAAAATCTCGAGATTTAATTAATTCTGCAAGGGGAATAAAGAGGACATAGTATAGTATGTATCATGAAGATTGATATAATATAATTGATCGTATGTAAATTTCTTTAAAAAACTTTTGTATTCAGTTAATTGAATTCTTGAATTCGAATATGAAATAGATTCATATTTATATTTAGTTAGCATGTTTGACTATCTTACTTTTATTTTATTGAAGAACTTTAAATAATCCTATATAGAAACAAAAATTAGTGGAAATCCTACATTATTTATCTTCTTTTATTCAGTTCTAGATTAAAACTTATTTAAAATATAGTCGATTCAGTTTAAATTATTAACCCTCTAAAAAGCAAATCTTTCCTAATATTAAAATTTATTTTTGTCAATTTAAACATATTTAAAATAAATAATATTTGGTACCAAAACTTTGACTTTCTTAGTAAAGAAAATAGTTCGTAAATAAACAGACATGCTCTAGTCCATGAATGCACTTTATTCAGCGAGTACTCTGAAAACAATCGAATGAAACTGTCACACGTAGAATAAAAAACAGAAAAACTGCGTCAAATACACCTTAGAGTAGGAATACAGCTGATTCAGAAATTATTATCAACCACTTTTAGCACAATATTGCAGACAACTGCTCGGAACAAATGAGTTTACTTAAATGAACTATTTTGAGAAGATCCCTTTCTCTTTCCTAATCTTGGAGGAAATTTGGCAAAATTTCGAGTTATTTCTGCACCAATGGATCAATGATCAATCTGATAGATGGACCAATGACCCAATGGACTCGAATTTATGAAAATAATTACAGAAATCTGGTTCCTATTGAAGATGGAACTTCCATATTTCGGTAATCCTAAGCTGTAATTTTTGATAAATTTAGTCACCAAACTCATTGCCAAGTCTTCAAGTTTGCCAACCCATCATAAGACAACTAAAGGAAGTGCACTTATATTGCTCTTATTCGTTTCATGGGGGGGGGGGGGGGGAACTTGAAATATATATATATATATATATTTAATTCTATTGATGTTTGAGTATTAACTTATTTTATTATTAGTGACTATTAACTGTTTACATTATAATGCCATAATGCCTGTAATTAGCCCACGAACTATCAAAGCCCTATCTCTTGAACAAAAATCTATTCCGAATCTCAGCGCAGTTTAATTGCTTTGAATAATGTAACTAGCAAGAGTTAATACTTCGGTATTAACATTGCTAGAAAGGATTAATACTGTGGTTCTTCAAAAAGTTAATACTGAGAGATTAGTCTTAGGAATTTTGTTGAGAACATGGATTTTTTAACACGCTTTTGTTAGCTTCACCTGTATGTATGTTTGTATATATGTTTGTAACCGCTCTGAGAGCAACAAAAAATCTATATTGTAAATAATATTATAGTTTAAAAAATTAAAGAACACGCTTTTATAGAAATGTGAACTAAAAAAGCACAAAATATCTATCTTAGTATTAAAATGCAGGGTAAGAGAAAATCGTGTGAGTGACACACCATAATATTTACATACATTTAAAACTTTAATTAAAATAACTTAGAATTAAACAAAAACCATTTTTAAAAAATCTCCCCTGACTGGGATCGAGCGCTAGACCTTTAGGTTCGTAGTGCGGCGCCTTACCTCAACGCCACATCGTTCACGTAGAGAAAGTACTTTTTTACAATATAAATTTTTTGTTTGCTCCCAGAGCAGTTACATACATACATACATACATACATACATACATACAGGTGAAGCTAATAAATGCGTGCTAAAAAAAGACTTTCCCTACGTGAATGCTGTGGCTGTGAGGTAAAGCTCCGGGCTACGAACCTAAAGGTCTAACGTTCGAGCCCAGTCAGGTGAGATTTTTTAAGAATGGTTTTTGTTTAATTCTAAATTATTTTTTTATTTAAGATATGAATGTTATGGTGTGTTACTGACACGATTTTTTTTTACCCTGCATTTTAATACTATAAAGATAGATATTTTGGGCTTTTTAGTTCACATTTCAATAAAAGCGTGTTCTTTAATTTTTTAAAAGTATAATTTTATTTTCTTATAACTTTTGACAAACGAAGAAAATGAAGTATTACGTTTAATTAATTAATTCTGGAGCACAAATTCAATTATTAAGAACGATAAAATATAAATGTTGGAATTGCAAAATATCACGTGTACGCTAAGATATTTTTAGCTATTATCAAAACTTTTTTCTCGTAGAGTAATTATTATATGAAATCGATAGACATAATTTTTAAAAAGCTTTTATTCCTTAACATTTTTAATATCAACCTTACAAATGTTACAATTTTCTGATACATTCTTCTCCATATGAAATATTCTTATTAATCACTTAAAATATTGAAGGAAATTAGCATAATGTTTCAGTAGCGAGTTATTAATCTTATAAAGATAATTGTCTTTATGAGATAATTTTCTATATAAATTTATGTACAAATATATTGCGTTAATTTTTCAGCTTCAAATAAAATTTAAAACGAATTTTACTCTGTAGTTGAAATAAATTCAAATCCATTTTATTGTACATGTGAAAAATGGTTTCTCGTCTGTCATTTCTAATCCGACTGTCTACGATAAGATTCGGCTAGTGAAAATGACGCCCGCATTTAGTTTATGTATATATATATTATAATTTTTAAACGGTTTGAAATTTTTATCAGAACTAGGCCAGTTTCTCAGAAAGGAGACTTCTTTTTGAAAATTTAAACAAAACTCGAGAAATATCTTTTGGGTTTTCCTTCACGGAAGGGTTTAATGTCCTTCCACAGCGCCCAAAATAATAGCGTTATGTATTAAACTTTGCTTCGGTCAGTTTCTAAAAAAGAGGACTTCTTGTGAAGAATGTATAGTAAACAAAACCCGAGAAATATCTTTTGTGTTGTCCTTCACGGAAGGGTTTAATGTCCTTCCACAGCGCCCAAAATAATAGCGTTATGTATTAAACTTTGCTTCGGTCAGTTTCTAAGAAAGAGGACTTCTTGTGAAGAATGTAAACAAAATCTGAGAAATGTATTTTGTGTTTTCCTTCACGGAAGGGTTAAATGTCCTCCACAGCGCCCAAAATAATAGCGTTATGTATTAAACTTTGCTTCGGTCAGTTTCTAAGAAAGAGGACTTCTTGTGAAGAATGTAAACAAAATCTGAGAAATATATTTTGTGTTTTCCTTCACGGAAGGGTTAAATGTCCTCCACAGCGCCCAAAATAATAGCGTTATGTATTAAACTTTGCTTCGGTCAGTTTCTAAGAAAGAGGACTTCTTGTGAAGAATATAAACAAAATCCGAAAAATATATTTTGTGTTTTCCTTCAAGAAAGTGTTTAATATTCATCACAGCGTCCAAAATAATGGCGTTATATATTAGCCTTTACTTTGGTTGGACAATTATGATGAACCAACATTTTTTATTTCTAATTTTAGTAACTAATATCTTCTAAACTTAAAGATTAATAACACTCAAATGTTTCTCACTCCTCCATACAACTAGATTAGTTTTTTAGTGAAAATTCCATGAAATGTTTTGTAGAAATGTGCATATATTTTTATTTTAAGTGTATTATTGTTGCTGATTACATTACAACTCTTAAAAAATGTTTTTATTCAAGATATGCAGAAAATTTTGAAATGAAACATTCTCCAATCAAATGGTAAATTTTCCATTTTTCATTCATTACATAGAACTATTATGCAAAATAATATTAATTTTTTAAATCAGTTTATTATTTTAAATGTAGCTTTTGTTTTACTAAATTCTCAAAATATTTCTTATGGTATTTAATAGCCTTAAATATTTTAAAAAGTTGTTAAAGAAAAATAAAAACTATATTTCTCAAATAACTATAAAAAAAAATCTTACTAAAGAACATAAGTTACATTTTATTATGACGATTAACTTTTATTATTTTTCTGAAGCAGAATTCACACTTTTTTAAGTTTTAATACCCCTATATTTACTTACTGCCTGCTACAAAAGAAATTTTTATGATAATATTTTATGATTATATAAGTCAAGTATCGTTATTTGAAAATAGTAGTATTAAAATAAAAAAGAGTGTGCGAACCTAGTAGAAATTATGAAAGCTATCATCTCCATTAAGAAAGATGAACCACATGAAATTTGGAATAGTTTACATCAGTTTAGGATACGGATTTGTTTAAGTATAACAACTGAAAACTTACTAAATTTGCCTTTAGAAAATTTTTTACATACCGAAATGCAAAATGTATTAAAATTAATGTATGAACATTAAGAGATTGTCTAAAAATACAACCCATTTTTTTTTTTTTTTTTTTTTTTTTACTTTTGGAGAAAGAAAAGCACAAATTAACGCGTTTTTAAAGTAAATAAAAATAAAAAATAATTTGTAGCAAATAAATATATGTATGCCGGGTAATTCTAAAAATCACAGAAAATATGTTATTTAAAAACTAATAACCGTAGCACTATGCAGTTTTCGCTGAAATAAACAGAAAAGCGTGGGATTTTTTATGTATAAGAAAAAAAAAATAGTTACATGTTTACCATCAGATGGCACTTTATTCGCACTATCCTCTCACTTTTGTAACAGATCCGCCTTCTGAAATGACACCATATTGCAAATATTGATTATTCTGATTTTGGTGTGTTGGATATGATTTTTGTTGTTAGCGAATATTTATATTAAACATTTAGTGATTATTATTGCTGTTAATCGTTCTAAAAAAATCATCATAATGTAAGAGATAAAGCATTGTTAATTAAACTTTGAATGCGCATCGTCTGATGGTCATTCTCACGAACGATGGCCGTCATACTGCACATTTATAGTTCTAGTTATGTTGCTGAATGTACTGTGTCAATAAAAAAATGTAATTTTTACTTTCCGAACACTGTAGTGAGGAAAGTATTGTAATCATGTCAAAAATCCGAATTTGAGATTTTGATGTTTCTATACGTTTCGAGGTCCCCTGAGTCCGTTTTCACTATTTTTGCGATGATGTATGTATGTGTGTGTGTATGTGTGTATGTATGTATGTATGTGTGTATGTATGTGTGTATGTCTGTGAGTGAACACGCTAGCGTCTAAACGCTTTGTTCGAATAAGCTGAAAGTTGGTACGTATATTGTAAGTCACCATAGTACGAACCCTATAGATTTTGGTGAATCTAGCACTTATAGTTTTTTTACAGGGACACAAAGAAAAATTCTTTATCATTATGGCCTATGGGACCAAAATCTTAAAATTACGATAGCATCTAAACGCCTTATTCAATTGAGCAAAAAATTTATACATATGTGATAGGTCACAGATACTCAATCTGTATAGATTTTGGAGAATCTAGCACTTATAGTTTTTTTACAGGGACACAAAGGAAAATTATTTATCATTATTGCCTATGGGGCCAAATTTTTAAAAGTGTGATAGCGTCTATCGCCTTATTAAACTGAGCAAAAAATTTGTACACATGTTATAGGTCACAGTTGCACCAACTGTATAGATTTTGGTGAATCTAGCGCCTACAGTTTTTTTACACGGACACAAAGAAAAATTCTTCATCATTATGCCCTATGGGACCAAATTTTTAAAAGTGCGATAGCATCTAAAAGCCATATTCAATTGAGCTGAAAATTTATATGAATATTATAAATCCCTGTTGCACTAACTATAAGCATTTTGGTGAATCTAGCATTTTTAGGTTTTTACAGGGACACAACGAAAAATTCTTTATCATTATGATCTATGGGCTCAAAGTTCAGTAGCGTTAAATAAAACATCGTGTAATATATGGACAAAAATACTCAAACACTCTATTATGGTTTTCTCTCTTTTGTTTGTTTAACAACTCCTCTTTCTTTACTTTATCTACAAAACTGTTAATTACTCAATGTTCGGAAAGTCGAGTGGAGTCACTCCAGATTTTTTAATTAAGGACCACCTGAGAGAAAAAACTAAACTGATTTGTCAATCAATCTTTTTATAAATAAATAAATAAGAATCCAAGTTTTAATTCTGCTTACAGTCATTTGCAAAAGTTTAAGACCACTAGCCAATTTTCAGTATTTTAACACATTGCATCATTTGTGCAGATTATTGCTTCATCATCCCATGTACTGATTGCATCAGACGCATTCTACTGCTATAAATAAAGGTGCCCGGTACGTTTATCGCCAGTTGTTTATTGGATTTTGTCGTAGGCAGTTCTGTTGTGTAATTATTGTAAAAGATAAAAACCTTCACTTTCTGTTACAAAAAGGTCAGAAATACTGACCCTGCATAAAATTGGATTTTCTGAACGTCAAATAAGTTCGAGGGTAAATGTGAGCAAGACAGCTGTGCATCAAGCTATCAGTAAATTTAAAATTTCGGGAAATTTTTTGGACTTTAAGAGACGTTTCTTTTTCATATTAGGAGTAAGTCGAGGTTTCCTCGCAGGTTTGTGGGATGATAAACCAAAATCTTTGCCCAAACGTCTTGAAATAGTACTCAAACTGATGTTGGTGCCTTTTGCAGCCAGAGAATGTCTAATCGTATTGCAGGAGGTTCTTGGATCTCGTACAACCATCTTTAACACATGATCATCCCGTGCACTTGTTTTTTCTAGGGCGACCGCTTCTCATAAGGTCCACAAATTTTCCCGAAATTTTAAATTTACTAATAGCTTGGTGCACAGCTGTCTTGCTCACATTTACCCTCGAACTTATTTGACGTTCAGAAAATCCAATTTTATGCAGGACCAATATTTCTGACCTTTTTGTAACAGTAAGCGAAGTTTTTTTACCCATTACAATAATTACACAACAGCACTGTCTACGACGGAATCCAATAAACAACTGGCGATAAACGTGTCGGCCACTTTTATTTATAGCAGAAGAAAGGGTCTGATGCAATCAGCACATGAGATGACGCAATAATGTGCGCAATTGATGCAATGTGTTAAAATACTGAAAATATGCTACTGGTCTTAAACTTTTGCAAGTGACTGTATTTAAGTGAAAATCGATTAGTGTTACGGTCAATACTTTTTTTTTAATAACATATTTTGTATTTTTCTGTCACTTTTGGATCCCCCGGTATATAAACTAAAATATTTAATTTTAACTTCTACAACCCAATTTACTAAATATTGCCTTTGCAGTGAAATCTCATATTTCAACGCACTTCATTCATAGCAATATTCACCGTTTATGTCAATTAAAAATAAACACTCTAGAAATGCACCTGCAAGAACTTTCGGAATAAATATATTATTATTCTAAATACAGGAAGACTCCTTCAAAATTTTAATTTAGATCTTGAAATATGAAGCGCGTCTTTCAAGACATATTTAATTTACTATCATATGGTTTTCAAGGTACTTTTGTAGATATGTATATAAAGTTAACGTCAGTTTTATAACACAGAATTTTATTATATTTTCTTTTCAAGTTTAACATTTCAGTGGAAGTTTTGCTTTAATAGCAATGATATCCTAAAGAATGATTTTCTTAAAAAATTGCTTTTAGGATCACTGTTGGTATAAGAAGATTGATATTTAAAGTTTAAAAAGAAAACTACATTTATAAAAAATTCTAAAGGCTTAAAATTTCCTTTGGGTATCAGTCAAGAAATTTATTATTTTTTAAAAAGTCACATTTCTTTAGTTTAAATAGTATAGGTATTACCGTAAACGTTTGTATGATACAATGGCTTTAATAGTTATAAAAAAGTATTATTATTATTATTATTATTATTATTTTTAAATTCTATCATATTTCTGCACAAGTATAATTTTTTGGAAGTAAATGTTACTTCCTTTCACTTTCTTCCCCGTGCTTACACACATAAACACACACACACACACACACAAAAGAAGATACTTAAATTATGTAAATTAATTTAGGTATTATGGCCAGGTAATTTTTCTCAGAAATAAAGCAAATCAAGGCTTTTCTTTAAAATCAAGGGTAATGACACTGTACACTAAAGATAAATAATCTGCTATAGTGTTATGATTTGAATAAAATATCTAATACTATTTGAATTTTTTAAAAGAATATGAATGTGATTAAGTGTATTCTATCAATGTCCTGACTTATATGTGCTGCTGCAGGCAGTGGAAAGCCCGAGTGAGGTTCATATGCGAAGAAAGATAAAATTGTTTAAGTGGTATGCAGTTTTGAGATATGAAATTAAATAACTGATGTGCGATTTTGAGAATTCATACCAAAATAATGACCCACTAGCAGGCGAAGTTGGGTAATATATATTAAAGTTTGATTAAAAGAAAGAAAAAAAAAAAGAAGAGAAAGAGAAAAATCGATTAAAATTAACATTTGGTGAAGTATTAGAATAAAATATAACAGATATTAATATAAGAAATGTTCCAATACAGATCTAAAATGTTACACATTGACAGTTTTGCAGCTATAATCTGAACTAAACTCTGGACTCCACAGACACGGTCTCAAATGATTGAATTTCTAATTTTATTGATTAGTGAAGAAGGCGAATGTAATGTACGATAAATTTTCATCAATGATAAACTTATTTATTCTCACTACAGAAGTTGCAAAACTTTCTGTTTCATCTGTTAACCTTTTAACGTTCACTACTTAATTTATTTTAAAAATTGTTAAACTAATTTTAAAAATAGCTTTTAGACACATAGCTGATCATAAATATTTAAAAAATAAAAAATTAGCATTTTTTTTTTTTTTTTTTTTCGGGAAAGTTTCGGTTTGAAACTTCTGTAAGTTAACCTTATTAAATTCCAATAATATTTAATTTAATAAATAAATCAATTTATAAGTAAACATTATCGACAACAAAAACTCGTAAAAGTTGCATAGATCCCAACATTTAAATTTATTTTGGAGTATTTTAACCCTTTGCGGGGCAAGGTAATTAGGATCATTTAAATTACACTGAAACCGGAATTTACGAACATAATTAAAGTAGAAGAAATTTTAAATTTTCACGTTAAAAAAAGGGCCTTTTCTGCTATGTTATAAATGTAAATTTTTGCTAACAAATTTCCGGGATGAGTTTTTGCACTTGAGAATTAAAATTAGGTGTTCCATCAGCGGGAACACTGCGACTGAAAGGGTTAACTCGAATTTACTATCTCAAAATTTTCTCCGGAATGCTCAGCATCCTCAAATGTGAATAGGCTACTATTTTAAAACTAGCAAAAATTTGTTTTAATTTTCCATTTTTTATTCTCAGTAATTCAAATTTACTTAAATTTGAATTGTGAATTAAAAAAAAAAAAAAATCTGATGTGAAATAACCACACGAATTCCATTACTCACAATTACACTAATTATATGTACTTTTTCGAGATAATGTGATCAGAAGACATAAAATTGACCTAACAATCTAAAAAATTTCCCATAAGAGAAAGCTTATACACGTGTAAAGACATATAAAACAAAGTTTACGTAGCGAGTTGGGAAAAAAAAAAAAAAAAAAAAAAATGGTAGAGCCACTTTTGAAGCACCAGTTTTCGAGATCTAAGACTGACCTATCTAATCAGGATAACTGTTAATTTTCCGGTAATAAGCACGTAATGCATCAGAAGAATATCTAAAATGGGTTTATGTAACAATTTAAAAAAAAAATCGCTAGAGCCACTTTTGAGATACCTATTTTTATCAACACTTAGCATTCTAAATTATTGACAAAAAAACGATGATTACATATGAAAATATATCTAAAATAGGATTAATATGACGAGTTAAAAAAAAAAAAAATCCAAACAGCCATTTTTAAAGGAACGAACTTGTAAGACTTGAAGCCGAGCTATTTACACAGGACTCCTATCAATTTTCCTGAACTAACAAGCTAATTCATACGAAAAGACATCTAATAGCGTATTTATATAGCAACTTTGAAGAAAATCGTTAGAGCCGTTTTTGAGATACGAATTCATGATCCCACTTCAGGTTTCAGATGACCCTCTTTGAGTTTTCCATTTTTCTCGAAAAGTTAAGAAACTTAGCTGTACACCAGACCTGCCTTAATTCTGAAGTTCCCTAGCTCAATTTTTATTAGTTTCGGAGATAGTCAGAAGATTTCCCCACATACATACACACATACATACTGACCAATTGTCAAAAACACTTTTTTTTTTTTTTTTTTTTTTTTTTTTATTCTGGAGACCCTAAAACATATAAATCCTGTGAAAACTCGATATTGAATTTTTGGACCGAAAACAATACTTCAATTACCTACGGTAGTTGGGTAATGGAAATGATATTTTAGTAGAATTATTCGGGTATGAATCATTCACTACATAATTTATTTTGAAAATTGCTAAACTAATTTTTAAAAAATTACTATTATGCACATGGCTAATTATAAATATGTAAAAAGAAAACAATTGACAATTTTAATTTTCGAGAAACTTTTGATTTGAAACATTTGAAACATCTATGCGTTAACCTGATAATATATAAGCCTGATATAGGCGCAAGGATACAGACACAGTTAAGTGTATATTCAAAGCAGCAAGGTGGAGTCACGCAAAATGTTGTTGTTGTCGTATGCCACTCGGAAATTCCGAGCCCCGGTAGTAGAACTATCCGGATTTGAGGCAAGAGGGGTGCGCCTTCCGTTTTTAGGAGGGTCACATAGGGAGGAAGAACGACTTTAGCTCCAGAAGCTGGTGAAAGATGGCAGCACCAGCCAAACAACAGGAACTCCAATTTTGATCCGGATCATGGCCGAGTTAAACCCATGTTCCAGTACCCCCAGAGGTATAATTTTTTATGGGAACTTGGAGAACTTTGCGACCACGATGGAATTTAACGTGCACCAGTCGCCATTAGCGTACACGACGGTCTTCGGCCGGCTCGAAGACCGAACCCGCAATCTTTCCATCACGAGCTCGCTGCTCTTACCGACCAGGCTACCGCGCATACTAAGAAGTTTAAAGTGTTTTTTTCCTCTAAAACACCATTTATTAAATTTAGAAGTAGTGTTGCCATCTGCAGGACAGAAATGGAACAAAAGTTTAAAACTCTATTAAAACAAGGAAAAGATATGTAAAAAGAAATTGCATAAAAACTATTAAATGTTTCAATGTTAACTGAAAATTCATATAATAATTAATTTTATAAATAAATAGTTTTGTAAGTAAACAATCTAAATTGCAAAAACTCACAACAAGTAAATAAATAAATAATATGGCTTAGAATTAAAAGTTGAACACGATTACATTATCGTAGCAGCAAGGTGCATTCGGACGTACTAAGAAATTCAAAGTGATTTCTGTATGTGGCTTCCTCTCAAACATCCGTTGCTAAATTTTGGAGTAGTGCTGCTATCTGCCGAACAGTAAAGGAATAAAAGTTTAAAAGCTGATTAAAACAAGGGAAAAAATACTAAATACATTGTTGAATAAAAAAGGTGAAATGTTTGATTTCAATGCGAAACCAATGAACGTTAAAGGGTTATAACTAACAAAAGAGATGTCTGAATGTCATTTTGAACAAAATATACTTAGCAGAATTAATTCAAGCATTAACGGATCGATTAATATTTTATCCGATTTTTCTTTATTATTTTTTTGACGATCGTTAGTTTTGCAATAAAAATAAATATTTAAAATTTTTTTATGCGACAAAGTTTTTCTTATTTTAAACGATTTTTAAATTTTAGTTTCTTCTCTGTTCAATAAGTAACAGTGCACTACTGCAAAATTTAACAAATGATCTTTCAGAGGAAGCCATATGCTGAAGTCACCTCGAATTTCTTAGTAGGTTCGAATGCACTTCGTTGCTTTGATGATAAACTCGTGCTTACCTTTTTCGCCTGATGAAGGTCCATGCTATTACTTAATCTGAAAAAACTGTCGTGAGTTTCCGAAATTTGTAGTGTTTACATACAAAGTAAACAAAGTTATTTATTAAGTAAATTAATTATCGTTTAAATTTAATCATGTTAAGGATTTTTCGAAAATTAAAATACTAATTTCTTTCATTTTACATATTTCTGATCAATAATTTGTCTAACACACATTTTACAAATTAGTTCAGCATTATTTAAAAGGAAATTTGTATTGAACTTTAAAGGGTTAAAAACAAGGCAAAATGCAGAAAATGCTTCTCCTTATATTTGAACCCGAATAACTTTCATCCTGAAAGGGAAGTTAACTAACCTGACAGGGTCATAATTACAAGTTATGTGTCAGCGCCTGCATGAATCCGTAATTGCTGTCAGAAAACTGTCATTTCAGCAGAGTGGAATCCATTAGCATAATTATTCAATTAGTTATTTGGATTATAAAATCAAGTTTTCGGATTTCACAGTGAAGTTTATAACACCAAGTTTGTAAATTAAGCAAGATTATGAAGGCACTTTAGTGGTATGCATATTTTGATGAAATTCGCCTAATGTTCAAGTTTAACAATAGAATTATAGGGCTATGAAAATGCAAGCAGATTTATTATTAATTTGTTTACCACTAAAATAATTTTGATTAATTTGCGTGTTTAGGATAAAGAATGAATTGTTTAAGAAAATGAATTCGTTATAATTTACAAATCTTGTACATTATTTTATTTATTTATTTATTTTTAATTATTATAATCGATTTTGAAGTATTCGATGCAGGTTCATAAAGCTTGCAATATGAATAAAATCAATTGAAAATTACATTTCTTCCTTACTAAATGTCCATTATTCTAAATCAGTTAAAGTTAATTCCATGCAAACATTGATATAGAGACCATTTTTAAGTTCAATTAATTCAATTGTTTTTAAATTTTCTTCGTAAAAAATATATCAAACATATTAAATATTAATTTAAAGAAATCTACACTTAAAAACAAGTAAACTAATTCTATATTTTTACACTTGTCATGCAAGCAATAAATAGTTTATTAATTTTGATAACAGGTTCATTGTTCCAAAATAAATTCTAAGAAAAAAATCTCTTCATTATTAATGAACGCAAAAATTATCTATGAATCCTCAATTCACCGCATTTAAAAAAAAATATATATATATTTGCCATTTCAGTAACTATGTTATTTTCAAAAATGCATCGATGCTTAAAAGGAAAATCAGCGTATACTCAGACTATATTAATTAATGTAAGTAAATTAAAACTAATCGCGATTTCTTTAATCAACTAGTATTTGGTTTTGGGTTTAAGAATCAGGTAAGATGTTGAACTGTGTCATGAATTTATTAAATCAGAATTAAGAAACAAGCAGTTATTTTTTTCTACTATAGTAAAACATACATCTAAAAAAAAAAAAAAAAAGTATGATAATTAGTTCTTTTTTGTACAATATCTATACCATGATTATTCTAAAACCTAAGCTAATAATAATAGCAATAAATCTTTACATAGCTATAGGAATTCAATAATAATATTTAGAATGTCCGTAGCGCATTTTGCTTTCATATGGAACAACACTCTCGCATCCTTCTAATGCTTTTTAGATTGCTAAAAGCCACTTGCTAAAGGCCACTAACAAAATACATAAAATTGACCTAAAAGAAGAATATTATCCATTCATACCTGAAGATACTATTGTACTACAGAATAAAGTTTCGTATATATTTTTTAACATGCATATTTTAACTGAATATAAAGGCAATTTTAATTCTTTTAACTATGTTGAAGTGTTTGATTAAATATCTAATCAAAACGCGTGTTTTTACATTTCATTTTTCTTTACTTGGGAAGAAAAGGTTGTAACAGGAAATAAAATAATAAATCAATAAATATTTTTAAAGTATTAATCTTTTATAGTAGGGGAGACCGGGGCACGTTTACGCGTATTTTTTTCAATGAATTTTCTAATTTTTATATTTTAACTTAGGAAATTTTAGAAATTGTGGTTTTATAAAGCAGTTAATAAAGTCAAAATTTGTGTGTTCAGTTTTTGCCCTATTTGTGTTTTTAACCGTAAAAAAATTTTTTTTTTTGCCCGTTCCCGGGGCAAGTTTACGCATCAAGTGGGGCACGTTTATGCATATTATAAGTGATGCCAAGGATTAAGTGAAATAAATATTTAATCAAATTGAAATGTTTTATTTATAACTTAAAACACTGCTTAAAAATAAAAAAAATTAAAGTGAATAAATTAAAGAACATTTTATAGGCTAAATTGAAAACATAGGGCTTATTGGTAATTAAAAACAGAAACTATTTAGTCATCTTCATCATCACTGTTACAGTTTTTACAAGCAAACAAAAACAAAGTATTTCCTTTTGCACATGGGACTACTTTTTGCATCTAAGACATTGAACCCAGTCTTGTCCTTTTTTGGATTGGTTGTATAGTTTCAAACAATAGATACACACGCATCTTCGTCTTCAGAATAATTCACTATTTTCTTTTTTCCAGAGTGTACCAACTTTTTCCCTTTTGCAGTTTTTGGTTTCATACTTTTTCCTTTGCTGTCTTCTTGTTCTGCTTCCATAGAAACTAGTAAATTTTTAGGTAATTTCTTCTTTTTATTTTGTTGTGCCATCATTATTTTCTTTTACGCTTCTAACTGCTCGTGTCTGAGGGTTTCTTTAACCGGCGAAATTACTCTTTTTCTTCCCTTTCTTCGTGTCAATCCTTGGTCCTGCCTTTTCAAATGGTCTCAGCTGTTCAGGTGTTGGGTAGTCCACATGTGATGAAGTGGAAGGCCTACTGGGAGAAATACTTGGAGGATCGATAGGCATACAAGTCTCAGAGACTTCTGCTGAACTGCCAGAGGCGTTAGTGAGGGCCTATTAGTAGAGGGCGATGTTTGTTCTGGTCTGTCAGTCACGTACGATGGCATGAAATCAGCCTCAGAAAATATCATTGGGTTTAGCGGTTGAATCCCTTTCACTTTAAATCCAGCCATTATGTTTGCTGGAGTAGCTTCTAGGTGTAAGATTGATGCCAAAATTGAAGGAATGTCATGAATTATCACTGGGCGTTTGTTTTACTAGCCATCCATGAATCGCATGCAGTGTTAATGTATTTTTTGAGTGGCCCCAAAACACTGCGGTCAAGAGGCTGCAGTTTATGACTGCAGTGGGACGGGAATGATAGTTGCGTCACTTCACTGTCTTTAAAAAAGTCCAATAAATCCGCTGACAAGTGAGACTCGTAATTATCTAAAAGCATGAGGCATAGTTTTGAGGTGGAACACCTGACATGGGCCAAAAAATGCTTAGCGAATTTTGAAAAGTTATGTTCCATCATCCATCCCGATGGGTTAGCATCTCCAGCACTGCCTACTGGGCCATCTCTCAGAAAGTGTTCCTTAAAGTGGAACCTAGCAAAAAGGCTTCAGGTTTACGCAGTAAGAAAGTGCGTAAAGGTGCCCCGATATCAATGCGTAAACGTGTTCCGTTGCCATGTTTGGATTTATTTTTAACGTGCAACGAAAATTAATAACATTTTTGTTCATACAAATACAGTTCTCAGAAAAGGATAAAATTCTGGTAATGGTCATATATTTGTTTATCCTTAACTAAGTATTATTAGTTCACAATAAGTTTGAATAAGTTCAACACAAAATTTACTCACCTTGACAAAAAACAGGTTATCCTTTCCGTATGCTAAACCGAAGCTCAACTGACGCTCAAAAACTTGTGAGAATACCCGCTAGGGAGCAGCACCAATCTGTCATGACCGGTGGCGCACCACTTATAACTCGTTTCGGAAAAAGTGCACTGCGTAAACGTGCCCCATGCGTAAACGTGCCCCGGTCTACCCTAAACCCTGAAAAAGAAATTTCTTTCCAGGATATCCATAACTATTTCGAACTCTAAATAAACGGCACAAAATTCTTTTTAAACTTCAATTCTGTAATTGAGAGTTACTTCTTTTTAAACCAGCACATATGATATTATATTAAGCTTTATTAAAGTTTAAGAGAAATAATACACGCTGAAAAGTACAAAAAAAAAAAAACACTTAAAGAAAAAAAAAATTATCAAAATTTATTACAAATTTAATACAAAATAAATAATATTTGAAAAGAATTAATAATAACCCTTTTATTTAAATTTAAATTCTTGTTTTGTCAAATCATTTAATTTAATTTAACAGCCTTGGATTTTAGAATATTAAATCACAAAACTCAAATCCTCAAACGACATGAACGCATATGTTTACTAAGAGTGGAACTTTAAAGAAACATTAAAAGAATGATTAATCAAACGTAAAGGTAGGATTAATTTTGCGTAATTGCTTACAAGCGGATTCATTTTGATTAATTCACAGAGAAACAGGTGCTGTATCTTAAAGAATTCACTTCACAATGTGAAAATCGATCGAACGAAGACTTTTACAATTGAAATTAAATAAGGGTTCTTCATTTTAATTAATCAAAATCAGTCTGTTCTTAAATGGTTAAATTAATAAATAAGGAAAATTGTTTATAGACGTTTTATTCGATGATGCGCAGAATTTAATTATTATTTACGCTTGGAGATACTTTTCCGTTTAAAGACAGTCACTTGGCGATTTGGTGGGATCCTTACAGCGAGATATATAAAGTATAGTGATGTATTTTATATAAAGTATAGTGATAAATGGTAACCCTTGAGAAGGGTTACCATTCATGTGACATGCTCCCCTCGCACCTGCGTATTCGGTGATTTTCTTGGTTACAGTTTATTTTCAATGAATTTCTATGGCAACTGCTTGGAGATAAGCGCCAATGTTTTTGTTTACTTACATAATTTAACATTTTCTTTGTTCTAAATCATTTTTGTTTTATTTTGCTTCTTTTTATTTCGTGTAGTCAAAATTTAACTGACAAAATATTTAAAAATAATTGATAAATTAATAATTGTTGTTAAATTTAGCTCTTTTAAAAGTTTATTTTTTCTTTCTAAACACTTTTAAACTTTGTTGAGAAATGATGAAAGAAACAGTATTTTATTATTTGTTATAATGTGAAATATGTGAAAAAAAAAAAAAAAAAAAACAATTTATTTCGGTCTTGGAACTCTCGTGTTACCTAATAATAATGATAATTTGCTAAACTGAAATTTTAAATCGCCAAAAAAGCGATAAAGAGCCAAACATAGCAATCTATTGGTTCATGTCATGTGATTCATCTTGTACCACGGAAAGCCAACCCTTCATCCATCCATTCAATCAGCACTCTACTTTATGTATCTCGTTGGATCCTTTCACGCCCTTCTGTGATAAACCGGTAAATTATTTTGAAAATATTTAACTGGAGGAAACCCTAACTATTAATGTAATAAATTTAAATAAAAATAATAAGAAAATCGAGAAATGGTTTATTATGCAAGACAAGAAAATAAAATATTAAGAATAATATTAAGTCCTCAGATAGCACTATAATTGGATTTGATCTTTTATATTAATCATTCGCCAAATTCACCAAATTATGTGGTGGTTCTCAAATAGAAAAGTACCTAAAATTTTACTTTACCGTAAGTTTTGAATCTGCAAAGAATAATCATTATTGAAATGCAAAGCTTTCAGTGAAAAGGGAGACTAATTGCCTTAATCGGTCTATCACATTTTATGTTTAATATGTATAGAACCTACACTAAAACACAAACTACAACCGCAATTAAATTTAGGGTTAAATACCTAGAGTCTTAATTATCAGAAAGTTATATATATATATAAAGAGCGACTGAAAAGACATTAAACGATAAATATTTAAAATTAATTTTAAAAATACCATTTTTTATGAGTATATATAATTAAGAGCATACGAAGTGCATAGAAGTTAATAAGTGTTAAAAATATCTTAATCTTTTTCAATTTCAAATATTGAAAAATTCGGTTTAACTATCATTTGAAGGATTTAATTTAATAATATTCGAAATAATAAATAGCAAAATTTAAGTTTTTTGATATTTAAATTTAACTTTTTGTTTATTTTATTTTATTCTGTAAATAACAAAATTTATAAAAAACATATACAGGGTGATTATAACTAAAGTTACGATTTCAAAACGCTATAATTTTAAAACTACCCATCAGAGCGATTGGATATTTTACCAAAGCAATCGTGAGGCAGTGAAATTTTGTTTGGCAAAAGAAAAAAAAAAAAAAGTTCCAAAATGTGCCGTTAATTATCTGTAAAGTATTTGATTCATGAAGCTCCTCTTTTTCTCTTTTCACTATGACTGTTTCTGCTGTAAACACGTATTCCTGTCTTTTTGCAAAAAAAAAAAAGTGTTGTAAACCGTTGAAGTCCATTGTTTTCCGCTAATCCATTGTGTTGCTAACAACAATCCTGTGTTTAATGAGTCCATTTAGGCGTTTACCCTGACATTACCCTGCCAGCGCCATCTATAGGAACATGTTGGAACTACTTTTTTCATCCTCCAAACAAAATTTCATTGCCTCACGATTGCTCTGGTAAAATATCAAATTGCTCTGATGGG
Source organism: Salticus scenicus (assembly GCA_963930645.1). Lineage (NCBI taxonomy): Eukaryota > Metazoa > Arthropoda > Arachnida > Araneae > Salticidae > Salticus > Salticus scenicus. Next base: position 80,574,302 of record OZ005650.1, read on the forward strand.
TAGTTTCGTAACTTTAATTATAATCACCCTGTATATTACTGTTCGTTTTCTCTTTTTTTTTTTTTTTTTTTTTTTTTCCACATTAAAGTTTATTAGACCGTTTAATAATACATTTTTCGTTGTAATTTTAGCTTATACATAAAAGCATTGTAAAAGCAGTTGTTTAATTACGTAATAGAATATTATAAAAATAATAACAATAACATATACATTTCTTAAATTACTCACATGGTTTTTCTCTGTAGCCCGATTCCAAGGCATGAAAATAGTTTAGGAACTCTTGAATGGGAATTTTAAACGCCTCGAAGAGGCCTACCTCTTGAAACACTTTGTAACACATCTGAAACAAAAACGAAAAAAATTACAACGATTGTACATTGAAAGTAAACTTATTAATGAACATTTTCTTTGTAAGTCAATTTTAACAAAGGAAATAATACAGTGATTCAATTGATATATTTTTTAAATGTATAATCAAGGATAACTAAATGATTAGTAATAATGAATAATGACTATTTCCTTGGAATATTTCAGATTTTGAAACGTTTTTGGGAAATTTCTTTTGTTCGAGGAATATTATATATTTAAAATGAAGAGGGGTAACCGTATCAATGTTTCGGCATAGTTTAATTTTTGATTTAATTTTGCTCAGTTGCTATGACATTTACACATATCAAAAGTTTTAGGCATAAACTACAACTAATTGGCTTTTTAAAAATTATGAACATTTTATAATTTAAGAATAAGCCTCTTTAAAAAAAAAAAAAAATGAATATTTTATGTTTCGGGATTCGCACGTCCATGACTTGGGCCAAGAGTAACTTCGGAATACTATACTCATATACAATACATTAACCCATATATAAAATTTCAGATAGTGAAAATCTACATGAATATAGGTCATTTTGAATTTTTTAAATATTTCCTCTCGTTAAAGAGTTGCGAACTTTTCCGTTCATCAGCAACTAGCACTTCACATCTTAAACATCTTAACACTCCAACGAAACATTAAAAAAAAAAAAAAAAAAAAAAAAAAGATAAGACCAGGATGTTACGTTTTATAAAATTAAAAGACGTAAATGAAAAAGCAAAATAAAATATAAATATGAGTGAAGCAGTTACGCTGCTAGGGAGAAGTGTAAATGATTACAGTTGCCCGAATTATAAAATTCTTGGGGTAAGAGTAACCACGGGTTATAAAACAAAAAGCTTAAGAAATCGAAGAAAACAAAGTTATATTCAAAATCTACATACAAAACAGTTTCATTACTAAAAACTGTGGAGTTTACTTCAAAAGTACAGCAGTGGCGAAACTTCAAATTTTTAGAGGGGGCACTCTGTCAGACAAGGGAATGTAAGCAATTTTTTAAACTTCTAAATCAATGTTTCATATTTGATTTTTTTTTCTATAGTTAAATATAATAAAGAAAGGTTCAAACAAACAGATATAAGGACAATTAGGTCCAACCCTAACAATACACATAGCCACAGTACATCCTGAGAATGTCATTGGGATGTCATTTTATACATAGGATATCCTAAGGATGTCATGTGGAGATGTGCTGTTCGAGAAATTCAGCTTATCAGTTGAACTATAAGCCGAGGTTTCACACCGAGGGTGTGGCTGTGTCTGTCCTCGTTAAACGATTTTGCACCGTTAAGTGCTCGATGCGGTCGTTAGCGGTACATCGGGGTACCAACGAGGGAAAAGTATCACACCCATGGTGGATCTAAATTATGATGGTCCCTCTTTTTATAAACCCTCTTTCCTCCATCTATTCCCATGCATAATTTCCATTTTTTTTTTTCCTGTGATCATCGTTGGCATTCAAAATTCATTTCAAAAATAAGTTATGCATCTTAGGTGTTTTTTCATGTAGTCACTATTTGGGTATTTGTTGTGGGTATTTACTGTGGCCACTATTTAGTGATCCGGTGATTTTTCAATCCTGTGGGCGGTAAATAACCCGTAGGCTTGGCTTTGCCTGGTAGGTAGGGGCCGTTCAGTGGTTTCCAAGTTCCAAGCCGAGGCATTACTGACCCCATTTCAACCTGTTTCTTTTTCAGTCGAATGTGACGTAACTTTCGTTAAATGCATTTACATTTCTTCATTAATGCTTTTAACGAAATATTTGATTGATCTTTTTTAACTATAACCTTCTTTTACTTCTGCGCTTTGAGTGCTATGCAAAATTATTTTAGAACCTGTGGCACAATTAACGAGCAGTAATTTGGGAAACGTTAGTTTCCAAAATTTTAACAGTATAGATTGAATATCATATCATCAATATAATTAATTAAAAGCCTAACTCTCATATTGGTATAATTTTAGCGGAAAAAACTGAATTATGATTTTGTAAATTAAATTTATTGCAAAAGTAGTTAATTCTAATAAGTATTTACGGCTGTAACTAAAACTTTATTGAGTTCAAATAATATAAGAAAATTCATGAAATAATATTGCTTTGAAGATCTAAAGAATCTTAATTCTGAAGTATGTTTTAAATACTGCTAAAATTCAAATTCTTGAATACAGTAGTTTTAAACTTAACAACTTTTGAAATATTTCTGGAGGAATTTCAAGTGAATTTAACCAGCATAAATACACAGAAATTCAAAACATAGAATTTAAAGTTCAAATTAATACATAAATATCATTAAAAATAGTCTATCTATTTATCTAATATCCAGTGATGATAAACTTCATTAATTTGTCTATAAGGATTTTAATGAAATTATATTGAGGATTATACACTACGCACTTCGGTTTAGTTAAATAGTTAAAATAAATAAATAAATAAATAAAAGAGAGAGAGAGAGAGAGAGAATAAAAATTTTATAATAAAAGGCCATAATATGTACAAATATCTAAAAATTGTTCCAAATCTATCGAGTTCCATAAGATTTAAATCTGCCAACTATTTTGTAATGGGATACGGAAGAAGAATCATATTTTTAAACTTAAGACAGCTAAAAATAACTTGCAGGCCTGAATTGATTTATAAATTCGATTCTTTTGTAGCTTTTTATATACAAAATAATCGTAAAATATTGTAAAAGGGGACTTTGTGGTATCCCATTTATTTGATTGTTGGAAGTTTTACATTTAAACCACATTTTGTTTGAAAATGTTTAAAGTTTTCACAGCAACTGTTTCTCAATTTCCTATAGGCTAATCTGTCACCACCTCTTTATCTCTGTTGGTTAATAAATTGACAGTAGAACTCGAATTCTTTCATAAATATAAAAATAGATATCCTTTCCGTCTTTGACGCACTGGTTGCGTCATGCTCAATATCAAAACAGCTGTCAGTATTTTAACATGTATCAGTTTTATTTTCCTGCGCTGTACTAAACTACTTTTCTTTTGGTTTTCTCTCTATATATATATACTTCTGTCTAATTTCTGTCGGGAACACTGTCGACTAGATATTAAACTAACATAATCGATTTTTAATTTGCATGTAAAATTTTACTGCTAGAATATTAAAAAAAAAAAAAAAAAAAAAGTTATTAATGCTATTGAAAATAAAAAGAAAGCACCACAGAACTGGCATTTAAAGTATTACGTACAAAACTTTGAATAAACACCATAAGATGCAATAATCTCGCAACAATTGTTTCGAGTATAAAGTTGTCGCTTTGACAGCGGCACTCGTGCCTACTTTGTTCGCCTGACGAAGGGCCGTGTGCTCTTTCGACCCGAAACAATTGTTGCGAGATTATTGAATTTTATGGTGTTTATTCAAAGTTTTGTACGTAATACTATTGAAAATACTAATTGAAATATCGCTTTATACAACCATTTTCGATATAAGAAATAAAGGTATAACAAAATTGGTGCGGGTAGTGTTTCATTCCTGTAAATAATAATGCAAGTGCAATTTATATTAAGGACATGATTATTTGAAACATAATACAGAAAAAGTAACTTAATGATGGTCATTATAATGGTAGATTTAGTCTAGGCAAGGAAAAAAAACTATTGTTATTTGGCAAATTAGTTTTGTTTCAGCATGCTATTAACTTCAGTGTTCTTCTCAAGCAGCTCCGGCGATCTTGAAAAGTTTTTCATGTTAACACAAAAACTAGTTATTCTTGTGAATGATTTTATCTGACTATTTATAATATAAAATAACATAAAATCCTGCCACATTGTCACATTGAAAGGGAAAACTTCCACTAAATGTAGAAAAAATAAAATGTTATTCTCTTCTCAGGTGAAATGCACTTTGCATTGCAACAAAAATCTTGTCATGCATTTATGCGAAGAGAAGAGGAAATCTTGTTTACGATCGATTACTTATCAAAGAAAGAAATTTCTAAAGAAGCGATATTTGTATATAGAATGAAGAGAAACAATTGCTTTGCTGCACAGAATTTCTTTCTTTTAGAGATCATTGTATAATCACAATTTATACTCAATACACTCAGTTTCCGAGATTCTTTATCTGTATCAAACATACTCTTTTTTTTCAATCGTCTCGTCTATTTTTTTTTTTTTATTATTTACAATCAGATAAAGTCATGTCTTACAGGATAGTAATATATGACTTAAAAATAAAAGAAGAAGATGAACGATATTTGTATCTAGAACGAACGGAAATAACTGCTCTGTTGCAGAGTTTCTTTCTCTTTTAAATATCAGTGTGTACTTATAGTTTATACTCAATAAATACACTCAGTATTAAAGATTCTATATTTGCATCAAACATATCGTTTTTCTAGTCGTCTGGTATAGTTTTGTAATAGCACGAAGCCATGTCTTATCATAATGTATGGCTTTTTAAGGATTTAATATTTAAACCTAAAATGAAATGAAATAATCACTTTATTGCAGAGAATTTCTTTCTTTTAAAGATCATTGTATACTTACAATTTATGTTCAATAAATAAATGCACGCAGTATTAAGATTCTTTACTTGCATCAAATGTATCGTTCTTTTGATCATCTCGTGTAAAAATTTTTATAATCATAAAATTCATGTCTTATCTTAACCCATTTTATCCCATTGTCCTATTTAAAGGACAGCTGAAAATTAGCATATAGAAATCAGAATTTGCTTGGTGCGAATATTTTGTCAGCTGGAATATATAATGGTATATATACGCTTCTGCTAGCGTGTTATGTGTCTCACCTCCTCCTTCTCCTCCATCTGGAATCTTTGTTTAATCATTACATTAGGGGGCGTGGTTTATTTTCTCTTTGCGGTTGAAAATTCTTTCTGGAGAACTATCATGTAAATAAGAAAGTATACAGATAAAGCAAAACTTTATACTCGGAAAAGCACTTTTCACTATTGAAGAGAACACTAAAACATGTAAGTGCAAATTTCATCCTCTTTATTTCAATGTCCTGTGTACAAGGTGGATAAGATTTCTTATACAGAATATATATATATATATATATATATATATTAATTTTGTTCTATTTTGTTTATTTAGGTTTAATTAACCTTAAAAATATAATTTTTCTCAAATTTGAGCAAAATAAATAAATTGGGATAAAATGGGTTTTAATATAAAGAAGCACTATTTGTATCAAGAATGAAAAGAATCATTTGTTTTGTTGCAGAGGATTTCTTTCTTTCAAAGATTGTTGGGTGCTCAGAAATTATACTCAATAAATACACCCGTTTTTTCAGGTTCTTTATTTGTATCAAACATACTGTTTTTACAGTCGTCTCCTGTAATTTCTTTTTACAATAGTACAAAATCATGTCTGTCAAAATAATACAGCATTTTCTTTTTAAAATTGCTTCCACTATCGCACATTATTTGAATATTGTAAAAATTTAAAAATTAATGTTTAATTCATAAAAGTATGCAATTAATGCGATTTTTATTGTAAAAAAATGTTACTATCGCTTCTGTGTTTTAATATGTCTATCCTTTTTAACTTTCTTGATTTGTAAACCGAAAAAAATATTTTGTTGGGAAATTTAAATTTATTTTGTTGACTGACTTTTTAGATTTATTTTTGTCATTTAATAATTTTTTTTTTTCAGTTAACTAAACCAAGTTGCTTCGATTGACTAAAAGAATATATCTGAAAGAAGAACCACTATCACTGCACTGGATAATTGCAGAAGCTACGTCATCGATGTCTCTATATAGTACATCCAATGAATGAGTGGTAATTTCCTTTCGATTTTGGTAACAAAATTGTTTTTAGGGCTTTATAAACTATTATAAAAATAAATTATAATAAAAATTCTCGAAAATTAAAAATTTATTTAAATATTTCTGTAATGATATACACCCAGTGGCCAATGAATTAGAAACTTTAAATTAATATTCTATCGGGTCTCTTTTAGCACATTGGATCCCCTTTTGCACGGATAATAAACAGCCTGTATTCATGAGGGCATTGATTCTATAAGTTTCTGGGGACATTACGTCTAGAGAATATCATGCATTGGTTACATAGACTTTAAGATCCTGCAAATTTAATGGAAGATGAGATTGCAGTGGAATGCGCCTTTCCAACATTTCCGAAACATTTTGTATTGGATTAAGATCCGGGCTTTGTGGAGGCAAGGGAAGCTGTTAGATGTCATATTGATGTTCACTGAATTAATCTTGAACAATTTTGGCACGATGTGTAGTTGCATTATCGTCCATGAAGTATGCGTCACCTTCGGAGAAAAAATTGTAACATTGCAGAATGTACTTGGTCTGCTAATATGTCCAGGTATTCCATGGCTTTTTGTTTACCTTCCAGGGCACCACTTTCATACTAGCAGTGGGTAGAACATTGACATGGTAACAGGTTTTGCATAATTACGCCGTTAGCGAACATTTGTAAAAAATCTCACAGGCTGTTAGATGTCATATTGGTGCTCACTGAACCAATTTTGAACAATTCTGGCACGATGTGTAGTTGCATTATCGTCCATGAAGTATGCGTCACCTTCGGAGAAAAAAAAAATGTAACATTGGAGAATGTACTTGGTCTGCTAATATGTCCAGGTATTCCATGGCTTTTTGTTTACCTTCCAGGGCACCACTTTAATGGGGTGGGGTTTTTTCAGTGGGTGGTACAACATTCACATGGTAACAGGTTTTGCATAATTACGCCGTTAGCGAACATTTGTAAAAACTCTCACAGGCTGTTAGATGTCATATTAGTGCTCACTGAACCAATCTTGAACAATTCTGGCACGATGTGTAGTTGCATTATCGTCCATGAAGTAATGCGTCACTTTCGGAGAAAAAAATGCAACATTTCAGAATGTACTTGGTTTGCCAATATGTCCAGGTATTCCATGGTTTTTTGTTTACTTTCCAGGGCACCACTTTCATACTAGCAATGGGTACAGCATTCACATGGTAACAAGTTTTGCATAATTACGCCGTTAGCGAACATTTGTAAAACCTCTCACAGGTTTCTAATTCATTGGCCAGTATGTGTACTACAAACTGAATTAGTGTATAGTGTACACATAAGAAGATTGCCATCTGGTTTATCAAAGTTGACTATAAAGTCGTAGCAATTCAGTCGTAGCAAAATTCATCATAACATCACCTCGTAATATGAATTAAATATAAGTTTTCAAGAAATGTATGCAGGTGTATATTTTATACTAAGCATACAGAATAATTGTATCATTTCAGTTAAATAATATATAAGATAATTATACCAAATAATACAAAATTATTTCTAGTATTAAAAATTTGGATGCTTAACTAGAAAACAAAATTTTTAATAAATTTAAACACTGAAATTATTTTACGCTTATTAATAAATATCAGATCATCTCCCGTTCTACATTTACAAAATAAATAAAAAATAGAAAATAGAAAAAAATAAAAAACATTTTTTCCAAAAATTTAACACAGCCCTCAAAGGCACTTAATTTTTGAAAAATATACGGCATGCTTCAAAGATTTCATAAAGTATATTTTTCGCATATTTAAAAAAAAGATATTTTGTCGAAAAAACTTTAAAACTTCTTCTTTAACGTAACTAGCTTTTCTTGAGAATTATTTATAAAAATATTTTTTCGGAAGAGGAAATTGTTAGGAGATAAATGCGATTTTTAGCTAAATATTTTTTTTTTTACTTTTTTTTTTTTTTTAGTTAAAACTTTCTTTTTTTCCAATAAAAATGAAGCCACTTTTCTGTAGTAAGTAATTCCAGCAAAATACTGCTGGCCAGACTTAAAATTTATATAGAGATAACTTTCAAAAAACTTAAAACATATAAAATGCATTTTTTTTTTTTTTTTTTTTTTTTAACTTTTTAAAAGTCAAATCCAAAACGATTTGATCCTCTGACAGAAAAGTTGTTTTATTCTGGGAATGTTTCGTCGATAAAAATCCATTTTTTTTTTCTGATTTGAAGTGATATAATCTCGGTGCGGTTGAGTTGAGTTGAGTTGAGTGGGTTTAAAACTTCTCTATAGTTACGCAAATGTTGACTCGATGACACGAGTGATTTGAATGAGAAATGGATGTCTTAATCTTTACTGTAAAAATTGTCTACGAAAGATTACGGCACAATGTGTTCGTAAAATTTATTCATTATACTTTGCAGTATTTTTACAGTGAAAAAAAAAACAGTTTACAGTGATGTTACTGGGGCAGTAAAGTCTACACCAATTGATGCCTTACTTTTATATATTGGTGAAATGAGCATTGAATGCGATATTAAGAAATCTACACTAAAACTTTATCAGAAATTGTTACGAATGCCACATAGTGCTCAGTGGGCTACCTCTATCTCTTTCCCCCGCAGTCTAAAGACACTCAAACGAGTTTCTTGCAAGCTGTTTTGCGGGTGATGCCTAAGTTTGACTTTCCGGCTCATACTGAGCCCATGATGCCTCCTGTTAGCAAACCAGGAAAATTTTGTACCACCTTGACCTTTTACAACCTGTTTCAAAGATACAGGACTGTACAGATATTTTGTTGGGAGCACGAATGGAGACAATCTACACTAGCTATTTCCCAGATAATTGGATGCATATTTATACAGATGGCTTAAAACTAGACATCAATATTAATGTAGAAGCCGGTATCCATTCAGAGCACTTCTCTCACTATTTTCCTTTGGGATCTGTAAATTCCGCATTTGATGGGGAAGTTGCGGCAATTAGAATCATGTTACAACACTTAAATGCTCAGCCATTTCTTTTTGAACGGGCTGCTATTTTTTCTGACTCGTAGGCAGCGATCCTTGCTATTGCTAACTGCTCTCAAGCTCCTATTTATGCCTCTATACAGCAGTGCAGATCTGTTCTTTGGAGTCTTCATGAAAAGAACAAAACAGTGGTTTTGCAGCGGATCCCGTCCCACTGTGGTATCCCTGGAAATGAGTCTGCAGATAAGTTGGCCAAAAGGGTATGTACCATTCAACAGACGCATACTAGGGAGGTCTGCTACAGATCTGCCTCCTCAATAATTATATTGAACCTAAGAAATATATGCACATCTAAACTGAAAGAAAGAACAAGAGAGAAACTTTGGAATACAACTATTCTCAATCTTCCGGACTATTCCAGATACAGAGCTGTCGATGCTTTTCGTATGGCAACTATGCATGATTGTCACAATGCACATCTGTATCGACTTAAGATAGTTAATATCCCTGCCTGCCGAGATCTGAAGGAAGAATCCATTTACTCTCGCTATTGGGAGGCTAGAGAACTTTTATTCAGTTTCCAACCTTGATTCTAATTCTTCTGTTTTCTGTTGTCTTTTGTCTGTTTGTTTCACTGTTAATGTGTCTATTTGTGGCTCTGTTTGTTTATGCTCTGTATCCTTTTTCGATGAAAGAACTGTGTTCCAACTCACCTTCTACATTGGAAAAAAAAATACAGTGAGATGTAAAATAAATTTGCCGCAACTTTTACTCACGTATGCTGTAATATTTACAGTTTGCTTAAATGAATGAAACACATGTTCTAAGATAATAAAAAATACTCAAACAAAATTTCAAACCACGGTTCAAAGAATATCGAAGTTCGTCTTCCTTTGTATTCATAGCTTTAAAATCTGTTATTTTGAATGATCCGTATTACATATATTCAATCCATAAAGATGCAATACATTTTATACGTGTCTTATTGGGATTCTGAACCAAAATCTTCTGTTCTAGAAGTCTGTTCCCTGACGACTGGACCAACGGTACAGCCCATAGATACATAGTGTGGAAAGCGACCAGGAAATCAGTGCCTTAAAAATGTAGCCTCTCACCAGAGGTCAGTGTGATCAAGTTTATTACTTGAAAAACACCCTATTGATTAATTATGTGCTTTGATGACGTGATTGAGCATATGAAACTGGGAAAAGATAATCAGCTCTTTGATTTGAGCAAAAAATCTGATCGTAGCACCACCTGGGAAGCTTAATTTTTTTTAGCAGTATTTCAAGTATTCGATCATAAGCTTTTGCCACACTGCATATTTTAGGCGCTGTAACCAACAGTATGGCAAAATTCATAGGTTCTTTGCACTGAAATAAGGGATAAGAGGAAGATGGAAACTTATTGGTTTGTAAATCAAATGATATGCGCCAAAAGGTCTCTAAGATATTTTCCCTGACGATTTACAACTCCATGTGAAGTAAACTAGATTTCAATTGTTTTTATAGAACTAGCTTTAAAAATTTACAGCTAGGTTTATGTTGAAAAAGCACTGAACATGTTAAAATCTTAGCATAAGCGTCTCCCGCTATAGTATTAAATATAATATCGACCACTGTATTAGCTATTATCTTATTAATGGTTTAAGAACTTGAGGTTAAAAATGTTGAAGGTAATAAACGACCCCCAGTATTAATGCAGTATTAGCATCAACCACACGAAAATTTTAATATAAGTGTCTCACGATATTGACTGCTACATTAACTACCAGCAGGCTTTATCTGTTTCGCTAGTCACTGTATTCAAAGAAATTTAAAAAAAACATTAATCACTATATATTTTAAATTACTTTATAAATAACAATAATAAAAAAAATTCCATTGAAATCGCTTAAATCTTCGTTTCGGGTCCCATTTGTCTTCGGGTAGCGTCTTCTCCGCCTGCGCTGTATCGGTTCCTGGTTCCTATTGCTTGCATTTGCGCTTTAACAGGACATTTCAATTTCGGTGCTAACAGGACGATAAGTGGCACTGCTATTATTCAAGATGACTATTGAGCACTGTATTAGCTATTATGGTTTATACAGTCGGCAGCAAAAGTATCCGAGCACTAGCCAATAATTCCGATATAAAAAAATGTACACTTAATAACGTTTAGTTAAATAAATCTTGTCGAATCATATTCTTAGACTGACTAAGAACATGATTCGCACTCGACAAGGATTTATTTAACAAAACAGTATTAAGTGCACTTTTTTTAGACAGGGATTATTGATAGTGCTCGGATACTTTAGCTGCCGACTGTATAAGCCCGAGGTTCAAAAATTCAAGATAGTGAATGAGCATATCACAGTGATTGCTTTTTTGACGGTTGATGTGCGCGAAGCATTCATATCCTTCCTTATGGTTGACCAAGTTGACCCACAGTATAAATGACTATTTTAAGGATTTCTAAAGTACGAGGTAAACAAGGTCCTTTTAAATCAATTGCTGCATTTACTAACATTTTTCTTTTTGTTTAATGTTTTAAAAACGTTCTAAGGTCAACATGTACAATGACAGCTAGTTGTGCTTAGTTTAAATCCAATTACATATATGTCATGAAACAGAATTTTATGTCGAACGAAAGCGTCTCTCTGTGTGTGAACTGAAGCAAAATTAAAATCGGATAAGGAAATCATTTTAAATAATTATTGTAATTATTCTCCGACTCCTTTTTTTTTTCTTTTCAAAACACATATCGTATTAATTTTAGTTTAGTATTTTTTTCCTCGGTTTTTATTTAAAAGTAACCATTACATAAAACAATACGTATTTTTACTTTCCGAACACTATAGTGAGGAAAGTATTGTAATCATGTCAAAAATCCGAATTCGAGATTTTGATGTTTCTATACGTTTTGAGGTCCCCTGAGTCCGTTTTCACTATTTTTACGATGATGTATGTGTGTATGTGTGTATGTGTGTATGTGTGTATGTCTGTGGGTGAACACGCTAGCGTCTAAACGCTTCGTTCGATTAACCTGAAAGTTGGTACGCATATTGTAAGTCACCATAGTACGAACCCTATAGATTTTGGTGAATCTAGCACTTATAGTTTTTTTACAGGGACACAAAGAAAAATTCTTTATCATTATGGCCTATGGGAGCAAAATCTTAAAAGTGCAATAGCATCTAAACGCCTTATTCAATTGAGCAAAAATTTTATACACATATTATAGATCACAAATACTCAATCTGTATAGATTTTGGAGAATCTAGCACTTCTAGTTTTTTACAGGGACACAAAGAAAAATTCTTTATCATTATGCCTAAGGGGCCAAATTTTTAAAAATGTGATAGTGTCTAAACGCCTTATTAATCCGAGCAAAAAAATTGTACACATGTTATAGATCACAGTTGAACTAACTGTATAGATTTTGGTGAATCTAGCACTTACAGTTTTTTTACAGGGACACAAAGAAAAATTCTTTATCATTATGGCCTATGGGACTAAATTTTTAAAAGTACGATAGCATCTAAACGTCTTATTGAATTCAGCTGAAAATTTATATGAGTATTATAAATCACTGTTGCACTAACTATAAGCATTTTTGTGAATCTAACATTTATAGGTTTTTATAGGGACACAACGAAAATTTCTTTGTCATTATGATCTATGGGCTCAAAGTTCAGTAGCGTTAAATAAAACAACGTGTAATAGATGGAGAAAAATACTCAAACACTCTATTATGGTTTTCTCTCTTTTGTTTGTTTAACAACTACTCTTTCTTTACTTTATCTACAAAACTGTTAATTACTCAATGTTCGGAAAGTCGAGTGGAGTCACTCCAGATTTTTTTTTTAAATTAAATATAATGAAAAACTTTTTTGTTCGATTTAATTTTAATAATAATTTCACTTACCATATTTGACGTAATTTAAAACTTTTTTTCCAAACAATGCCATTCTTAGAAATTATTTTCTCTCATGCATTGTGATTGATTAAAAAAAAAAAAAAAAAAAAAAAAGAAAAAGAAAAAGAAAAAAGAAAGAAAAATAAAAGGAAATTTTGTGTCCTTATGAAAAAATAAAAAGTTATTTTTGACTTTAACCATTATTTTATCATTCCAGTGTCTTTTCATTACGGGCAATTGAAGAACATTCCGACGTACTTCAATGACGGCGAAAATTTGCTGAAGTATTGAGAAAAAGTTTTCTATTCTTAATAAAAAATAAGCTATGCATTATTTATTGTACATATCATACAATCATAAAATATACTACTAGCCATTAAAATTGCTACACCAAGAAGGAATAATAATAACGAAATGAAATTTGTTGGACACATACATTATAGTAGGAAGAACAATTGATTGAAATTTCAGGAAATTTGGAGTAATATGTACTGAGAAAACAGTACATAAAGCAGCGACCTCTGTGAGTAATAACAGCACTTATCTGCTTAGGTATTGAATCGAACAGCGATTGGATGACATGTACGGGTAGAGCACTTCATGAAGTTTTAACACGATGCCACAATTCATCGATCGAAGTTACTGGTGAGTGGTGGGAGACCAGTCGCTTTTCAACGATTAAACAGTCATTTTCATTGGTGCGAGATCAGGAGAACGCGCTGGCCAGAGCAACAGTCGAACACATTCTGTATCAAAGAAGATCCGGACAATACAAACAACTTGCGGTCGTGCATTATCTTGCTTAAATTTTGCGCTACGGAGGCCTCGAATACAGGGAAGAAGGGCGGTCTCAACTCATCAGAAATTTAATGGCCGCTGTTCAGAGTGCCAGGAATACGAACATGAAGTAATCGGGACGTGTATTCAATGGGAACCCGTAACATCATTGCGCAAATGATGGACAGTATGATGATGCCGAATCCCAGCTGGCAATGTGCATTATTCATAATGCCGTTAAATACGGATAAGGCAATCTTGATGCTGTAAACAGGATTGTGATTTGTCTGAAAAGTGACTTCACGCCATTCCTGCGTCCAGGTTCATCGTTGATCACACATTAATGGCGCCCATATCAGTGATGCAGTTTTGAGGGTAATCAGAATTTTGGTAGCCTAACCTGGAGTCACAACCTGGATTGAGGGTATGTGGTACCATTTGATACACGTCCCGGTCACCTCTTGTTTTCATTCCCGCCACTCTGAATACCAGCCATTACATTTCTGACGAGTTAAGGCCCATCGCTCTGCCCTATGTTCAAGGTCTCCGAAGCGCAACATTTAAGCAGGACAATGCACGACCGCAAGTTGTCCATATTTTCTGGACCTTCATTGATGCCGAATGTGTTCGACTGTTGCTCTGGCCAGAGCGTTCTGTTGATCTCGCACCAATGAAAATGACTGTTTAATTGTTGAAAAGGGACTGGCCCCCCACCACTCACCAGTAACTTCGATCGATGAATTGTGGCATCGTGTTAAAACTTCATGAAGTGCTCTACCCGTACATGTCATCCAATTGCTGTTTGATTCAATGCCTAGGCAGATAAATGCTGTTATTGCTCACAGAGGTCGCTGCTTTATGTACTGTTTTCTCAGCACATATTACTCCAAATTTCCTGAAATTTCAATCAATTGTTCTTCCTACTATAATATATGTGTCCAAAAAATTTCATTCCGTTATTATTATTCCTTCTTGGTGTAGCAATTTTAATGGCCAGTAGTGTATATTCTTATGATCAGCCAGAAATTTAGACATTTAAAAAGAATTTTTTTTTTTTTTTTCAATTTGCTATATTACCACCTATATGTTGTTTCGGTAATATCTTGAATATATTAGGATACATGTATTTATTTATTTTGGCTATTATTGGTAATAAAGTAAGATTTTTTTTAATCTGAAAACTGTCACAAGATACTTTATAAATGCAGATTGTTTGCATGTGAACGTTTGAAATTTTATTATTTATAATTTTTTAAGCTGTTAAATATAAGATATCATCCAATTTTAAATGATACTTGAAACTTACTTGCTGACATTAATAATAGAATTTATCATTAGAAATATATAAAGTTAGAAAGTAAATAAAAATAAATTACATAAACATCATTTAGGGGGGAAAAAAAAACACGGATTTTTCAATAATGAGATTGAAATATTGCAGGTTATATTTACATAAATGATAGTGTTTATCTAAAAAAAAAAAATATTATTTTAAACTTATTATTTAAATACTAGTATATAACCCCGTCAAAAATGACGGAATGTGAAATCAATTAAGGAAGTGAATTAACGAATGTTTTGCCTGCTTCGCTGGACACTATATTTAAAGGGGACTAATGTGCAGGTTGCACCTGACGGGACTAATATGCAAGTTGTACCTGACGAGACTAATGTGCAAGTTGCACCGAACGAACAAACTATTTCTTTTAACGAAAATATCTACTAACCCAAGACGATAGGTCTAATATAACGTATCATATTTTATATCGTATTTATTCTAATATAACTCAGTACTTATTTCGCTTCATTCTTCGACTCGTTTTAATAGGTATTTTTTATATGCATGAGCAAATTTAATATTTTTTTCAATTTTTCGCGTGAAAACATTATTTCATCTTATGTCCCCCCCCCACCCCTCCCTTTTCAATATATATATATATATATATATATATACATATAACAATAACTGGTAATTTTTTTTGGCAACAATCATAAATTTAAATATTCAATTTTGAAATTATTTTCATATTTTAATTAATTCTAAAATATCTAATCAAAACTTCGTTACAAATAAGGTACCAAATGAAAGGTACCATATTTGTAGCGAAGAACCTTAGGTACCTTATTTGTAACCTTATTTATTTTAACTAATTTGATAAATATGACGTCACAATCAACTGTTTGTTTATATCAGATAAGTACATTATCATGAATGCAAGAAAATGATGTAATAACTATTAGTCCATAATATTTATGATTGAATTTTATATTACATTTTAATTTTATCTTCCATGGGTATTTTAGAATTACAATGGTAGTTATAAACTTTCGTTGAAATCTTTTTACATATTGAGATTAAGGGAAAAGTGCAAGCACAAAAAATTTTCAGTTTTGAAAGATCTTTCTAATGATGTAACATTTATGCAGATTAATAAAAAATAAAAATAAAAATAAATAAAAATACGCAGCATTTCTAAGGGAAAAAAAAAGCTACCAAAAGGTTTTAATGCGGTCTAAACCGGAATCGTTCCTGACAGAAAATGGTCATTATTATTATTAATTTATTTCTTTAAATCCCACTGATGCTCGAAGAGCTTCAGTCTGAAAATACTTATAAACTTTCTAAACAAATGTGAAATGTTGGTCATTTTTGAAATAACAGCAGAAATAATAGTTGTAATAAATTTAAGAGTACAGCTTTATTTATTAATTATTTTATTTTCTTTTAATATTATGTTATATTAGGATTTATATGCTTAAAACCTTTCTCTAACTTTTACTGTAAATATCATTGCTCCGAAACACTTTAAAAATTTCCGCAAATTTATTGAAATGTCCCTACAGAGTCTATAAATTTAGAACAGCATTTACTTAAAAATAAGATTTTCAATATTTATTTGATATTTTTCATTTCTCATTTTCATTTCTCAGTAAAAATTAAAAATGCATGTTATTTCAGCTTCTAAAAAAATATCGTAACTCATTTAATATACTGTCACCAACATTTAATCAAAATAATATTAGCCACTAAAAGGTATAAAAATAAAATTATTGACGTCTCCGTTTACTTTCACTGTATAGTAAAATCGTTACATAAAATCTAAAATAAATAACTTCCAGTAGCTTCTTCTTTTTTTTTTTTTTTTTTTTAAACTTTTAAGCGTGCAGCTCATAAAATAATAATAAAAAAAAAAAAAAAAAAAAAAAAAATCAATATACTGGAAGTCGGATTTACGTCGCACTAGAACTACGCAATCATTAATGTATTAGAACACAAATGCATTATTTTGAATTTAGGTGAAATAGTTATTTTGTGAAATTTGTAACACGAAGCATTTTTATGTACTTGTAGATGATTATGTAAATTCATAAAATATCTCACATAATAATAATGAATTTATTCATGAGAAAGAAATTACAACTCATTCATTTTATAAATATACTTCTATAACTATCCAACTTAAAACCATAGATATAGTAATAAGACATAGATTGATCAGCGAGAGGGAAAAAGTGATACCTTTTTTTTCGGGAAAAGTCACTCTAATGGCTGCATTTTCCCGAGTAAATCACGCACAGGAATACACACGGATAATTTAGTAAATAAAATTTATGAATAATTTATTTAGTAAAGGTGAAAGAAAAACTCCAGATACAGTTTCAGATTCATTTTTCCTTTTATTCTTTTTTTTCAATACTCTCTAATGGCTGATTTTAGAACATCTTTTCGGCATCAAAATTTTTTGCTCGGTAACATGGAGATGATAGACCTATATATATATTACTATATCTATGCTTAAAACTAGTATGATGTGGCCACCACATGACTTTCTTCTATATAATTTTACACAAAATTAAATAAATACAAATTATTTATTAAAATATTAAATTATTTTCCATTTGAAATGCAGACGATTTTTATCTGACAAAATTATATCACTAACTGCCGAAAGAAAGTGAATTTTTTGTCAATATAAAAAAGACATCTTTTTTCAGTTTTTTTTTTTCGTTAAAAGATTAAAAAAAAAATCTATAACTTTGTTTTAAATCATCACATATCTATTGTTCAACCATTTATTTTAAAATTATTGAGGAGATCTTTCGAAAGACACCCATATTGAAAATTTACGTTCTCCGGGAGTGTACTTCTCCCACCAGGGGGGGAAGGGGGAAGCGATGCTCCCACATGCACGAAATTGTTTTCACAGTTAACTACTACTATTATAAATAATTCATATTAATTTTACAATTACACGTTTAAAATAACTCTCATTATGTACATTTATACGAAGTTTTGTCCTATACTGTCACGTTAAAAATTTAGAAAAAATGCAATCACAGCGCTACCTGTCGAGCAATTGTTCCACAAATCAAATCAGCATCAGTTTATGTCAGGGTTCAACTAAATACCAAGTTTGGTAAAATTTCGTTCATTGGTTTGTGAGTAACAGCGTCCACAAAATTTGTGATACAAACGCACAGACTGACAGACAGACATTTTCTAAAAACAGTCAAATTATGTTCAGGACATCCCAAAACGTGTAAATCCATCGAAAACTGGAGTTAGAAATTTTCACAAATCCAATACTTTCTCTATATATACATACAGAAGAAAGTAACAAATGGAGTGTGATTTCTCACGTTGTGCCAAGTATACATTATTATTTTTTTTCCTGAATTAAAGTTTGTGTTTATACCTTGTGGTAAAATGTTTATAAGAAAACAGTTAATTAGTAAGACCTTAGTTCGGCATCAGATTAGTTTCGGAAATTAAGTTCATAAAATAAGATTTCTGGGTAGAGATGTAAGTAGGCGTATTTTATGAGACAGGAACCTGTAAATTCAATAAGAAATGTTTCCTTTTCTTGAATACAGTAATTTAATAACAGACATTTGTCCTTATTTGAAAGTGAAATACATGTGTGAAGGTGCTTAGAAAATTTGTAAGTAATTCTTCTACTATTAATATTCGAAGTTTGACTACAGAAGAATATGTTTTTAAAGTCGATATTAACCCCTTACCTGCCGACGAAAACTTAAGAAATTAGCTTTTTAATGCCACACCGTTCTCTCTCAACTATAAAATGAGTAAATCTTTGGAAAGCCCTGTAAAGGTCACTTACAAGGTTATTTCATTACATTGTCAAATCGTGTCAGTAGTGTCACTGGTAGTAGCACAATACACAGAATCGTACTTTGGAAAGACGAATATACTCGCCCGGGGCAATTAAGTGGTTAATATGATATTAAGGACATAACATTTATCTTTATATGCAATTAAATCATAGTAAGTCGTTGATGAGAAATGGTAAAATTAAATTAAATCAATAAATTTACATATTAAATAACACAAAGTATATCTAAAGATGAAAAATGCAAAGAAATTCTAATTCTTTTGTTATAAATATTTTTATGAACATAAGGTTAAGGCTTGGAAAAAAAAATTGCAAATTTTGACTCTTAAATTTAATAATGTCTAAGGGATTTATCCGTTTTGCTGATTCGCTTTACAACTCAAAATTCCGTAACACTTATTAATAAAAGTCTCAATAAATATATAAATAAACAAATAAAGATCAGTGAAATTTGTGAAAACTTCTGTTTGGGTGCGATTGGGAGCAGTGATAGTCAACCGGACATGGAACTCCTTTCAGCCTTCCTAGTGGGGAGAAGGGGGGGGGGGAAGCCGAATTAAAAAAAAAAAAAAAAAAAAAAAAAAAAACGCGCACACTTAGCACACGTTTACTCTATATGTTCTGTAATTTGACCGAGTTTCGAGTCAGTAACACCAGCAGATTTTGCTGTACGCTGATGAGTCAGTTAATCGGTTAGTCAGTCAATCTGTGAGCGATAGTATTCTTTTATATATATAAACTGACGTCAGATTGTATGCTAAATGTAATTATAATTTTTGTACATTTATGCAAGGTTATTCAAAAACGAAATTATATATACTCTGACGAACCATATGCGTGCTACAATATTGGTTCAGCGCTAAAGTTTCCCTTGGAAGGAAAAAAAAAAACACTCCTCCATCCACATAATAGAGGAAGGTTGGATGGTTGATTAAAAAGGGAAAGTAGAGTGATTGGTTGCATGACATACATAAAAACAACTAAAGAAAAAAAAATAATTAAAAATATTAGTTTTAACAAAAAATCTATCTATATGTAAACTTGCATACATGTATACGTCTTACTACGTAGGTCAGTCAGACAGTTAGTTTCACTTCTTCATAAAAATTTTCTGTCAAAGGCTATTTTGATGAAACTGTCTGGCAACACTTCAGACATTCATCTGTATCGTGTGAAGTATCGGCTTTCATGAGGCAATTTTAGTTTTTCTGGTAATCAGTAGTAATATGTCTCGACAGCTGCAAGTGGCGTCCAAAATGGAAATGCGTGCATTGATTCGTTTTTTTTTTTTTTTTTTGTGGGCGAA
Source organism: Salticus scenicus (assembly GCA_963930645.1). Classification (NCBI taxonomy): domain Eukaryota; kingdom Metazoa; phylum Arthropoda; class Arachnida; order Araneae; family Salticidae; genus Salticus; species Salticus scenicus. The sequence goes on from OZ005650.1 coordinate 80,594,502, forward strand.
AAGGCGAAACTCTAAAACGATTGCGACAATCACTTAAAAATCGACGCCCAGGTAAACTGTCGAAAGGCATTGTACTCCTACATGACAATGCAAGACCACATGCAGCAAAACAAACGTGCGAACTTCTGAAAAAGTTTAGGTGGGAAGTGTGGGATCATCCTCCTTATAGCCCAGACCTTTCACCGTGTCACTTCCATGCTTTTGGTCCAATGAAAGAAGACTTTTGAAGCGACGATACCACTCGGATGACGAGGGAAAAGCTGCAACCCAAGAATAGTTATTGGGCATAGGACGGGATTTCTTTGCAGAAGGCTTCGAAAAACTTGTACCACGCCTTGACAAATGCTGAAATAACGGAGGTAATTACGTTGAAAAATAGATTTTGAATGGAACTTTAAGGTACAAATAAAATTATTGTAAAATTTCTATTCTATCCTGTTTTGTTTTCTTAAGCAGTGCAACTAATTTTTTGACTGACTCTCGTACATGCATTTAGAAATATATAAAATATGTTACAACACATACTAATAACAGTATATGTTCGATTTACAATGCAAAAATGCTTACATAACGTAACTTGCAATACCTAATAAACAAAAGAGTCGTAAGTATTTGGGATAATATAAAACCAGCTATTTCAGGTATTTCAAATAATAAAAAAATGTCATATTCCTCAAAAAAAAAAAAAAAAAAAGAAAGAAAGAAAGAAAGAAAAAAAAATTCTTATATTTATATGTATAGTACTGATATATATTTTCGAATTATTGGCTGTATAGTGCTTAGCTTCAGTATATTTAATTTCAAGTAATAGAAAAAAAAAAAAAAAAAGAACATGTAAATTTTTAAATCCTTTAACGTATCAATATAATCATACAAAGGAAAGGATGTAATCCTCTTTAGAATTACTTTATACTTACATGTACAAAACATTGCAAAAATAAATATTACTTATTTATTTATATTTTTATTTATATATATATATATATTTTTTTACTAAGAAATGTAAGTTTTACCATTTCCCCATTGCACTTACGTACTTTCCTTGAAACAAAATGATTGTAACAAAACTGCTAATTACCAGGCGATAAACTTTGCACCAAATTAGCTTAGGGAGTTAAATTCATAGGATAGAATTTCTTGGTCGTGCAGTAAGCAAATGTAATTTGAAAGACAAGAGGTAAGAAAATCATTCACGACTTTTCTTTTATCACAGTAGGGTTATTTATTTATTTATTTATTTATCTTAGTGTTTGTGCGACAATAACACACACACGAATAAAAAAAAAAAATCAGTAGTATGATATATATATATTTATATATATATATTCATAATTTTTATGTTGTGTAGGATGCTGAATTCAAAAATGACCCCCCAATTTTTTCAATTAATTAAAATTAATTATTAATTTAAAGTTAACAGCCAAAACAGTTACAGTTAAAAGCCAAAATTTTATTACATTGAACTAAACAAAAAGTTCCATCATGGTATGTTTAATATTCTCTGTTCATTCTTTTTGCTTGTGAACATTTTCTTTCCTTTTTACTTTCTCTTACTCACAAGGTAGAGAAAGTATTATTTTAGGGTCAAATTTTCGAAATTGAGTTTTTGTTTTATTTACATGTTCTGAGGTTCCCTAATTACGAAAATCATGTTTTAAGGGAATAGTCTGTGTGTGTGTCTCTCTGTTATCAGCATATCTCAAGAATAAATAGTACCAGAAATTCCAAACTCGGTATTCTAAATGTGTATCATATAGGGATGCTACACTAAACTTTTCGTTGAGATGAAGCAAATGGTTCGTGTAGAGGGACACTCTAAAGTATTTAAATACATTACGTCTATGGTGGAAATTGCAGGTAAATAGAGTTTAACATCTATAGACTGCACTAAACCAAATGAAACTAATATATAATTTTTGTAATAGAGATAGTCAACTGAGAAAAAAATTTTGTGTATGTAGGAGCCTCGTTTCCCTCCTGGGGGGAAGTCCCCTCTCGAGGGGAGTAAATTTTCATGATGGGTATCTCTCAAAAGAGCTCGCTAATACCTTTAAAACGAATGGTTGAACCATCGATCTGTGATAATTTAAAATAAAGTTATCGATTTTTTTTCATTAAAAAAAAAAAAAAAAAAATGTAATATAGAGAATAAATTAAGACTTTTTTTAAATTTTGAGTGGATTTTTTTAAATTTTCTCTAATATGGAAATCGTCTGCATTATCATGGAAGATAATATTTTTAAATAATAATTTTAATAAATTATTTTTACTGAGTGAATCTGCATAGGAAAATATGGAAGAAAGTCTTGAGGTGACCACAACACACTAGTTATTTGTTGTTAGTGGATGTGCTTTACTAATAATATTTTACCATTTCCAGGAAAGCTGTTCGGGAATTGAAGTAAATTCCTCACAGAGATATGGTAAATAATGCATGTTTTAAGCTAAAGATATTTTTGATCTTTGTCTGTGTCTCTTAGAGTAAAACGAATAATTTTAGGAGATCCAAATGTTGTATTTTGAAGTTAATATAAGTTTGTTGCTGGAAAAGTTTGATCAAGATTGATAAGTTTCAAAGAATGTTTCGTGCGAAAATTGTCTATAAAATTTTAAGTAAACTTTTAATTTTAATAACAGAATTAAATTCTATATAAATGTAGATGCATTAATGAAACGGGGGGGGGGGTTGAAAGGGGAGGTAGCCCCCCCCCCTTCACATAGAACTAATTATCATATAAAACTCTTCCGAAGCCTAATTTGAATTGTTTAACATAGGTTTACATAACAGTACTCGTTATCTTACCTCTTAATCTCCAACCTGCATTTATAGTATTAAATTTGAGGGTAAGAGAAAGTTGTGTGAGTGACACACCAGATTATTCCTTTTCTTAATATGCTTCCCTAAACAAGCTTTCCACTTTCACCCCTTTTGAAGCCCACCTCCATCCCATCCCTCCTGTGTTTGATTAGAATTATTTTTTAGATTCCCTTCTATGACTGTTGTTTTAAAGAAAGAAACAATTATTAAATATGGTGTTTTATACTCGTAATTAACAAGAGAATATGACGATACTAGATATATAACAATAGGATACCAGATTTTATGTTTCCGTGGAAAAATATAAAAATATAATCTTTTTTTTTTTTTTTTAAAGCCCATCTTTTTTGTTTTCTATGTAATCTCTTATATTATACAATGTAAAATTCTGTACGAAACAGAATTAATTTAGTACGGCAGGATTCATTTGTTTTTTTCACATAAAGTAACTGCGTTTTATTCCTGAGCAAACTTTAGTATAAGAACACCTTAGATTTTAAATTTTTGTTGTCAGTTTAGCGATGAATTAAATAGGCTATCGCAAACGCAACTGCGTAAGTAACGATCATAGCCAGAAACATTTCCGTCACTATGGTACCAAACCTCAAATTTCGCCAAAGGGTTCTATAATAAAGCTGTTCCATTTCTTTTGCACATTTTTTTTTTTTTTTTAATCAGTTTTCTTTTAAATATTTTTTAATTTGATGAGAAGGGGGAAAAAGGAAAAATATTTTTTCATCTAACCCTTTTTAATTTAAGTATATAAATGTGTAAAACAATTGTCTTGTCTAGTAATTTAAATAAATAAAAATTGTTACAGATTTTTTTTCCCGATATAATAATAAACATATTTCCTGTAATATAGGGGGGGGGGGGATAAACACGTTTTTCTTAAAAATAATTTTAAAGTTTCAGTTATCATCACAGTTTCTTTGTTAGTAGGATTTTCATAGAAAATAGTTTGTCGCTGAAAAACATAATTAGTTATACTAATTGAAAATCGAAATATTATTCATAATTAAATTTTATAATAATTATATATAAGTGAATGTATCAATATATATAATGTACCATTTTTATACATATGTACTGGATGTCAGACAAATGACTGACCCATTTTAAACAGAAATAATAAAAAAACACGGTTTGAAAAAAAAAATGCACCATTTACTGCATTGTTATTATAAAAACGAAGAACGCTGCAGATTATTTGCTGCAGTAATAGAGAAAGAACATCTTGTTTTCAATTAATCTTTCTTGAGAGAGTTCAAGATACGATAAAAGGCGTGTTTGCAATAAAAAAAAAATGAGTTAATGTGCAAAATGAAAAATGTAGTAAAAAGAGAGTTATTTAAGTTTTCAGCAGACAGCGCCATTTTGTGGCGAAATTTGTAACTAATTTTAACAAAATGTACTTTTCAAAATTCATTGCTTTTATAAAAAACAATGTAGCAAAAGCGGTGCATTTTTATCTGAAACCGTGTTTTTATTTTTTACGTTCAAAATCGGTCAGCCATTTGTTGGACACGCGGTGTATACTACGCATTATACAGGCCGACGATGAAATATTTTTTATTGGAGGTGTTGTGTTTTTCTGGCGCCTTTTTTGATGCTGATTAAAGAATAAAACTATTAAAAAATTTACATCACTTACAGTTTTGACAAAATATGGAATTTTTTGAGCTTAAAGAGGCTGCACTTTTTGAACTCACGTTTAAGTTATTTCCTGGAAAAACTAGGTGATTTGAGTGAAGAGCAAGGATAGCCATTTCATCAAGACATTAAAGAAATGTAGAGGAGGTATCAGGGACGATGGAGTGTTAACATGTTAGTAGATTATTGTTGGATGCTGCATACAGAATCCCCCCCCTCCCCCCTCAAGAACTTCAAGTCGTCCACAAGATGAAATGTTCTAAAGAGAGAGTTTCCATGTAAAGGAACACATATAAAAGATAATGTGTAAATAATAGCCTGTTTAATGTATTTTATACATAAATTATTTCACATTTTTTGCAGCCTCTAGGTAAATTCTTCCACGCTTCATTATTATTTTGTGAAAATTCCTTATGTGATATACGAAGAAAAAACAATCATTTATGAATTCAACGCATCAAAACACATCAGAGACACACAACGCATTGAAAAAAAAAAAAAAAAGTACGATTTTGCAAGTCTGTGTTATTGGTCGTGCTCAATACAGGGTGATCATAATTAAAGCGATTTCAAAACGCTATAATTCTAAAACTACCCATCAGAGCGATTTGATATTTTACCAGAGCAATCGTGAGGCAAAGAAATTTTGTTTGGCAAAAGAAAAAAAAAAAAAAAAATTCCAAAATGTGCCGTTAATTATCCGTAAAGTATTTCTGTCATGAAGTTCCTCTTTTTCTCTTTTCACTATGACTGTTTCCGCTGTAAATACGTATTCTTGTTTTTTTGCTAAAAAAATTTGTAGTAAACCCTTGAATTTTATTGGTTTCCTACTATTCCATTGTGTTGCTAACAACATTTCTGTGTTTAATGAGTCCATTTAGGCGTTTCCCCTGACATTACCCTGACAGCGCGATGTCTATAGGAACAAGTTGAAACTACTTTTTCCTCTCCCCAACAAAATTTCATTGCCTCACGATTGTTTTGGTAAAATATCAAATCGCTCTGATGGCTTGTTTTAAAATTATAGCATTTTGAAATTGCAACTTTAATTAGAATCACCCTGTACATATACACACACGCATATATATATATATATATATATATATATATATACATAAACGAATACTTATCCGAAAAACGTTTATGAGAGTTATAATAAAATTGTCCTTGATTATACATGAAAATATGATGAAAAAAAAGAAAAGAAAGAAAAGAAAAGTAAAATCAAAAAATAAGCAAGGATATAAATAAACATAATATTATAACACCAATTACAACCAATTTCTTTTATAATCTAATGGAGATTCGAAAATAAAAATTAAATGGCTCTTTATAGTACTTACTAGAAAATTACTAAATATTTAAAATAAGTATGCATATAAATAAAATTAAAATATATGCAATATAAGCGATTAAAAAATAGCAGGAATTATTATTTTACGTTATAAAAATATGTAACGCTAAATCTATCTGTGTGAGGTTTTCAAACCAATTATATTCAGATTCAGTTACATTTTTAGATCGTTAAAATATTCTTGCATCATTAAAAGATGACATTATCCTAGACAGATTTCCCTGCGTACATTGATTAAGATATAAAACTGAACTGGGATGTAAGTTTCTACCGATTTCTTGTATATTTTAATTCTCTAAACTTATGAAAAAATAAATAAATAAAAAATAAATAAAATAGAAAAACTTTGCAATTTAAAGTAATAGTTTTGGCAATTTGTAAATATAAATCAATATTGAAAAAAAAAAAAAAAAAAAAAAAAAGCATGTTTTATCGAACATGTATGTATTTTTTGATTATAATGAAAGTATAATATTATGATTATAATGAAAGTATTTTTGATTATAATGTATGTATTTTTTGATTATATTTCAAAACGCTATAATTTTAAAACTAACGGTCAAAATGACTTGGTATTTTGCCAGAACAATCGTGAGGCAATGGAATTTTGTTTGGCGAAGAAAAAAAGTATTTATAAAATGTGCCTATAGATGCTGTCAAGGTAATCTCAGCAGAAATATCTAATGTACGCTGTCAAGGTAATCTCAGAAAAAATACCTAAATAGATTCCTTATACACAGGAATGGTGTTAGCAATAGAATAGTATAGCAGGAAACAATAGACTTTAAGGATTTACGACAACTTTTTTAGCGAAATGACAAGAATATGTGTTTACAGCGGAAACTGTGATAGTGACGAGAAAAAATGAGGAGCTTCATGAAACAAACATCTTACGGATGGTTAAAGGCCCTCTTCACTCACCGCCGCCGGAAGTCGAAGCTAATGTTATTCTATGGGAAATTTTTCTTTACAAATAACTTATTAACTAATGCATATTTTTAAATTCTGTTTTCACATTCTGAAAATTCCCTGCTGTTAAATTGATGGACCTTTTTTTAAAAAATATTTTTTAATTTTTTATATTTTACTTCGAAGCTGCAAAATACGAATTTTCAATATGTGAATTTTTTTCATTTTGAAATTTCAAAATAAAATATTAAAAATTAAAAAAATACTTTTTAAAAAAAAGGTCCGTCAATTTAACAGTTGGGAATTTTCAGAATGTGAAAACAGAATTTAAAAATATGTATTAGTTAATAAGTTATTTGTAAAGAAAATTTCCCCATAGAATAACATTGGCTCGGGCTACCGGCGACGGCAAGTGAAGAGGGCCGTTAAGGGTTTACGACAACTTTTTTAGCAAAAAGACAAGAATATGTGTTTACATCAGAAACAGAGATAGTGACGAGAGAAAATGAGGAGCTTCATGAAACAAACTTCTTACGAATGATTAACGGCCCTCTTCACTCACCGTCACCGGAAGCCCGAGCCAATGTTATTCTAAGGGGAAATTTTCTTTACAAATAACTTATTAACTAATACATACTTTTAAATTCTGTTTTCACATTCAGAAAATTCCCAACTGTTAAATTGACGGACCTTTTTTAAAAATGTATTTTTTTAAATTTTTAATATTTTATTTTGAAATTGCAAAATGAAAAAAATTCACATATTGAAAATTCGTATTTTTAGGTTTCAAAATAAAATATAAAAAATTAAAAAAAATAATTTTTTAGAAAAGGTGTGTCAATTTAACAGCTGAGAATTTTCAGAATGTGAAAACAGAATTTAAAAATATGTATTAGTTAATAAGTTAGTTGTAAAGAAAAATTTCCCATAGAATAACATTAGGTTCGGCTTCCGACGGCAGTGAGTGAAGAGAGCCCTTAACGGTACATTTTGGAACTTCTTTTTTTCCTTTGCCAAACAAAATTCCATTGTCTAACAGTAATCGCTGGAACGTATACAAAATAACATTCTAGCGAAACTATAAACAGACTTAATCAAACTGAATTTAAATAGACGTTATGATAAATAAAATTTAACATACAAAATAGTGATTTTTTTTTTTTTTTAAATTCATTTTTGATCTACATCGTTGATAATTCTAATACTTTTCATTTAGTGTTCTGATCTAAATTAAATAATAAGCGAATACAAGAAAACTGTTACTGCGATTAGATGTATCACATTCATTGGGACTGAAAATAAATGAAATTGGGGGATGGTGAATTTAAATTACTCAAAATAAGATAAATACAAATTACTATTTATATTGGAAAGCTTAATAACGCAAATTTGAAATTACTTGCAGAATGAGATCAGAAAAAAAAAAGTTTTAATAGTAAAGCGGAAATTTGTTAAAATAATTTTTTTTTTTTTTGCGAAACAAAATAGTATTAGATAATGTTTCTTATAAATTATTTTAAACCATGAACAGTGAAAAAACTATTTGAAGCACATTGAACTTTAACTTTATTGATTGAAGTTATTGAAGTGTAAAGAAAGAAAACAGGTTTAAGATTTTACATTTTCGTTAAGCAACTGTCTAAATGTGAATAGGCAATTTTCAAAGATGAATTTATTAAAAAAAACCTTATTAAAATACTTTGTCGATGAATTTCGTAGCATCAAAGGTAAAAAATAAACAAGACATTAAATTTGAGAAGAAATGAAAATATTAATTTCTGTAGAGTTTGGCGCAAGATAAAATAATAGTTCATAATTAATCGTTTTTCAATTATTATTTCAACCCCTCCCACTTGTGTTAATGTTTTATTCTCCTCATATCATCAAAATTAACTATCCTTTGATATGGTAGCTTAGTCGATCTTTTGTGCTTATGAATACATACATTTTAAAACTTATTTCATTAATTTTTAATTACCATTGATCCTACATTTAAAATTGCTCTTTTTATTTATAAGAATTATAACATACAATAAACCATGATAGTTTATCCCGTTCATAGAAAAATATTCAAATATTATCGGTAACTGAAATAAATAATCAACTTCCAGAATAATATTACATATTAAAATCCAGCTTTATGGTTGAAGAAATAGTTATTCGTTTGTTCTAACTGTCAGTTGAGATTACAGATAAGAGGACTTAACTCGCACTAAAGCTACGCTTAAGGATAGAATCCCTGTAATAATAAAGACCGAGAAATCAGCCGCCATCTTTTTGCCAGCTTTTGAAAAGACTCCAGCTTTCCCGCGTGGTGCATTTATCGTAGCCATGGTAATGGAATATCTCCATGATTGTAGCTATATAGGATCCTTAATAAGGGCTATTGTTGAGAGTCAATGATTCAACTCTACGCGTGTTGCGGAGACATGACATCATAATTTTGATCTGCGAAGGGAATATTCAGGAATAGGAGATTGAAGTCAATAAACAAACAAGAATATAAGAAAGACGAAGCCTCTCAATGAAGTTTATTACACAGGGCATCACAATTTAAGGTTTATAAACTTCCAGAAAAGAAAGGGTACATTCAGATGACTCGTAAATCACATAGCAGTGTCAAATACGAAACGCCATATTGAATTTAAACACAAGATAGGAAGGAAAATTAGGTACGAGTAAGGGCACATTCATTATACACAACCATAAAAAACGAAGCAAGTAGAAATAAAGATTAATTACAATTAATATTAAAGGAGGAGTTGAAATTTATTTTTCTGCTGTGATGCAGGAGTCATATATTTGGAATAGAAATTTGGACATACTTGAAGATCTCTAGAATTCCCATGAAGATTCTATGATCCTAATCATTCTACTAAGATCCTAATCATTGTTAACACTATTCCGTAAACAGGTGATTTCATATACCCTAGAATAAGTAGTAAAGGCAACAAAGATTCGCTGACCGGACAGACCATTTTACTAAATGATCATGATCGACGATTTCTGAATGTTGCGTTCAATTACTTATTTACTCACAACTGAAATAAGTGGAGCTCCATCGTGCAGCAGCATACACATCTCAACACAAATGTATGTCAAAGAATTGAGGAAATAATTGTCCCAGTGTCCAAGGAAATCAAGTAGTTTGCTCTTCTAAGACAATGAGACAACAGGTACGACCCAGTAAGTTAATAATTACCCCAAAACATATCTTTATATCTTAAATATATAGCACATATGGTTTAGCTGCCACCCAAATAGGGCTGTTACAAGTATTGTAAATACTGTCCTGTATAAAGTACGCCTTATATGTCAAAAACACGGGGTATAGGAAACAAAGATTTATAACGCGTTTCTGAATGTAGCAATCTTAAAGAGCCAGCTGAATATGAAATCATTTTCTTCAAGCAGCTGAAAGCAATGTACAGTCGGAAAAAAAAAAAAAAAAAAAAACGCAACACTCAACGTAACTTCGTTGCTAATCGATGTAGAAAAATGTAATAGGTATCATTCGACGGGGAATTGTGAGTAGTTTCAGAAAATGAACTGAAATTTTGAATTGGGGGTCGTCTACATATTAAAACGCGTACCAACTTTGATTTTTTTCAATTGTAATGGCCCATTTTTATTTTATATTTGAATTCCTGGGATCGCGACAACGCGAAAAAGTATATTGGTTGTATATTTTACTTATTTTTTCACAGAGATATAAGCGTTCAAAGTTTGAAGGTGCTAATGTTAAATTCATATTTCAAACTTTTATTAATATCTTCACAAAAAATAACTTCATCGATATAATTTTTTTTTTTTACGAGATACAGTGAAGAAACCCAAACATAATCCAACATTACTTTTGTTTCTGAAAAATATTTTTAATTCTGAAAAATATTAATAAATTCATATTCATAAAAATTATGAATTATGACCTGTATTAATTTTTACATAAAATGAATCCTAATGCTGAAAAATATGGGTGTGCAAATTTGCAACCCATTCCAGTTATTAGTTTTCGAGATATAAATAAATCTTTCTTTTGGAGTGGTTTAGGGGGCCGTCTCTTATAAAGTTTTGCATTAGATAGCTAATCAAATCTTAAAAAATAACAAAGAAAATTAAACAAAATATTTTTATTTTTTATTTACGGGTCAAATTATATAACAACGTCAAACGCAAAGAAATGAAACAAAAATGATGATTTTTAGACATTAGTGTTAGCATCAAGAATTCCTGTTTTCTAAAGAAGACCAGCCCCGCCTTCATCGTTCTTCAAAACAAAACAATACAGAAAAAAAAAAGTAAATGTGACATTGAGTATTCATGTTAAACATCTTACTTTATGTTGACAAAAATACGCACCAGTGGTATTTACTTCATCGATTAATTGGTGATAAATTTTGAATCTTTTAAACGAACACTAGAAGAAGAAAAAACTAAATAGGCGGGGTTTACTGTTTTAAATAGAAAAATAGGTTTAATGTGAAATTGTCAAATATAAATAACGAATGGAATTGGAATGCAAGACAGACTTGTAAAATCGTTTCTTAACTACCGTCATAGTTAAAAAAAACCTTAATCATTTGCTTCATATATTGCTTTATTTTATTTTATTTATTTACTTATTTATTTATTTTGTAGGGGGAGGATTCATATTTTAAGAACACTTTAGTCTTTAGAATTTTATTAATATATTTTAACTTTATACATTTTTAAAAACATACGTTAACTTTTATAAATATATTTTAACACTTTTTGCGACAGCAGGATTTTGTCTTTCTGACAGTAAGACCCGCCTACGGGCGTTATACTCTCAAAATAAAATATTTCAGAAAAAATTTTCTGTATTCACAATTATATTACAAATGGATATATATTATAATTATATTCTTTCTAATCAATATATTTCTATCCATAGTATATTTTATTGCAAAAATATGAACACTGGGTACACACTTAAGAAATGTGTAACACACAAATTACGAAAGAAACGCCCACTGACAGAGTTACAGATCTTCAAATGGCGTGAATCTACGTCAGCAGTCGCGAAAGGGTTAATTAAGAAATTATATTTTCATAGAAATTATAAAACGAATCGTACAGTTCCAAAGAGTTCAACTGACCCAAAACTGGTAAGTGCGATTAAAATTGTTTAATATTTACTTCATCAACCCTTACAATAATTTATCCGAAAAGATTTAGTTTATGCGTTGTTGTATATATATATTATTTCATTTCGCATATTATGGTACCTACGAAAGAAAATTTAAGCTTTATTGGTGATCAGTACAGCCATAATAGACACTTTTACTTGAAAAATATTGCACATTTTTCAAAGAGTACTGTATGGACTAATCACAAGTATAATGTCTTTAAATAGACCTAAAATTATCTAAAAAAATACTGAAGTATGTACAAATGTAAAAAAATTGAATTCAGGATAATTAAAAAACAGGAAAAGACGCAACGTTTTATTAATTTTTATAATTCTTTTTTTCCTGAAAGATTTCCGGTGTGAAACTTTAAAATTCTGTCTATTTCTTATAGGATCTAAATTTTATTTTTCTACATTTACAGATAGCCCCCTAACACATTTTTGATTATAACTCTTTAAATACTAAAGATAAGGTATACAAACAGTATACTTTTCCGCACTGCCAGACTCTCAGAAATTCGAAAATGAAGTCATAATTGGGTGTTGCTAAATCAAAGTTGGCACTGTTTTCAATATGTAGATGACCCATAATTCAAATTTTGACGACATATTCAGAAAGTGCTTTTAATTTCCCGTTGAATTATGTCTATTAGATGTTCCTACGTCAATTAATAACGAAATTACAGCGGGTTTTTTTTTTTCCCTCGACTGTACGTGATATGAACGTATGCCACTGTTAGCTTGTGCGTTAGTTTACGATTCTACATGGCCCTGTCGGAAAAACTGCTGCCAGAAAACCACTGGCACAGACGTGCAAATATGATAACTTTTGAGATGTTATAGTTGTCACTTTAGGGTCATACTTTGTACAGTAAGTGGTTTTAAAATGATATAGCTGATAGTAAGCTTCTTAGAGTATCTTTGAGCGTACAACAGCTGTGAAATTCAACCTTTACCCTCCACAGCATATCCATATCCTCCACAGCAAGATGCATATCCGCTTGCTCCGTGTTCGTGTAATCTGATGCAAGAATACAAGCGTTTTCATCTCAAAACAGGGCACTTAAACGACTATTTTTTATCAATATTTTTTTATAGTATTCAAACATAAAAGAATTACTGTACAAATGTGATAGAAAACATTGATAAAAAATAATGGAGTAAGAGTTCCATTTTAAGATCTTGCACCCGTCGATCTACGATCCTAGGACTTCTCCGTCACTATCTTTCGATTTTCAGTCAACCTACTCTTAATTTAGTTTTTTGTGTTGTATAATAATACATTTATATAAAGGATAATAAATTTATGATTGTGAAATTTATGATTCCTTTAAAATAATAAGCATTTAAAAAAAACACTACTAAAATTTACGCTACTACTCTTTTACATCGTGCAAAGCATTATTGTAGTAATTCCGAATTATTAAATATTGTACTATCCAAAATTTTTTCTGATTTAAAAATTAATTATTACCCTCCTCGTTAAATTAAAAGAATTTATAAAGAAGAGTTCTATTTTTCATATAAATTAGTTTATCCTAAAGTTAAAAATTCCACACACCGTACTACTATCCCTAATTATAAAGGTATTTCCGAAAATATCTCTAAATTGCTTAGAGCAGTTAATATCTTTTACTAGTTTTAAACCTCAATTCCGTATTAGTAACTTTCTCTCTAACTTTAAACCCGCTGTCCCTCTAATTAAACGTTTAGGTGGAATCTATAATATCCCTGTAAAAACTGTGATTCTACATATATCGGTGAAACTGGCAGAACAGGAGAAATTAGATTAAAAGAACATAAACGCTCAAATAAAATAGGTGACTTAAGATCGAAACTACTAAAATTTTTGATATTTATCTTCCAGAATTAAAAGTATTTTTTTTTAATTATAAATCATATACTTGAAAGCCGCAGACACTTAAATTTCTTGTGTTCTATAAATATAAGTAAATAATATTTTCTAAGTTAATGAAAAAAAAAAAAAAAAAATGTTTTCTTTGAAAAGGCGACGAAAATTTCCGATTTCAATGTTGCATTAAAAATCAATTTCTGTTCAAGACGTTATTTTCAGAAATCCGATTTTCTTTTGCCTTTTCAGAAAAGGCAATGCATTTTTTTCCCCTTTCCTCGCGTGGTAATTATTTTCTTGGAATAAGATTTTTCTTTGACATACGAAGAAAATAATCTATTTTTCAGCATTTTTCCACAGTTCATGTACAGGAAGTTATGACTAGCAATCAGTTTTTTTATGTGTTTTTTACGTTTTATAAATATTATATAACGTTCTATTTTTAAATCATAATTAAGATCATAATTGTAATTTTTTGCTGGCATGTCAGGATACTTATATTATGTAAAGAGACGATATATTTGGTTAAAATTCATTCAAATTTTTTGTATCTTACAATGTGATACACTGTAAATTCAACGAGTTTTCTTTAAGGGTGCAGAATAATAAAAATGGTATTCTTGTAAACAAGGAAACTGTCTCTTCAATACAGAATTGAATTTCCTTTGATAAGGAAAATTCCAACTATTCCATACTGAAATGGAATAATTATATTTGTATATATATTTTTTATTCCATTTGATGCAGGTACAGAAAAGGGCTATGAGTTGTATTTTTTCACTGACTCTTCTCCCAGAATATTTTTAGAGTACCTAATATTTAATGAAATAGTTCCACGATCAATTAAGGTAAAATACTAAATGTTCTGATGGAAGAGTCAGGGGAAACAAAAAAATGGGTTCGCAACAACCGTGAAGAAAAATATCTTTACTGATAACGCAACTACATATATATATATATATATATATACAGTAACCGCCGTTTAATAAAGTCACTCGTTAATAAAATCAGCCGCTTAATCTGATCGAATTGCCAGGACCGGAATCAAATCAATGCAAACCAATTTTAAAACTGCCGCTTAATAAAATCAGCATCGCCCGTTAATAAACTCAAAAAAACTTCTTTAGCAGCAAAAACACCATTTATGTAAGCTGAGCAAATTTTTATTTAATTTTTTAAATAAAAAAGAAATTAAATACAGAAATCCCTCCGTTATTTTCCTTTGTCGAAAATTTTACATTTACAACATTAAATTATTAAATTTTACATTTGCAGCAATTAAACACGCCTCATCACGTACTTGTCTTAGGAATAATTTCAAGGAATGCATTCTTCAAAGCGCGGTAGTAAGCTACAAAGTTGATTTAATTCGTCAGGGATTTTTGTATTTAATTTTTCATTATTAAAAGACATTTTCTAATTTTTATTCTGAAATAACTAAGAAACAAGACGTTTAAACGGAAAAAAATTTTAATTTTAAAGAAAAGCGTGATTTTTTAAAAACAAAGTAATGATGATTTTACTCAAAGGAAAGCGCACTGGAGCTTGGGATGTGTTTAATTATTCTATTTTGAAGGAACAGTTAAATAATTATCTGTTAAAAATTAATTAATACTGTTTATTAATTCCCTTATTTGGTATCTTTTGAAATTTCTTTTCAAATTCAGGGCAGTAACACATTTTTCTAGAGTGCAGGAACGTTCGCCGGATATAAAAAGCAGCCGTTTAATAAAATCACTTTCGCTCAGAACGAATTTGATTTTAATAAGCGGCGGGTACTGTATATATATATATATATTAAGAAAAAGTACTGTTTTCTACAGTAAGATTTTTCAAAAAAAATTTTCTACTTTCCAGTTAAAATATATAAAATATATAAAAATTTATGAAATTTTGTTTGATATTGATGCCCGGGATGGCCTTATATCAATCTGAGTATTCAGCTCGCAGGTACAGGTAGAAAACATTTTTTGCAAGTAATAGAGTTTTTTGTTAGTACGGGTTTGTTAAAAGACAATTTTTATTACAGTTTTTAAAACCTTACAGCACTGCTGCACGGAAAAAAATATATATACATACCGCTATCATTTAGAACGAATAAAAGGTCATATTCTGAATCACTAAATTAGAAATGTAGATTTCCGAGTTATGCGAAGAAAGTAAAAAAATAAACTTGATAGACAAAATAGGAGCTGCATAGGCGCAGTAACAAGAAATATTCAAATCGAAGTATTATTAAACGGCACAAATAACACACAAATTACAGAGTTTTGTGATTAACAGTTAATTTAATTTCATTTAACCCATATTCTTTGATGCAGTTAAAAAATGTCATTTATCCTGAAATCTCCTACATCGTATTAGATGTGCTACATGATTCAGTTATCGATATTTTAAGTCGCTTGTAAACAATAATTTATGGTGATAGTGAACACATATAATAAGAGTAATATACTTGTAAATATTTGCTTGTAAAACGAATAAATCACAAACTGAATTAGGAAAATATGCTAGGATACATTCCGGGTGACCCATAAGTGTGTAGACATTTTAAAAATTCACAAAACGTAAAAGAATTTGTAAAATTGAACGCAGTTTGCGAAAAAGTTATTTTCATGAAGGGGTTTTTCTTTATAGTAAAGAAAAATAAAATAATTAAATTTTTCGTCGATAGAGGGCCCTGCGAGGCTGCTTGACATGCAAATCAAATGTATATAATGAGCACAGTTTTATGATTAATATATCTTATTTCTTGTATTTTGCCTCCTACTTGCGCATACATGAAGTTTTAATTGGGATGCAGATTTGGCTGATAAAGCGTTACTGATGAAGATGTATTGCCTCAGGCAAGAATCACGGAGTGATGCTACAGTTAAGATGTGTTGTAAATCGTTGCAAACTGTAATTTACGAGATGCGGGAAACACAGAATAGATTCATATGCCCGTAAACATTTGCATGCAAATACATACAATTTTTCATGAAAATATGTGATTTATTCACGTACAGCCCTCTATCGATGAAAATTTTAACTATTTATTTTACTTTTCAAAAAAAAAAAAAAAAAAAAACTTTCACATGAATAATTTTTTCGCAAACCGCGTCCAATTTTACCAAAACCTTCAATTTTTATGATATTTTAAAATGTCTACTACAGACTTATGGGATTCCACATTTCGGTTTTGGAGAGTTCTGTTGGTTTCAGTTGAAGTGAAATGCTTGTATTGCTAGGAGATCTCGTCTGACCAATCAAATGATAGCTTATGCTGTGTGGTATGATATGATACAGTTAATGCTGTGACTTTTATGTTGCCAACTATTATTTAAGCTGTGTTTTCTGCTGTATCTGGGGGCCGCGGTAGCCCAGTCGGTAGAACGCCGGCCTCGTAATTGGAAGATTGCGGGTTCGGTACTCGACCCGACCAAAGACCGTTGTGTACACTAATGGTGGCTGGTGCACGTAAAATATGTCGTGGCTGCAATGTCCTCCATGTTCCCTTCAAAAATTATACCTCTGGGGGTCACCGAAGCGGGAGAGCCATCCCTTCCATGGAGGATCAAAATTGTGATGGCATGTCTCCGGACCACCTCTAGGGGTGTGTCCCAGACCGTCGCCAATTGCCCATCTGCGCAGCACTAGTGCGACGTTAAACCCAACCAACTAACCAACCTGTTGTATCTGAAGCTGACACTTGGTTGACAGACCTGTATTCTTCTGGGATATTCTGTAAATAATTTGTTTTAGCTTCTCTAAGACCTGACATTTATTCAAGGACAATACACGAACCCCGAATACGCATTAAGTGGCTTTTGCATGTGACTTACTCTGAAACATCTTTTTTTTTTTTTTAATTTAGGAGAAGTGTTGTTGTCTTTCGAACACAGAAGGAACAAAAGTTTAAAAATCGAATAAAATAAGGAAAAAACATTGAAAAATTCCGGCATATAAAATG
This sequence comes from Salticus scenicus, assembly GCA_963930645.1. NCBI lineage: Eukaryota > Metazoa > Arthropoda > Arachnida > Araneae > Salticidae > Salticus > Salticus scenicus. The sequence goes on from OZ005650.1 coordinate 80,612,192, forward strand.
TCAAAAGTTTGGCTTTAGTGTGAAACTAAATAACGTTGAAGTGTTAAATACAAAAGAAAACTTTTAGAGTAGAAGACATTTACTACAAAATTTTACAAAATAACAATAAATGCTGAAAACATTTATGCTATACAATGAAACGTTTCAGAATAATACAGTGTACATAGTTTTTATATATTATAAAAATAAAGTTCTTACCTGACTTAGAATGAGATCTTTGGCTTGCTCTTTTAATTCGAATATTGGATAGTCCCACTCATTAATTCGATTTAAGAGAGGGTCGGCGTCTAGCGTCTCAAGGTTATATCGGTGACCATCCACTAACAAACCTGGTGTATCATCCTGGGAAAAAAAATAGAATATATAAAAACCTGTACATGAAACAACTTTTATATCATATTGAAATATTATAATTGAACATGATTGTAAATTAAATTATTACACATGAGTGGTTAATTGCATACATTTTATTGGCAAAATAAAAAATGTGGTAAATTCACAGCTGCCAACATCATAATTAATATTCCGTGGTACTGTTAGTATCCATCCTTTTTTCTACACCATTTAAATTTTAGAGTAATTCTTCTCAAATGTAATTACGATTAAATAAGACGAAAATACTCTAAAAGAATATTGGTGTGAAAAAAGGCATACTGCAAAATATTAATTAAGATGTTGGCATCTATGGGTAAATTTCCCCCATGCTTTAAGTCTTACTTGCTTAAGTCTTACTTAAGCGCGGCGTTAACTCAATTTTTACTTTCTTTAGTATTCAATAGAAGAAAGTATTGGATTCATAAAAATTTTCTACTTCGGGTATTTGATGGATTTACACGTTTTGAGAGCTGTAGAACACGATTTGACTATTTTTAGAAAATGTCTGTCAGTCTGTGTGTGTGTGACAAAATTTTGTGGCAGCTGTACGTATCTCAGGTACTATTGCACAGAATTTCATACAAATTGATATGTAGTTACACATTGACATAAATTGGTGTCTATCAGCTTTTGATAAAAATTTTCCAACAGCTTGCGTTGCCATCCCGCTTTTTCTAAATTTTTAACATGGTGGTATAGGATAAAATTTTGTATAAATGTGCATAAAGAGAATTATTTTTTAGTAATCATTATGAAATTTAAAAGAATTATTTGTAATAGAGATAGTCAACTAGGAAAAAAAAATTATGTATGCAGGAGCCTCGCATCCCCCCTGGGAGGATCAGCGATATTTTAAAATAAAGTTATCGATTTATTTTTTCATTTTTAATATATATATATATATATATATATATATATATATATATATATTTTAATGTAATATTGAGGATAAAATTTACTATTTAGTGCTATATTACTTCTCTAATATGGAAATCGTCTGCATTATCATGGAAGATAATTTTTTAAAATAATAATTTTAATAAATTATTTTTACTCAGTGAATTTGTATAGAAAAACATAGAAGAAAGTCATGTGGTGGCCACAACATACTAGTTTCTTTTATACGCATTTGTTTCAACTGGAATTTGTTGTCGATATCATTGATATTCAATGCTAATCCATTGATGAGGCTCGAATTACATAAATGGTATGTATTAAATGTGCACATATTAAGTAAAGATATAAGCATAGTAAGTAAGACAGAAATAAAAATCGCGAATATGGGAAATTGAATCAAGTATTAAACACATTTTTTACATGTCACACCGAGCGCTTAGATGTCCAGTTTGCACAGACTGTATTTGCAGACTAACATTTATTATTACCTGTGACATCTGCGCAACAACATAAAATACTGTATGGTTACAGAAATAAACATAATCATAAATGTTAAAGTATTTTTTTTCCTTTTTCCTTTAAAATAAATACATAAAATAAATCTGCTTTTTGTAAGTATTATGCAGAAACATTATACCACAGATATTTTTAGGGTAAAAAAATATGGGTATCTATTTGCTTTATGAAGTAAAAACAAAGTAGGGTGTGTATTCGGAATATATGATTGTTTGTTCAACTAAACTAGTCTGTAATGCCACCGTCACGACTAGTTAATAAGAGTCGTTCTATTTCAGTGATTGACTAAAAGTAAGCCGTAAACTAGTAATGCGAAATTCAGATAGTAACAGAACACAAAAATATATTCCTGTGTAATGTATAGGGTTCACGTAAGTGATTTAAATTTAGTGTCCAAAAAGACCAGCAGTTTTATGATTTAGTAATACAAAATTATAAAACGTTAGACAAATATAATAAAATCGCTCGATTCAATAGACAATATTATGACTTTTGACTTTCAAGATCTTTTCAATAATATTGAGTTATCAGATCTTAGTAATATCATTTACAGTCTTTTTCAAGAATATAAAGCTCAAATTAATCTTCCTTACAATTTTAAAGCAGAAAAATTTAAAACACTTCTTAACTTTGTTATCCATAATAATTATATCTTCCACAACAACGCTATCTATTTGCAACAATTAGGCATCCCACAAGGAGGTTGTAGCTCCAGTATTTTGGCAGATCTCTATCTTTATTATTATGAAAAGCAAATTTGCAATGATCATGTTCGATTTTATCGTTACATCGATGATATTATTGTATTTTATCTCAACAAGAACTCACAAAATGGCTTTTCCTTCAATTATCCACCTAATTTAAAGCTAACTCAAAATACTCTGACTAATCAATCAATTAACTTTTTAGATCTCAAAATAATCATCGATGGTAATAAACTTTACACAGATATCTATGACAAACGGCAAGATTTTTGTTTTAATGTCAACTTATTTACACATTTTAATTCATGTCTGCATCTTTCGGTATTCAGAAACATCATCATTAACCATTTATTTCGAATTAATAATTTATGCTCTGTAAAGTTTAAAAACAAGAATATTAATAAACTGATCACAGCCACTGCTAAAATGGGTTTTCCTAAAAACTTTGTATTTTCCATTTTATATCCTTAACCATGTCTCTGTCAGTACAAAAAAAAAAAAAAAAAAAAAAAAAAAGCTGTGTACACTCTTGTGTATATCAACAAAAAAATTATAAAATAATAAAAGACAATAAAAAAGGTGGCGGTTGGGTGGGCAGATGTTTGATTACGGAGGTGGGGTGGTGTTGTAAGGCTGGATGGTTGGGTGGGTTTGTGAAATTAAATTATTAAAAAAAAAAAAAAAGTAGAAGGCTTGTTGCATTTGCTTTGTATTAAAATTTCAGATTTTTTCTTTTTGAGTTGTCAACTATATTTAATGTTCTAATTATACTGTTAAACACAATGTGATCAATCGGTGAATTTCATTGTGGCTTCGTGGTTTCATTGTTGTTCATCTGCTTTGAAATTTTGCATTTTTGGATCCATATGGTTCCTGTTCTGGTTGTGGCAGGCTGGGGGAGTGTTGCCGGCGTAAAACTAGTGTAACCCCACAGGCAAGTCACAAGTCTTGCTGCCTGCCTCCTTCTTCCTATCTTGTGTTTCTTGGGTTGTTTTTTCATTAATTTTGATGAGTTTATGGTTTTGAGTTAAGATTTGTTGTTTTACTTTATTGATTCGTTTGTTTTGCAGACTGTTAATTAATAGATCTGGTTTCTTTGCATTGTGTATTTCATCCACTGATGATTTTTTTTTTTTTTTTTTAAATCTTATTGGTCATTGGTGTTTCAGTGATCTTGTGTCTGTTGCTTGGCTTCTACTATGCTTAATAGATCATCTTTATTATATATATATATATATATATATATATATATATACATATATATATATATACACATTTTTTTTTCACTTAAAAAAATCATGTAATGGCATAAAAGTTATGCCACTATGTCGTCTGAGAGAGTGGCATAACTTTTACGCCATTAAAGTAACTTTTATTCACATTATTAAAGTATTACTATTCTAAAACATATTTAAAAATTAAAGAAACACGTATGACTAGTGATGGCGATTCCCCCTCCCCATTTTATTTTCGGATCAGTTATATAAAATGCAGCTTACAAAACAAGAGGTATTCAGTCACAAAACTACTGAGTATAGTTCAACTTTCACGGGTTGGCCCTTCGTCCCTCCTTCTTTTCGAAGAGTGTACTTTAAGGAAGGGGTGCACAAAGTGAAAAGAATGAATGGGTTTTGAAAAAAGAAGGTTGCCATGAAAATAACACATCAAGCCAATAATTTTAAATTCGTTTTGCCTATTAAAAGGAACATGTGTATAATATTTAAAAATTACTGACACATAAACTAAAAGGGGAAAAAAAAAACACTTTTCAATGATGTCTGAAATTTCAATAAGCACTAATGCCTTATTTGCATAAAGAAGTTTCGAGCAACACATGTAAACAAGAAAAAAAATCGTGCTGTTTGCATGAATTATAAATTATTGTCTACGTATTTTATTTTGTATTTCAGGAATTTTCAGGATTTTTTTTTTTTTTTTTTTTTGAAAACATTTAAAAAATAAAAATGAAAAAAGTTTTTACGCTGTACTCTTTTTTTTTTTTTTTTTTTTTACTTTTTTAAAGAAAAGAAAAACATTTTTAAAAATACTGAATAAATAAATGGGGAATTTTATAAAAATAAATTGAGCTGTACGCATAATTTACAGTATTATGTACAATAGCTCTCAGAATATTTGCATACACATCAGATACGAATATGATAGATAATTTCTTACATTACTGTTAGAATGGCTTTTAATTTCTAAGTATTTTGTCTAAAAAAAAAAAAAAAGAAAAGAAAAGAAAAGAAAAAAGAAAAGAAAGAAAAAAAAAAATAATTACAGGAGTGCAGTTCTTTATTTAAATTTTAAATATTTTTCTTTCTTTTCTTTTTCTTTTCTTTTCTTTTCACTTTTTTTTTAAGAGAAAGAAAGGAAGAAGAAAGAAAGGTTGGTAGATTGGTAGTTTTATTTATGATGCTAGGTCCAAATTAGGACATTAGGAAAGAAAGAAGGAAAAAAAAAAAAAAAAAATGAAGAAGAGAAAAAAAAGACTGCAAACCGAAATTTTGAAATATCGTTTAGACAATCATAATAGTCCATCGTATTAATAATTAGTTATAATATAACAAATATTTTTTAATGATATAACGTATTCGAAAGCCCAAAAGTTCTCCAAATTTGGAAATAAGTAAATAGATAATAAACAGTATTTTCGCCAAAATGTCACAAAACTCGTAAAGATATCGTCGACCTCCCTTTTCACCCTCAACCGATTTCAAGGTAATAGAATCGTCGCTGCCTACGTCACGTTTGATTGACAGGGGCCAACTCCTGACAGTCGCACTATATTTATACACAAATTACAAATTGATAAAATGATTCTACCTCCCACTAATCCACTGACAGCGCTCTAATTAATTCTTCATCAATTTATTTTCTAAATATTTCAGTAATTCTAAATTCATTAACTTGTTCTCAATTCTTAAACTTATTTTATTTTATATTCTGATGAAACAAAACCGTCATTTATTATATTGTGCAATGCAAAAGTAAATTTAATCCAGAATAGTCTGTCTCCTCCCTCCTGTGTATCGTATGACTCCCCCTAAGCCAATCAGAGCGCTCGCGATCAAGTGACCTCAGCTAACTCGAGGGAGAGAGAGAAGTTCAGTTTGGAGAAAGGGGTTGGATGCAGTGGCCAGTATTGCCAATTTAGCGGAATTTCCGCTAAATTTAGTGGATTTTTGATACAATCTATGGAAAAAAATAAAGGTTTAGCGGATTGGATTTTACACTGCACTGGTGCTACACTATGGGCAATTGAATTTTTAGAGGATTTTCATGCGTACTTTTAGCGGGTAAAAAAAGTTTGTGTTGACAACACTGGTTGGATGTAACTAGCTGCGGAAAGAGTTTATTTTAATGTGTGGCTGTCAATGTTAATACGATATATATATATATATATATATATGCGCGTGTGTGTATACATATATCTGCAGCATGACAAACTATTTTGTTTTTAAGATTTGGCCCGCTATGAGAAACATTTGCCTCCCCTGTACTACACGATTGGTGCTTCTTTAATATAACGACCACCGCTATCGCCACAATAACTATACTTATTCTCAGAATTGCTTTAAAGAAAACTTGATTCTTGCAATTGATTGTTATTATTATTTACTATTATTTATGCTTAAATTTGAATTTTTCTTTTTCTTCTTTCTATTCAAATTTATTATAATTATTATAATTATATTTTTATGTTTTTTTTTTTTTTTTTTTGGTTTGTCTAAATACTTAGAACATAACTTCGAGGTTTATACGTTTAATTTTTTTTATACGTTTAATTTAGTCATAAATTCGAGGGCAGTTATACTAAGGAAGTCAAAATAGATTAACAATGTTTAAAAATACCAAACTATTAAATGTATAAATATTTACGCAGTATTAATTTTTGTGCAAGGGAATATTTCCAGAAAAATAAATATTAAATTTAAAATAAAAATACATACACGAATGATAAAGTTACGTTGTAGTATCTGGCTCGTAATTAAAATTTAGAAACACTGAAGAATCAATTTACTGTTTTTCATTCTAATAATTAAAAATGCATAAACAAGTATTTAAAAAAAAAACAGTTTTAGAAAAATCTACTACATCTAAACGTATCCTATTACTTATCATTAAAAATGTAATAATAATAGCGTTTTAAAGTTTTCTTAAAAATAATCCATGTCATCATGAAATTTGACCACAGAGAATTAATTAAAATGTTAAAAAAAAAAATGTGGTTATAGGGTTAATTAGTTCTAGAACGTAACTATAGAAAATGGAAAATCCAATGTTTGTAAAATACAATAGAATTGAAAAGAAAAAGAAATGTTAAACATGATATTTGTCTGCTAAGAATTTTTATAGCTGTTAGTTAACTGTTTAAAATGGATAATTAATTTTTTTAAAAATAGAAATATAAGTTTTTTTTTTTATTATTATTATTAAATATTGCTGTAGGTTTTTCATATAAAGACTAAATAAATAAATAAAAATATTTGTAAAATCAACTGTTATTCTTTCATATAAAAACGGAGACCCTTTTTTTTTTTTTTTTTTTTTTTTTTTTTAATAAAAATGTTTTTGAGCAATTATTACAAATTATTTTTCATTTGTTACATAAGTCATTTTTCAGTTTAACTTCCCCAAGGAAATGTACTGTTTGAGCCATTCCACGAAAAAGTGGACATGGGAGAGCATTTGGAGTTGAGGGACGGGGGGATTTTAAAATTTCATGGATAATCACTAGCTATGCATCAAAATGAAGTTAATTCTATGCAAATGTGAAAAAAAAAAAAACAATCGTTTTTACAACAACACAATAGTAGAAATTTCACCTTTAACACACACACACACACAAAATATATATATACTGCCCCCTCCCTTCTCTTCCTCCTTCCTTTGAAAAAAGGAATGCCTGTATCACATAACGTTGTAATTTTTTTTTAAAGTTTTAACAACTGAAATTCCTTTTTTAAAGTAGTACTATTTTCCTTATCAGAATTTATTTTAACTACGAAAAAATAATCAAATGTTTATAATCTTAAATATTACAGAAATTTTAAGAAATAGTCTATAATAAGCTAGTGAATAGTCATGTCCCAAGAATGTCATACCCGTTACAAAACTAAAAATAAATAAATAAATAAATAAATATTTTAAAAAATAAATAGGAGAATTCTTTTTTTGCTCTTCTTTCTTCTTTAAAAACTATTAAGATAACTTTCACCCGCCATATTGCTTGAAACTTATTTTCCTTGGTCAAACTTTCCAAGTGAACTTCATACGAAGTTCAAAATACAAAATTTAAATTTCTCACGATTACTTGTTTTTAAATTATGCTGACAACAAATAGACATACAGAGAAATTGCTAAAAACTTGATTTTGTTTTCAAGGGCTTCAAAAAACACGTAAATAAAGCTAAAAAGTGTTGAAATTTGGTTTTCATGAAATACTTTTTTTTTTAATTGTATGAGAGTGTAATTATTGTTTCTAAGCAATTTTCCTGGACTTATTAAAATTTAGGAAAGTATTCTCATCAATAGAAAGCATTCAGTAGAAAGGAATGTATTCGCTTAATTTTGTAGCCCTATATAATGTCTATAACCTATATACACACCATATAGTGCATTTAAATTTAACATAACATTATACAGGGTGATTACAATTAAAGTTACTATTTCAAAACGCTGTAATTTTAAAACTACCCGTCACAGCGATTTGAAATTTTACCAGAGCAATCGTGAGGCAATGAAAGTTTGTTTGGGGGAGGAAAAAAGTAGTTCCAACATGTTCCTATAGATGGCGCTGTCAGGGGAAACGCCTAAATGGACTCATTAAACACAGTGAAATAGCAGGAAACAATAGACTTCAAGGGTTACTACAATTGTTTTAGCAAAAAAGACAAGAATACGTGTTTACAACGGAAACAGTCATAGTGAAAAGAGAAAAACAGGAACTTCATGAAACATTTACTTTACGGATAATTAACTGCACATTTTGGAACTTTTTTTTTCTTTTACAAGACATTCATTTCATTGCCTCACGATTGCTCTGGTAAAACATCAAATCGCTCTGATGGGTAGTTTCAAAATTATAGCGTTTTGAAACCGTAACTTTAATTATAATCATCCTGTAAATAACGCATAAAATACAAATTTAAAAAACATGCTGTTATTTCAAAATATGCTAAAATCTCAAATTAAGTGGATGTAGATAACATATATACATATGCAAAATTTCAGCCTAGTCGGATTGTAGGAATTGGGTTAACTGGTTGGGTTGAACTGGAGTTGGAGGTCCAGTCTCTCAGGTTCCGCCTAGGTCTGTTACTGCTTGGGCATGTACTGTCGTCGGAATTATAGATGTACGCAAAGTTTTAACTCAGTCGGGTGATAGGAAGTGGACTAAAATTCTAAATGAAATTCTGAACTCAAGTTGAGGGCCAGGGTCCCCGGCCCACCCCTAAGTCTGTTACTACATGAGCATGTATTGTCTTTGGAGTTATACATATATGCAAAATTTGAGCTCAATCGGATGATATGAAGTGGGTTAAAATTCCGTGTTGATTTTTTAATAAGAGTTAGGAGTCCAGGAGTTCCAGGCCCTGCCTAGGCCCTCTCCCAGGCTTGTTACTGTTTGTGCATGTATTGTCCTCGGGGTTATATATTACACGTACGCAAAATTTCAGCTCAGTCACATGATAGGTTGTGAGTGGAAATTCAATTATTAGGTTTGATATGCACACACAAATAGATATAGGCTAAGTGCACCAGTGATTGACACTTTTAGAGCAATCTCTGATGTTTTTAATGTTTTAGTCATCAGAAAATATTTTTAGAAATCTTAAGTTAGTACATATGGTATGAAAGACATTCAGAACCACATATATATTAAAATATATACATTTGATAACATTTTTCTTTTTTTATGAATTTTTATTTGACACCCACTCAATGTTCCAGTTTTTCATTTTATCAGTAATTGGCATCCTATGTTCTAATGTTTGGCAGTGCTAGTTGTTCATTTTACCAGTTATTAGCACTCTATGCTCCAGTGTTTGACATAAAATGTTAAAATTCTTATATGCAAAATATATGATTTTATTATTTTTATTATTTATTAATTATTTCGCGATAGATGTCAATTACTGGAGCATGTCAATCACTGGAACACCTACCTTACCACAACATACAAAGTTAAATAAAATCGTGTAAAAGAAACCGACAAATTCTTGAAATGCTCTTCCAGCAATTTCCATGTACATTCCTAATATGTCCGAATTCTTTTGTGTACCGCTGTAAACGAGTGGTAGCCGTTTTTTCATGCCATATTATTTGTAAAACGTGCTCTTATGCATATAAAAAATATATGTTCTTTTAATTTTGCTTGGTGCAGTATAAAGATATTAAACTACTAATGAGAATTTTCTCTCATAGATATAAATTATTTGAACTCTCTTGGATGTTCCTGTAGACTAACCATATGTCCGGTTAAAAAAATACTGTTTCAAGTAGCATCTCTATACCCATATGATATAGAAGTAAAATGCCGAGTTTGGATTTGCACTTTCTGCTGATATTGTTTCTTGTAGTATGCTGATAACAGACTCACAGAGTCATGGACGGACACGCACGCAAACAACTAAAAACCTGATTATTGATCCAGGGGACCTCTAATCGTGCAAATACAGCAAAAAATCAATGTCGAAAATTTGACCCCAAAACTCTTCTCTTTTTCACTATAATGATTAGAAAAAATAAAATTTCGTTGGTTAAAAATTACAATATGCATTGATGTCGAAAGTTAATTCGATTTTCTAAAATTTCTTCAACTAATTTATTATGTCTTACAATTTAATAAGTTAGGGAGATATACAAGAATAATTAAGATCAGTGATGTCTTGTTTCATAATATTTATGTAATGTTATGTTTCAACTTTTACTAACGAAAAAGAAATAATTAAGTCTTGAATTTTTCACCCCCAAAAGATTTATTTTATCTTCAAATATGACTTTAGAAGATTAATTGAAATTTAATTAATTAAAAAAGGTCACTGATCTGTTAATTAGAAATATGTATAAAAAGTATAGCATTAAAACAGTGATATTTTCCACATTAATATCACGAGGAAAAAAAAAATAAATTGCCTTGCATAAATCTTCATTATTAAAACTTAAACATAATAAATGCATAATTAATCTTTATTAAAGTAAAGAAAAAGATTAATGACTTTGTATTTAATATTGTTTCAGTTTTATCGTATTAAGCAAATGAAAAAAAAAAAAAACCTCTTTGTGAAAATAAATACTTTATATATAGAACTATTTTAATAAAAGAGGAAAAATTTACTCTTTATTTGAAAGAAGTATTCTTAGTTATTTACTTTTATGTTTAGTTGCATATGTTTATAAATCAATTTTTACTTTTTTTTTAATACTTCTAAAGTATTGTAAAAGAAATTTATGAAATGATGTTGTATCTCGAGTAACTCAAAAATGGTTAGCCGTAGAATGTTAAAAATTTATAATATTTAAGTCTGTTTTAATATATAGTTGTATATATGAAAATTTGGTGTGATAAGATTAAGTATTGTAAAAATATCTAACATGATGTCTGTATGTGCACATGTGTGTATGTACATGTGTATGTATATCGAATATTTCAAAATCGATATAACGTAGAACGTTGAAAGAATGTAAGTAGAGTTAAAAAAGTATAATACGAAATGTTAAAAACATGTAATATTACTCAACCTTTTTTAATCATTATAAACGATTCTTTGATTTGAAGACATTCATAAAAAAAAAAAAAAAAAATAAAATAAACATTTTTGGTCTATTACAGAGATTTCAATAGAATCTAATTTAAGAGCTTGTAATAATAATATTGCTGCAAAAGATGGAAATCCTTTTCTTAATTAGAATTGTTGGAATGAGAATACACGAAAAGACACGAGGGAAAAAAAAATAGGCATAAATGGCATAATGGATTTCGGAAGTATTGGCATAAATGGATTTCGGCTTTGGCGATGTTCTTGTCGAAAAATAATACTTTAGGATTGCCAGAATCTGCAAGCTTATTCTCAATTTAAAATAAAGTTAACTATTTTTTTCTTTTGTTATTTCGTGTGATTTCTTACCACTATTTTTGGTGTCGTGCCCTTAGCGACCGTGCCCTTAGCGGAACGTGCCCTTAGCGAAATGGGTGAAAAGGAAGAAGGGGGAATATAAGAAGCCGTGCCCTTAGCGGAAATAAGAAGGTGTGCATGTGGAAGATAGAAATATGTTATTCAAATGCACAAAATAATGCTTTCTATAGAATGTAGTATGATTAGCATTAGATTTACAGAGTCACGCAAAAATATTCAGTTACACTCTAAGGGTTATTATTGGAAATTTTCTGAATTGCATTTTCTTTTACATTAAGCGTTTATTCGACCATTTTTTTAAATGTGAATATAATTTGAATTAATGTATTTGTCTATTCTACTGCCCGTTTGTTCGCCTCCAGCGCTCACAAATATTTTAAGAATTTTTTATTTTTACTCTCTTCTATATTCAATAGAAGAAAGTATTGGATTCGTAAAAATATTAGACTTCCGGTTTTCGACGGATTTACACGTTTTGAGAGGTCTAGAACACGATTTGACTGTTTTTAGAAAATGTTTGTCTGTCTCTGTGTGTGTGACAAAAATTTTGTGGCAACTGTGTCTCCGGAACTACTGCTCAGAATTGCATATAAATTTACATGTAGATGCACCTTGAGCTAAATTAGCGCTATCAACTTTTGATGCCAACCGCTCAACAGGTGACACTGCTATACAGCGATTTCTACAATTTAAGTGGAAGCTACATATCAGGTTCTATTGCGTATAATCAATCAAAACTTGGTATGAGAGAAGGCCACCATGAGACATTATGCTGATTCAATTTGAATGCTTATGGACCGACAAGTGGTGCTACTATACAGCGATTTCTACAATTTAAGGGAAAGCTATATCTCAGGAATTACTGCACAGAGTTCCATATAAATTTATATGTTGATGCACCTTAACCTAAATGAGTATCTGTCAACTTTTGGTGCCGACCGCTCCACAGGTGGCGCTGCTATACAGCGGTTTCCCCAATTGAAGGGAAGGCTATATCTCAGGCTCTATTGCGTATTATCAAACAAAACATGATGTGAAGGCCATTGTGAGATATTACGCTGCTTCAATTTGGGTGTTTATCGTCCAGTAGGTGGCGTTGCCATAGTGCAAATTTCCTCGAAAATGTGAAAGCTATATCTCAACTTCTATAGCTCATAACTTTACGAAACTTGATATGTGACATAACTATTATAAAAATGCATTTCTTAAGATGTCATTTATAGATGACATCAACTGTCTTTCTTTGGATATTTAGTGTTAGTTTTCTCTAAGATAAAAATTATTTATTTGCACTTAGTAAATTTGTATAGGAAAATATAGAAGAAAGTCTTGTGGTGGCCACAACTTACTAATTTTTACCTTTATTTTATTTTATTTTTTCTAATAATATGTATTATTCAAATTCATTATTGAATATTCCCTACTTAAAATGGCTGTAACAGAACCTTGTGAGGTTGAGACGTTAGAACGTCACCACAGTTGTTTCAATTAAGCTGGATCCAGCAAAGTAGGAAGTGGGGACGGTTAAAATCACTCCGTCGCCAGTGGCTCGGTGACGGTTGAGGTCGAGATAGTTTTGTGTCGGCAGGGTGCTGCATTGAAATACTTAGATTTTGAATATTAGTTAAATTAGAAGTGATTTTTAAAAGTACGGATTGAAATGTAGTGAAAGGAGGGTGTAGGAAGAAGTATAAAAATAGAGATGGTTTTAGTAGATAGTGTGGATGTTGGAGGATCGTATAGTGGATGTTGGAGGAGATTATAGTGGTTGTGATGAATCTTATTTTGGTGAATCTCGGAAGTAGAGTAGTGGAGATTTAGTGGCGTGAAGTTAAGTAGTAATGAGTGTTGGTGAGTGTCTACTAGTTTTCGGAAAGTTCAAGCTGGGATAGAAGGGAATCCTCTGTCCCATAGTGAAGCCGTAGTATTGGAGTAAGAGTGTGACCGTCTCTTCACCTTCGACTATCTGCTGTGGTGAGATATTTAAGATTATCTACTTAAATTGTTGATTCATATATTTTGATTAAGTAAAACGTTGACTGAGCTAAGCTTTAGTACCAGGCCGCCCTCCCATTAATCTGCTCAAATAAACTTTAGTTATTGTTATTTAAAGTCTTGTGTTCTCTTAGTAATCTAAGTATTTAAGTTAAGATGGAGTTTGCAGGAACGCTAACTCCACAACCTATGCCACTGGTTTGTGTACATGAACATCCAAAAAATACCAATGCATTGCGCTTTATGGGAGACATTTTTGTAAATCACATTTAAATAATTTCATCAAAAAATCATAAAGAAATTCACATTTATTGTCATTATGCTAAGAAAATGTTTTCTATAAACTATAATATGCTTAACCTCCAGATTTACAGAGCAACCCAAAAATGCTGCAATACAATAAGGGGTGCAAATAGGAAATTAAGAGCAACATTTCTGTTTGTGTTAAGCATTTTTAACACTTTTCAACGATGTTTCAGAGTGATTATCAATTCAGTTAGTCTATATGTCTGTCTTTCTGTCTGTCCATTGTGTTATAATATAGACAGAGAACACAGAATGTTATACGTTACAATGAGTAAGTGCAGTTGGAAAATGCTGATAATCAATGTGTACCTCCTGATTTTTCATTTTTGTTTTAGTTTTAAAAGGTCTAATGCAATTATATTTTCAAAAATATAATAAAATCATAAAATGGCCGTAATGTACGTTTTCGTATAGAGTACTGTGATTCATTAAGCTTTATATGGTTACAGATCACCGTTCCCTCAAATAACGGATATTCTACAGTACGCATACCTGTTTTTGCGACAGGTTACTTCTGAAGCAAAATACAGCCAGTGCTAAATGCGGATAAAGTGTAAAGGAAAATTGAAGAGTTCTTTTATTTATTTATTAATTTATTTTGAAATTTATTATACATTTCCGCTAAAGGCACGTATGCTAAAAGCACGCCACTGAGGGGGGTTAACATTTCCGCTAAGGGCACGGTCGCTAAGGGTACGGCCCCCTATTTTTTGCCAAATAATATAAAAGGACGCCATGCACTTGGTGAATTCAACTGAACTCTGAGCTGTGCATTTGTCAATAAGAGCTTGTGCTGTTGATTAGTGTTCCATAACAATTGATATTAGTACTCTATGGTATATATAACGCTTTTTTCGTAACTTCTGAGTTGCGAGCAATTGTTTTAATGGAACGTTTCGGAAATATCCGTCGAATAATGTGCATTTATCGATTAGAACTTGACTTTTTATTTTCGAAGAGTTACACGAAAATATCAAAGTTTTCGTAACAATCTTCATAATCAAATGCGTGTACAAAGAAATCACGTCTTGTGCATATTAGATTTTTATAATAAGAAGAATGGAAAATTTTAACTTTATGAATTAGTCAACCGTATTTGTCAGATAACACGCATGCTATAAAGCAGTACGATATTGCAGTTTTATCTAATAATTTTATAAATAAAATTATTTGCAGGTGCTTTTTAGTTCACAAACAATATGTTGAAAGAATACTTGACTGTTTCGATAATCCAACCTATGAACTAAGAAGAAGTCATAACTTTATAGTGAATTTAGAATAAATAATTATCAATATATGTGAGCTCCGATGCGCAACTTTGATGTATCTAAATTTCTATGCATTAAAATTATTTTTCCACAAACTTCGATTTCGATATATGAACTTTCACTGTAATTGAAATCAGATTGCATATACATCTTCTAGATAGCTACGACACTGTCAAAAAAAAAGACCTGTTTTTTTTTTTTTTTTTTTTTTTTTTTTTTGCCAGAAATTTTCTGTAATTCAGAAAACTACGTTCTATCAACGGAAAAATTACGTTGATAGAACGTATTTTTTTGAATTACAGAAAATTTCTGGCAGCAAACTGCGACAAACATGACTCTTTTTTGACAGTGCAGCAACAGAAGAAATTCTTCAATCATATGTCAATGAGAATTCCTCACCAACTTGACGTTTATTTTCTATCTTCATCATGGTGTTTACTTTATTTCATCATAACAAAATTAATCATATTATTTTTTGTCTTTTCAAGGATAACTACTTATCGATATATATGCATACAGAAGCCGTTCGCGTAAATCGAAATCTCTATGTACATATTAATTTTCCTCAAAACTTTCGAATTCGATACACAGGCGGTTCCGATGTATTGCCAATCAGGTTGTATATACACCTGTTAATCATGTACATTGAGATAATGCTGACTTTGAACTAAACATGCATACATGCTAGCATAACTGTTAAATTTATTTTGTATTTAATAGTGCTGGCTCAGCTTACAAAGTCCTTATACTTAATTCTTCATTATCACCGTTTTTAAAAACAGTATTATTCCGCGGTAAAGTTAATTTCACACCCATAGCAAGCTTGGAAAGCAATTTTATTGATTAATGTTATGCTGGAACACAGCAATTTGTGAAATTTCCAACAGATGGCGATACTATATTAAGTATAATTTCAAAGCTTTAATTTATAAAGAAGAACAATTCAGATAAAAGTATTCAAAATGTAATGGGCCTACAAACACAATTTTTGGGAAATTTGGTGTAAGCCATCGTTACAACAAAATAACCAATGGTTTTAAAAATTTCTTTCTAAATTGAAATCCTGAATATTTCACTTTTTTCTGTCATGTTACATTTTATTGCAGATATACAACAAGTGCTTTTTTCTCAATAATGGTCCACTATTTTGTTTCACATGCTTTTTATTATCATTTTATGCTTCAATACTTTATTTTAACGCCTACGAAAATAATTTTTGAATCAAGTTCTTGAGTTACAAAGTTTTAAAATGCAATTTAAAGAATTTTACGCAATCTGCAGTGTAGGTTTTGTTAATTTTGATGAAGCGTAAAAAAAAAAAAAAAAAAAAAAAAAAAAAGCTGCTCCGTCGCAAATAATTTTTTGAAAATGTTTTACACTGTACAAAATAAAGTTAAATATTTTGTACACACACAAAGAAAAAATGTGTCAATTTAGGTCAATTTAACTACACCCAATATATCCAGAAATTTGGTGCAAAGTTTCTTCATTCTAGTAGTAAGAATAAGAACTACTAAAGCTATCACTACAAACTCGAACATAAAGGTAGAAATGGTATCACTAAATTTATTAAAATATTAATTGCAGTGATTTCTTTTTTTCTTTCTTTCCTTTCTTTCTTTCTTTTTTTTTTTTTTTTTTTGTAAATTGGCACCATTTTTTGGTGAAATGCTAAATTTTATTTTTAACTGTGTTGTTAAAAGATGTAATATAGTAATCAGCATCGTATTTAGTTAAGTTAATATACTGTTAAAAATGATAGTTCAACATTTGACCAAAAGAATGGGGCTAAACAGGCATTTTTAGCTGCAACTGTACCAATACTAAGTTTATTAAAATATTAGTTGCAGTTTTTTTTTTTTTTTTTTTTTTTTTTTGGGGGGGGGGGGGAGGGGGGGTTAAATTGGCAGCATTTTTTTGGTGAAAAGGTAAATTTTATTTTTAACTGCACTGTAAGAAAAAAGTCATGTTTGCTGCCAGAAATTTTCTGTAATACAGAAAAAATCGTTCTATCAACGTAATTTTTCCGTAATTTTCGCGTATCTTCAGTCATTACAGAAAATTTCTGGCAGCAAACAGGGCTTTTTTTTTTACAGTGTGTGTTATTAAAAGATGTAATATGATAATCAGTATCATATTTAGTTAATTTAATATACTGTTAAAAATGACAATTCAACATTTCACCAAAAGAATGGGGCTAATAAATAGACATTTTTAGCTGCAACAGTACCAATATCCTAGTGCTAAAATTTACAATTTCAGTGGAGTTTTTTACAGAAACGGCACTGCTAAAATGCTGCAACTTTGCATCAGAATATTGCTTGCAGCTAATTCGAAACATTTTTCTGGTTAAATATAAGGTTTATTTTTAACAGTGTATATAATGAAAGATATTATATAATAAGTTAATTAAATTACTTAACACTTTAAGTTAAAATTGTTATAAATTAAAATAAACCAGGAAAAAAATCTCATAATAATAAAAATAATAATAATAAATAAAATTTGCAATTCATAATAATTAGACGATACATATAATTCTGTGTGGAGGAGAAAAAAAAAAAAGTTGTAAAAAATGAAGGAATAATTAAATAGTAAAAAGCAGAAAATTTTATTATTTCGAAAAATAGTATAAAAACAGAATTTCGTCTAAATAAATTTCATTGTGAATAATTATACATAAAATTCAGTAGTGTTATTTAGGAAATGTAGGAAAAATCATTATTTTAAAAAAAATACGTATTCGAAAAGATTTTTAACTAAACATTTTTATGTCATTAAAAATACTTAAAATTTATTTTTTTCGTTGATTCAAAAAAAAAAAAAAAAAAAACGTATGGAATAAATTTTCAATGTCACACTCAGAATTTATAAATGTTAATTAGACTTTAATACGATTCCAACTTTTGCTATATAAGACAAATCTATTTTTAGAATTAATTGCTATATTATTTGTTCGAAAAGAAAAAAATACTTCTAGGCGGATATTCTCGTATTTTTTCGACGTCAGAAGGTAATGCGTCACAAGTATCATATTTGGATATTTAATTTTCTTTTTCAATGTCAAACACATAGTACGTCATACAGATCATATTTTAAAACTTTAAATTAATTTATTTTAGCTTAATAGTCTATTTCAAGAATATCGAAAAAGAAATATATAAATAAATCGATTAACAACATTTCTTTCTTTCTCTTTTTTTGACATAATAAAACAAATCACACAGTACAAAAGTACTATATTTAACAACAACAACAATAATAATAATAATAATAATAAAGTTATTCTCTAACATATTCGTTGATTTTCAATGAATTTCAAGTGAAGTTACCAACCTGTAAATAAAGAATCTAAAAAATCAAACAAAAGTCAGTCGTTTTTTGGTATATTATAAAGCGTTTTTCAACATATGGGGAAAATAGTTGCAGTATCTTCATAAAAATCTTAAAAAAAAAAAAAAAAAAAAAAACTGTCATAATCCACTTCTATGCTTAATAATACAATATTTGCAATCTAGAAAAGTTTTGTAAAATTCTTACAGCAACAAGCGTGCGTTTACAAAGACGGAATTTTTTACTTTTTGTACATATACATATTGAAAGTTAGGATTTATAAAACCGCTCATGCGTGTAATAAAATATAGATGGAAAGATCGAATTACTTTTTACACAGGGAAAAGTGGCTCGATAGAACACTGTTGCCAGATTTGCGATTTTTTTTATTCCACAGTTACCAATATATTCAATAGTTATTCAATAGTTACCAAGTGATATTTGATATACATAATAGACGAATCGAATCGAAGAAGTCTTAATTTGGCTGTGTATCGGCTGACAGATAGCTCTGATATGCTGTGATTACTTTATTTCTGGAAAGGGTTTATCTCATCTTCTATGATGTATGAGAACACTGTTGCCAGACTTTACAATTTTTTTATTGAATAGTTACCAATATATTCAATAGTTATTCAATAGTTACTTAGTGGTATTTGATATACATAATAGATGAATCGAATCGAAGAGGACTTAATTTTGCTGTGTATCGGCTGACAGATGGCTCTGCTATGCTGTGATTACTCTATTTGTGGAAAGGGTTTATCTCATCTTCTATGATGTATGAGAACACTGTTGCCGGACTTAGCAATTTTTTTTATTGAATAGTTACCAATATATTGAATAGTTATTCAATAGTTACTTAGTGATATTTGATATACATAATAGATGAATCGAATCGAAGAGGACTTAATTTGGCTGAGTATCGGCTGACAGATAGCTCTGCTATGCTGTGATTACTTTATTTGTGGAAAGGGTGTATCTCATCTTCTATGATGTATGATTGCACGAAACGTTATAGTGGAGATGAGCATAATAAAAATAAATGTTGACTTAATTTTGATGTTTATCAGACGACAGATGGTGCTGCTATTACTCACCTTTTGCGATTTTTTATATGGTTGAAACTCAGCATGTATTGTTTAAACTGCACCAAACTGTATATGTATAATCTTTATTGTGAGAAACTACGATTAAATTTTTGCGCATGTAAACCGGAAGGTGGCGCTAGTATACGTAAAATTATATAGAAGTAAATTTGTGATGGCCACAACATACTAATTTTTAACACGATTTTTTAAACACAAAAAAGAGAGATAAATCAACCTTATATGTTATCCTAGAGGGCAATGTAATTGTTTTTCTCTAAATCAAAATCGTAAATAAGGAAATTTTTCAAATATATGACATTAAAACAGAATCTATTTTTAAAAATATTTTGAATTGCAGTCGTGACAACAAGATAATTGTGAGCGTATATTTTTCCATTTTTAATCGTAGGCGTACCTGAAATTTGACCATTTTCAAGAAAGATGTTTCTTTTGTTATTAATACATTTTTAGATTTTGCGAGGGATATGTATTATTACAATATTCTTTCTTTCAATTTAGAATTTAATTTGCTATTCGCAAAAAATCTAATTTAGAATGAAAGAATAACTTATGCAATTCCAATATTTTAAAGTAACTATTTTTAAGAACATGTTTCACTTTACTACTGTAGGGGGGAAAGAAAGGAATTAAAAATTGGATTCCAATTGCATTAGATTTTCCTTAAAGTATAAAAATCTTCAAATTATTTCTCGAAACATATCCAAGCTTTTAGATGACAAAAACTGAACCAATGCATAACTTCATGAAATGACAGCGCAGTAAATGGCTTGGAATTTGAGAAATTGTTTCAAGTTGAATATATATATATATATTAATTTCTTGATTGAATACTTTAAGACTATTACATCAATTAAACAGTATTGAAATTTTCAATTATAACTTGAAAATACTTTAAGATTGTTACATCAATTGAGTAGTATTTATGTTTTCAATTAACTTCAAAATCCGTTTCTTGAATGAGATTTTGAAGTTAATAAGTTTTGAAGAATTTAAGTTTAAATAAGTAATAGCTGAAAAACCACCCATAATTCCAGAAACTTTTCTGATAAAAATCGCACAATGTCGGTAACAATGGGCAACAAATTGAGTTCTGAGTCATCTCCCTTTTTTACGATCCTTACTTCTGACCTTCCCTAGGGGTGAATCGCAGATTGTCGCCAATTTTCCACTGCGTTATGAGAGCGGAAATTTCCCTTTCAGTTAAAAATTCAATATTTCTGTAATATTTCTACGCTTTTCTTTATTATATCTTTCAGCCATCATGATTATCATATCCCAGTCTGCAGCTCTAATGCGACACTAACTCAAACTAAGCATTTCGACTAACAAACTATCAAGATTGTAAATTAAAAGTAGCAATTTTTTATTCAATACGTAAACTTGGTGTTTTTTTTTTTTCGCTTTACGGGCCATTCTCTCTCAAATTCTTTTTGTCGAAACAAGATATTATTATCCCCCTCCCCCTCCTTCCAACTTCTCAAACTGACTGGATTTTAAAAAGAAGTTTATGAAGTACAAACACAACAGTTTGTACAGCTTCTTCTTGTCCAATTAAAATGTCAATAGAGAAATTTAATTTGTTAACTAAACAGCAAAAATGAAGTAATCTCCACTTTTTAATATAAAGTAGATTTAACATTTATTTGGCAACATATTTTCTTTTGTAATAAAATTTTGTTTCTGTGTTATCTATAAAATAATAATAATAATAATAATATAAATAAATAAAATAAAAAATAGATTTTAAAAATATATCGTACGTTTAAACCTCACGGTTTCAAAACTTTTGATTCAGTACTATATATATTTCCTTACCGATTTTAATTAGAAGGAGGGGGGGGGGGGAGAGAATTAATCTCTCAAATCATAAGTATATTTGGAAAATCTTTATAATTATTTCGCTTATTTCATGAAACTGAAATATTTTCGACAATGAGTACAGAATAGAAAAAAAAATATGAAGGAACACATTATAAAGGTCAAACGCACCTTGTTATTCTAAGATTAAACGATCTAAAATTCTTTAAAAATCGTTTTCCAGGAAGTTCTCGTAGATAACAAGCTGTGGTTGAAAAGGAAAAGGAAAACAGTTTTAAAGCAGAGTTTTCAAACAATAATATTGACAGTAATAATGATTTCGATATATAGAAATAAATGTTTTCTATTTGTAATCTTAAAATTTGAAAACTCAAAATATTGTATAGTACAGAATTAGGGGAAAAAATGCATAAAAATATTTTAATGTTGTTAATATTAAAAACGTAAGGATTTCCAAATACGTCTTAATCTGAATTTTATGCCGTTATTCAATAAGTATATTTGTTATAAACAGCGTATCGACACTTAAAACTAGTTAACATACGTAAACAATGCTCAGTTACCAATTGCATATTTCTTCTCATAAATTTCTACAACAAGACATATTATATTCACGTTAAAATAAATTAATTTTATCAATCACGCGACACGATCGCATACTGAAATGCCATAGCCTCTTAAACTAGATGCCTGTCGCGTGGCTCAGAATCTTGGCAACAGTTCAAGCGGTAGACAACGCCACCTGATGCAGATTACATTCATTTTTATTCAACTATCACCAATAATTTTAAGAAGTGATATTTGATATGCATAATCGACGTTTCTTGGAATCTATTCGCGTTTTATGTATGTCAAATCCCACTTTTAAAAATTATTGGTGGCTGTTGAATAGAATAGTTGCGCAATCTGTATCAGGTGGCGCTGTCTACTGCCAAGTTTACGAGCAACGCGGAAGACATCTAGTTTAGGAGGCTATGGAAATGCCCACATTGTAGGCTACTCATCTTTTAATTCGATACAGTCACCTTATCCTAATTTGGTGACTAATTTTATTAGTGGCAGCTTCATATTTTAGTTTTCATGCAATTTCACACTATTCCAAATGCACTGAAATCCATAATGCAATTTTATGCGAAATATTGTTGTATTCTACTTCTATGTTATAAAAATCTTAAATTTCGAATAACTTATGAAATTTTAATATTATATAATTCATAGGCAGTAATGTTTAAGCCAGTATTATAAATAATATTTAAAAAATGGTCTGACATCTTTATGATGAAAACATTCTTCATAAGGGATGTTTATACAAAATTTCGCCCTATTCTGTCATGTTGAGAGAATCATAAGTTCGAATAGCTTATGATTTTTTAAACTAGAAAATACATAGTCAATGGTGTTCATCTTAATATCATAAATGCTATTTTAAAAAGGTCAAACATATTTACCATGAAAATATTCCTCTTAGACATTTCGTCGCTCTCATGATAAAAACTCTATAAAAAAAAAAAAAAAAAAAAAAAAAAAAAATCGCGATTTTGAGTTGAGCCGTGTTTTAAAAGTCCCAAGGTGATATCTATGACCAGTGAAAGTAGAATAACTCAGTTCCCATTGGTTACCTAGTTATATGGTTTGTAGCGTTTTGTGGTTTATAGTTTGTAGCGCAATTGGTAATTGATTCTTTGATCATTTGGTATTTGGCATTTATTTGACAGCTTTTTGAGACCTATAGCTACAATGACTTTCATATCAAATGATCCATATTATATAAATTCACAATTACATTCCACACTCTCTTATGTATTTCCAGTGGTGCATTATTTGTTTTAGCTTTCCTCAAAAGTTAATACTTTTGAGTTACGCCTGCTTGTCGTGAAAGTGACGATTTATGCGAAATCTCCTTATTTTGCCATGTTTAGGAAATCTCAAATTTCGAATAACTTACGAAGTTCTGAAAGTAGCATCTTTATAGTTAACGAATGAGGATCATGTCAGTATCTTAAATGATATTTCGAAAGTAGTCTGACATCTTACTAATGAAAATGTCTGTCAAAATGGAAATTTATACAATTTTTTTTTCTATTCTCCATTGCTTATTCGTAAATTTAGAATTAGCACTTAACATTTTTTGAAAATAGAATATGTATAGTTAATGATATTCATCCAGCAAAGTAACTGATATTTAAAAGTACTTAAAATTTAATATAACACTTTTGCGAAAAAAAAAAAAAAAAAAAAAAAAAAAAAAAAAAACCCTTCGTGGAGGATTAAAATTGTGATGGCATGCTTCTGGACCATACTTAGGGTTGTATCCCAGACAGTCGCCAATTATCCCCTGCGTAGTACTAGAGCAACGTTAAACCCAATCAACCATCTTATGTTTAAATATATATATTTCTACAAAGTTTTTAAATTACAATATTGCAAATTAATAGTGTTTCTTCAGTGTCATAAATTATACTTTAAAACTGGTCTGACCTCTTTACGAACACACTAATAAACTGGACACACTACAGACAAACAGCATGCCAATTTTGTTATAATTCGGATTCTTCACTTAGTTTTATGACGAGTAGATTAATTTATTGATAGTAAATTTTAATATACACAAACATCCTACCGTCCCATTAATATACATTAAATTAAAACCTTTTTAATTATGAATATATTTTTAGTTGTTTTTATATGTATATTTCGATTAAAGTTTTTTTTTTTTTTTTTTTTTTTTGTCATAATTAAAAATTTTACATTTTATTTTAATTTGATATTAAATTTTGCTGATGAGTGCATAAAGTATAGGATAAATTTATTGAATTTAGAGTGTTATAATTTTAAAACAACGTACGACAATGTCCGCGAATATTATTTGTGTGGATTCAAACACGCCACCTAAGATCGTGGCACATAATTTTTCTGATTTTTTAGATGTTTATAATCAAAATTTGTAAAGGCTGGTTTACAGCCTCATTATGTATATATATTTTATCCATAATTACTGATAGAGTCCGTAATTCAGAATAAAGACAAGTTTGGCAAAACTGAATTCTTTTATTTTGAGCTTAAAAAAAGATAGGATGATTTTTAAATGATTGTTTAAACGTTAATTAAATATACTTAGTCTAAGAACTTATAAAAAATCAATTTTTAGTAAGCTGTAACCTGTTTAACAGTTGTGAATTTTCTGAATGTGAAAATGGAGTTTAAAAATATGTATTTGTTAATGAGTTAGAATGGGGCAAAATTCTCCATAAAATAGCATTGTCTTTGGCTTCCTGCGACGGTAAGTAGAAAGTCCTCTTAATGTATTTTATACTATCAAAAGTTTATAAGAGTGTCATAAAAAGAAATAAAAACTTCAATTTTAGGGCCGCGGTAGCCTGGTCGGTAAGAGCAGCGAGTTCGTGATCGGAAGGTTGCGGGTTCGGCCCTCGAGCCAGCCGAATACCGTCGTGTACGCTAATGGCGACTGGTGCACGTTAAATTCCGTCGTGGTCGCAAAGTCCTCCAAGTTCCCATCAAAAATTATATCTCTTGGGGTACCAGAATATGGGTCAAAATTCGAGGTCCTGTTTGCTGACGCTGCCATCGTTCACCAGCTTCTGGAGCTAAGCCGTTCCTCCTCCCTTGTGGGGCTCCTCTGAGAAATGGAAGGCGCACCCCTCCTGCCTTCAATTCGGATACCAAGGCTCTGAATTTCTGAGTGGCATAGGAAACAACAAAAGCTTAAATTTTTCTAAACAGTAACTTTCAGTTAGTCTAAAGGAAAAGTTTTGACATAACTGTTTTGAGGATTATCCATGGTCTTCCTTGAAAAGTTTTAGGACTTTAAATTACGGAGTATATTTAAAAAAAAAAAAAATCTACAGCAGTAGAATAACTTATGCAATTAGATCTACAACTGAACATTACAACGAAAAAGAAAATCTAGCGAAATGAATACTAATGAAAAATTTTATGTATGGTTTTGCCTCACTCTCCTCCGAAAGAGAAGAGTGAGAAACAAGAAGAAAAGACAGAAAAGCATGTGAGCCCGAAGCATCTCTCACACGCAATGATAATATCATTTCATATTTGGAGGAATAAGATAACGCATCCATTTGTGACAAAATGACTAAAAGAACTTCAATCACAAAAAAAAAAAAAAGTGTTTTGGTAGAAAAAAGAAAAGCAACAAACAAATAAGTAAAAAAAAAAAAAAAAAAGGTTTCATAGGTCTAATTTTATATGTAGGCCTTTTACTCTAAATAAAAATTGTTTAAAAGAATTTTGCATTGATAGAATCCTTTTATGGCTATTTTGCGGATTATCCGAGGATTTTGATTATTCACATCGGTTGAGCTACCCAATTCCAACGAATAGCAGAAAATGTACTACTTTGTATTTTCTTTGTATTCTAGCAGGATTAGCTCGCTTCACTTAATACTATATTTAAATAAAGTTAAAAAATAATAATTACTTATATCTATATATAACTATTTTTTATATAAATAAAAACTAAATAAAATTTCTATTGAAATCACTTAAAACTTGCTATTGGGCGATTGCATTTAATTTTGGACTTTAACCTATCCCGCTGTTGCTTTTTTGTTAATTCACCACCCAATCGCTTCAGATAGTTGGCGCTGCTATAAATGGAACTTTTTTTAGCAGTACTTTGTACCGCTAATCTTTTACTCGCTTTTGGTTTTAAGCTAATATCTATTTAACTAATTGGAATAATATATTTTAAATGGCCTACTCGGAACCCTATTGGGTTGCGTTGTATCTTTTGGTATCCTTTCCATCTTTCTCCGCTTAGCGGTTGGTGAGAAGTTAGCCTGACATACGTAAAATCGAAATTTAATATTATGATTTTTTTTTTTTGGATAATTTTCCATAATTTATGATGATTCTGATATTAATACATTGGAAATTGTAATTCTGCTCCCTGTTAAAAAATTTCGGTTTTATTTTAAACAAAAATTTGGTACTAGAATAGCTGCAATATGCTAGGTTGAACTAAAACTTTGTACTATAGTAACTGCAACCATGTGATGGTGAAATTTTCTACCATCATTTGTTACTTATTGTAGAAAAAAAAAAAAGCATTAAACAATGCTAAATGAAGTCCTCATCTTATGGTTACAGTTACTTTAGTACTAAGTATCGATTCAACCAAGCATCCAATCATGGTAAAAGGTTTCACCATCTTATAGTTGCAGCTAGTACAGTACAAAGTTTCGATTGCACCAAGCACCCAATAACGGTAAAGAGTTTCACCATCTTATGATTGCTACAATAATAGTACCAAGTTTCGGTTGAACCAAGCATCCAATAAGGTAAAAGTTTCACCATCTTATGATTGCAGTCACTGTTATCATCCACGTTTTAGTTCCTCCTACACTGTAAAAAATATGTCCTATTTGCTTCCAGAAATTCTCTGTAATTTGAGAAAATACGTTCTGACAAGGTAATTTTTTCGTAAATTACACGTATTTTCTCAAATTACAGAGAATTTCTGGCAGAAAATAGGACATATATTTTTACAGTGAGTACAACTTTTTAGCAGTGTATAATTAGAAACGATAACATTATAATGTAACCAATGCCATTGAAATATAGCAAATCTTAAACTATAATAAAAATCGGTATGAATAAATGAAAAAATAATTGAAATTCTAAAATGAAACTTTTCATTTCGAATACCTTATTGTAAATGTGATATCTGTTAGTAGTTTCGACACAATACAACACTGTTTAACTTTTTCTTTATTACTTTTACTTTCTTAGAAACTGGAGAAGTTTCGTACTTGATCATAGGAATAATCTAAAACAATAGTTCTTTCAATGAAAAATATGATATTTCCATTGAAATGAAGAAAATAAAATCTCTTTCTTTTTTAACAGGATTTCAATGAAACTCTATTTAATACTCTTAAATATAATGAAAAAATGCCAGGTCCTTGAAATTTTTATGAAAGCATCAAAACTTCAATAAAATCTTTTTTTCTTTTTCTATTGTAGAGTATAAAATTTTGATTCTGAGGAGAAGAAACAGGATATCATTAGGACAACAAATATTTCTCTTTGTGATTTATTTGCTATTTATTTCAAAATATAATCTGAGAAAATATTCATTTATTGAATTTATATATGTGCTGATCATGGATAGAAATATATTGGTATGGAATTTCTCAATACACTGTAAAATGGAACAAAGAGATTTTGTTGAATTTAGGTAAATCCAATCGAATCAATATGTCGATAAAAGATAAAATGTTACAGCTTTAATTTTAAGCAGTAGGAAAATAACACGTAGATTATATTGTATATGTTTTATTTTTAGTAAATATATATATATATACTGAATTCTTTAGCTATTTGTATAATACACAAAAACTAAACGTTAAAAATGAAGATATGTATGAAAATGTGCACTGAGAAAAAATATATATATACCGCCTTTATCTAGAATGAATAAGTGGCAATTTTCTATTAGGTCGTTGCAAAAGTTCGTGCGGACGCGGATCATTTTATTGCCTCCAAAGACGAGAGCTTCTATCGCCGTGGTATACATTTGTTACCCGAAAAATGGGCAAAGGTTGTAGAAAGTAATGGAGAGTATTTTGATTAAAAATTGTCATTTGATTTGATGTATTTTTATGAAATGAAGCAAGAAAAAACCGCACGAATTTATGCAAAGACCTAATATATCTCTTAACTAGAAATATAGATTTCCGAGCTATGCGCATAAGGCACGCCAATAAACTGAATAGACGAAATGATCGAGAATTTCTAGTCTACACATTTCTAGATGGTGAAAGAAACAATATTCTGAATCGTCTGAATATTCTGAACCTTTTGTATTGCGAGAAATTCTCGCTTGAATTTCTAGAACTGGGTCATAAACCAAGATCATGGTTGTTAAAACTCGCCTCGCATTATTTGCAGAGATTTTTAAATAACTTTGCCATCGAGAATATAGGCAAATGCTCTAGAATTCTAATAGGGGTTTTTAGAACTCGCTTTCAAAGGGGACTAGAATTTATAAGGATGATATGGAACTATTTTTTTCTAGAGCCACAATTTAGATTCTAGATGTCAGTTACAGAATTTTTTCTCAGTGTAGATATAAAATTTCTAGTTTGTCACATTTCTTAAAAAGTCAGTCTGATTCAGCGTTCTTATTATATTTTAAACAGGAACTAAATGTTACGCTACTTGAAAAAGTACTGAAAGCTTTTTCTGAACTTTTAGCTTTAATCAAAGTTGCTTCAAAGTTGCTATAGTAACATTCTTTTAAATGTCCTTTTGTATGTATTAGTTAGTTAGTTTAGATATCATTTAGATATAAAAACTAACTAACAAATAATTCAATTCCTTAAAAGTAAATTTATATAAATTATTTGCATAAGAACTGATTTTTTTTTTAACATCTTTTCCAAGAAATGGTAGACAAAAAAATTGTGCCATAATACATTTTATTTAAAATTATAAAAAATTACATTATTTATAACATAATTTTCTTCTTAAATTTGCACTTTACATTCTAATTTTATCATAGTTTTGAATAGAATTCCAAATCAGACGTCTTTTAGTCCTTAATAAATCGTTTTCATTTTCCACAAAATTTTCAAATCTTTATAAATGAAACAATTTATTATATATTTGCAATGCATTTCTCAAAACAATATATTTAAAGAAATTTTATCTGTCATAATCTTTAAAGTTCTAAAGATGTAACTAATAATATACTAAACTTAGTTATTTTTCACTGTCTGCTGCAAATGTTTCAAAATGTCTAAGCTCATTAAATTCTTTTGATAGCTACAAAATCCACGTCATTTAGTAATACAAAATATAAATAAGTAAAATACAATTAACGCAGTAAACGATAATAATTTCATCTTATTACATCAAAATTGACAAAATTACAATGGAGAACAAAAGAATCTATGAATAATAGTTTCACTCATTCATAAATTATTCAAAAGGTAACTTGAAACAAAATTTCTCACTTTTAAAAGTACAATAATTTATCGTCTGCATACTTTTTTATTTCTGTATTTTAAAATAATGAGAAGTTCTATTTTCTGAATATGACTGAAATTGTTCAATTAATGTTAATATTAGCTACTGCTTTTGTAATGCCTATATAAAAGTGTATTTTAACTTTAACTTGAAATGAAATCGGTTGCCAAGTTGTATTCATTTTATTCGCTAAGCTTATGCTTAAATTATAATAATAATAATAATAATAATAATAAACAACTCTAACTCTGATTTTAAATACTGATTTGTGAAACATTTTGCATTATTAGACATTAGTTGATTTAACTCAGTTCATTTCTAAGCAAATATTAGAAGGCCATTGACAATTGTTGTTGTTTTTTAAATAATGATTTCGGCGATTTTCTTATGGTTGAATAAAATTAACGTCTAACTGGACTCTAGTTAGACGTTAATTGCCCGATTGTTCAATTCGTCAATTGCCGACTTTATAGCTGTGGTTACTAGAATTACATAGTGGGCAATTAACAACGATGTGACATTCATCCCTAAGGATGGTTCGGAGACGTGTCATCACAATTTCGATTCATCATAGTCTTTTTCTCATGAAATCGAATTTATGATGTAACAAAATATTTCTTTAATCATAAAAAAAGAAGGTTCCAAATGCAATAGCTTTAGTTTCCGCTTCGACTATTTAAAAAATAAAAAATAAATAAAAATAAAAATAAAACCAAAAGTATACTCTATAACAAAAAAAGTGACGCACCAGAAAGGTGTAATGCAAACGGGGCACAAATTGACATACATACAGGTCTTGATGGAATCAAGCACCAATTCATCATTATCGTCGATCCTACGTGCAACAGGTACTTCAGTGACTTCAAATACCCTTAATAGGCGGCTCAGTGAAATGTGGTTGAGCTCAGTCCCCGGATCTCTCTTCCACTGAGGACGTTTGGAGCATCATGAAAAGGGTCCTACAACCAGCTCGGGATTTTACCAATCTAACGCAACAATTGGACAGAATTTGGCACGATACTTCACAGGAGCACATCTGCCAACTCTATCAATTAATACCAAGCCGAATAACTGCGTACCTAACGGCCAGAAGTGGACCAACGCTTTATTGGTTTGTTTACTTTGTGAGGCCCTTTCTCTTGATTAAATCATTCAAATTTTCTGAAACTGTAATCAATTGTTTTTTCCACATGTACATCACATCTACCAATTTTTGTCCCCACTTCTTCTTGGTGCGTCTTTTTTTTTTTTTTTTTTTTTTTTTTTTTGTAGAGTGTATTTTCACTTGGTCAATTTATGCAAATTTTGATATGAACATGCTGAACATTTATTTAACGGAAACACGATACGTCACACTAAGATTCGAAATAGGCTATTGGCCAATGACTGGGAGTGACTTCTATTGCTTGCCATCACAACTTTATCTAACAAGTTGAGCGCCACGCGAATTCTTAAGGAAATCCCATTCAGGCCACGCGCGCTGCTTAGAAGCGTGTTATATTTACCGTGTTTCAATAAAATCTATTAAAATGCCTTAATGATAAAATCCTATATTGAATAAAAAATAAGTAAATTTTAAATAAATTGTCAGAAATTATTTAAAACTATGTAATTTTTTTAGTTTTATATCATATTTCACACTGTCAGCCACCGGTGGCTGACGTGGCCTAAACGAAAAATACAGTGTCAGCCACCAACACGACGGCTGACATGGCGCTGAACGTGTTAAAGGAGGATTCTTCTCGTTTTATGACCCCGACGACCTACACGAGAAGTCGAGTGCTCGATGGTACTAAAGATATTAACGAGAACGAGACATCGCCAGATTCCCGATCTCTTCACATAATAGTCGATACCTTACACAATTCTGACCACAGCCAATGATGCTTGATTTTTTTCCCCTTCTAATAAAAACCGGGCTTAGAGATCAGAAATAAAAGGAATTCTCCCTTGTGTGATGTTGAAAATCAAATACATATGTTATAATATATATATAAAAAAAAAAAAAAAAATTGCCCTTTTAATTACTGTCTTAAAGTTTGCAGAAGTTAAAATTATTTACTAAAATATTTCAGTTTAATCATACACTGAGAAAAAAAAAAATATACCGCCTTTCTCTAGAATGAATAAGTGGCCATTTTCTAAATCCCTTAACTAGAAATATAGATTTACGAGCTATGCGCATAAGGCACGCCAATAAACTGAATAGACGAAATTATCGTGAATTTCTAGTGTACACATTTCTAGATGGTGAAACAATAGTCAATACTCTAAATATTCTGAATCATTTATATTGAGAAATTCTCGCTTGATTTTCTAGAATTTGGTAATAAACCAAGATTATAGTTGCAGAAACCCGCCTCTTGTAGTCTCATTTATTTACAGAGATTTTTAAATAACTTTGCCCTCGAGGATATAGGCAAACGCTCTAGAATTCTAATAGGGGGTTCTAGAACTCGCTTTCCAAGGAGACTAGAATTATAAGGATGAAATGGAACTATTTTTTCTAGAGCCACAATTTAGATTCTAGATGTCAGTTACAGAATTTTTTCTCAGTGTACAAGGAATCAACTCCGTTTGTAATTTTTCATTTGAATATGAAGTTGCGGCATGAAATCTATTTTTATTCTATCCACATGCCTGGATAACTTTAATTTTCATGGAACTTTTTAGCGGACGTTTTTTGGCTAAATCGGGTCGCCAAGTGGTTTAAAAAAAAATTAATAAATAAAATCCAGATATTGATTTGGCTAAAATTTTATATATCATTGTAGAATCGACAATGTAATTAATGCCAAACAGCGAACCCACCTTTTGTACTAGGTGCCTTTAAGATGCTTTTGAATGCTCTTGCTGTGCGAAGGATATGCATTCCCAGGCGTATATTTTTCGCACTTTTAAACATTATATATTCAATTTCTTTACTTATGATTGTGACAAATAAATAAAAAAGACGTTTCTATCTAGATTTCATTTTATGTCCTCTGTTTTTATTTTATTTATTTATTTATTTTTTGTTTTTATGTGAGTGTTTTTATTTATTTTTTCTTTGAGGTCCCAACTTTTTTATCTGCGTAAGATTTATTCTACAAAACAATACAATACATTCACACACTTATGTTTATATTTTTAGATTCGTATATCATATTTAAAACTAAATTGTTACTTTATATTTTTTCCAAAAACATTTTCATTTTTTTTTCGGTGTGTTTTTAATATAATTAAATAGTTTATTAGAAATTCCTGGTTTTCTATACCAAAAAAAAAAAAAAAAAAAAAAAAAAAAAGAGAGAGAAAGAAAAAATTAATCCAAGTTAGTAACATTAAAATATACTGATACAGCATGAAAATAAATTTTAAGTAACAGGTATGGATTTCTTAAGCCCCTTCATAAAACAGAAATATTTTTAAATATGAAAATCTAGTTTTATAATCAGTCACAAAATAGTTTGAAATGGCACGTTTAAACATATTTAACGAACTTTTCATGCAACATTTTCAAGTTTACTAAATTAAAATTGTAAAAAAAAAAAAAAACACTTTTTTTTTTTTTTTTTTTTTTTAAAGTTTATAATAATCTAAAAAAATTTAATACAGTTGTTTTTATTTCTTCTTATACCTTTAGGAATTAAAATAGTCTGGTGTGCCATTCACACGACTTTCTCTTACCCTGAAATTTAATACTATAAATACAGGTTGGAGATTAAGGGTTAAGATAACGAGTTATGTTATGAAAACCTATGTTAAACAATTCAAATTAGGCTTCGGAAGAGTTTTATATGATAATTTACGTGTCGGACAAAATTTTATGTCCGACAGGTGACAGCTATAATTTCATAAAAAAAATATAATTAAAAAATACAATGGGAAAAAAATTGTGCTTAAAAAATCATATAAGTTTATATGATTTTTGAAGCAAAAATTTTTTTCCATTGTATTTTTTAATTATAAATTTTTAATGAAATTATAGCTGTCACGTGCCGGACATAAATGTCCTGTTTTCCGTGGAATCACCGTACCATGTTCTACATGAGACATATTTTTACGCATATAAAGAACATATATCCATTTCATTTGGTTTAGTGCAGTCTATACATGTTAAACTCTACTTACCTGCCAATTTCCGCCATGGACGTAATGTATTTGAATTCTCTTGGGGGTCCCTGCCCTGTACACGAACCACTTGCTTCATCTCAACGAAAAGCTCAGTGTAGCATTCCTATATTATACACATTTAAAATACCAAGTTTGGACTTTTTGATACTATTTGTTCTTGAGATATGCTGATAACAGACACACAGACCATTCGCTAAAACATGATTTGTGTATTCAGGGGACCTCAAAACATGTAAATATAGCAAAAACTCACGTTCGAAAATTTGACCCTAAAACAATACTTTCTCTACCTTATGGGTAAGAGAAACTAAAAAGAAATAATTGTGATAAAGTTAACGAACTAACTACAACAATAATAAAAACATTACAGCATGTATCGCTTAGTTTTGCATATTTTCATTTGTAATTAAACTTTCGTAAACGGTTTAAAGGGAAAAATAATTATACAAAAAAAAAAAAAAAAAAAAAAAAAAAAAGAAGAAGAAGTTATTGTGTACAACACTAATTAAACTGAATAGCACTCTTTTTTTTTTTTTTTTTTTGTATGCGTAGTTTAAAGGAAACTCTGTACTGACAATTACAAACTACCAACGGGAATAATAGAAACACTCGAAAGTAGTAATTCTACTAAGATTTCGAAAATTTTAGTCCTGAAGACAGACACTTTTTTATATTGCTCAGAAAACTTGCTAATTGTTCTGCAAAACTTTTCAGAATTTTCGATTAAAAAAGTTGATATTTTTAAAGAAACCTTCTTTTGTTATTTCAAGCAATCCAAGTTTTTATTAAAACTACTATTATTTCACTGAAAGCTTCCAAGATAAATAACAATAATAATAAATTTTCCAAGTTATTATTAACCAACTGAAAACTTGGAGATTATTCTACGAAATATTTTCTAACTTTTTCAATGAAAATTTCATTACTTTTTACAGAAACGTTCGAAAGGATATTTAGGAAACTTAGCTTCTCAGGATTGTTCCTGGAATATTGGTATATTGTATTGTCTAGATTTATTTATAACTTTATTGGAAACTGTGACTAACATTCTCCACATAAATGGAGGTCTTAACTTTGTAGTCGATGAAAATTAATGATTAAATGTCCCTAACACATTAAAGTTACTTTTCAATGTATGTTTCAAAATAGTTGGTAAGCGTGTTTGTGTATTTCACGTATGAAACGTAAAGATGTTTTAAAGCATAAAAGTAAATGTTGAAAAATTCGAGTCGATGAAAAATAGAAATATGTAAGCAATCTCTCAGAAACAGTTTGAGAATATTATAATAGCTTTAAAAATATATATACTCAATTCAGTTACTGCGATTTAAAACGTTGCAGTAACATGCTGGTATCAATTAGTGTTATAGATTAAAGGAAATTCGTAAATATCATTACTGTTAAAAATTTGAAATTTTGTTGCCAGAAATTCTCTGTGAAAATTACAGAATTCTGTGAAAGTTACAGAAAAATACAACGTAATTTTTACGTAATTTACGACTTTTTTCTCAAATTACAGAGAACTCTGTAATTTTCACAGAGAATTTCTGGCAACAAACTTGCATTTTTTTAACAGTGTGTGTGTATATATATATATATATATATATATGTATGTATGTATATATATATATATATATGTATGTATGTATGTATATATCATGTTTCATGATTATAATAGTAAAGGTAATGCTTTAAAGAGTCTTTTGTTCTGTAATTTAGAAAGTCACTGAAAAAATTTTGTTTGATAAAAATATTCTATTAACAATATTGTTTTGTTTGGATAAATGTTTGTTTCTCACTTTCTACAAAATATTTGTAGTCTCCAGAATTGTTGAAAATGTTGTATTTTGCAACAATTCTGGCTGAGGATGTGTCTCCGTGGGTTTTATGTCGCACTTGAGGCACGAATGATTGATTCACAACGATCTGGAATTTACTCCTAAGAGATATTTGGGAGACATGTTACCGCAATTTTGATCCTCTGCGTCGAGGATGGCTCTTTCATTTTGGTAATTCTAGAGGTATTAATTTTACGGATAATGGAAGCTAATTCAGCCACTATTAAGGAAATAATTCACCTAATTTCAGCGACAGTGTAACCTCATATTATTCAATGGAGAAATTTATTTTATAAATTGTTTATTACATGATATGTACAGATATTTTTTTAAATTCCGTATTAACATTTAGGAAATTCACAAACGATGAAATTTTTTTAAAAAAAATATTATTATTATTTATTTTTAACATTTCATTTTGAAGCTACACTGTAAAAAATATGTCCTATTTGCTGCCAGAAATTCTCTATAATTTGAGAAAATACGTTCTGACAACTTAATTTTTTCGTAAATTACGCGTATTTTCTCAAATTACAGAGAACTACTGGCAGCAAATAGGACATATTTTTTACAGTGTATAAATAGCAAATAGTGCTCTTAGTTAATTTTTTACACTTTACAACTTAAAAAAGGATATATTAAAATAATAATAATAAGTTTTGGTGTTTGGTGTTTTGAGGAGTAAGGCCTATTGACTACACTAAGGTCCTAGGACTGAGGAGGAGTGTCCTCCGTGGGGGTCTTTCTAAGGGGTTCTAGTTTGTATTTACGCAAGTTTCGGAAATAAGTTTTGGAAAACGAGAATCATTTTAACAACTGTGAGTTTTCTAAATGTGAAAACGGAATTTTAAAAAATGTACATTAGTTAATAAGAAATTTATAAAACAAATTTTTACATAGTAGAATAACATGGGGTTGGGCAGATGGTTAAATTCGGTGAATTATCCACTAGGGCCCGCTTCACGTACCGTCGCCGGTAGCCCAAGCCAACAGTATGCTATAGGAAATTTTCTTTGTTTATAATCTTATAAAATAATACATATTTTAAAATTCTGTTTACACATTCGAAAAATTCACAACTGTTAAATCGGTGGATTTTTTTTAAAAATGGAATTTTTCTTTTAATTTTTAATATTTTATTTTGAAGCTGAAAAAAACGAATTTTCAATACGTGAAAATTTTCATTTTGGAGCTTAAAATAAAATATTAAAAATTTAAAAAATCTTTTTATATTTTTTTTATTTAAAGGTTTTTTAATTTAACAATTGTAAATTTTCTGAATGTGAAAACAGAATTCAAAAATATGTATTAGTTAATGAGTTATAAGTAAAAAAAAAATGTCCCATAGAATAACATTGGCTTGGGCTTCCGATGAAGGTAAGTGAAGCGGGCCGTTAATTATACAAGGCAGTCTTTGACCGGTTCGTTTATAGAAACCACAATCCTTTCATTTCAAGCTCGACGTTCCGCCAACCGATCTACTAGGTCAACTCCAACTAATCTGGCAACTTTTTGCTTATGTTCAGAAATACTTTGTAAAAGAACCAATCATAAATGAGTAAAATTAAATTAGTAGATGAGTTTACAAATATTATCAGTGGCAAACATCTTTAGAGTATTAAAAAAAAAAAAAAAAAAAAAACGATAATAACACTGCTCTGAAAAAAAAAAAAAAAAAAAAAGAGATCTGAGACCATCTTGCTGATTTTTATGTAAAATGACCTTCTGAATCCGAATATGACTCCCATTTTGCCCAGTCAGCCACCGTTTTCTAATTACACCACCACCTCTTTCAATTTCTTTCCCTGTTTGATAATTTTATGACCATGAATTTGATTTGAAGAATGAAAAATAGTTAATTTAACATCTAAAAACAAAAAAATATATATAAAGTTTAAATATAACATTAATAACAGATAAAAAAAATATAAGATATGTAATGCATAATTTAAGTGGCAAATACCCCCCCCCCCCAAAAAAAAAAAAAAAAAAAAAAAAAAAAAATCCGTTGTCGCAAATGTCTATGTTTTAGAATTTTCCAACTCTGTAGCCCCTCAGAAGATATTTAACGGTTAAAATTATTCTCCCCCCTCCTAAAAATCAAATTTATAGCCATAAAATTACCGAAAAATGATAAAAATTGGGGGCCATTTCTAAAAAACGGTGGGTGATAGGGCAAAATGGGCGTCTTATTCGGATTTAGGATGTCATTTTACATAAGAATATGCTGAAATGGTGTCAGAGGCAATTTTCATGCCGAGCAGTGTAATTTTTAATAAGTCAAAAGTCTCTCTAAGTTTTTTTTTAAAAAACATCCAATGTGATGGAATAATTTAATTTCGCTGTTTTATTTAAATACTTATAACTTTGCACATTACTGAAGCAAGTAAGAGTATTTTAAAAATAACTGCCCCGTACTGATATTTAGTTTAATATTAGAAAAGAATTCTCAAGGCTAGTATAAATGTAAGTAAATGCAATTCTCCATTTTTTATGCCTATCATAAAACGCCAGCAATTATCTTTGCTCGGTATTCTCAATCTTAATAAATGAAAATTATGGAATAATTAGGATACCAAATTTGTTATTGTTATTTCGAGCAAATATAAAACATAATTTATCTATCAATAATTTATAATAGTCATTAAATTTATATGTGCACTTTTTTTTCTGCAGAGGATTTTTTTCTATACAGTGTTAAATTATCTTATTAAAAAAATAAAAAATAAATAAAATCGAGAAAAGGAAAACCTATACAATATTTCTTCAAGGCTAAAATCACTAAAAATGAATCCCAACAGCAATAAAGTTGGAGAAGACAGATATTTAATATGTATATATTTTTTTAATCCTTTTCTCATACGGCAAATATTACTTTGTTGTAGATAGTAGAATTTTCCCACTAATAAATTTATAATCACTGAGGAAAAAAAAAAAATAAATAAATAAAAAAATAATTCTCTGTTTTTTTATTATATTACTACAATATTTATTATATTAGCTTCCTTATGGTACATTTAGGTAATTAACATTCTTTATCATTTTAATTACTTATGTTTGTCGTAAAATAAATTTTCTTTGTGATGCATTCTCGGTCTTCATAGGTATGAACTGTAGAATATTTGTTAGAATAACTGTGTTAGTAGAATTTTCTTATGACAATCACAAAAATAATTCAAGAAATTATTATCAAAAGTAGCTATGGTATGTTGTTTATCTTACCACATTACAATTTTGTGCTGAATTCCATATATTTATGTGATAATTGTATTTTATTTTTTCTATAGTTTCAGAATTATAATTTATGTAACCAGTCAACCTTATACGCATTTCTGATAATTATGCTAAGTATGAGTAGAAAAGTTGAAAGATAATTATTAACTATAATGATAAATTATTTCTACCTACAAATTCTTTCTCTTTTTTTTTTTTTTTTTTATAGATTTAAGGTTAATTTTCTCAATAACTGTTCTTGGGAAAATAAGAGAAAAAAAAGCACTAAAATATGGTAATAGTTTTCACGATCTTATGGTTGATCGATTGTAATACTAATTATGGTTCTATCTAGCACCAAAATTTTAATTTTAATAGCGTACATTAGCATAAAATTCTACTTTCACTGTTATTGGTGTTTGTTTGATGATCTAGTGCTATAGAAAAATGACTTTGTTCGGTTGTAATCTGCTTTTTTCTATGTTAAAGTATCCAATTAAGACCATCAAAAATTATAAGCTTAAATGCATAAATTATGTATCCTGTTTCGTTGAGTATAACGTTACAATAAATTGTAATAAATAATATTTGAATAACATATTTGCACATGATGTTTTACCAACCTATTGTTGCCAATTGATGAACAGTCTGAAGTGGATAGTTCAACGAATTTGATAAGCATTCTAGTCCCATGTTATTCTATGGAGAAATTTGTTTAAAAAAATTACTCTTTAGCATGTATATTTTTAATTTCTGCTTTCATATTTAGAAAATTTCCAACCGATAAAATGTTTCTCGCGTTTCAAAAATAGAGTTTACTTTTATTTTTAATATTTTGTTTAAAAGCTGTAAAGCGCGAAAAATTGACTAAGAGCATTTCTTGCCCTTTATAGCTTCAAAAATAAAATTTTAAAAATTTTAAAAATCAATTTTTGGAAAACAGGGAACATTTTAATCGTTGTGAATTTTCTAAATGTGAAAACGTAATAAAAAATAAATAAATTAGATAATGATTAATTTTTAAGACAAAATTTTCCATAGAACAACATGAGATTAGACAGCCGGTCAAATTCTGTGAAATATTCCCCTTACGTAAGAAAGTTCATCGTACTCTGTCAACTATTCAGAATATTTATTAAACTAGAAAAATTCTTTAATCTAAGATTGTTGTTGTTGTGGGAATTAAGACCGATTGACTGCACTAGGGTTCTAAGCCTAAAAGGAGTGCCCTCCGTGGGGGTCTTTCTAAGGGGTCCTAACCCGTATTTACACATGTTTCGGAGAAAACCACGGAAAAATCTCAACGGCTAGGATAACGTGCGTGACTTGGGATCGAACCCGGCACCTCACGTCTACCAGCTTTGAGCGCAGAACTGCTCGGTCGCTGGTGGGCTCTTTATGTTAAGAATTCAAAATAATGATATTTTTCTTGTATAAAATATTAACCTATTTTGGGCAAACATTTTAATTCTGCAAGTATATAAATTGATAAATATTAATTAAGAGGATCATTTATGATATAAAAATTACAAAAAAAAAAAAAAAAAAAAAAAAAAAATGTGCAATATATTTTAATTATTGTTATTACTATAACTATACATTTCTAAAAGAAAAGCAAAAAAAAAAAAAAAAAAAAAAAAGCAAAGAAAAAAAAAAAAATGAATAAACGAAGCAACATAAATTTTTCGCGCACATAATAGAAAATATCAAACAATTACTTACTTAAGAAATTTCAATTGTTGAAAGCACAAATTGGATTTTTATAAAGTATTTTTACATGTATTCGAAAATACCTTAATAAAATATTAAATTATGCTTTTGTCGAAACAAATTATTTCAAGTTCATGTGAGGATATTATAAGCAAACAGTCATGAAGTTTATCCTGATTGTTAGTCACAGATTCACAAGCACATGCATGGATACCAGTGTCATATCTAATTCGATAGTCACAACATAATCAGGCTGTAATACCCACTCCTTGCTCAAATCAGCCTACAAGGTTGTTTTCCAGGCGAGGCAGTGACGAAACGCTTATGTAAAAACGTACGTCAACAAAAACCACGTGACTCTCACCCCCAATGAAACTTGAATCAAAACTTTGAGAAGCAGTTAATATTCTGAGATGATGTTGTAGAGCACAGTCTCCGTGTATGTTTTTGAAGTATTCTAAAGGCCTACCAAAGGAAGCACTGCTTTGTGTGCGCTGATAATGCTATCATTTAAAATGTGATTATTATTGAATTATATGTATCTTTGTACATAATGTCTTATCGTCCTAATTAAATATCTTCATGTGCAACAAGCTTTTGGAGAAATATTGAGTATTGGTCGAAACTACTACTGGTAATTGACTTAAGTTTTGCTCTAAGGAATACAAAAGAAACTCTTTTGTTATATTTGGGTACTCTACCGACTTGAGTTAACTGTGGCGTTATAAGGCCAGCAAGTGCGCATGAGTTTTTAACATATACGCTGTCCTTGACATAATCCCATCGGAAGAAAACCACACGAATTCAGATCCAGTGGGAGCCAATTGTTGAAAAATTGTCCTGAAGAGACCAATTGTTGCTTACATTGCAAACCCTATTGTAATGAAGTACAATAATTAATTCCAAAAAAATTATTATTTTCTTCTGATTATTTTTTTCGTGTGCAGGCAGGGCCTGATTAAGGGGGAAGCTCGCTCTTCACACATTATTTATACTTACACCGTTATTTTTTAACAAATACTTTCCTCCTATAATAAACAGAAAATTTTCATTAAAAATTATTTTAAAAAAATTCTGGTGTCTAATAACGGTGAGTAAATTGGATTGTTTTACACCGTTCATTTT
Source organism: Salticus scenicus (assembly GCA_963930645.1). Lineage (NCBI taxonomy): Eukaryota > Metazoa > Arthropoda > Arachnida > Araneae > Salticidae > Salticus > Salticus scenicus. The sequence continues at coordinate 80,653,671 of OZ005650.1, forward strand.
TTATAAAAAATATTTCCTTGTCAAAGCGTGGAATTTCTATTACATGAAGTAAAAAATAATTGTAAAAATATTCCGGTATGAGCGAGCTTCCCCCTTAATCAGGCCCTGTGTGCAGGTATAATATTCTGCTACATTATGCCCTCAAAAGATGCTGACTGTAAATGAAAAGAACAGAAAAATACAGGCTTTTATTTATGTATAGTCTTGTTATAAACTTTGTATTTGCCACGTAATTAAACATATGACGAAAACTAACTCCACGATTATTAGGTATTAGGATTTATTTTTTTAATTATGTTTTTATGAAGCCCTGAACATCCAAATATACAGTCGATAACAAAAGTATCCGAACACTAGCAAAAATTCCTATGTAAAATAAAATAGAGTTAATACTGTTTTTTTAAATAAATCCCTTGTCGAATCAGGTTCTTAGACTGACTAAGAACAGGATTCGACAAGGATTTATTTAACAAAACAGTATTAACTTTACTTTTTTTACATAGGAATTTTTTATAGTGTTCGGATACTTTTGTTACCGACTGTACAGCTAAAAATTAAGTTTTCAAATGGATACTGCAATTATATACTTTTAATAATGTAAAAATAGAGAAAATAAAAACAGTAATTTCAAAATGCGAATAAGAGTTTAATTATATGTAAAGCTATAATGGTTCAAAATGTAGCGGATAAAAGAAGATGCAGAAATCCTCCAGCAGATTGCGGTGTAAATAGAAATGTTACAATGCCTAAGGTAGTTTACAAACATTGAAAGTTGATTTTTATTTCGGGAAAGAAAATTATTCTATTTAGCAAATGGATATTTTAAAAGTAAAACAAATTTCTTCTAATGGGTATAAAATGCACCAAGATCCATTTAAAAGTATTTATTTAACATAATCATAAGTGATTAAGAGACTGAGCTGCAAACTAATTTCGAACGATTATTTAAATCACATTGTTTACAGTTCAATTATATTACCCATATTCGTTTATACAGCTGCTTTTATAGTTTGAATGGTAAACTATTTTTAAACAAATGACTATATTGTGGGTTTTAGAAAGATTTATTTTATAGTCAAAGGAAATCTAGTTAAGACTAATTGCAAGTCATTTGTTAAAGCTTTTAAGTCACAATAGAATTTTTAAGCCGTTATAACCGTAAGATAGCTGAATTGTTATTTCATCTTTTTAAACTTACTAATTCAGTATTATTCATTTTAATGGAAATACTAAAAATTATGATAAGGTTGTCTCTGTTTATAATAATTATCCTAACTGCCTGAAAGCATAAAATACTAAAAAAAAAAAAAAGATACTTTTCATTTAAAATTTCTCAAATAAAAGCACTTTAAACTAATAGCAATAGGTTCATGTAAACTTGCTAGATAAGGCACAAAATAAATTCTTAGGAATGAATAAATTTACAACAATGAAAATCGGAAAGCAATTTTCCGTTTAACTTGATTATATTTAAAAGATAACTGTGTGAAACATAATCAACAAAAGTAAAATAATTTCAAAATCCTCTTAATTTGTACTACTTAACCCTACAAAGCCTGATTTTTTTTTCTGTGCCTGAAATAAATATATGTGATGATGTTACTGTTCAGTATTTAGGGAAAAATAATAAGAAAATTCAGAACAAAATATTTTATTAGGAAATTAATTTTTTCATGTGGAACATTCATAATGTGGCCCATTAATAAAAATACGAAAACTAGAGTAACACAAAAATTAACTTGATTCTTCATTGTTAAACTTTCTCCTGGTCAAAACTCTTTAAAAACTATTTTTTTCAAACGTCGAACGCACAAGGCTATGGTGCAAACTTCAAATAATTTTGATAATAAACAGTACTGACATTTGCAGGATATTGCCTGAATTATACAGTTGCTACGTATGTGTATTGTGTAGTAACTGTCAAATGCCGATAAATAGCTATACCAATATTTCGTAGAGTTGAGGAAAATTTAAAGTAGTTGTTCCACATATGTCACCATGTGTTTTTAGGGTTAAGATTTCATATAATATGTTTATTTCAATGAAAATTTTAATTGAAATAAAATAAACTAAAAATATGGATGGAATTGTGAAATACTTTTATAAACGTTGTTCCAAACTGTAGAGAAACGCTTATGAAGAAGATCGCAGAAATACCAAAATTTTATAAAAACAACTTTTGGCAAATATATTTTTTTAATTATATATATATATATATATATATAGGGGAGAGTGGGGAGAGATGGGACACCTAAAATTACACTTAAAATAAACATTATTTTTATTTTTTGACACTTCCACCAGGTGAAGTAACTACAGTCCCATATTTGTTGCTATGTATCATTTTAGTTGGAGAACTCTGTAAGTTTATGTAACAAAAAAACTATTTTATAACACCAAAAGTAAACAACTGCTTAATTTTTAAGGCAAGTTTTCAACGTCACTCACTGATGTTAGCATGGTTACTTTCATATTTTATATACCTAAAAATGTAACTTTTATGAATTAGTAGCTAAATTAAGCCTAAAAATAGCATGTGTCTAATACTAAATCATTTTTTTGAAAAATAATGAAATGGGAGGGGTGGGACAGAGCAGCTCAGGGAGGGATGGGACATGTAAGAAAAGGAAGAAGAATGAAGATTCTGATACTCCTTAAACAGAAAATATCAAGAAGCAAATGAATGAATAGATGGAAGAAAAAATGCACGAAACAAATTCAAAATCATGGAAAATAATTGGTGTGGGACTCACACGACTTTTGTCTACCCTTTTAACTTTTAAAAATAGTTTATTTACCATATATGTATGAGGAATTAATTTTCATTCCTGAGTAGTTTTCCTGGACATGGTAAAATATACAAAAGAAATTACATTCACCAATTACAGTTAAGATTTCTTGGTAATATTTGTTCTTGAGAAATGCTGATAACACACACAGACCAGCCACTAAAAACCTTATTAATATTCATGGAACCACAAAACATGTAAATATAACAAAAACTTAATTTTGAATATTTGAACAGTACTTTCTCTGTTAGAAGTAAAAACAAAATAAATATAAATAAATAAAAGATGAACTGATTGAGCATTTGAAATTTTTTATTTAAGGGATACATTATAATCTAATGTTGGATAAAATAGATGTTATTAGTAATTAATTAACCTTACATACATCATGTCCCACTGTTTTTGTGATTTTTCATAGTATGTCTGTATATTATGTTTTTATTTTAACTTTATAATGTCCCATCCCTCCCTCATATAAGGGAGGGATGGGACATTTTTATGACTATGTTTATTGGCTTATAAAATTAATATTTTAATAATTACCATCAAATTTATATATTTAAAAGATGTTAAAATGTTTCAGTTTGTTTCCCTGAAACTTACAGTGTTATACCAGTAAAAGTAAATTTGTGAAAAATATTTTTGTGAAAACTGTCCCATCCCTCCTTACTCTCAACTATATATATATTCACCATTGATGCGTATAGAAATATTTTTTATTTAATCAAGTACGGTGTTGAAGGTATTAAAAGGCTTATATTCAAATAGATGTTTCATTAAAACTATTTAAAAATTTGCCTATTATGGTTTTCAAAATTTAGGTTACTGAACTGAATTTGGTTTACCATGTAATCTATAACGAATGTACATAACTCTAATATTTCTTTGCAGTGGAAAACAGCTAACAGCTAGTGGCGATTTAAATAGGCTACTTGCTGGATACTTTTTCGCTCATCGACCTCATCTTAATTTGGTAGGTAGAATATTTAAATATAGAATATATAAGTTTTCTTGGTCTGTTTTCTTCATCGCACTTATAAATCGACGTTTTTTAATGCTATTTTAAACACAATTCTCAATTTGGACACATTCTCAATTTTCGATAACATTTGTGAAATATTTATGAAAAGTATAAGATTCAACAAATTTTATAATTATTTTTTATAATAAAGAGTAATTTATGGTTAATGAATATTTCTGATTGTATATTTCTAATAGTCATTTTATAATGTTAAAGCCATCACTTGAACCCATCAAAAGAGACAAGTCATTTAAACACAAAAAGTCACACACACACACACACACACACACACACACACATATATATATATGTCCAGACAGGGAAAGTCCTTCAATTTTAGGATTTTAAATAAATTTGAATTTTAAAATCTTTTACGTAATATACTGAACAAAATATATGTATTATGCATGGCTTAAAAATGATTTTTACATTCTGGAAGTTGCCAAAAAATATTCATAGACATATGAAAAGTTTCATCTTAATCCAGCGTCTGACAGTAAATTTTCATTTTTGTAACACTGAATGAAATTTTCAATAAAGTCAATTTTTATGCAGTCTCTTGAATTATTCATATTTTGTATCGAAATTCAAACGGCTTTATGAATGAAATAGCTTATTTGCTTACACCATATTTCTACTTTTATTTTTTTTTCTTTAAACATGTTTCAGATATCTATTTTTAGCATTGCAGTCTAAAATGTTTAGAATGTAAAACAGAATTTAGAAACTGTCATAAATAAATATGACAAGAATGTATCAATATCTGGCGAATATTAAAGAGGCAAGAAATATAAAATAATGAAATGGAAATAAAGAGAAATATAACAAATTCCAAAAAATCTTTTAACCACAGAAAAAAAATTATCAAGTTAAAACATTAAAACAAATGATCAAAGAATAATACTTTCAAATATTCATAATAATTTTACAGAAAGAAAAGGTGTGGTGACTTATAAAACCAGTACTTACGATTAGGTCTTACAAAAAAAAAAAAAAAAAAAAAAAAAATCATCCCAACTGTTGCAAAACACGCAATTACAGGAATGAAAATAAAAGAAACTGAAACCATTAAAGTTACGCAGTAAATTAGCTGCGAAGATCAGGAAGAGTAAAAAATAACCATTAAACATTTACAGAAAATAGTGAAATACTCGAACTATCCCTAAACTTCGTAAAAACATCGAAATGCTATCTTCAAATTTTCTTCAGATCATTGTGTGATTTTTTTATGACCTCAAAACATTTCCACTTATTGTTTTATTTCTATGTATTATTATTATTTTATGCGTGTACATTATTATTCTGTATGTGTTTTTCGAATGGCAGTAACATCATATCGTGATATGTTTCTTTATTGGTGCAATATGATTATCATTATTCATTAATTCTAGTGATTCATTTAAAAATAGTGACCTCGCTAGTTCTTATATTATTAAAATTTGTGAGCGTGTGTGTGAGTGCATCTGTCTGTCTGTGAGAAACGCGGTGTAACAGCTAAAGCTCCGGGACTATCGGTCGCAGAGTCTCGAAACTGGGGATCTAGAACGAGCTTATCGAAATGCACTCGTTATCGGAATTTCTCCGATGTGACGTCACATTCCGATAGCCTTTCTTATTTCGCTAGAACAAACTCATCGAATTACTTTCATTATCGGAATTGTCTGGCGGAATCGTTTTCTGAAATTTCGACTGGTCTTTTCCGAGTGGAATCGTCGTGAGATAAACAATTCACAGTTCCAATGGCGTCTATCTTGCCATTAGGTGTTATTCAAGAAAATGAAAGAACAAGTTTTGAAGATATTTAAATCTTAAAATTAAATTAAATGAAAATTGTTATATATATATACATATAGGTAACTAAAATTTTTATTTAAAATGTATGAAGAATAACATTTCTTAATACTTAAAGTTATTGAAAATTAATTAAATTTAATGAAAATTACAATAAATATCTATATATTTTTTCTGTAATTAAAATTCATAATAATCATGTATAATATTATTAACATATCTATTAAGAATAACAAGCCTTAATATTTAATGTTATTAAAAATTAAGTTTAATGAAAACTGCAATTATATATATATATATATATATATATATATAAACTAAAAGTCTTATTTAAAGTATATCTATGAATGATGTAAGTCCCAGTATATAAAACATTATTAAAGCTTATAGGAAATTATGATAAATATGTATTTTCCCTGGAACTAAAATTTTCATTTTTATATTTTCTATACATATAAAAGAGTACTTCCACTCACTCACTGACTCATCAACGCACAGCAAAATCTACTGGAGCCACTGACTCGAAATTGGGTCAGATTATAGAACATATAGTGTAAGCACCCCCTAAGAAGCGATTTTGCGATATTCGCCCCCCAAGCGGGGGTAGGGGGCAAAATGTGATTTCACAAAAGCCTTTATATCTCAAAGAAAAAAACAGATATCCGTAAAATTTTTGCTTTAAAATATAGCTAACACAAATATCTAAAAACCAATTTCTGGAATTTTAGAAATTCCATCCCCAAGGGGGGAAAGGGGGCAAAACGGGATTTCACATGCGCAAAACGTGGTTTCACATACTCCTATATATCTCAAACAAAAAAACAGATATACGTGAAATTTTTGCTGTAATATATAGTTCATACAAATACCTAAAAACTAATTTCTGCAATTTTAGAAATTCAGCCCTCAAGAGGGGGGTGAGAAGGGGCAAAACTTGATTTTACATACGCAAAACGTGGTTTCACATACTCCTTTATATCGCAAACAGAAAAAAAAGGTATATGGGAGATTTTTGCTCTAAAATATAGCTCCCACAAATACATAAAAACTAATTTCTTTAATTTTAGAAATTCGTCCCAGGTGGGGAGGAAAGGGGGGGGGGCTATGGGGCAAAAAAATAGAAATACAGTTAGACCGTTTAAAATTGATATAGATAGGTTTTAGAGGCTATGAGGATATTTTCAAAAGTGTAAAGTTATTAGGAGGGGCAGAAAGGGGAGGGGCAGACGGGCAAAAAAATAAAAGTAGAGTTAGGTCGCTCAAAATTGGTACATGGACGTTTTTGACACCTACAAATCGATTGCGAATAATTTCGAATTTGTAAAATTATTAGGATAGACAGGAAGGGGGGGGGGTGAAGGGGCAAAAATATATAAATAAGAGCTAGAGCGCTGAAAATTAGTGTTGTTAGGTTTTGAGACCCGATAAATTGATTGTGGATATTTTCGAAAGTTCAGAATTATTACGCGGGGCAGAAACGGGACGGGCACAGGGATAAAAATAAAGAAATTCAGATAGAATGTTGGAAATTAGTATTATTAGGTTTAAAAGCCCGGGAGAACGATATATATTTTTTAAAATATATTATATTTATGTTTTTCTCTTACAATAATTTTGTGATTCATTAAGAGTGTCGAACATAAATGCACGCGCGCAGCGCATAATGGCGTACACTGCCGAAGGCAGTGGGGTCTCGGTGCGACATTTTTTCAAATCAGAATTTCTCTCTCTCTCTCTCTCTCTTTTTTTTTTCGCATGATAAAAATTAATTCAATTTTGAGAATTCATTAAGTATAGTGATTTATTTAAAAATAGTGACCAGCGAAGCGGGCATAGAATGCTAGTTTTATTATAATTGAATTAAGTAAGTTTGAGATACAACACGTCAATTCTATATTCACTTGCAAAACTTCATTTGTAAGTAGCTGTATCATATAATCTAATAAAATCCCATTTCTTAGTGAGGGAAAAGTGAGCAAATTAAATAATAATAATAATTATTATTTTTTTTTAAATCTAAATTAGACATATTATGTAAACCCCTTACAAAATGAAAATTAATTTTAAAAGACTGTTTTACTTTTTCTTACTTTGAAGAGAGAGAATTTTTTACGGTGCTTAAAGGTTTAAAATTATACAGCATATTTTATGGTATATTGTAAATTCTAAAAGAAATTCTAGAAACAGTACATACAAGCATGCAAATTACAAAAAGAAAAAGAAAAAACTGATAAGTATTCAATTATATAATTGATTTCAAAAATATCTCTTAAATAAACAATATTTTAATATCAATTGCTTTTATATATTTTTTAAAATATGCAATGCATTTATAGTTATCTAAAGCTTTAGAATAGATTAATAATATAAATCGAAAACACCAAATTTGCATACAGATAAGTGAATGATACATCATATTTTAATATAAAATCGAATCACAAAAGTACTAAACGAAAAGTAAGTGTGCCCAACATGTTCAAAAGACTTTGTATAAAATAATGATTACAAGAATTAGTAAAGTTTTCAGAAGCAAATTTATCGATTGAGATAAATTATTTCACTACTTTCAAGAAATACAAATGTAAACACATCATTTTGTAATCAGAAAAACTTTAAACTAGAAACAACTTACACATCATTAATATTTCATAGCTGTCAACTATTTCATTTTCACCTTAGATTAAGCAATAATATTATTATCAAATTGCAGTTTTTTATTTGCTTCCTACAGTTAAATACTCCAAAAATTATTATTCGAAAAACTCTGATATTAAGTAATCTTTTAAAAAATGCAGAAAAGTTACCCCCCCCTTTTTTTTTGAGGGCGGGGGGGGGGGGTTATTTGTAGAATATTTTTTTCTCTGGGGACTGACAGTATGATAAATTTTTTGAAAAGTAAAATGAAAACAAAAATATATACTATTACGTTTGCTTTAAGACATGTTAATACAACAAATCAATTATAATAATACAAAAATAAATAAATAAAATAAAAATAATAATAATTAAGGAAATTAAAAAAAATAATGATGTTAATGTTTATATGGACAAAGTAAAAACATATTACCTGTATTACACTCAACGTTTTTTATCCATAGTAAATAATTCCTCGTTCGTAATTGTGTAAAAAAATAAATGCTAGCAACTAACACTTTTAAGGCGGAAAATCATTTACATTCACGGCCTTAAAATGTCAGTAACTGGCAAAGATTGAATTTCGATAATAACACTAGTTTAATATTTAGAAAATACATAAGGTATTTATAAGAAAAATGAAGCTAAATATTCTTCTCTTATTAAATAAAACAGAAACACACGTTCACACTCACGCAAGGAGAGGCAGCCATCTTTGTTTATCTATAATCCAAGTGGAATCTCGCGGGGAGAATGAAATGATCCTTGTCTGTGATTGGTCAACTTAAACCGATTTCGAAAGCAGTTTGGGTGCTCTGTAAGAAATTTCTATTCCCCTTTCCGATAAGGTGGTTCTAGGGTATAAAATGCATGTCGGGATGATTTGGGCTGGAAGCCGAGGATTCAGATATCGAAATGTTTCCGCGTCGAATTCTTTCCGATGGGTTCGTTCTGGAGCCCCTGGTGTCGATAGATGCAAAACTTCTTCATATTGAAGAAATGACTATTCGCTAATCGATGCGACCCTAATTAGCGAAGATATTAATTAAAACGTCGACCCATGTCGATCGAAAAATGACCGAAAATCTACGGCTAATTGCTTAAAAAGAGACATTCTAACAGAAAAAGGGGAAAATAAATTAGAAATATCAGACGTATCGTTATAAATAAGGTACCAAATGAAAGGGCCGATTTTTCTGAATCAGACGGTTTCAACACCTTATCGATCAGACAATTAGATTTTTTAAAATTAACTAAAGTATAAAAATTTGGAGGCAACAAATCACAAGAATCTAAACTTCAGTAGACGAATGTCTCCGCTGTCTGGAGCGGAAAGAAAACACATGGAACTCATTAAGGTCACGTTTTCTTGAACTGGGACTAAAAATTGCAAATTTCAAAATTCTTCACATTTTCTCTCACGCACATAAAACTTAATATACAGCCGTACAACTCAAGACCAACTTGAAGTTCAAATTTCATCACTTTTGGTTAATACACAAAAAAGTTACATTTTAATTGCAAATTAAATTTTATTTGAACACACGTAATGTATCTCTCAAAAGAGAATGTGAGTTTCCATAGCAACGAATACACTTAGAGGTAAAAATAATTCTTATTCTTTTTACTTGCATTACCCCGGTGTAAGTTTTTACTCGATCAGAAATGATTTTTCTTTTTTAATTTCTTTTTTTCAGAATAAAAGTTTATGAGTGAGAATTCATCTAAAAGCAGTGACCCTCTAGCGGGCAAAGTCGGCTAGTATGTGTGTAAAATGTGTGGCGTTTGTCACAGATACCTCCAGGTCACTTATGTCTCGAATAAAAAAGGACTACTACTGTAGAATACATAAATAAGAGTACTGGGTTTGTACAGGATGCTTCATAGAAAGAATTGCGATCTTTAAAATGACATAACTGCGAAACAGTGAGAAACAGATATGCGAAACAAGTGCTATGTTGGAGAGACAAGTATGGAATTTTCTATATGAATAAAATACGAATTTTTTCTGGTTTAAAAGTTTTTTACCATTAAATATTTGTTGAAATCTTCGCCTTGATATCATCGGACTCCGACCCAATCGATGATGTTCTAGTACAATAAAAACACGTTGTTGCTCCAAGGAGTACGATATGATGTTCTTCAATTTCCTACAATAACTACATTGTTAAAAATTTGGTGTTACTTTGAACCAAAACTTGGTACGGAAATAGCTGCAATCACCTGATGGTTTAACCGCTTTTACCATGTTTTGGTTATTTTTGTTGAACCAAATATTGGTATTATGTTTTAAATAAATAAATAATCGATTGAGCAGAGGATCGAACTGAAGACCTTTTTGTCTCAAGTCTAAAATTCTGGCACTGTGCCATACTTTCTTGCCCGATAATTCTGTTTCTTTGATTTTGCTAAAAGGGGCTAAATTTTCTGGGTTCTTAACTTGATCCATGGATGAGTTGTTGCACAAAATTTGCACTTTACTCTATGCATTTGACCACGCTTTTTAATTTAAGCTTGGTTTGGTTTCAAAAAGAATTTTACTGATTCATACTTCCTGGACTGTATAATAGATTTTTCTTTCATCTTAATAGGATATATTTCAACAAACATTCTTTTAATAATATCTGGTTAGTGATCAATTGAATAAAGAACTGTTTTTTTCTTCTAACGAATGTTGGTTTTGAATGACATAATCACGTACAATCTCACTTCACAAATTTTATTTTCCCTTTCTGGCTTACAGCCGGTGATTTTCAACGCGCTGCTGGCGCCCTCTCCTCAATAAAAAGGGAGTTACATTTGCATGCATGCCGAAACACTTCCCTTGTGAGTAGATGCATGGTAGCTCTAAGTTTTGGTGCAACTGAAATTCAATCGCAAGAAGTAGAAAACTAAAAAGTGGGATCGAGTTATATTATGGTATTGCTTACAACTTTTCTCCATATAGTGGTACTAAAATTTTCGACAGTGTAATTCAATACAACTCCTTATCAAGTTTCCGCAATGAAACAGACAAACAAATGAGCTTTCTGTAATATTTAAAGTTTCATTTACTTGTAGCGCGACCTAGTAGCCAATTTTGGAGCTATTTTTGCAAACCGGTATATAACAAATTCCAAATCTGTTTATCCAACATAGTATATGTTCCACCTTTCTGTTTCTCACTATTTCGCAGTTATGTTATTTCAAAGTTCGGCAGTTCTTTCTGAAGCACCCTGTATATTAATGTTAACACCTGTTAACTAATAACAGCTATTTTAGAGAGACAATTCCATGCTTAGGAACCGGAAACCCTGTTTTAAATTTTAAACTATACCTTAAATATATTCAACGACCTTATACAGTAAAATTTCAATTCTAAATCCCCTGTGCATTTTATTTTTATACAGTATTGAAACAATTCAATGTTATCGGTATATAACAAATACTATTAAAATTTTATTTATTTATTTATTACTTACTTATTATATTAATTAAATAATTAGAAGGAGAAATATTTTTATTCGACTTTCCTCTATTTCCTTTAACTCTAAAAAGTGAAGTTCATTAAATATTTATTAATAGAGTTACGAAAATTTATAAATTATTCAGAAAATTAAGAATCTCATTTGTTAAAAAATGACTAATTTATTTTCTCCAATTCCTAAGATAATACTTCATTTTTATTAACATAATAACAAATCCAAACACCTCCAAGTTATTCTTTTCTTCTTCAGAATTTGTTTGCTGAACTTTCAACGCGATGAAAATGTTTCTTTTAAGTCTAGTCTTGTGCTTTCTTTTTAAGAAAAAAAATTCTGAAGATCAAATATATTTTATAAGAATAACATTTTTATAAAAAAAAGGAGAAATCATTTTTTTTTTTTTTTTTTTTTTCGCTTCGTGAAAAATAAACTGAAATTGATGATGGAATAGAAAGAAAAGCTCATTTAAATATTTTTTATTGAATTTGATATCTTTCGTTTATAATGCAATATGAAACCGAAGTTTCAGTAATAATTAAAATTCTATTAATTTTCTCAAACATTTCAGATATGTAAATATTGTTTAATTTGAAAAATAAAAGTTTTATTATTGATGACTTTCTGTTACTAATTTTCAAGTAATTATTAACATGTTCGTAGATGTTGATTGGTTTGTTGGGTTTTAACGCTGCACTAGTACTGCGTTATGAGTAATTGGCGAACTGCATGGAGAGTATTATGGGTAATGAGTTCTGCGTTAGCGTTATGGGCAACGGCCAGAGACGCACCCTTAAGCATGGTCCGGAGACAAGCCATCACAATTTTAATCCTCCATTTTGTTGATCGAATGCTTCTGAATGTATTTGAATGCATTTGAAACGCATTGATGCATTCAAAACTGAACTTTCAAAATAGTTCAGAATACGGTGAAAATGTATTTTAAAAATATTTTTAACCAACTGTTTTGGAATATTGCTACTTTCGGCAGCGTTACCAGCCCAAAACTTGCAATCGATTTTTCCCTAACTTCCCGACTAGCTAGATATTTGAAACTTTCAGGATAGTTCAGAACACGGTAACAATACATTTTTTTAAATACTTTTAGTCAACAGTTTCAGGTCCCTACTGTATTCGGCAGCGTTTATATGATTCAACAGAAAATTTATTTAATTAACTTCCCGACTAGCTAGACATTTGAAACTTTCAGAATACTTCAGAATATGGTGAAAATGCATTTTAAAAATATTTTTAACCAATTGCTTCGGGGCCCTGCTGCTTTCGGCAGCGTTACCAGTAGAAAGCTTGCAATCAATTTTTAACTAACTTCCCGGCTAGAGCCATTTGAAACTTTTATAATAGCTCAAAACACGATAGCAATGAATTTTTTTAATACTTTTATCCAACTGCTCCGGGTTTCCGCTGCCTTCGGTAGCGTTTATATGATTCCACAGAAAAATTAAAAACATGGTATATAAAAAGTTCTTTTTATCTTGTAATTATTTAATTATTTATTTTTGTTACTTTTAAAATTAATATTAAATAGCTTCCATTAAAAAGTATATGTATATGCTATGTTGTGTAGATGTTTATTTTTCTGAGTGTTTATTTATAGTTACTTATTCATCTTTTATATAAGTTTGCTTTCCAATCTTATATGTTTACATATTTGTTTAATATATTGTGTTTTTGCAATTTTTTTTTCTTTTACCTCTTCAATTTTTTCTTTTATGCATTCTGAATTGCAGTGTTTTTTTTCTTTCTTCATAGTAAGATATAAGAAGCTAAGTTTTTTTTTTCTTTTTCTTTTGACCTACTCTTCAAACATCTAACTGTATATCTACCCTACATTGAGAGGCTTCCCTGAAGATAGCCTCAATGATTTTTGTGTTTTGTATAAAAATTTTCTCTGGTTTTTCTACTTTTTCACTTTTTAATTTTTGCATTAATATGTATGTACGTATTGGTGTGTGTGTACACGTACGTACGTATGTTAACAAACAATTAAGATTAATTCTTATCACACTACGGAAGTAAATACATAATTTTATATAAAAGAAATATGTTTAGACAGTCTAATATTTTTAATAGAGCTGTTAATTAAGAACTCATTATATCCAATTACATTGAATCTGGCTCTCAAATAAAAATATATTTTTCAAAAATAAAGACAATTTTATGAAAATAATGATAAATAAAGTAGCATCGCTTGTGCTCGCACAACAATTCCCTATAGTTTTAACATAAGAAATTATGCCTACGGAAGATATTACTTCTATAAAATTCAAAAATTCAAACTATATAACAAAATGCAACCAACATCGTTGCTTTCTTTGTACTATTCTATTTCTCAAAACAATTTTTATAGATACCACACGCATCACCTAAACTTTAAATTTTACATCTGTTTTTTAAGATAGCACACGATCATGTTTTATATAAAAATTAAATCATTAAATTTATTTTTTCTCCCTTACTTTTATTTCATTTTGCACGCGTACTTTTTATTTCCTAATTCAAAATTATTAAAAAAAAAAAACTTTTTCGATAGTGTTTGTTTCGATACTGATTATTATTATTATTATTATTATTATTATTATTTTTCTTCTTTGTAAAAAAAAAAAAAATGATTTTGAGGAAATTCTGGCAAAAGCAGAATTTAGTTTAAGACGGAGGACTATTAGTTTTTTTTTTTTTTTTTTTTAATTATAACATTGCTTTCAAATTATTCAATTATATTTTCGATAAATTTTAGATTTCGGTAAATGTCGAACTATCGAAAAATGATTTCGATAAAGGTTCAACTATCGAAAAATGACACCGCAAAAATCCCAGATTGAGACTAATAGTGTTCAGTCCTAATAATAAAAAAATTAAACAAAAACTCATTAAATAAATATATTTATTGAATTTTTAGGTGTAATCAGAAAGTTTTCATACAAGACTTATCAATTTAATAATTTCTCTGGGATATTTTTCATTTTCGAGTAATATAAAAAAAAAGAAAAACATTTTAATTAATACGAAAAAAAAACGTGAAATTTATTTTGCGTTTTTTGTGTATGAATTTCTTTATAAATCATTTATTCAGAAACTGTATAAATTCAAATTTCAACTCTCAACTCTAATTATGTGCTTGTTGAAGTTCAAGAAACGACTCCTTATTTTAAAAAGTAAAACATAAAAAAAGCAGTTTTTCAATACCAGTTTTTTTTTTTTTTAAATATTTATATCGTTTTTCAGTGTCTAATTTGTTATCAACATATGTAGATTTCTTAAGAGATCTATTATTTTGTTCATACAGCTTTCGTTAGTAGACATCAATAATGCTTTCTTTCTTTTTTTTTCCTTCTCTTTTTCTTTTTGTTATTTTGTGCACTTAAATTGTGAACATTTTATTTGAAAGGTATCGGGACCATATTTTATTTCAAAGATAGCTAACATTATGATTCGGAAAAATTAAACAATTTAAGGACGACCAAACGGTATGTAAATATTGAAAAAACGATAGAGTTACCATTGAAATGTTATACGCTTTATGAAAAATATTACTGTATGTAACACTATAAAATTTATAGTTAATTTAATAATTCCTATACTATGTAATTGATAATAATCAGAAAATCAACTATAATCAGAAATAATAATAATTTCTCTGGTGTATTTATCATGCTTCAAAAATACGAAGAAAATAATTTATTAATAAGGAAAGAAAAAAAAAAATGGAATTTAGTTTGTATTTTTTACAAATGGATTTGTTTATAACTCATTTATTCAGAAAATGCATACATTCAAGTTTGAAATCTCAACTTCAAACTTTAGGTATTTGCTTTCAGAGATAATTTGTCATACACTGTTAAAAATTTCAACGGAAAACTACTGGTAATCATTTATCTTAACTCTTATGTAAAATTACGTAGAAAATTAAACAGAGATGTTAAAAAATCTATTTCATATATGAATTTTAATGAATAATATTAATTTGATTAATTATTTGCAATAATATATTTGTAACTTAGAATTCTTTTTTTTTTTTTTTTTTTTTTTTACAGTAGAATCATTCATATTTAAATTTTTGGTAAATTACATAATATTGGTAGATAAAAATACAGAATAAAGATTGAAAATCTCGATTATTTATTTTAAACTAAGAATTATTGTAAATTTACAGAGACCCTGAATAAACATTTAAGTAAATTTGCAGAATTTTTTTTACAGTGCATACTATACTAATGCCTCATTTAGAAATAGTCTAGAAAGTACTAGCTATTTTTAGATGTTTTATAGTTTTATAGATGTTTTATAGATGTTTTATTTTAAACAAATGTTTTATTTACATTTCTGATAAATAAAACATTTACAACCACTAACATAGTTTTGTGACTAAGGTGTTCTTGTGAGTTGATAATTGATTAACAACTAAATACTGAAGGAATCATCTGGAAACTTTAGGAGTGTGCAGAACATGTTATACTTCAAACACTTTAGTGAAAGTTTTACCTCGAAAGTAAAAGCAGTACCAATAAAAAATTAAAACGTTGCGCGCCCTGTCAGCCATCGGTGGCTGATAGTGTCAAATATGATATAAAGTCAACCATCGGTGGTGGATATAAAATTGAATATAAAACTAAAAATATTACATTTAATGATTGAATATTTATTAAAAATGTGCTTAATTTTTATTTATTACAGGAGGAATCATTATGGAATTTTAATGGATTTTAAAAATTTGCGTGGCACTTAACGTGTTAACCCTTTAATGCGCAACGTCCTTGCCATGAAGATGCAGTTATTAATTCTCAAGTTAAAAAATTCATCCCAAAAATATCCAAGAGAATTTTGCTTTTATAACTTAGCTGAAAAGAGTTATTTCTTTCTTTCCTTTGAACTTTGTTCGTAAATTCTTCCTGCTGTTTGTATTAAATAAGCGTAATTATGTTGTTCCCCAAAGGGCTAAAACAGTCTTTGAGACATTATGCTTCTTTATTTCAGTATCTCTATCTTCTCTATCAGTATCTCTAGTATCTCTATTCGCTCTATCTTCTCTATCAGTAGAAGATAGAGAGAAAAACTAACATTATGCAATATTACATAACATTAACTTTTAATATAAATAACACTGGCCGACATGTAAAACTTTGATTTTATAATTTTGACTGATCTTTATGTTTTTTGGTGTGCTGAAACCGAAAATGAAGCCAGTTCTTCTCTATCACGTATAGATTTTTGTCAATACAGGGTGCCTGCATATACAGTTTCTTCCATTACTTTTCCACAAATATAATTAAATAGTAAGTTTTATAGTATGTTTCCATGATTAATTAATCATAGATGCCTGCTGTTGCAATTGTGAAGCACTAGTGCGACTTTAAACCATATCAACCAACCAACTAACCGGTTGTTATGATGGTATATGTAAGAAATCGTGACTGTAAACACCTTGTATTGACAAAAATCTATACGTGATAGAGAAAAATGGGCAGCATTTTCGGTTTCAGCACATCAAAAAACATAAAGATCAGCTGAAATCATCAAATTAAATTTTGTAAACTTCATTTTTGTAGGTCTGTGTAATAAAAGAGGAATATATAAAAATTCCCATTAACTAATTTCCAAACACAAGTTTAAATGCTTTGAGTCCTAAATTTGTATAAATACAATATGCTGCATATCGAAAAACGACATTTAGTATCATTGAAGTAACCAAAGGAGAAAAATATTTAAAAATGAATAAAATTGTATAAAATTTGAGTATGCTACATACACGAAATACTCCGAAGCAAATATATTCAAATTTTAAAATCCCATGTACTTATTATTGAGTGCATGAGTGTGCTTATTGAGTGTACTTATGAGTGTACTTATATTAACATGCACAAAATTTGGCATCGAACATCGTGAATCCCAATATCCCAAACATAGGTTTTCATTGACGTATTCTTCCGCAAACCAGTATGAATCCACCACGAAACATAGTTCTGGAGTTTTGAAGAAATAAATTTCGTGTTTGAACTCTTTTTGTTTAAATTTGTAGAAATTCTATTAAAGAACTTCTTTTAGTTCAGCATAATTGTAATAAATTATGAACAGATATTAATTTGAAAACATGCGATATTTCATAAATGAGACAAACATGTGTTTCTTTTTTAAAACAAAATTACACATTTCGAAATGAGTATGCCCATTTCACACTTTATTTTTAACAGTATGATTGTTCTTTGGACAATAAACAAAGAAAACAGGGAATTGATATCCTTTAGTTATTTACTTTGATTATTTGGAACTAGCAAACCCGTGCGAAAATTTCGCATTTTATTTCTTTTCTTATTTACCTTTAAAATTTGAAACTCATAAATATTATACCTATTTAACCACGTAATTAAAATTTTAATTTTCCAGAAGCCAAAATATTATTACAACCAAATAAATATTGTACAATAGTGAAACCAGAATCATTCAAAGAAAAGTTTCAAATTAAAATGCATGGTTGACGACCCAGTTTTCATACTTCCTCAGGCATTACAGTTGAACACCCATGACGCCTTTGTAAAGAAAAAACTGTATGTTACGGAAAATTTCATACTTAAGTAAGAGAGAAAAATCAAAAGTTTTTGATAGAAACAAATTACCTTAAAAAAAAAAATAATAATAATATATACTTTCTTAATGCAAAAACTGAATTATCAAGTTTTCCATACAATATGAACAATCTGTGAACTTAACTGCAGAATATCAAATTATAAAGACTGCATCATTTTCAACAAAATCTGCTAACTTTTTACGATTATACATGATACAAATATCAAATTGGTTTCAAAACTATGTAATTTTGAAATTTAAAATAATATATCTCACAAAAAGCAAATTTAACCCCCGAAAAAAAAGGGGCTCATATGATATAACTGCTAAGCTATCATCAGTAGTACTCTGCAAAACTAAGGCCTTAATTTACTATAACTTTTATATTTTTTCTTTTACGTTCACGATTTAAAAAAGTGAATTAGAGAATTTTTCTTGCAGTAAAATTTAATAGAAATATTCGTGTTGATAGAAAGTAAATAAAACATTGTATGAAAACGTCCCGAATTACAAAAGCTTGGAAGAAATTTTTACGGAGAAATTTATTATGCCCCTTCATCAGGCGAAAAAAGTTGGACGAATTCAACATGGTAGAAGCACAAGTTGCGAGATTTAGAAATTTAATAGGCTTGCATTTAAAATTTTTATTCATTAGACAATCGTTTATTTCATTATTTCCCGATATTCTCCCACACAGCACATATCCCCCTTATAACATCCTCATTATATCTGGAGGATGTGATGCCCTCCTCCGGATATACTTAGAATGTGCAATATGGAAGAGATTTAACTAAAATATTAATATTAGTTGTAGAACTAATACATAAATAGTAGTTGTCGAGCTTCATAACTAGCATTTTTTTTTTTGGAAACAGTATTTTCTCACGAAGTTTGGCAAAATTGCTCAGAATTTTCGCAAATTCATCATCAAAAACCCCTGCAGCATACATTTCTTTAAAATAGTATTAATTCACCAAAATGAAAACAAAACACATTTTATCATTTATGAAAAATTTGGTTACACTTGAAAAATTAGTATGTTGGGACACTCACAAGACCTTCTTCTATATTTTCCTTTATAAATTCATGCAGTATAGGTTATTTATTAAAATTATTATTCATTAAAATTATACTCCATGATGAATACAACCAATTTTCACATAATGCTAAATGTCCAAAAAAGATTATTTTTATGCTATACAGAAAATATCTTAAAAAATGCTTTTTTTTTTTTTTTTTTTTTTTTTTTTTTTTCATTTTGGTTAAAATGAAATATATATATATATATAACTTTGTTTAAAATTATTATAGATTATAGCTCAACCATTCGTTTTAAATGTAATGGTGAGCTCTTTTCAAAGACACCGATAATGAATATTTTCCCTATCCGAAGGAGTACTCCCCAAGGGGGGGGGGGGGGAGGAAACGATGCACCTAAAAATACAGAAACCTTTTTCTGGTTAACTATAAACATTAAAAATATATTATTTTTAATTTAATTTTAAAAAATATTATTTTTAATTTCACACTAAAAAATATAATTATTCTCGTTGCGTACATTTATACAAATTTTGTCCTATACTGCCATATTAAAAATTATGAAAAAACTAGTTAGTTGTAGGGCGACTAAGGCGGTTGAAAAATAATCATTTCTTTTTATTCATCTCTCACTTCAAATAATTCATTTGCTAGAAAGCCCGGGCGAAATTTTCGCACTTTATTTATCTCTTCGTTAACTTTAAAATTTAAAATTATTATTATTATTTTATAGACGACATTTTCTCATATGCATGAGCAAATTTAATATTTTATTTTATTTTTATTTTATTTTTTTTTTCTACGTAAGAGAATATTTCATTTCGTATGCTGCATCAATTAAAAATTTAAGCGTTTATTTTAAAACTGTTATTTTCATTTAATTTCAAAAAATATAATCAAAAATTCGTTACAAATAAGGCACCAAATGAAAGAGACGATTTTTCTGAATCCACCGGATTAAACAGCTTACCGATTGAACAATTAGATTTTTTTAAAGTTAACTAAAGTATGAAAATTTGGTGGCACTTGCGCTCACACACAGACAGAGTCCAAGGAAATCTCTTAGCCTTTTTAAGCGTGACACAGTCAGCCAGTTAGTGATGAGCGTAACTATATATGCTGATAGTATGATAGCGCCATCTGTCGAACGATTTATCCCCAAATGTAAATTTAATTCAAGTTTGTTAAATTATATACAAAGATTGGTTAAATTTTGTTCATTGATTCGTGAGATACAGCACAGCGTCCACAAAATTTATATCACACACACAGGCAGAAAGACATTTTCTAAAATTGATCAGACTGTGTTCTAGATCTCTCAAAACGTATAATCCATGAAAAAACAGGAGGTCGAAAATTTTCACGAATTCAATACCCTTTTCTTAGCTTTAAACACGAAAGTAAAAATGAATTATTTGTTAGATTTCCTGTTTGCTTGTTAACTGAATACTTTAACCCTTTATCTACTGACGGTACTTTAAAGTACCATTACTTTAAAAAGAGTATAAAATCGAATTTATAGAAGAAATTTCAAATATATTTATAAGAAGGGAACAGACGTACCTCCCTTTAATTTCACTACAAAGCATTAGACGATACATATAGCCATTTTTGTTCCATAAGGGATTTTATGGAGTACACTTGCTATTTTTGCTTGATATTTTTTGACGATCTTCATGTGTGTTATAATTAAATCCTATATTATTTCAAGAATATCCTACTAATCTTAGAAAAAATATGAGGAGCATAAAGAGTAAATATTTCTCTACACTTTTTTCATGTCGAAATAATTTTTTCGACCTCTATGTACCAGTGGTACACTAAAGTACGACCTCACAAAATTCTCCTTAATTATTATGACGAGGTGATGTGCATAATTTTTAACACATATATTTTCAAATAATGCACTTTAGTAACTAAAAATATATGTTTCAAGCACAATTTTTGTCTGTATCATAATGCAGTAGATAAAGGGTTAAAACGCGTAATACCTTTTTTTTTTTTTTTTTTACAATCAAAAAAGTATATATATTTAACCATTTGCAATAAGTTTATATACTATTAAAATAATGCACCGATTATTTTTATATTTCATTCTTTTTTTTTATAAGCAAATGGTATACATCTGCTTGACATTTACAAAACTAAATATACCTGATTACTTAACAAAATAATGTTGTAATAAATTCTTTTATATTTATTCAAAAAGCAATACAATATTACATTCTTGATTAAATAAAAGTTCCCATATGTTGATTTTTCGTTCTTTAGATCGATAAATTTAAACTAAGTATTAAAACAAAACACTTCAAAATGATATGTTTGATCTTGTGTGTTTAAAAATAGAACTTCAGAAACTCTCAGAATAATCGATAAAATTCAATCTTTAGGGAATATACTCTGCTTACACTTTTATATTTTAGAAAGTTTCAGCTAAGTCAAATAGAAATGTAAGCAGGTTAAAACAAAATATTGCTTAAATTTTAGAAAATTAATGATGTGTTGAACAGTCACGTGTGACATGAAACTTGAGCCTTTATTTGTAAAATATATTTTGAATTTTACATAAAAATATCTTTCAAATAAAATACAGACAGGTTGGTGAAAAAAAAAAAAAACTTTCCTATAAACAGTACCTAGAAACCAAAATGAATGTGTAGACTAACTCCAAATTTGGCATACAGATTTTGGATAAAATGTGTTCAAAGACTTTTAAAACTAGTGTGTTGTCGCCTTCACAAAATTTTCTTCTATAATTTACTGTTCAAATTTTAATGTTTTTAAAAATGAATATTTCGACCTAAGTGTTAGTTAATCATCATACTTTTACATTTTATATACACTTATAAGATATTTCAAAAAATATAAAGTCCTAGACTGTAATAGTTTTTTAATTATCGAGAAAAATATTTCTTAAATTGTACAGTAGACTCTCGTATAACGCGGGGGATACGTTCCGCGTAATAGGAAATAGCATTGTAGGAGACATACATTGAGCAGACGATTTCATTCCGCAATGAGACCAAAAGCGTCAGGTGGTGGCATAGTAACGGAGCAATCCTTATCTACAGTGAAAAAGAAAGTAACCTTGAACAAATTGAAAGTAGAAAAGATGACGTCACGTGCTTTCTTTATCTTACGCGTTATACGAGACTCTTTATTGTATGAGTAATAGTCTCAGATTTTTCGTCGCGTTATACGAAATCTCGTTTTGTGGGAGCGCGTTATAAAGGCCGGTTTCCACTGGAAGCTCAAAACCAAGGTTCAAAAAGTCATTAATCACGCTTCCGACACAAAGAGTCAAATGCCTTGTCATCAGTTGTAGCCCTTTTTTATCAGATTGCGCAGTTACTTCAAAGGAAAGCATGCAAAATTGACAAAGATATCTGCCTCTGGCACCTCAATTATCTCAGCTGGGGGTTAAGACCAGGCTCTTTTCCCTTCGAAGCAACCTCGTTGAACCAGGTCCAACGGCTTGACCACATCAAAAGGATTCTGAATAGCGCCGCTCGAAACATTTTGAACCTACCCTCAGTGGAAACTGCACTTAAGATATTCTACTGTACATACTTTTTTCATAACATTCAATTCGATGTATACTAATTGGCTATCATTTAATCAAATTTAGTAACAATTTCAGCTTTTAATATAATTAGTCAAGGAATAGATTTGCTTTCACAATTAGTTAAAAATTTAGAAAGCCAGCTAAAATCTAACAGGTATGATAGATTGGGAAAAATGATTTGGAAAACATTTCTTAAATATTTATATGTATTCAAAATTTTTGATACTATCGCAAATGGCTAATAGACAAATCTAGCAAAATTTTGTGTATATCATTAATGAACACAGGCAAATCGCGATTGTTTATAAAATAATTATCTTACTTGCATTTAAAATTTATTAAAATTTTTTTGCTATCTTTATCATACAATTAATTCAGCTATTATTTTGTAATCAATTCTTATTGCAAGGGGTCCCACCAGTAGCTGAGCGGTTCTGCTTTCTAAGCTGGTTGACGGGTGTGCTGGGCTCAAACCAAGGTTATGCTTGTCAGCCTAGAGGCTTGGAGTTTTAAGTTTTATCTCCGAAACTTACGTGAATACAAGACAGAATTCCTTGGATAGACACTTACATATAGCATACTTCCTAGATCTATGTGTATCGACTAGACAATCGGTCTTAACTCATACATCTACCTACACACATCTTTTAAATACGAATTAGAGTTCTTTAGCCCTTCATAAAAGCCTTGGTTTTTCCAGCAAACAATTATACATATATAAACCTTTTATCCATACACCACTACACCTACCCAAGATATAACAATGACTGCGTAATTGTATGTATCATTAAGGGTTTAACCGAAAAGCGAGTAATATATAAAGGTATCATTTACTCAATGTAACGTTTTATTTAAATGGGAACTTTGGTGAATTGTGAGTTAGTGAGTACATAATTTTAATTTTGGTTTTTAAAACCAAATTTGGCGATATTATTGTTACTTGTTCGAACTTTTAATAAATATAAGCGTATATTTCAATGCAAGTATTATTGCATTTCTAAGTAGACATTTAGAAATGATAGATTTTCCCTGTTTTTCATATGTATTTAAATATATTTATTGTAGTAGAAAAACGTCGTATAATGGTTTTAAATCCCAAAGAAATGGCCAAAAGTGAAAAAGAAAATGGTAGTATATACGGAGGAATAGCTGCAGTGGTATTTCTAGTATGTATTACTAGTATTAAAGCAAGCCACGCTTTTGTACTAGTCTGCAAAATTGAATTTTTCGTAACTTTCGAACGCGTCCCAGCTGATTTCGTGAAGCATGTATAAAATGTGTTTTTGCAAACATGCATAAAATGTTTATATGTGAACAGATTTTAATTTTGTAAAATGGATTCTTCTTCAGAAGGTGAGTATAATAGTAATCCGTTGATCAAAATTTAATAATCCCAACATGCCAATGAGTCAATTGCTGCTCCTATCAAAGGCAATTCTGATGACTGATGATTTTTAAAAAATCGTTTGAAAAAAAGCGAACTGTAAAAAATCTTGATTGATCTTCCCCAAACAAATTTTAGGGTGACCACTGACCAGTTTTCTAAAACATATCAAAGAATTGACTGAAAATAAATGCTAACCTCTTTAAGAAGTTTGAATTTGTGTAATGATGTCCGACAATACAGAAATGTCTCTTATAGAACTTTTATGTAGTTGTAAAAGTTTTGATGTTTTCTTAAGGCAAAAATAGATGATGTTTCATTACATGAAATATTTAGTACATTATTTTTGGAGGCAATCAGTTGCTACCATTTTTTGTGTTTGTTAAAACGAAAATTTTTTAGAGTGCAGTCAGAGGAGCACGCAAGCTCGCTTGATTATATTGTATTTAAATAAATCTATTTAATCTATTTTGTTTTTCCAAACATAAACTTCATATTCGTAAGCACTGACTTCATTTTCGTAATCAGTGAACACACAAACTGAAAATACGTGGAATTTCGATAAAATAAAATAAGATTTCCATATTTTGGCCAGCTTTTCGGGATTTGGAACCAATATGCATCGGGAAGAATTTAAAACTAACAAATGCTTCCAATACATCAAACATTTAAATATATTAGATGATGGATCCTTTTTTAAATATAAGTTTTTCACAAAAAAAAAAAAAAAAAAAAAAAAAAAATGAAAATTGAAACTACATTTTTAAATTAAACAACAAAAAATAATAATGGCATTAATAACATAATAAAATTTATTCGAAATCGTCAAGGAATTGCATCATTTTATACAAAATAATACACAAAACTCGACTGTTAGGAGTGACGCATTTTAAAATTATGTTTAAACGTTCTCAAAACGATATACTTTTTAAGCTAAATAACTCATACTTTTCTCTTTTAAAATAATTTTAAAATACTTACAATAAAATGCCTAAAGTTAATATGAAAAATTATATATTTACTATTACTTTAAAATTTAATTTATGTATCACATTTTTATGAAGCTAATTAATCGTGTCTGAAAGTAATGCTAAAAATGTTTGTACTCTAAGACGACAAAATTGTTTTGTTTTTAAAGAAATGTTAAAATTAACTATTCTCTTATCATTTATAAGTTAAAAAGTATCCTTACTAGTTATGGAATAACAATGTCTTCAAAATTTAAATTTTTCTAAAGAATGTAGATCTGTTTTATTTAATTTTCTGCAAATAACTAATTTGAAGTTTATTTTACAAATTCACAAGATTTCGAGTATTCAAAAATTGGCTTAAACTTAGTTGGTATTTTTCTTTCTTTCTTTCTTTTTTTTTTTTTTTCTTTTTTTTTTTGGGGGGGGGGGGGGGAGCGGTGAAATAACCAGGAAATGGAACACAATGCTGAGCTATTTTGGTTCAACTTAAGTATTTTTTTTTTTTTTATTAACAACCTTAAATAATCCTCTTTTCCTCATAATCTTTCTTCTTCCTTAAAAACTGAACTTAATTAGTGGGAATTTAAGAGAGACATTTTCGTTAATGAAAATGCAGCAACTAATTACGCTGAGATGTTTACTTCTGCCTATCCGGACAAATACTATATAAATTCTTTAATCGAACAATAAAGAATTACTCAGATGGTTAGTAGAAAAAAATATACAAGAATTTAAATTTTTATTTGACAAATTATTTCTTAAATTATCTTTTAATTTAAATTATGTTTAAATATTTAAGTACGTAATTCATATGCATTAATAAAACAATTTTTTCTATTGATAATAATTTAAATAGTCATTCAATAGAGAATAATTTAAATCTACAGTATAAAATGCTACATACTATATTAACACGTTCACGCCGACATGACCCACCGGCGTGTCACAGCTACAGTCGACAGCAAGAGTATCCGAGCACTAGCAATAATCCCTGTCCAAAAAAGTACACTTAATTCTGCTTTGTTAAATAAATCCTTGTCGAGTCATGTTCTTAGTCAGTCTAATAAAATGATTCGACAAAGATTTATTGAACAAGGCAATTTTAAGAGTACTTTTCCTCAAATTCTTATGTACTTACTGTCATTCACTACGGTATGTTTGTGAATCTCAACATAATTTAATTGTTGCCACCCCCCCCCCCCCCCCACACACACACACAGAAAAAAACCGTACATTTATTTAAAATGAGGAAAATAAAATAGAAAAATTAGAAAATAAATTAGAAATATCAGTCGTATTGTTACAAATAAGGTAACAAATGAAAGGGAAATTTTTTGTGAATCCGATGGATTAAACAGCTTATCGATCGGACAATTAGATTTTTTAAAATTAACTAAAGTATGAATTTTAGGTGGCAACAGCAGAAGATTGTATGGAAACCGTTAGGAGAAATTAAATAAAAAATCTACTTCACATTAAGTCACATGTTTTTGAAGTGGAATTAAAAATTGCAGTTTTCAATTTTTTTTTTTTTTTTTTTTAAATTTTCTCTCACGAACACAAAAATATAATATACAGCCTGTACCCCACAAGACCAACTTGCATTTCAAATTTCATCAATTTTTTTGGTTAATAAACAAAAAAGTTACTTTTTTTTTATTTTTCAAATTAAATTTTATTCTAACTTCGAAAAGATTTATGTGATACGATACATTAAGAATTTGGATTAAAAATTTTTTTTTAAATAGATTATTTTGATATCGGAATTATTGGGTAGTGCTCGGATACTTTTGAGAAGAATATGTAAAGAAAATGCGCCGGCGTGAACGTGTTAAACATTTTTAAAAAGAAGCTTAAACTTAAAGCGTAATTAAAAGGAGAATTAAACACATTAAATATTTTGTTATAATACAAATTTCATTTAATACAATTGATATGAATAATCATATACATACCGAAAGATACATAGAAGGAACATAAATATTTGAGTATGGATTGCTAGATACTCAAAATGGCGTGCTTAATGCTGATACTCAAAACCTTATTTCTTTGACAAATAAAAGTTGCGCTCATCTGACTTAACAATTTTAAAATTTCAAAGGTACATTTTTGCGAAAATTGTTTGGACAATGAAACTTGTAAGCATTTTAGAAACAATAACGAAAGTACTGTTTTGCCCATTTTTACGGTGGATAAGGACTTTAATTATTTGATCAAGTTACCTTAATTTTAATTAAATTATTAGATCAAGTTACCTTATTTTTAATTAATGTATCTAATTTTTCTTAGACACTCGTTTGAAATGTAAAAAGTGATAGGTCCGATTTTTCACACTTCTTGAATATATAATTTATTTAGTAAAATTTCTGTAAATAGTAAAATTTCTGTTTTGAGCTATGAGTTCTCAGATTGCCACTTATGGTCTGTAAAAGAATCTGGAGATGAAATACTAAAGGTTGAAGAATATATATCCAATCAAATAACACAGAGTTTTCTAAATGAGCGTATTTGTTATTAATAAATGAAAGTGAGTATTCAGAACCTTCATAAATGGGAAATTTACGCAGAAATACATATTTCATCCATCGAAATGACGCATATATATGCGCACAATGAAATATTTTTTTTCCTTCTTCAATGAAAAAAAAAAAAAAAAAAGAGTACATTAGTTGTTAAAAATTATACTAAATTAGTTGGAGCTGTTATAAATCAAGAAAATGCAAAAAGGAGTACATATATCTTTATTGTAAAATATCACACTTAGCTATGTAGATATTCAATTATGTTTAACTGAATTAATGTAAATTTTATTAATATATAGAATGATATAGGAGAAAACTTTGTGATGTCGCTGATAAATAGAATGATAGAGAAGAAAATTTTCATCAGTTTTTCTTTCAAAAACTAACATATGCATCACATATATATGGTTATTATGATATTATCGCTTTTATGCGGTATTTGAACATGAAAAAAATGATAAGGTACACGCGTCGTTCAATAACTATATATATATATTTTTTTTTGCTTTTTTTCTTAAAAATTGAACATGATAGATAGACTTGAATGTGATTAATGTCACTGCTGTATTCTAACAGAACACTTTAATTTCATGTGTGTTTTACAAAATCATAATTCAGTAGAGAAACCTGTGCAAATTATTTTCACTTTATTTCTTTTCCTATTTGTTTTTAAAATTTAAAAGTCATGCCTTATACTAACTTGTCCACCTAAATTAAACATAATTTCAACAGAAACCCAATTACAGTAGACTCTCATATAACGCGGGGAATACGTTCCGCGTAATAGAAATTCGCGTTATTGGAGACATACAGTGAGCAGACGATTTCATTCCGGAATGAGACCAAAAGCGTCGGGTGTTGGTATAGTAGTCCAGGCAACGAAGGCCAAAATTTGACGAATAGAGGAAAAAAATCGTGTAGTTTTGAAATTTTACATACTCATAGCCGAGAGGGTCCTGAACAACATACTAAAAGTGCCCGCCCGTGGGGGGTGAGCGGGGGGCAGGGGGGCATTTAAGGGGGGCAATTTTCAGTTTTTATTAAATATCTTAAAAACTATTGCATTTAGAAAAAAATGTCAATTACAAAATTAATCTACGTAAAATTTCCTACAAAAATGTGTATTACATTTTGTTTGTACGATCATTATTTTAGAAGATATAGGGAGATGAAATAACACATTTTCTTGAAAAATTCTTTTCTGCAATAGTAAAATCAACTAAAGTGTGCAATTAAAAGGGTTCTTGTCAAATATTTTCTAATGTAAAAAACAAATATATACATAGGGAATATGCAAGGATAATACATGTTTTGTAAGTTTTAAATAATTTTAAGGCTAGTAGGCGCAAGTGGCGGTTTGAGTAAAAATCTGGATAAGTCCAGTCAAAATAGGAAAAATAGAAAAAAAGAAATCGTGTAGTTTTGAAGTTTTGCACACTCATAGCCGAGAGGGTCCTGAACAACATACTAAAAGTCCCCGCCCGTGGGGGGTGAGCGGGGGGAAGGGGGACATTTAAGGGGGGCAATTTTCAGTTTTTATTACATATCTTAAAAACTATCGCATTTAGAGAAAAACTGTCAATCACAAAATTAATCTACGCAAAATTTCCTACAAAAATGTAAATTACATTTTGTTTGTAAGATCATTAGTTTAGAAGATATAGGGAGATGAAATAACACATTTTCTTGAAAAATTCTTTTTTTCAATAGTAAAATCAACTAAAGTGTGCAATTAAAAGGGTTTTTGTCAAATATTTTCTAATGTAAAAAACAAATATATGCATAGGGAATATGCAAGGATGATACAGCATGTTTTGTAAGTTTTAAATAATTTTAAGGCTAGCAGGCGCAAGTGGCGGTTTGAGTAAAAATCTAGATAACGAAGACCCAAAACCGATCAACATAAAAAAAAAAAAAAAAAAATCGTGTAGCTTAGAAATTGAGCACAGTTATAAAGTTAAGTGCCCTGAATAACATACTAAAAGTCCCTAACCATGGGAGGGGGGGGGCATTTAGAGGGGGCACATTTCAGTTTTTATTAAGTATCTTGAAAACTATCGCATTTAGAGAAAAAAAATCTCAAAGCTATAAGATTTTTCTTAATGTTGATCGGTTTTGGGTCTTCGTTATCTGGATTTTTACCTAAACACCACTTGCGCCTACTAACCTTAAAATTATTTAAAACGTACAAAACATGCTGTATTATCCTTACATATTCCCTATGCATATATTTGTTTTGTAGATTAGAAAATATTTTATCAGAACCCTTTTAATTCCACAATTTAGTTGATTTTACTATTGAAAAAAAAAAAAAGAATTTTTTAAGAAAATGTGTTATTCCATTCCCCTATATCTTCTAAACTATTGATCTTACAAACAAAATAGAATATACAATTTTTTTAGGAAATTTCACGTAGATTAATTTTGCAATTGAGATTTTTTTTCTCTAAATGCGATAGTTTTCAAGATACTTAATAAAAACTGAAATGTGCCCCCTTTAAATGCCCCCCCCCATGGTTAGGGACTTTTAGTATGTTATTCAGGGCACTTAACTTTATAACTGTGCTCAATTTCTAAGCTACACGATTTTTTTTTCTTTTAATGTTGATCGGTTTTGGGTCTTCGTTATCTAAATTTTTACTCAAACCGCCACTTGCGCCTGCTAGCCTTAAAATTATTTAAAACTTACAAAACATGCTGTATTATCCTTGCATACTCCCTATGTATATATTTGTTTTTAACATTAGAAAATATTTGACCAGAACACTTTTAATTGCACACTTTAGTTGATTTTACTATTGCAAAAAAGAATTTTTCAAGAAAATGTGTTACTTTATCTCCCTATATCTTCTAAACTAATGATCGTACAAACAAAATGAAATTTACATTTTTGTAGGAAATTTTACGTAGATTAATTTTGTAATTAACATTTTTTCTCTAAATGCGATAGTTTTTAAGATATGTAATAAAAACTGAAAATTGCCCCCTTAAATGCCCCCTGCCCCCCCTCTCACCCCCACGGGCGGGGACTTTTAGTATGTTGTTCAGGACCTTCTCGGCTATGAGTGTGCAAAACTTCAGAACTACACGATTTTTTTTTTCCTATTTTGACTGGACTTATCCAGATTTTTACTCAAACCGCCACTTGCGCCTACTAGCCTTAAAATTATTTAAAACTTACAAAACATGCTGTATTATCCTTGCATATTCCCTATGTATATATTTGTCTTTTACATTAGAAAATATTTGACAAGAACCCTTTTAATTGCACACTTTAGTTGATTTTACTATTGCAAAAAAGAATTTTTCAAGAAAATGTGTTATTTCATTTCCCTATATCTTCTAAACAAATGATCGTACAGAGAAAATGTAATATACATTTTTGTAGGAAATTTTACGTAGATTAATTTTGTAATTGACATTTTTTATTCTCTAAATGCAATAGTTTTTAATATATTTAATAAAAACTGAAAATTGCCCCCCTGCCCCCCCGCTCACCCCCCACGGGCGGGGACTTTTAGTATGTTGTTCAGGACCCCCTCGGCTATGAGTCTGCAAAATTTCAAAACTACACGATTTTTTTCTTCTATTTTTCCTATTTTGACTGGACTATAGTAGAGCAATCCTTCCTTGAACAGGTTGGAAGTAGAAAAGATGTCGTCACGTGCTTCCTTCATTTCACGCGTTATAGACTCTTCATCGCGTTGTATGAGTAATAGTCGCAGATTTTTTGTCGCGTTATACGAAATCGCGTTTCGTGGGAGCGCGTTGTACGAGATTCTACTGTATTATTTTAACCATATTAATATACTGTCGGATGAAACGCTAATGATAGTTAAACGAAAATTATTCAAAGAAAGGTTTCAAAATGAAATCCATATTGCATGGCCAAGTTTTCATACAAATAGCCATATTTACAAAAAGTAGAAAAAAGTAAATAGCAATATCTGGAAATAATTAGCAAGAAGGAACAACATGTTGTAAACAAAAGCAAGAGATGATTCAGGCTTTATGTTTCTAAAATAATATGCAATATCTTTATATATATATTTCTTTTGTGCGTGTGTATGTCACTGAACTCCTCCTAAACGGCTGGACCGAGCTTAATGAAATTTTTTGTGTGTCTTCAGGTGGATTCGAGAATGGTTTAGATTTACAATTCAGTTCAATCGGATAATTGGATCAAAAGATATTAAATAAAAACTCCATTTTAACTTTAAAATGATTAAAAAGAAAAATATATTTGATGCCAAAATAAACAAAATTGGACCGAGTTTAATGAAATTTTTTGTGTGTCTTTAGGTGGATTCGAGAATGGTTTAGATTTACAATTCAGTCCAATTTAAATCGTTTATTTAATTAATTTATCACTTATAAATTGTTGTTGATTTTGGAATGTTTCACATTGGATCCGGCAGACCGCGCTAACGATCGTAGTATCGAATATTCAATAATACGCAAGCGAAGTGATGACGTCACTGGCCGTCCGTGGATGCAAGAAAAATATTTCCTATGTTAATCGCCCATTGGGTTTTTTGTAAAAAATTACTAAATATCGAGGAAAATTATTTCCCGATTTTAATCCCCATATTTGGGTATAGATATGTATTAGTTATCATGTGCATGCGTTAGATTGAGTTGTTTTTGCTGTAAAATTGATAAAATTTGAATTTTTAATCTCAAAACTCTGTCATCCTTGGCGGAAAAAAAAGTCGCCATATCATCTGGCGAACTTATTTAATTTCTTTCAAAAATAATGGTTATTTCAACAACTTATATTAAGAGAGTAATGAATAATATGAAACGATTTCGTACAATACATATTACGAAAATATACATCTGGCATGTATATTTTCGTATTACGTTTTTGATCGCCAAATACAAAAAACGCCAAGGAAGACAGAGTTTTGAAATTAAAAATTAAAATTTTGTCAATTTGAGAGCAAAATAACTCAATCTAACACATGCATAATACATGCACTAATACATATCTATACCCAAATACGGGGATTAAAATCGAGAAATAATTTTCCTCGATTTTTAATAATTTTTTATAAAAAATCCAATGGGAGATTAACATAGGAAATCCTTTTCTTGCATCCACTGACGGTCAGTGACGTCACACTTCGCTTGCGTATATTCTATTGTAATTCCAGTTTGTCCCGACAGTTGGTGCTGCGATCAAATCCAGGAAAATATTTTGTAAATTCGTGTTATTATTGTTATACAAAAAATTGTGTCCTAATTGAAATATTACATCAAGATGTAATTAGTGTTTGAAGAGTTTTGAAGTGTGCATAAAAAACTATACATTTTGCAAATTTGGTGCGGAAGTGGAGTGAGTATTTTATATAATTTTCTATCAAATTTATACGCGCGTTGATTAACAACCACCCTAACCTACAAATTTATTTGTGTAGCTAATTTATTATATTTTGTTTATTTATTTTTTGTATGGAACACTTTTAGTATCGGATTCCTTTGGCAAAATTTGAAATTTGGCACCGAAGTAGCTCGGACGCTTCTCGCCAAGATCTTTAGTTTCACAATTGAGATAGCTATTTCAATTCATCGCAAAAATGGCTTAAAATATTTAAAGTCACCAAAGGGGTCCTAATTTGTGGCTTAGATTTAGAAAATCCGTGCTTTTCTCACGGCCAATTATATGTTGCGTGTTCATGGGTTGGAAAACCTTCGAATTTCTTTGTGTATACTCCTCAAGGATTAACCAAAAATATTGTACATCCAATGGCATTACGGTAAATTAAGTTTTTGTAGATTAAAAAAATATACCTGTTATAAAATAAATTGAGTTTCAACTTTTTCACCTTTAATTAAAACGAGTTTAAGTTTTTATTTAATATGAACTCTACATTTCACTTCGCTCATACTATACACATACTCACATGCATCGATTGATTGAATTGTGATAAATGTACATGTAATGTTCTATGTTAGATATTGTAATAACTTTTTGATAAAAATTTTCATCAAATCGGTCCAGATTGTTACAACTTATTCAAAAAAGACGGAATTTTTATATGAAATTCGTTGCTATCACAGAGATTCTCTCATAAAATGAAATATTTGAAATAAAATGAAATAAAATTTTGTGCTGTTCGACATTTAGCGGAGGTTTTAAATAACAAGTAGCAAGTAGAAAGTACCAAGTAGCAAGTAGCAAGAAGCAAGTAGCGAAAATTTCGGTAATTATGCCTTTTACGTTATAATCGGAATTCAGAGTCACCGTTCACAGCGCTCCATACCTGTTTCACTTATATACCAAATCCTTACACACTTACAATAAGTTAGTTATTTTTTTCTAGCAAAATATTCTCTAGAAACAATTTATATGACAAAGCAACGTTTGTCGGGTCAGCTAGTATATATATATATATATTTGCTTTTAGTTATGTGTACATTTAGTAGTTTTCAATGGACCTTATGTACGAGTGGCAACGGCTGCGGGTATTTACCTATCTCAGCAACTGGTATTGGCTAATACAGCAGTAAACAAAAACTGCAAGCTCCGCGATTGGCGTAGAGACTTTTATATACCCGCAGTGAGGTGTGATACATAAAGTCCATTACACGACCATTATTAGGCCTAACATGCGCTCGCTTAAAATTTTCTGGCAGTTGCCGTTGCTATTCTCAACCCAAAAACGCCAATTTCTATGCAACGTATGTTAGTGTAATATATACAGGGCATTTTACATTAAAAAGAACCAAAAGAAAGCATACCTGTGAATGCTGTAATTATTTTGATAATTCAAATTTACAGTGAAATGATATTTATTCAAGTTTCTATTGATATTTTGATGTTCTATGTATGCCCCTCCGGTAACACGGCAAATATCTATGCGGTACTCCAAATTTTGCCACACTCTTTATAATGATTCGAGCACTCTAGTTGTGCGTTGCATCCGTTGCTATAAGTCCTGGGGAAATGGAGGCACGGACACTTTGCTTAACAAAACCCCGTAAGAAAAAATCATAAAGGGTTATATCGGGGATACTTGGCGACAAAAAATCTAATAACATGTTGTTTGATTCAGTACGGCCAATACAGCGATGGGGTAGACTATTGTTCAAGTAATGACGTACGTATTTATGTCCTTGTGGTGGAGCATTGACCTTCTGAAGAATGAAGCCAAGAACCGCTTCTTCCAACTAAAGAAAAAGAAACTGTTATAGCGTATCTTGGTAAATAAACCCTTTAATCGTTTTTTCCACGAAGAGAAGAGGACCAAAAACACAACTGCTGGAAATGGTGCAGAAAACATTCACCTTTGGACAATTACGCTGATGTTTCATTACACCATCTGTTTTTAACATGCTTCATTATAGCGATTAACTTTGCCAGAAACGTGAAAATTGTCATCGGTAACCTTAAATTTGTTCGCGAATCCATCTATCTCTAGCTTCTTTTAGAAATTCTCACAGAAAACTTTGCAGTTTTTAGGAAGGTTTTAATGCCTCCTGCATCATCTGAAAGGTGTACGGCCGGAATTGTAGACTTTTCCGTAACAAACGCTACACCATTGTATGAGGCACTTTGTGTTCAGAACTCACAAAAGCATTGATTTTGTGGGACTTCGTAAAAAAAAGTTCACGATTTTTTCAACTATCAGGTTGTAACATATGAAATGTCCGATTCTCACCAGAAAGTTTTTTGATTTTGTTTCTCTCTAAACGTTTTTGATACAGTCGTTAATTATGTATCATTTTAAAGCTAAAACCTTGTCTTTTTCATCTGATGTGTTTCAAATAAAAATATTGTGATTTGGTGTTAAGTTTATAGCTTTAATCGTAGGATGAATTCTATAGATTTTAGAGTGCTATTTTTGTAT
This sequence comes from Salticus scenicus, assembly GCA_963930645.1. Classification (NCBI taxonomy): domain Eukaryota; kingdom Metazoa; phylum Arthropoda; class Arachnida; order Araneae; family Salticidae; genus Salticus; species Salticus scenicus. The sequence continues at coordinate 80,689,279 of OZ005650.1, forward strand.
GAGTAGAAAAGTAAGCATAATGCTGCAGCAGCTGCCCGAAACATTAATGCTGCATTTGGAAACGGTTCTGTAAATGAACGTACCATTCGACGTTGGTATGCAAAGTTCGAAACTGGGGAAGATAGTCTCACAAACGAATACCGGGGCAGACCAGAGACTGTTGTGGACAATGAAGTTTTACGAGCAATAGTTGAAAAAAATCCAGGCAATACTGTTAGAGATTATGCAGAAGACCTAGGAGTATCTCCTACAACCATTTCACGTCATCTAAAATTGATTGGCAAAGTTAAAAAATTGGATAAATGGGTACCGCACGAATTGAATGAGAATCAGAAGCGCAAACGTTTTGAAATCTCGTCTGCCCTTCCTCTTCGCAACCAAAATGATCCTTTTCTCAATTGAATTGTAACTTGTGACGAAAAGTGGATTCTGTACGACAATCGTAAACGTTCAGCGCAGTGGCTGGATGCTGACAATGCTCCACAACACTTCCCAAAGCCGAAACTCCATCAAAAAAAGGTTATGGTGGCTGTTTGGTAGTCCTGAGCTGGTTTAATTCACCATAGCTTTCTAAAACCAGCCGAAACCATCACAGCGGAGAAATATTGTAGAGAAATCGATGAAATGCACCAGGAACTTACACGTAAACAGCCGGCATTGGTCAATAGGAATGGCCCTATTCTTCTCCATGATAACGCTAGACCGCATGTTTCAATGATCACTCGTCAGAAGCTGCTCAAGTTAAACTATGAAATTTTAGACCATCCACCGTGTTCACCTGACCTCTCACCTACAGATTTTCACTTTTTCAAACATCTCGATAATTTCTTGCAGGAGAAATGCTTCAGAAATCCAAAGGATGCTGAAGCGGCATTCAATGAATTTGTTGCCTCCATGACGACTACATTTTATGATACCGGCATAAAAAAACTTGTTTCTCGTTGGAAAAAGTGTATTGAAACTAATGGTCCCTATTTTGATTAATAAAGTTTGTTCTGTAAAAATATATTCTTTCTTTAAGTAGACCATGAAAATCGGACATTTCACATGTTACAACCTAATACTTCAGTTTTGCTGTGTTCGTCTTAAGCTGATTTTCTTACACAAGCAGCTCGTTTGCTGAAACTGCTTCACCCACCGTTTAATGTTGTAACGATGCGGTGGTTCTTTACCATCATTGCAAAAATGTCTTTGAACAATGATAAACAATGATATTTCGGCGTATTTCAAAACGCAGTACGCTTTCTTCCGAATGTACGGGGCCATTTTGATTGCAAATTCCTCCTAGGGTAGAGTGACCATATTTTTTTCCTTGAATTTGTGAACAAAGATGGCGGTGTCCTCGAATTTCGAGGACAAAAAATAAAAAAATAATTAAATCACCTTAAATTGTAAAATTTTAGTAATTTTTATGTATAAAGCACCTTATTTAAGCCTTTTTATTATACATATAATAAATTACTATAATAAAACATTAATAACTTTATAACCGGCGTCCCCAAATGTGTTGTAATTTTTTGGGGACGAAGGTAGTTTGTCCTCGAAATTCGTGCCTGTCCTAGAGATTCGAGGACATATGGTCAGCCTATCCTAGGGTGGCTTTTCACTTTCGAAAAAAAAGGGTTTTTAAACCTTTTCAGCGTCGAGCGATCTTTTCCCCCAACCTTCATACGCGGATTTTTTTTTTTTTTTTTTAAGCGTGTTTCTATTCAATTGGTGGAGTCATTTTGATTAACAGAGCTTCTAGTGACGAATTCGAAACCGGATTTTTTGTTGTTCCTAGATAAAACTTGTATAACTGTAGTTTGAGAATTAATTTGTTTCAGCTAAATAAATCGATTATAGAAACTATCCTATTCTTTTTCTCCCATTCTAAATAAACGTGTAAAGATTTTTCAATTTTAGTTAAGAGATTTTGTTGAACTTCTTTTATCAAATATATACGAATATTTATACAGTCGGCTGCAAAAGTATTCGAGCAATAGCAATAATCCTTGCCAAAAAAAAGTACACTTAATACAGCTTTGTTAAATAAATCCTTGTCGAGTCATGTTCTTAATCAGTCTAAGAACATGATTCGACAAGGATTTACTTAGCAAAACAGTCTTAAGTGTACTTTTTAAACATAGGAATTATTGGCTAGTGCTCGAATAATTTTGCAGCCGACTGTATGTACACTACTTTAACTTGTCACATATACATAAATTATTTTTATGGTTATAGAAGAAATTATAGTTTAAATTATACCATGGAGCTCTTTTCAGAATAGTGATTCTTTTTCTTCAGGTTGTTAATAATTGTGTAAAAAAAAAATATATAACTATTTTTTTTTCAACTAATGAAATTAAATGTGCTAATACATTGAAAAAGAAAATGTATAAATGAAAAAATTTTAAGTAAGTTCTTTCGAAGAATATCTAAAAAACAGCCACGAAAAAAAAAAAAAACTGTTTCATGTTTCCTGGTTAAAAAAAAAAAAATCTGCAAAACAAAAGAATTGAAAAAAAAAAAAATATCACGCAAAAAAGATTCATTGAAAAATGAAAGTTATTTGCCGATATACAGATTATCTGCTTACATTATGAGCCCACAGGGATTAATTAACGACATACATGAAAAAGAAAAAAAATTACTCTGCGTTTTCAATATTTTTTTTTTTAAATATTAATTTACTAATTATCATCTTGTTTTATGCGAAAAACAAGTCACTGTTTATATTAAGAAACCTTAATGTAAAATAAAACCAAGTATAATATTTAATCTAGTCTATGTTGGTAGAACTTATTTTTATTTTTTTAATACCTGACAAAAAACTTTTTTTCCAGTCCACTTTTACTTCCTTCTACAAATAAAAAAAGAAAATATTGTATTCGTGAAAATTTTTTACCTCTAGTTATTGATAGATTTTTGAGATGTCCTGTACACGATTTGACAATTTTTAGAAAATGTCTGTCTGTATCATAAATATCGTGGATACTGCATCGCACGAACCAATCAACGAAATTTAACCAAACTTGTTACTAAGTTGGACATTGACCTGAACTGGGATCATTTTAGATCAATTCACTTAATAGGTGGCGCTGTTATTCTATTTTTACATAATTTTCCAAGTTGCGGCCACTTGAAATCACGCCGCTACTTAAAATTGTGCCATGACGATAACTTCTAAAATACTAATCTGATTCATACAAATGTTGGATAGTGAACTTATGATTCAAATATCTTGAATACGTTCGCTTGGTAACTTTATCCGCAATTTTATTTCCATGTAGCTGCCACTTGAAAATTTATCATTACGATAACTTTTGTAATACTGAACCAATTCGCATCAAATTTGGATAGTCGATTTATCATCCAAATATCTCAGATAAGTTCGCTGGGCATTTCACTTCGCTTTTTTGTTTCCAAGTGGTGGCCACTTGAAATCACGGTGCCATTTAAAATGTTTTTATCATTCTAATTTTTGAAATACTGAATAAGTTTGAACTAAAGTTGGACAGTGAACTTATCATAAAAATATTTTGGATGATTTCGCTGGGCAAGTTGCTTCGCCATTTTCTTTCTAAGTTGCAGCCACTTAGACTGCCACTTGGAAATATGTCATAACAAAACCTTTTGAAGCACTGCAGCGATTTGAACCAAAGTTGGACAGTGGACTCGTGCTTCAAATAACTTGGATGAATTTTCTGTGCAACTTGCTCCGTTATATTGTTTCCAAGTGGCGGCCACTTGAAAATTTGTTATAACGATAACTTTTGAAATATTTAATAAATTAAAAATAAAGTTGAAAAATGGATTTATCAACCAAATATCTATGATTTATGTGGCAATTTTCTCCGCAATTTCGTTTCGAAGTTTCGTCTACTTGAACGCTGCAACTTGAGATTTTGTTAACTCTTGAAATACTGAATTTATTCGAACCAAAGTTGGACAGTGGACTTACCTCACAAATATCTTGTATTAGTTCACTGAGCAACTTGCTCCGCCATTTTGACCCAAGTGGAGGCCATTTAGTTTTTTAACAAGATGACTTTTGAGATTCTGAATTAATTCGAAATAAATTTGCACAGTAGACTTATCTCACACGTGCATTTGATATATTTGTTTGCCAACTTGGCCTGAAATTTGGTTTCCAAGAACCCAGCCACTTGAAAATTTTAAATTCACATAAAAAGGTATTTATGAACCGATTTGCTTAAAACTCCATATGTACATAGCCTAAATCAATATTTCTACGCAATCCATTAATAATTTGTAGCCGTCATTTTGGAACAAAATGGCGGCTTTTTGATAAGTAAAAAGAAATAAACCTACGCTTTCGAATGAGCCAGAAGGACTTATTTTTTAATTATTATTATTTTCGTACCACTATTTCCATACTATAAAATTTATAATAAATGTACGAAGGCAAAGGGCAGATTTAGTTACCAAAATATATTAAAAATTTTATTTTTCGGAAATAGTGGTACGAGAAGAACATTAAAAAAAAGTCGCCTGTGGCAATTTTTTGTAAGAAAAAACAAAATTTGTTGTCAGAAGGGGAAAAAAAACCTTTTTTGTTAATCCAAGCAAAATTTCTTTTGGTACACATTTAAACGGGAATTTGTGTTGTAACAACAAAATTTTTGTTAATTTAATAAAACTTTTTCCAGAATGTATCTATCTATCTATCTATCTATATATATATATATATAATTAAAATTTATTACAATAATATTTAAAAATAAAAATTAAATTTATATATGTATAAAAAAAAAATAATAATTAGAATTCTTATTTTTTCCCTTTATCTTTCGCGTTTATAAAAACAGACTATTACAATGTTGTGCAAGATAAGAGGCACTGTATTTGAACATATCCAAAGTACATTAAAAATAGTTGAAAATTGATTCAGAAACAGTTTTGTCTGGCACGGATTACTGTGTGAGGAGGGGGTCTACTAAACACTCAGCTTCCTATTTAAATATTGCAGCTATATTCATAAACATTTAAAGTTGTATTTATGTTTAAAAAATTAATAAATTAATTAAAAGTAACATTATTTAAAGAATTTTCGCACGGATCACTATTTGAAACTTATTCGACAAATTTTCTGCAGCCTTGTATATTGGCTAGATTGCACATGCATCACGTTGTGTGCTAGCATTACATTATACTCCCGATTATCTACGGAATTGAGTAGCATAGGTTCCGCGTATAAGCCCCCCACCTACACGCCCCCCCCCCAAAAAAAAAAAAAAAAAAAAAAAAAAATCGTAAATAAAGGACAAATGAGATAAAAAAAAAATCTGGTTAAATTTTTTTATTATATTGCTTATAAAACGCAATACAAACGGTGAAAATATTCACAGTGCCGTATAAATATTTGTATTTTATGTACTAAAAGGTGTAAAAGCAATTAGCAAAAAAGTGAAGTTACGAAGAAGCCAAGGTACAATCTGTAAGCTAATTTATGCATTAAATTAAACAGTACCCTACTGTATAAAAGATAAATAAAAAAACTTTTTATACATATTTACATCATTTTGAAATAATTTATCATTAGTTTGATTTCTCTTTGAGAAAACACTTTTCCTTTTTCTGGGATTGTTTGATCTCGCCCTATTACGGCGCCCGCGTATATTCCGTAACGCGCATAGTCGGGAATTTACTGTATAAGAAAAACGTATAAAAAAAAAAGTTTAAATGCACTTTAATACATAAAAACGAGAGTTTCATATTTAAGGATATTTCACTATAAAATGAAGTTTTTTGAATTCTGGTTTAGTGCAGTTGGAAAGTGTGTATAATCTATGAAAACTGCGCAGTTGTTCTTTTTTGTTTTAGTATGATTTTCATTGTGTCTGCCTAGTTTTTGTCTGCCTCAATTACACAACTTCAGTTGTGATATAGAAGATTAATATCAGATTTCTGTTTTGTGTAAAATTATTTTATTTAGTCTTAATTTTTATTTGTATGCTTTCATCTTTCTTGTTAGAAACTTATTTTTATTTCAGCTCGCAAGCAGCCTGTTAGTCCTAAAGTCCCTATGAAACCTTTGTATTGGACTCGCATTCAAGTTCAAGAACCTCCTGAACATGTCCCTGAGTAAGATTTTATTAACAATATAATTGCCTTTATTAAAATATTTGTGAAATATTGTGCCAGGTATAAATATAATTTAATAATTATACACTTAAAAAAAAAAAAAAACTCTTTGTTTATACTATATATTGTATTAATGCATTTGAATTATTTTGCATGTACTTGTACACGAATCATTTGTCCTATCTCAATAAAATGTTTTAAGTAATATCATGATACAGATTAGGAATACTGAATTTGGACTTTCTGCTTACTTTTGTTTTTGATTTGTGATGATAACAGACATAAAAAAAAACACAGAAAAACACATGAGGCAGACATACAGAAAAATAACCCAAAAACCCGATTTTCGGATTCAAGAGACCTTAAAATGCGTAATTGCCACAAAAACCCAATTTCGAAATTAAGGGGAAAAAAAAAAATACTTTCTCTACTTTATTAGAGTAAAAGAAATTAAAAAGGAGCATTTTTATGCGTATTAAGTTTTATCTTTTTTTTTTTTTTTTTTAGATTTCATGTATCGAAAAAAGAAGAAAAATATCACAAACTGATTTAAATCAACATAGTTCTACTTAATTCAATTTTATGATTTAATTAGTGAAGACACGTCTTTGACAGAAGAAATATGAAGGGTAAATATACAAAGTACAACACAATTTGGATTTGTCCCGTTTAATTTAATTTTCTTTATGTATTACATTAAGAAATAATGCAATTTGTCCATCATATAACAATGTGATTTAATTTATGTGTTTATAAAATAAACACAAACTTTGTAAAGAGTACATGTTGCCACCTTCATACTTATCGATATTCAGCAATCATTTATACAAATATTATGATATTTTATTCAAATATTTGCTTTTGATGCTGCTTTCATTAGGTTTGAATTTTGTGTATGGTTTGTACGTGATTTTAGCGGAAAGCTGTCGGGGATAATGAAACAAAATATAAGACATTATTTAACAAACAAGGCAAATAAAAGCTGTTCAAGTGGAAAATATACAATAATACAACATTTGATAGGATATAAAGTAACTCATTTTGACACATATACCCCGCAACAAAAAGATTGGTACAAATGGTTTTTTCTTTGATTTTTCATAAAATAACATTATCTAAATTGTGCTTATCATTTATTATTATCATAAAATAACACTATTCTCGGACTATTTTTTGTTTTAAGACAAATTTAGAAAAGTTTCAAGACTAAAATTTTTCTAATTTAAGACTACACTCCGCGACAAAAAGATAGGAACAAAGCTTTTTTTTTTTTAATTTTTTATAAAATAACAATATCTAAATTGTTCTGATCATTTATTATCATAACAAAATATTATCATGTCAAAAACACATTAAATATTTGAATTATATTCAAAATATTCATATTCAAAATAATCATATTAAAAAAAAAATGTTCCTATCTTTTTGTCGCGGTGTGTAGTCTTAAATTAGAAAAATTTTAGTCTTAAAAATTTTTTTAATTAGTCTTCAAATAAAATTAGTCCGGTAATAGCATTATTTTATGATAATAATAAATGATAAGCACAATTTAGATAATGTTATTTTATGAAAAATCAAAGAAAAAACCCATTGTACCTACCTTTTTGTCGCGGGGTGTATATTAAACTACAGATATATTCTTGATACATACTAGTAAACTCCTTTTATCTTCAAGAATTTCTTTACCAATTCAAATCGATATAATTTCATCAAATATAACAAACGAAAAAAAATCGAAAGTGATTCCATTCAAATTTTCTAATGTTTAGTAGTTACAGGTGTTTAAACAAATTTTATTCATTGAATCTATAAGTAAACAATCAAAAGTGAAATGTATAATAGGATTTTTGAATACTTCTCCCTAAGTTCAAATATTTGTACAATGGATGGCAATGTATCCTAATTCTTTTGTTCGTCCTCCCTATAAATTCTAGAGTGAAAATTCTACTTTTTAGAAAAGCGACCACTGTTTCGACACCGGTAAACGGGAAAAAATACTATTCTCACTCTTGACTATGTGACATTTCTCACTTTTCGGTAAAGAGTGTTGTTTGATCACTCTCTAACACAAAGTGTGAAATGCCATCTACCGGATCTAAATAGTAGTATGAACCTTTCTGTAGGGTGAGCAAAAATGCTAAGATTACCTGTTGACTATATTTCGATGAATTATGAGGTACGGATTTATGAATGTATTTGTTTAACAGAATTTAATAAATATTTTTAGTGAACAGAAAAGTTTCAAACTAAGAGGTAATATGATCAATTTCATAAACTTTATTAATACAATCGAGAAAATTACATCTGTCAAAATGTTAGTAAAGAATATGAAAAATCATAATAGAAATAGCAACTTCATGCCTAACTCACAATTTATTCGAGAAATTTAGTTTGCGGTGGCCAAAAGTAAATATTTTTAGCTAAACATTTTTTCTTTTCATTATACATGTTTAAGATCTAAAAGAGGTTATTCAGCACGATGAATAGCAAAGGTCATTTATTATTAAATTTAATCTAACTAAAATATTTCTTAAAAGTATTTGTTATTTTTTTTTTTTTTAAACATTTGTTGTTAGAGTTCCCCGTGGGGTAAAATGGACCACCAGGATCTGGGGTAGAATGCACGATGGTCTATTTTACCCCAGTTCTCTGTCATAATAAACTGATTTACGAAATCCACATTTTTGAAGTGTCAACTATAAATCATACTTAAAAATTTCAGAGTTAACCTTAATTAGGTCTATTATGTTTTTAAAGATGAATAAGCAAGCAATTTACTTTGAGGTTTCTTCTTAATTTTTAATAAACATTCAATTACTTTTGTATTCTTATATTTTTACAAATATCATACAGCTATAACGAACTGAATTAAATAATGCAATTTAAAAGTAATAATACACCTATGTTATACATATATATTTAAGAGGTTTACGATTGTCACATAAAACAGTTTCACAGATCATGTAAAGTAAAAAATAAATATTCAGCTATGGAGCATGTGAGGGAGTTCCTCACATATCCTTTTATTTCATCAAATTTATTTTATTATAATTAAATATCTATTTATTCATAATTAAAATTTATTAAATTTAATACTCATCTTTAAATATGTCAAACTTATTTTAAATTTGATAAATTCTGTATTGGAAATTAAAATACATGACCTTTTCTAGTTTTAAGAACAAATTCAGTATTAAATCCATTGATCTCCTTTTTAGCATAATGCAATATATATGTAGGGAACTATACACAATTTAATTTTATTCTCCCTGAAAGTAATTATTTTTGTATTTCTATTTCACTGAGTTTCTCAATAAATCTATTTATATTTATAGCTGTAAATGTTCTATTAGAAAATTTCCGTTATATTTTTTTATTGTTTTGTTTCATTTTATATACAGATAATGTATTTAATTGCAGCTATAAATAAACTAATGACCCATAATTTAGACATCATGTCGCAAGAATTTCGTAATATTTCATGATTAGTTGCACATGTTTTCCAACGATCTTGGTGGCGCAAGTGATATATGCCAAGGTAGGTTTGCCATGTTCTTAACCGTCTTTTCATTTTTAAAAATTCCCATTAAAATAGCATTAATACAAAGAAAAATGTGTTGGCGCCCTTGGCTTTAAAATGTGGTGATGTTACCATAATGTGGCGGTTTACAAGGGTATTCTCGGATTTGATTCCGCTACACTTCGATAGTAAGCACCGTACTACAAAGATGTAACTTTTAGTGAATTAAAAAAATCTCTCTCTCCACCACCATCGTTTTAACGAATTCACCTGTATGGATCTGAACTTGGTTTGTTCTCATTTGTCATCTTTATTTTAAATATCTCAATAAACACTCACGGCTATTAAAATGACTTGATTTGAGATTTATTGTTTTTGAAATGACTCCAATTTCTTGACTTAATTTTTTAGAGGACTGTGGCTTTTATGCTATAGAGCAGGCAATATAAAGGACTGTGGATGATAAAAAACCTATTTGTTCAGCCTCCAAGGCATCAAGCATTTCAAAAACAACTCTTACGCGCTATATAAAGGCATAAATATTCTAAATTACCTAAACTGGAAAACAATAATAAATCAACTATTAGATTTAGCCCAAACTATTCATGTAAGCAGATAATTTCGAAGGATGAAGAAGAAATAATGGACAATTATATAATAGATGCTCGTACAATGAAATACATCTCAATCACTAACAAGGAAACATTCAAAAGGTGTCGTCTTCAAAAAATATTGAAAACAAAAATGTAAGTGATTCTACTCTTCACAAAACACCAGAAATCGGAAAAATTTTTGGCTGAAATGAATTACAGCGACCACAGAAAATTATCAAAATTAAACATTTTTTGGTGATTTAGCGCTGTTAGGCAATAAGTTTGCTAGCACCGAGATTGTCGTGTATACGAACAGAACTGTGTTTTGCTTCTCCGCCAAGTACTCAAAATCAATCGCCTAACAGTGTTAAATCGCCAAGTATGCTTAATTATGATAACTTTTTGTGGTCGTTGTAATTCATTTCAGCCGATATTTTTTTCACTTTCTGGTGTGTTATGAAGAGAAGAATCACATATATTTTTTTCAATATTTTTTGAAGACGACACCTTTTAAATGTTTCCTTGTAAGTTAAATATCCCCATGTAAAAACAGTATCGTTCGAAATATATTCCTTGCCGATAGCTTCCTTGCACAAGGCGACAACTAAATAAATGAAGGTGCATTAACAATTTTAACTGATATATCAGTAAAAAAGATTATTGAAGGTGAAGCATAAAATAAAAATAAATAAATAAACAAAAAAGTCGTTTTAGTTACAGCCAGAAGGAAAAAAAAAGGTTAGATTCTGTTAAAGATGAAAATAAAACTGAAGTCTCACATCATATTGAAAGCAAAAATATATATTAAAAAGTTCGAGTGTTTCTAAGAATACGTCTGTTTATAGTGATAAAAAATTCAGTGATAAGGATATAATTTCACAGCAAGATGCTAATTTTATAATAAAATATGTGCAAGTAAATTTTCGTCAAAAATTTGACGAAAAAGACAGTTTTGCATTTTGTTGTTTAATAACTGAAATAAAAGGTAAAGAATCTGTTTTTGTGAGATTCATGCAACAAAAACCTAATCAAGATCTCTGCATTTTTCCTGAGAATGTTGGTGTATCTCTTGTAAACTTTAAAGCTATTGTAATGATGAATCTTCCAGACTCTACAACTTCACAAGAAAAAAGCAGACTTTCAGTGACACAAAAATCTTTTACTGTATCATTTTCTAATTTGAATGTTCATTAATATGCATTATTTGTATAAATCGAAGACATAAATAAACAAATATAATAAATTCTACATTTAATATTATTAAAAACTCACTACATTAATATATTTTCTAAATTTTATCTGTGGTGCATAGTGCCCCGTGCTATGGGAAAAAAAGTGAATGTAATTATTACTTTTGACTGAGTGGAACATGAACCCCAACATATAGGTAATATGCACACATATTTTCAATAGCCAAAAATCATTACTTGGGAATAAGCACTAAAAAATTACAAAAGTGTTCCATTTTACCTCGGTCTCCCCTATAATTCTGTAATGCAAAGAAGAAGAACGTAATACCGAGTGAAGCATATACTTTGAAAATTCATAAAACCCGGAAAAATAACTAAATAAAAAAACTATTTGCAGGGTTAGCATCGGTAAGTCACGAGATTTTTTATATTATTTTAAAGACAAGAAATTAATAAAAATAAAAAAACAGCTGATAGATGGGGCTAGTACAAGCGACTTTCGTGGAAGTATGCAAAGGAGACTGTTAGAAGAACTTGTACTCTTAATCTATAATCAGTTTACTATTGAAAATGGTGCATGTGAACAAGAATGCTAAATGCGAACGATACAGCTTTATTGGTCGAGTTATAAGGAAAGGGCATGTTTACAAACAAACGATCCGTCAATCAATCTTTGCCATTCTTCAGTGGCAGAGTGGCGAAAGGTAAACCTGTATTGCTTGAAATACCAATGTTTTCCCACTTTACCAATAACTTTACTGCGAGTGACGTCACGTGTCTCTTTTTTTTTTTTTTTTTTTTTTTTTTTTTTTTTTTTTTTTTACGTATAAAGGAATCAGCCCCTGTTGGCTTGCGTAAATTTCGACTTTAAAAAAAAAATGCGCGGAGTGTAAAATAATCTTTCTAGGCCAGTTTCCACTGACGTTGGTTGGAACGGTGCTATTTAGAATCATTTGATGTGGTCAAGTGGGCTCAAAACCGTTGAACGTCGTTGGAAGTCTAGAGACCTAGCCTTCTGCTAAGATAACTGAGGGGCCAGAGGCAGATATCTTTGTCAATTTTGCATGCTTTCCTTTGAAGTAACTGCGCAAGCTGATAAAAGAAGGTTACAATTGATAACAAGACCTTTGGCTCTTTGTGTCGGAAGTGTGATTAATGGCTTTTTGAACCTTCAAATTCCAACCTCGGTGGAATCAACACTTAATAGTGACAGGCCTCAAAAAACTTGTTCAGAAGTTTGAAGAAACTGGATGCTGGAGCATCGTGTAAGAGCCGGACGACCATGTTGAAAGAAGGCTCGTGTACCGCGTGTTGCAAGCAAAATGGAAGCGTTAGTGTTCGAATCAGCTACATGGACCAGCAGTGCATGTAAAGTTTTGAAGTATTTGGTTTACTACTATCCACAATACGCAATATTCTTAATGGTATCCTTGATCTGTACCCATACAGATTAATGTCGTTCCATGAACTTTTACTAGCGAGTTCCGTACAAAGAGTAAAAATTTGCTATATGGACTTTCTGGAAAACCGAACAGAATCCCTCTTGAGTCTTTAACATCTTGTGGATAGATGAAGTTCATTTTCCATTTCATGGCGACTATAATAACCAAAATTGTTGCATCTGGGCGAAGCTTAAACCACGTGAGTACACGCAGAAACCTTTGCATTCCCCAGAAGTGACAGTGCGGTGTGAGTTCACAGGTTCGTTGCCAGTTTAGATCAAGCTCCAAATAAATACCAGGTTTTGTTAAATTTTGTTCATTTTTTCGTGAGATACAGCGTTTACAAAAATTTGTGATACATACATAGAGACAGACAGACATTTTATAAAAATGGTCAAATCACATTCATAAAATGTCAAAACGTGTAAATCCATCGAAAACTGGACGTTGAAAATTTTCATGAATCTAATTTAGAAAAATGTTCATTAGATAAAAAAGAATATTTGAATTAGCTTTCTTTTATTTTATTTTGGCAAAATCATGTAGTTCTTTGCAATTAAATTTTAAGACCTTTTATTAATATATATATATATATATAAATAATTAATTTATTTTTTAAGAAAAGTTAAAATTTATTTTTATGTTTGTAATTTGATTTCACATTTTATGACTTTAAACAAAACACATTCGATGAATTTCCGGGGAAAAATTTAAGTAATAAATCTATTTATTATTTAAAGAATGATTTGTTTTAATCCTGAAATTTATAAAAGTTATAATTGAAAAGTAATTAGTTTTCTTAAATTTATAAAAATATAAAAGCTGTCCTTTTAAATTACTTTGTAACAATGAATGCTGCCATCATTTTATTATAATGACTATTAACTTTTGAACTTCTTTCAAAAAAGTACTACAAATCCCGTCTCAAATGCACGTTTCTTTATTTCAAAGTTACTTGTATCGTATTCTATAAAAATCAGTCTTATCCTCTCGTTTCAAATCCCCAGATTAGTTCTTTGAATTGTTTGGAATAGTTTAACGGTTTAACCTTTCTGTGACAAAAAAGATTCTTTGAAAGTTTAATAAAACTAAGCCCCTTTATTCTCCAGGTTTTAGCAATTCTTTTTGGCATTGAAATGTCTGAACATATTTTTTGATGTTCTTTTGTGATGAAACATGGCAATATCTTTGTTGCTTTGCCAAACGATTTTTTCTAAACCAAAAATAGATATTTCCTTTCCTTTTTTTTTTTTTTTTTTTTTTTTTTTTAAATATGTTACGGCATTTTCGAAGTATTTCATAAAATAATGTTTGATTTATAACTGAAACTAAAATAATAATAATAAAAGTAATTAAATTTATCTTACAATGTTGTATTAACAAAGAATTTTGAATTATTATATTTTGTATACGTTTAATTGGAACTAGATCTGGTATGGCAACACTGCGATGTTAGAATTTGTTTTCTACCTTTTGTTATTTAGAGTGTTGTGTAATCAGAACATTTTAAGAGATTTGATGAGTGGTAAAAATAATTTTGAGTGAACGAACACTGTAATGCCTGGTTTACAGCTTTATGTCCCATTTTAATGAATAGAAAATGTTTATATTACTAACTCCAATGAAAACCACTTTAGTGTAAGTAACTTCAGTTAATTAAAAACTTCGAATGGTGGGACAAGGTGAGACTTTCATATAGGTGCTTAACTTAAATTATCTTAAAACAGATCTTAAATTTTAAGAAACTCACCAGTAACGAACTCACCAGCCTTAAATTAAATCTCCCTCTTGATTTAACATGAGAAGTAAGGCTGCGCTAATTCACGTTATGAAATTATTAACTCTGGATGTATAGCAAGCACCTTTGTAACTCTTAATTTAGAAACTCGAATATAAAGACTATCGGAAAACTCCATACTTTTCCTTAAGTCGGAAGTTTTATTTTAAAGAAATAAACAAGAGAACGATTCACTTCATTTTCCCTGAAACGCCCATTCTAAAAATACCGATATCTAGCTGAACACAAAAACTTAGCAATTTTCCTTTAACAATTTCTATATCTTCACTGAAACCAAAAGCAAAGCTAAATTCAAACAATTAGCAACCTTCTTTTTAACCAAACAAGCTCTTCTATTCTCAATCCTACACTTTCACCGAGACCACCGCCCGCTCACACTAGATCTAACTAGTTTTTTTATGTCTTCCAACCTAACACTCAATGTACAACTAAACGTGATTTCGAACCCTTAAACCCGACAGAGATTGTGCGAGGCCTCACACGAGATGGTGTGTCTAATATGAGTAATTATGAGTTTGATTATATTATAATTTAGATTTAATAAAAAAGCAAAAGCGCGTAATTCATTGAAAGCTGAAAGTCGAAAATTTTCTTGAATCCATAATTTCTTCTAATATATTAGGTGTTAAGAAAAGTTCTGTACTTGTGTGGCACCCAAACAGAGAGTTTGGACACAAAACCAAGCCTTTTTATCACGCTTTTATTAGCTTCACCTGTATGTATGTTTGTATGTATGTTTTTAACCGCTCTGGGAGCAAACAAAAAATCTATATTGTAAAAAAAAGACTTTCCCTATGTGAACGTCGTGGCGTCGAGGTATAGCTCCGCGCTACGAACCTAAAGGTCTAGTGTTCGATCCCAGTCAGGGGAGATTTTTTAAAAATGGTTTTAGTTTAATTCTAAGTTATTTTAATTAAAGATTTAAATGTATGTAAATATTATGGTGTGTCACTCACACGATTTTCTCTTACCCTGCATTTTAATACTAAGATAGATATTTTGTGCTTTTTAGTTCACATTTCTATAAAAGCGTGTTCTTTAATTTTTTAAAACTATAATATTATTATTATGTGATCTAAAACAGTAGTCTGATGAATTCCAAGCTTGAAGCCCACTTCTCTGGAAGTTAACGAAGGATTTGTTCTGATCATACTGTAGCACTATGTCATTGACTTGTGATGGCTTTCCTAAAGTGGGTTCATCTTTCAAAGAAAAATCACACCCAAACGAAATTTCGTAAACCGTCTTTGGTATGTTCGTGCTGTTACTACGTCCTCTCTAAAATCGTCATACATTTTTGTAGCCTTCATCGCGTTATTCCTTTTTTCGAACTCGGACAACATACAATGTCTTAAGTGCACTTTTTCTTCACCGATGGTGACAGTTCCACAAGTTTGAAAAAACCGACTAAAATACGAAAAAGAAAAAAAAAAAAAGTGTGTAAATCATCAATCATGCTCTAACCTAACTGTTTAACCTGGTTTCAGTCGATAATCGACAACGCATAAAAGTTCTCGTGTTCAAAAACGACAGATCTTTCCCTTACACCTAATATATATTTAAAAAAAAATGTACTTTTCTTTTTTTTTTTCGATATGCCACCCAAGCGGTGTAGCAAGTAGCAGCACTGACTCCCATATGGTTGGACTTGAGTTCGAATCTTGGAGAAGATATGAATGTGCTGTCCCTGTTAGGGATAGCCATGACCGCCAATTGAGTATCCTTTCGCAAATAATCATCAATTTGTTGACCCTTCGGTTAATTCTTTGTTGCAAGTGGCGCACATTAAAAAAAAATAATAATTAATTAATTAATTAAATAATAATAATAAGATATCCAAAATTTGAAAAATAATTTTATCAAATTGATATATTTTAAAATAGAGACTTCGTCATTCATTTTGTATTTTAAATCTATTATTCTTTTCCTTGAAATAAAAAAAAATACTTAGGCTGAATTCGTCAAATTAATACGCATGGAAATTTCAGTTTTGATGTCACCTACACTCACAGATTTTCAAAATAAGATTCATGGTTCAAGAAACTTTTTTATTATTATTATTCTTATACAAAAGCAGGAAGTCTTGTTAAGAAGATTTAAGAAATCCAATCAGAATACACAGAAAAACCATTTTCAGCAGTTTAATAATCTTCTTTATAATAAATCAATTAGTCTTTGGAAGAACAGTTCAATAATATGAGATTTTTTTTTTTTTTTTTTTTTTTTTTTTTAATAAATCTATTATTATTTTCAAAGATAAAAATGCTTTTCATCGATGAGATTTTAAGCAATTTTTTGCCAGTTTTAACATTCAATATTTTTACTTCCAAATCATAAATTTGCATTAAAAAAATTAATACTGTTGGGATTTTGATATTTCGTTTGAAGGCAATTCGTGTGATATTTTGAGATGTGTAAATAAGAAAAAATACTTTTAAAGAAATTTTTGGTTTGAAAACTACCTTAAAATAATTATATAAAAATATTTAAAGCATGTTTATTACTTTAAATCTGATACCATATGCAGAAATATACATTTTGAATTTTATTTAATAGTTATTGATTAACATTTTAAAAGAGTAAAGAAAAGAATAAAGAAAATGACAACCTCAATATTAAACTTTTAATTACGTATAGGATGTGCAATACAACAAGTAATATCATCTGAACACATTATCACTTATAATAAGAAAACACCCCAAAACAGGTATTTTAAAGTAATAATCACAAAAATTTTAATAAACACAGTAAAATGCAATAAACTCAGAAAAATTGTTTCGGGTCGAAAGAACACACGACACTTCGTCAGGCGAACAAAGTAGGCACGAGTTCTGTAGTGAAAGCGGGAATGCGTTGACACTTGCCAGTTCTGTACTTCGTAGGGTTAATAAACTAGGATAATGTAGGACACGTGCGAAATATTTAGTTTAAAAAACAGTAATAAACAGATGCTTTTGTTGTCTTACAACTCTTTAATGGAAATCACATATTACCTTTCAGACAAAATTGTTAATTCTTGCGATGCAATTTAATCATGTTAAGCCACAATATTTGCAAAATTTGGAAGTTTGAGTCTTCCGTTATATTTTGTGATAGTAATAACTCTAAATAAAACATTGACCGTATTTTGTTAACGTTATATAGGTAATAAGAAACTCCTTTGAAGTGTAATAATAAAAACGTACAATAATCGCAAAAAATATTAGATTTTGTTTTAACAATCATTAAAAAGGTGTAATTTCTGTTTAATTTTTTTTTCCATATGCATAATAAATGACTTAACGGCCCTCTTCACTCACCATCGCCGGAAGCCCGAGCCAATGTTATTCAATGGGGAAATTTTCTTTACAAATAACTTATTAACTAATACATATTTTTAAATTCTGTTTTCACATTCAGAAAATTCTCAACTGTTAAATTGACGGACCTTTTTTAAAAATGTAATTTTTCAATTTTTAATATTTTATTTCGAAATTGCAAAATGAAAAAATTTCACATATTGAAAATTCATATTTTGCAGCTTCAAAATAAAATATAAAAAATTAAAAAAATAATATTTTAGAAAAGGTGCGTCAATTTCACAGCTGGGAACTTTCAGAATGTGAAAACAGAATTTAAAAATATGTATTAGTTAATAAGTTATTTGTAAAGAAAAATTTCCCATTGAATAACATTAGTTTCGGCTTCCGGCGGCGGTGAGTGAAGAGGGCCCTAAACAGTATATAATAATCAATATAAGGAGTTGTTTGAAGTTTTGCAATGTATAAAGTGTTAGAAAAAGTAAATAAATAAAAACATGAATTCTGTAGTATTGACTTTTCCATATTATTAATAAAATGTGTTCCTTATTCAAAGATTTTTTGACCCACAAAATCAAGGAATTCGAGAAATTCCGGAAGATCTGCTTAAACTGGGACAGATAAAGAATCAGTACCATAACGTTTTGTAGATATGGTAATTATTTCTAATTTACAAAGATTACTAAAAGGTCATTCATTTAAATCTGAAGCGTGATAATAAATAATAAAACGATGAATTTCAACAATGAAACCACTTAAAAAATCGTTATATTTTCAACAGAAAAGTTTGGCGATTTCTTATCACATTCTGTTTATAAAAAGAAAAAGAAAAAAATAATGTACATAATGGTTCCACTTCTTTTTTTATATTACTATAATATATATATGTATAATATTATTCTTGCTTAGAAGAAAGATACATCTTGCTTATTAAAAAAAAAAAAAAAAAAAAAAAAAAAAAAACGTAGAAAATATAGAAACACGTTTAATCTCGTTACATCCAAAAGAAGTGAGATGAATTTAAGCAATGTACATAATTTTACATTTTGTAATAATACTTAAACAAAGCTTTGCTAACATATGTTAATTTAATAAAAGAACACAAATTATTTTATCACGGAAAACACAATTTTTCTCTGCTCAAGTAGTGCATTAAGTTAATGGTTTTCATATGCACTGTTTCACTGTAACGCTCTTAAAGTCGTAACAGGATAAAAATTAAATCTAAAAGGATTATTTATATTAATAGATGAATTTCATTTTTGTTATATATATATCTTAAAAAGTTTTAAATTATAACTTTGATTTTACTTTGCATTTTGAAATATTTGGACAGCTTAAAGTTAAATGAAAAAAAAAAAAAAAAAAAAGACCTTCTTATTGCCATGTAATATACATGGTTGATAAAAGAAATCACTTGGGAATACCTGTGGGGGAAAATATAAGCTGAATTGTGATGGTGTAGGTGTGACAGTTAAGGCCTATTAACTTCGCTTAGGTTTTAGGCCTGGGTGGAATGCCTTCCGCGGGGATCTTTTTAATGAGTTCTAGCCCGTATTTACGTGATTTTCGGAGAAAACTACTGGATTATGATGGATTGTAAGACATTACCTCAAAATAGGTACAGACAATTAATCTGTATCAAAATAGTTTGCAGAAATTGCTAAATTAAAAGAATCATATACAGTAAAACCTCTCTAAGTTGGACACCTGCGGTTCCAGGAAAAAGTGTCCAACTTAGAGAGATTTGTCCAACTTATAGGGGTGCTTGCATTTTTCGATTTAATTAAACTGCATCTATGCATGCCTTTTAACTTTTAATCATATCTAAATATAACATAATTAAGTATTCGTAACTTATATATAAAAAATTTATTAATTTTCCAATTTAAAATCTAAATTTAAACTGGTATATTGTGGCCATAATAACACTTTCTTCTACAATTTTTTATATATTAGCGCCATCCACCAGTTACTATGAATGAAAATTTAATCAATAAAGATTTTGCATATGCGTTTTGGTGCAATTTTATTCAATAGATGCTGTGGTAGTCATATGGAAAATCGGAGAATGTGATTTAAAGTAGCACAACTTTGTCTACTGATACAGATACATACCCAAATTAAGATAACATTAATTTTTATAATAGCCATCTCACTTATGAAGTTGGGTGAATTTATTCGTTCTAAAAAATGAAATGAGATTTAATTTTTCCGTGAACGGGGAAAACTGCAGCATAGCAGTGACACCTGTTGATTGATATGCACCCATATTGAATCAGCATCTTTTTTCACTATAGATAGATCTCTCACATATTAAGTTTAGTGCAATTATACACTCAAGTAAAACTTGGTACGAAAAATAAAGAGGACAAATGAAGAGGAACCCTAACAACCAAAATGTATTGTCTAATGCTCATTTTAAAACAGTCGAAGTCAAAACATGCCTGTAGAATCTCTATTGGATATTTCCTGGAGAAAAGGACAAAAACAATTCATGCAAATCAATGAAAAGAAAGACTCTTTCATTATGCGCCAAAATTCAGTTATTTGTGAACTTTTCAATTGAAGAAAATAAATATTTTTTTACAAGATGAGATAGAGATGAATATATTGTGACAAGAAACATTGTTTTTTAGATATTTACAGCTATTTCTACTAGGGATAAGTAAAATTTCTAAAAAAAAAAAAGTGACAAAACAGAAGTTTTATATCTTTTTTTCCTGTCTCATTGGGTAAAAGTGTCCAATTTAGGACAGTATTTGACTGTCCAACTTCCAAGTTAGAGGGGTGTCCAACTTATAGAGGTTGGACATAATGTTAATCCTATGGATACATTCCGTTCCGAGAAAAAGTGTCCAACTAAGAGGGGTGTCCAACTTAAAGGGGTGTCCAACTTGAGAGGTTTCACTGTATATATTTATGTTGTAATTCTAGATAATAAATAAAAAATCATCGAAAAATAGAGAAATGTTTGCTATTTATCTAAGTGGCAGAGGGAATGAAAATTCATTTTTTGTAATTTTTCTCATACAAAATATCAAAAAAAAAAAAAAAAAAAAAAAAAAAAAAATTAAAGTTTTGAAAGGATTATATAAAGAGCGATTGTTGGCTATAAAGCAACTGTATTTATAAAAATAGGTATAATTTTCAAATTACATTTTTAAGGCAATATAATTTTATGTGAAATGAATTTAGCGTAATACAACAGTGAAACAATTTAAGCGGCCATGATATACAGAATGGCTACATTTCAAATTCCCAGCATGGAGGGCTTCCAATTTGACCAACATGTTGGAATTTAATAAACATTTAAACTTTCAACGTGTTCTTATAGCTTTTTTTTCTCTCGCATGCAAGGGTTATCACTCTTATTTTAACACTGGACTCGTTGAGTCAGCGCATGCGCAAAGGTTCCTGTGAAGGCAAGAAATGTAGTGGAAAATTGCTGTAAGAATATTACTAATTTTTATGCAGGATAGGTCAGGTGTAGAAGAATCAAATGATATTCCTTGGTGATCTTTAATAAATAATATTTCAATGGTACCTTAGCTATCTGTCAGTAAGTCAGATAGCTAAGGTATCATTGAAATATTATAAAATTTATTAAAATCACCTAATAATTCAACTATATCCAAATAATAATAATATCTATAAAAGCTTCCTTTTAAAATTCGCGTTTAAATTAAAAAGGTTGCACATAACTTTTCTTTGACAGTTACGATTTTATAAAATTCTTTTCAAATCACATTCTTTTTATACACGAGCGAAAGTTAGCAATCTCGTACGATATATAATTTATAAAAAGATAAAATAATGCATTGCACATACTGCGTCCCACTTTCATTTATTATAATACACCAATATAAAGCAATATTACTCTTGTTATGCAGAAAGAAATGTTTTGTTTAATTAAAGAACGCAGAAAACGTAGAGAGGCACGCTTAATCTCATTACAGCGGAAAAAGTGAAACGAATTTATGCAATGTACACAATCTTGCATTTCGTAATAATGCTTAAAAAAGCTTTGCTGCTAACATATGTTAATTTAATAAACGAACACAAGTTATTTTAACACGGAAAGTACAGTTTTTCTCCGCTCGTCTAAATGTGCATTTAGTTAATGGTTTTCATTTGTGCTGCAATGCTCCTCATATTTTAAATCGCATCTGTACAAAAATAAATCTAAAAGGATTATTTATAAGAATAGATGAATATTATTTTCTTTTTCTCACATTTTATTAAAAAGATTTAAAATTAATACTGCATCATTAAAAAGCACTCTGAATCTTTGGAATATTTTAAACTTTTAAAGTTGAATAAA
Source organism: Salticus scenicus (assembly GCA_963930645.1). Taxonomy (NCBI): domain Eukaryota; kingdom Metazoa; phylum Arthropoda; class Arachnida; order Araneae; family Salticidae; genus Salticus; species Salticus scenicus. The sequence goes on from OZ005650.1 coordinate 80,711,532, forward strand.
AAATAGTAATCTAGTTTACTGTTTTCATCTGATATGTATTGTTGAATTGAAAAATCACTTGGGATCATTTGGGTGGATTAAAGAATACTCAACTATGAGAGATTCTGGAAAGATGTCTCAAAGCAGACATAGACAAGGAATTTATAGAATAACGTTTCGTAGAAACCTCTGAAATTAAAGAAAACTGGATTATAAATTAAAAATCTTCGTTAAAGTAGGAATATATAAATATATATATATATATATGTAACGATAATAATTTTGTTCTGGATTACGGATGTGTACGATCATCTTATGAAGGAAAGAAGGCATCTTATAAAAGAAAGAGGGAGTCCGTTTGGTTAACGAATAAACCTTTATTAAGTCCAAAGGTATGCAGTCGTGGAGATAAAGTCATGGGCCGAGTATGAAGACAACCCAGTGATGCCAGATGGTCAAAAATTATTTCCCCAAACAGGTCTTCAAAAAAAAATTTTTTTTCCGAAAAAATCCCCAACTGGATTTCTACTAAAAAGAAAAAAAAAAAAAAAAATTCTAAAAAAAAAAAAAAAAAAAAAAAAAAAAATCAAGCATATTTCCTATGATTTAAGCTCAGATTTTTCCCCAAATGAAGGCAATTTTTGAAAAATATCCCAAAATAACAATAAAGCTATTCAAAGTCTCTAGTCGTAGGGATAAATCATTACTTTGCCAACATTGACAGAAAGTTCAAGAACTCCCCAGATTTGTCCCCAAAATTTTTAGAATTCTCCAAGAAAGTCCCCACAAACATTTGGTCCCCAAAATTGTCCCCAGAAGCCTCAAAAATCCCCAAAATGGGGACAAAATGCCCAATCTGGCATCACTGAGACAATCTCAGCGGGTCCTTCCGGAAAAACAACGCCGATGGTTGGTGATTATCCAACCGAGGGACCCCGAAGGGCCGCGAATCTATTTCGTAAAGCTTTACATGATGAATTAGTAATTAAACGTGGATTTATTATGCAAGCAATTATCGGAAAAAGCCACGATTTCTCGTGTATTCCAGCTTAAACACAGCATATTTCGGCGCGAACTCAAACTTTTCTTATGAATTCTTATTGGATAGTTTGTTGATCTAAATACCGCCTACCTTTTATCATTGGTTGACCCGGACATCTGGGATTTAGTATTTTGCAATGTTTTGCTGCTTATTTTGACGATTGGATAATTTTGATTCTAAAAGTTATTCTTAAATCCGATTCCCGCGCTACAACGTGTTTTGTTGGAAAACACCTATGAGCTCTAAAATTAAATTCTCATAAAGTTGTTCTTAAAATTAAGATTTACTCTCAGATAATACTATTAAGATATCACTTAATATTAATTTATAATAATAATTTTTAAAATCTGAATTCTTTTAATCCTTTCATATATATATTTGTTTTAATAGAAAAGAGTATCAAAATTTATTCTCGTAATTTTTTTTATACATAATATGTAAAATAACTATTCAAATTTTGAAAGGATTAATGAAAACGCGGGTGTTGGATTAACAGCAAATGTTTTAATGTTTTTTTTTTTTTTTTTTTTTTTTAATTAATTTTAAAGGTGATATTTATTTTACGTTAAATAGTTTTAGCGTAAAGCAACCAAAAAAAAAAAAAAAAAATGTAGTTGTGATATATTGGGTTGTTTGATAAATAATGTCGTTTGTTTTCATGTTTTTTAAAGTGAATTTATTTATATTAACAACAAACGTTAATCAATGATATATTGACCATTTTGTTGGATTAATTTTTGTCATCTTTCGGTAAGTTGAAAATTTCCCCGTTCGAAGAAACCTTGGTTTTTAGAAGCGAAGGTTTTAAAAAACGACATTATTTATCGAACAACCCAATACTTTGATGTACTGTTATATCAACAGTATTATTTATATATAAACTAGATCATAGATGCAAGGTTAAACAATACAGACAAATAGGTAAGCTATCGTTGAGATTTGATTAAATTTAAAGCAGAAGATTACCTGATAACTCTATTGTTTCCAAGTAATAATAATAATCATAATAACAATATCTATAAATATGCCCTTGAAAACTGACTTTAAAACAAAAATAATAATATTAAATACCTATTTTAATGAGAGGGGGAGAGATTTAATTAAAAAATATTTATTTATTTTTGCATTAGAAAAATTTAGCAATCTATTATGAAATGCAATTTACTAAATTAATAATAATAATAATAATTATAATACTGTATTTCACATAATGCGATTCACTAAAGCTACATTATTCTTGTTTTGTTTCATTTAAGAACATAGAAAATGTAGAGACACTCTTAATATCGATAGAGCAGAAAATATGAGGTAAATTTATGCAGTGTACATAATCACGGATTTCTTAATAATAATTAAATAATGCTTTGTTAAAGTATGTTAATTTTACAAAAGAATACAGGTTACTTTATCACGGAAAACGCAGTTTTTCCGCTCACCAAAAAGTGCATTAAGGTAATAGTTTTCTTTGTACTGTTTCTCTGCAATGCATTTCATATTTTAACTTCATAACAGGACAAAAATACATCTAAGTGAATTATTTATATTCATATACAGATTTAATTCTTTCTCAGATTTCCTGGAAAGTTTTAAAAAGTAATATTTTATAATTTTAAAACACTATCCATATCAGGCAACTTTTGAAAGTACAAAGTCTAATGAAATAATCTGGTGCATCACTCACACGACTTTCTCTTACCCTGAAATTCAATGCTATAAATACAGGTTGGAGATTAAGAGGTAAGATAACGATGTTATGTAAACCTATGTTCAACAATTTAAATTAGGCTTCGGGAGAGTTTTATATGATAATTAGTTCTGTGTGAGGGCAACCCCTCGTTTCATTAATGCACCTACGTTTATATAGAATTTAATTCTGTTATTAAAAAATAATTCCGTTTTTAAAAAACAATTTACTAAAATTATTATTTTAAAAAAATATTTTTTATGATAATGCAGACGATTTCCATATTAGAGAAGTAGTATAACACCAAATATAAAAAAAAGTCCATTTTATTCTCAATATTAAAAAAAAAAAAAAAAAAAAAAAACGATTTTTCTTCTAAGTTTTTTTTTTTGTTAAAAGTAAAAAAAAAAAAAAAAAAAACGATAACTTTGTTTTAAATTATCGCAGATCGATGGTTCAACCATTCGTTTTAAAGGTATTGGCGAGCTCTTTTGAAAGATACCCATCATGAAAATTTACTCCCCTCGAGGGGGGACTTCCTCCGCAGGGGGGGGGCGAGGCACCTACATACACAATTATTTTTCCCAGTTAACTATCTCTATTACAAAAAATAAATATTCGTTTCATTTGGTGTAGTGCAGTCTATAGACGTTAAACTCTACTTACCTGCACTTTCCCCCATAGACGTAATGTATTATAATTCTCTTGATTGTCCCTGTACACGAACCATTTGCTGGATCTTAACGAAAAGCTTACTGTAGCATCCTTATATGATACACATTTAGAATACCAAGTTTTAACTTTCTGCCATAATTTTTTTTTGAGATATGCTGATAACAGACAGACACACACACAGACATACACACAGACCATTTGCTAAAAAGGTGATTTTCGTATTCAGGGGCCCCCAGAACATGTAAATATAACAAAAACTCGCGTTCGAAAATTTGACCCCAAAACAATGATAGAATTCACAGAAGAAACTTTTATCAAATATTTAAATTCAAGATTTATAAGGTAAGTAAAATGCACTCACCTTGTATATGAGTATCCCATGAGGCTTGCAAAAACAGATGAATTTATTCCATGTATGAAAAAAAAGAACCAATTTCTATTTTCTTTTATAAATATCTTTTCTGCTAAGCTATTCAAAAGATAATTTCAAATATATAAATAATGATGTTTCAATTTAATTAAACCAGCCTCATTTAGCTTGGTTTGTGTATTAGGAAATTATATATTATTTTATGTTGCATTATTTTGTGGGAATAAAAATGAACCCACGTATTATCCTTTTAATCACATCTTTTATTATGAAAACTGAACATCGAAGAAGGAGAAAAGAAAAAAAAAAACGAAAAATACATTATTACATGTACATAGAAACACAGACGGCCAATCAGAAAAACAAATGCGTCATAGCGTCGTCACAATGTAGATGTATATATGCATGAAGAAATAAAAGAGTCAAATGAAATGTTTTTAGAATAATATGAAAATGAAAGTTTTTGTAATTATTGAAAGAATGTCATTTTGAGTTTATTTCTCACCAACACCCCTGCGTAAACTCGATGACATTTAATCACAGTTCAACAAGGAAATTCGCAATTTTCGAAAAGAATGTCTCGGCAGAGGCTTCGTGAGCACATCGGCGATCATATTTTCCGTGCTTACATACTCAATCTTTATTGTGCCCTGCTCAACAAGGTCTCGAATCAGATGGTAACTTAACTCGATGTGTTTAGTTTTCTGTCGAAACTTATCATTTTCCGCTAATTTAATGCAAGAAAGGTTGTCTTCATAGAGTGTAATAGGACAATTTTGTTGCATATCAATTTCTTCAAAAAGGTTTATAAGCCATTTTACTTCTTGCGCGGCACTTGCTGCAGAAATATATTCCGCTTCCGCTGATGACATTGATACAGATTTTTGTTTTTTGCTTGTCCAGTATACAGTATTTGCTCCTATGCAGAACAAATTTCCTGTTGTAGACTTACGATCACTGGGATCGTTTGCCCAGTCGGAATCTGCATATACCCTCAAGACAGGCTCTTCAATATTATTATATGTCAATTTAAGATTAATTGTACTTTTTAAATATCTCATTAATCTTTTTACCGCTTCCCAATCTTTTGCTCTTGGGCGCTCATTTCTTCTACTCAAAATATTTACCGCGGCGCTAATATCCGGACGTGACACGGTTGAAATATATAACAATGCGCCTACAGCCTGTCTATATTGTGTATTTTCTGGTAAAAGGTTTTCCTCGTCATTTAATTTTATGTAACCTGTGTCCATAGGAGTGTCTGTAGGTTTTGAATTTTCTAAACCGTATTTGACTATAAGTTCTTGTATTTTGTGTGTTTGATCAAGAGTCATTGTATTTTCATTAGGGCGATTAATATTTATCCCAAGATATTGTTTTGCTTCTCCCAAGTCTGTTAACGGGTATTCTTGTTTTAGTTTGTTTACAATTTCATTTATTTGTTGATCATTCCCCGCTATTAACAAATCATCGACATACACAAGTACATAAGTAGTTACATCGTTTTGTTTACGTTTATAAAGACACTTGTCGAATTGACTTTGAATAAAGCCTAAGTTAAGTAATGACTCATTCAATTTTAAATTCCATGCTCTCGCGGCCTGCTTTAGCCCGTATATTGCCTTTTTTAATTTACACACCTTATGTTCTTCCCCGGATACCACGTATCCTTCTGGCTGATGCATATAAACATCTTCACTCAATTTACCGTGTAAAAATGCAGTCTTGATATCAATATGTCTAAGACTTAAATTCTTATAAAGACTCATTGCCAAAAAACTTCTCAAAGTTGTGTGAGACGCCACTGGGGCGAAAGTCTCATCGTAGTCTATTCCATATTTCTGTGAAAAGCCCTTCGCAACCAGCCTAGCTTTGTATTTTTCAACACGGCCCTGACTGTTATATTTTGCTTTGAATGCCCATTTGCACCCTACTATTTTCATCCCTGGTGAAACCTCAACTAAATCCCAGGTGTCATTCTGCTTGAGTGAATTTATTTCATCTAATGTAGCATTGATCCAATTTTCCTTTTCTACAGGGTTTTCCATACTTATTATATCATCCCAGCATTTTGGTTCACTTATTCTTTCGTTGTGTAATGTGAATGCGAATCTATCTGGTGGTACCCCTTTATTAGATCTTTGTGATCTACGTGGAGTATTTTGAGAATTATCTGACACAACACTATCATTAGTTTCATCTATCTCTGAGTCTATTATTTGCAAATTTGGTGATGGATTTTTATTATCACTTTTCTCATCATTGTTTTGTGATGTGTCATATTTAAGTATCGCTTGTTTTTCATTTTCTACAAATTTTACGGTTCGACTAATAATTATGTTTTTGCCATTTGTACAGATCCTATATCCTTTACTTCTATTGTCGTACCCTACGAATATACCTTCCTGTGCCGTATTATCTAATTTTCCTCTGTGTACCTTTTGTACGTATGCATAGGCATGACAACCAAATGGTTTTAACATTGATAAGTCAGGTTTTCGACCTGTCCATAATTCATAAGGTGTCAATTCACACGAAGATGTTGGGAGTCTATTTTGCAAGTAAACTGCGGTATTTATTGCCTCCCCCCAGAAAGAATTTGGTAAATTGCCATCTTTTAATAAACAACGTGCCATTTCAACTAAGGTACGATTTTTACGTTCAGCAGTTCCATTTTGAGAAGCTGAATAGGGAACAGTGAATTGGTGGTCTATACCTAATTTTCTTAAGTATTCATTTAATTCTGTCCCGGTATACTCTCCTCCGTTGTCGGAGCGGATTGCATGCAAAGTTCGTCCGAATTTATTTGATGTCATTGCGATATATTCCCTCAATTTTGCAAAAACTTCATCCTTTTTTCTCAGTAGGTATATTACTGTAAATCGACTAAAATCGTCTATAAAAGTTAAAAAATAGTATTTTCCACCGACCGTGGGGGTTGTCATTGGTCCACACAAGTCAGTGTGTACCAACTCTAGTGCTTTAGTTGCCCTAAACTGAGCCTTTTTGGGATAAGGATTGTCCGTTAATTTAGTTAATATGCAAGTTTCACATGCATTATCATGTTTGCAGTTGTCTAGTTTTATCCCAACTGCCATGTTGTTGTTTACCAATCGTTTTATATGACTAATGTTTCTATGGCCTAATTTAATGTGCCATTTATCAATGCAATTTGTATTTTCACATATTTTTACCATGTTTATAGTGTGTGTTGTATCATAGCTAACTTTGCATTCGTATAAATTGTTGTTAATGTAACCTTCAATGCATGTTTCTCCTTCATGCATTATTTTGCATGATTTGTTTTCAAATATTGCTACACAACCATTTTCAGTAGCTTCTTTTACAGATATGAGGTTTGTCTCTATCTCTGGTACATATAAAACATTTTTCAATATTATAGTATTATGTGTGTTATTGGAATTTATGGTGTTTAATTTCACAGACCCATGACCCAGGGATTCTATCTCCTGTCCATTCGCGATTGTTACGCGTGAATTATTATGATTAAATTCATGAAATTTATTCCTATCATTGCATACATGCGTTGAACAACCTGAGTCTACATACCAATTGTTAGATTTCTCACCGATAAATAGAGTGAATATTTTATCGTTAGGTTTTTTATTTTCACTCTCAGTAATAAGAGCCCTATCCGCGTTATGTCTGTCTTGAGAGTACATACCAGATTTGAAAGTTGATCTGGCATTGCTGGCTTTTGTTTGTTTCAGAGTCTTTTCTTTATTTTTATTTTTAAGATGCCAGCATTCTTCAATTGTATGCGATTTTTTTTTACAATAACGGCAGAACTTTGAATTTTCTGGTTTCGGTTTAAATTTAACCTTTAACACTGAATTATTTTCAGATTTGTTTTCTTTTCTTTTAGAAAATTCATCAATCAATTTCGAGCGTATAAACTCTGGTTCAAGATCCTTTTCATCACGCGATTCTAAAGCGGTAATTAATACATCATAACTTGGAGGTAAGGAACAGAGCATTAGGGCTGAAAGGTGCCTGTCATTTATTTCTTCTCCGAGCGATGCTAACTTATCTCGCAATTGATAGATGTTAGTTAAGTGGTCTATCATATCGCCACCTTCAGTTAATTTCGTAGAGTAAAGCTTTCTAAGCAAAAATAGTTTACTGCTGAGGGTTGAACGCTCATGTACAGCTTTTAAGGCGTTCCAGCATTCTTTAGCGGTCTCAAGATTTTTGACATGGATTATTTGATTATCCTCTATTAAGAGGTTTATAATGGCTCGTGCTTTCCTATTTTTGTTATTCCATGTGTCCGTAATAGGATTCGGAGCATCGTTAAGAACCACGGAATATAAATCTTCCTTTTGGAGAAACATTTCTAATTTAAATTTCCACACATCATAATTTTGTGCGTTAAGTTTTTCAATTATAGTGTCCTTGAGGATACTCATTTTAATATTTCAATTTTGTTTTCTTTCTAGTTTATAATAACTACAATTTTATATTTAATCATTCATATGTTTATTTTAAACATTCTTTTATTTCTATACTTTCGTTTTCAAGAAACAAAAAAGAAAACATATTTATTTATTTTCGCTTACATTTTTTTATCATTATTATAGAAAAAAAAACTGTCAAGAATAAATTCAAAGTTTCGATTTAGCGCGTCAGTCTCATAATCTGATAGAATTCACAGAAGAAACTTTTATCAAATATTTAAATTCAAGATTTATAAGGTAAGTAAAATGCACTCACCTTGTATATGAGTATCCCATGAGGCTTGCAAAAACAGATGAATTTATTCCATGTATGAAAAAAAAGAACCAATTTCTATTTTCTTTTATAAATATCTTTTCTGCTAAGCTATTCAAAAGATAATTTCAAATATATAAATAATGATGTTTCAATTTAATTAAACCAGCCTCATTTAGCTTGGTTTGTGTATTAGGAAATTATATATTATTTTATGTTGCATTATTTTGTGGGAATAAAAATGAACCCACGTATTATCCTTTTAATCACATCTTTTATTATGAAAACTGAACATCGAAGAAGGAGAAAAGAAAAAAAAAAACGAAAAATACATTATTACATGTACATAGAAACACAGACGGCCAATCAGAAAAACAAATGCGTCATAGCGTCGTCACAATGTAGATGTATATATGCATGAAGAAATAAAAGAGTCAAATGAAATGTTTTTAGAATAATATGAAAATGAAAGTTTTTGTAATTATTGAAAGAATGTCATTTTGAGTTTATTTCTCACCAACAAACAATACTTTTCTACCTTATGGGTAAGATAAAGTAAAAATATGAATCGTAGCTTCTTATTGCTATCTGAAATATATGATTGGTAAAAAATCTCTTAGCATCACTTGTGTGAATAAATGAATAATGAATGGTGAGAGATTTAAGAAGTTCTCTCAAAACAGACCCAGACCTAATATGTGTAATAATTTTCTGTAGAAATTGCTGAAATTAAGAAATATTATCTTAAAAACATTGTAATTCTAAATAACAAATTAAAAATCTTAAAAAAGTGAGAAATTTTTGCTATTTATTTTAATAATAGAGAGAATTAAAATTCATTTTTGTAATTCTTTTTTATGTAGAATATTTAAACTAACTGTTAAAAAATTGAATGTATAACATAAACAGTGGTTGTTGACTATAAAGCAAATTCATTTATATGAGAATAGGTTTATTTGTCAAATTAAGTTTGTAAGGGAATATTTATTTTATGTATTATGAGGTAAGGAACAGACAAACAATTTAGGAGGCTATGATGTAATTTGATGATTTTTCTTATCAAAAGTCTTTTTTTTTTTCCCTCGAAGATCCAGGGTTGGGTTTTTGACATGACAAGAATATAATACTAGTTTAAACCGTCAAAAACCCGTCAAAAACCTTTAATATCAAAAACCTATATCGTCAAAACTCAAAATCTGTTGATGAATTAGAATCTAGTTAGAAATAGAAATTAGTGATGTTTGCTATATATAAGTTGACATTTAATATTATGCTGTTTGTAAATTAATAGATTTTAATACAATTTTTAGATGATAATTAGTAAAAACTTTGTTATATAAACTGATTTCAAATCTAAGAAATATATATACAAAACATGCATAGACATATTTTGTATGCTTATATTAATATTTACGAAAGTCTAAAATTCCAAAGTTAATTATGAATTTTAACATCATATATAAACTTATAAGCTAAGTGTTAAAAACACAGGAATAAAGCAAAACATAACATACGCAGTAAATTAATGAGATTGAAAATAATTATATTAATCTATATTTATTATATTTATCATTTATCAATAATTTTGTAGCATTTATTATTATTACTGATTGTACAAATACGTGTGCCTGTTTACAGCTTAAACTAAAAAATTTAAAAGAAATCTGTACGAGTAAATATTAAATAATTTATACATTTCCAAAAATAGTTTATATTTCTCTTGCCTCACGTTAATTATGAGAATTTAAGGAGATTAACTACGTATTAATTATAAATTAATTTCTGAATAATATAAAAATGTCAATTTTTTTTTTTTTTTTTTTTTTTTTTTTTTAAACAATGCACACGAGATTAATACTTCATAATGAATTTTTAAAAGACAAAAGATTTGTTTTTATATTAATCAAAGTGTTATAATAGTCTTTCTCCAAAAACTTTAATCTGTTTACTTTTTAAAACGTATTTATAAGTAATATTTTATTAAAAACAACTAGATTTTTAAAGTACCACATAACTACATTTAACATATACTATATTAAGCATAGATATATATATATAAATAAAAGTAAAATTTCTGTCAAAGACAGAATTTAGTTTAGTACGGAGGACTATTACTTTCAATCTGTAAAATTTTTATTTTTATTTTTACTTTTACATTTATTTTTTATCTCATTTTTTGACCATAAAAAGGGGCCATGTACTTTTTAAAATAACTGAAATGAATTAAAATGAAGTGTTTCCACCTAAATTTCATACTATAGTTAATTTAAAAAAATCTAATTGCTGTGTCGAAAAACTGTTTGCATCACTGGATTCAGAAAAATCGTCCCTTTCATTTGGTTCAGAATTCGTAACGATAGGCCTGACATTTTTAATTTATTCTCATGTTACACAAATTGGTATACAAAAACTGGCGACGTTTTAACCCAGGTTCAAACTAATAGTCCTCTTAGTCCTAATACATTTCGTAGTAATATATGAAAGTATCATAGCATATTTTGAGTGAACATAACAACAATTCATAATGAAATTTAAAAGACTACACTTTTGTTTTTTTTAAATCAAAAGGTTATAACAATGTGTTTTTGAAAGAACATCAATCAATTTACTTTTCAAAATATTTTTATGAACTATATTTTGTTAAACTAATTTTTTATGTAACAAACTATAAATATAGGTTTTTGACAGATTTTGACATTTTTGACAAGGAGGTTTTTCACATGACGGTCTAAACCATGGTTATAACCGTCAAAAACTGTCACGTGTCAAAAACATGTCAACCCTGCAAAGATCTAGTAAGGATTTTTTAGGATAACATTACAGATAGGTAAGCTCTCATTGAAATGTGAAGGAATTTATTAATGACCTCCTGATAATTCAACTACTTTTTTAAATAATAAAAACTGAAGTTTCTTGAAAGTAATGCCCTTACTGATGCCATTGCTTAGGAAAGTTATTGAAATAAAGAAAATAATATTTTATTTTTGATTTGGAAGAATTAAAAAATTATGGTAAAAAGATGATTTACAAAGAAAAAAAAAAAAAAAAAAAAAAGAAAAGGCGTCATAAATGCAATAATACATTAAAAAAATCAATTTTATCGGCGAATTAGAAAAGAAAAAAAAAAAAAAAAAAAAAAAAAAGGTGTGAAACAACCACACGACTTCCATCACCCACAATTACGCGTATTATATGCATTTTTTTGGAGCTGTGATCAGAAAAGATAATGTTATCAGAAGAAATAAAATTGGCCTAACGAAGTAGAAACCTAAAATATTTCCGGTGAGAGAAACTTAATAAACGTGTAAAGACATATAAAAAAAAGTTTATAAAATAAGAGTTACAAAATAAGAGAAAAGAAAAAAAAAATAGCAAAATTATTTTTTAAACACCAATTTCCGAAATCCGCAACTGATCTACCAAAGCAGGATGACTGTTAATTTTCCTTTAATAACCACGTAATGCATGAGAAAGGATATCTAAAAGGGATTAGTGTAACAATTTTCAAGAAAATCGTAAGAGCCGTTTTACCAGAACTTGGCATACTCAATTATTTACAGGAAAACAATAATTACGTACAAAAGGTTATTTAAAAGGGAGTTAATATAGCGAGTTAAAAAAAAAATCCGTACAGTTTTTTTTAAAGGAACGCACTCGCAAGACTTGATATTGAGCTATTTACATGGACGTCTGTCAATTTTGATGAACTAACGAACTATACTATTGGAAAGGATATCTAATAGAGTGTTTATATAGCAACTTTGCAGAAAATCGTTAGAGCCGTTCTTGAAATATGGACTTACGGTCCCACTTCCGGTTTCCGATGTCCCACTTCCGGTTTTCCAATTTTCACCAAAATTTCGTAAATTCATTTGTACACCAGACCTCTCTCAATTCTGAAGTTTCGTCGTTCTATCTCCATTAGTTTTGGAGATATGATAGCCAGAAGTTTCCCCTGAAATTATATAATTCTTATGAAATTATATAATTTCGTAAGAAGAAAATTTTAGTAATTATTCACAAATACGTAAAATAATTTTAACAGAAATCTATAAATGATTTCTATTAAAAATTACAAGTGGTGAAAAAGAATAAAAGTTGGTAGCTATACAGTAATAATAATAAATATTGATGATTTTGGCTTACTCAGTACTAGTACTGAAACTTTACATAAATGAAATTAAATTAACTCAGTGAATTCTATGTATATGCTTTTTTAATTAGCAACTACAAATGATGGTAAGAATTGAAGAAAATATAATAATAAGAAGTAGTAGTAGTAGAAGAAGAAGAAGAAGAAATGCATTGCCAACTAAATTTCCAGTTTAAGTTTTAGATATGTTATTGCATTACTAACGTCAGATTTCTCGTAAATGTTCGCTTCTAATTTTTCAATTTTTCCGCTAAATAAAAAATATATATATATATATATTATCGTGAGAAATAAAAATAATGACCATACTGAATTTATGCTAAAGAAAGTGTTTGTTAATTGAAAAATATATTTCTACTTCTATGATTATAATACTATAAATTAAATAGTCAATAGTACTGTTTTTTACAGGAAATAAATATCTCAGGACATATCTTTGAAAATTTCAGGAATGCAATTACATGTGATATGGAAAACATTTTAAATTTCTTGCTTAATTAAAATAATTGTTGTTTGTTAAGTCAGTTCTATAAAGAATTCGGCCGATCTGAAAGTTAATTAATTTGTCATTATAAAATGTGGCGTAGGCTGCATTCTTTTTGACAATAAAAATCCTTTTTTTTTTTTTTTTTTTTTTTTTTTTTTATGAAAGAAAAATAAGTATATTTTATTTTTTTCCCCTTTCAGTTTTTATTTTTTTATACGTTTAAAAAGGAGGATTAAAATTTTAAAATTATTTATTCGAGTTATTATTTATTACATATGTTGTCTTGAGAAGATGGTATTAGTTATAAAAGAAACAAGAATTTAAAACAAGATAAAGGAGGCTGCAGTTTCGTTTTTATATGTCATGCCATATAACAACACCACCTATCGATTAACATAAAAAAAATAATCAATATAGCTTCTCAGTATAAAGATTTTACATACGTAGATTAGTACAATTTTAACCAACAGACGCTGAGACACAGACATTTGTAAATTGAAGAACATGAATCGCAACGCCACCTGTCAACTCATATACACCCAAATTCAATCAGCATAAATTTTTCATAACATGCATATCATATATCAAGTTTGGTGCATTCCTATATCAACGAAGCTGAGACATGTCATCCTAATCGAAGGAAATTGCTGCATAACAAAGCTAATTGCTGACTGATATGCACCCGAATTTAAACAGCAAAGCTTTTCAAACTATCCCTTTCCCAGATTGGATGTAAACTATTTTATTTAAGTTAGATTTTATTTTATCAATGTTTTATATAGACTTATGAACAATATTACATTGTTCAATAAAAATTTTAGATTGTTAAAGCTAGTCCCCATGACATGGGGCTAATGTGGGCAAAAAAAATGTTTTTTTTCAAAATCAGATTTTAAAAACCCTATTGCCAAATAATTGGATTTATTAATCAAAATAAAGCAAATACGCAAATTATGGTAAAAAATAATTGATGTGTCAAAAATGCTGCTCAATATACTTTTTTTGAAAAAATATAAAACGTGTCAACACTAGCCCTATTATCACCTACTATTAAAAAAAAAAAAATACTCCTAAAAACAAATGGTGTGAAAAAAAAAAATATATATATATATAGGAATAGATTATCAATGAATAAAATAAATTATCAATGAATAAAATGAAATAAAACCCCAAAGAACACCGAGGTCTTCATCAGGGAGGCCCCACAGTGTAGGGGTGAAAGAGAACTTTCTGAAAGGACAGTAGCAATTAGCTAATGACTATTCTTAGCCCCCAACTTCTCACCAAACAGAAAACCACCATTAACTGAAAAGAAATCTGACATACATACAATTTAAAAAATCCAAAAACAATTATAAAATTACCAAAATTACAAAAGTAGTACAATTACAACAAATTAATATAAATATACAAGAAATTACAAAAAGCATTAAAATGAAATACAATAAAATGAAAGCCCTACCTTATAAACTAACCCTCTCCTTTTATGTTTTTCTTATCTTTAAACTCATAGATTCGTTACAATGGTTACCTGTATATATATATATGTATACTGACAATACTACGGAATAGAATAAATTAAAATGATTGCAGTTCTTCCTTAATTATGGAATGTCAAGGAAAAGAAGTTAATAGGAACTAATCAGCAAAATATAACTACTCATAATTTTGCAATACATTAACTTTTCTTTTTCTTTTTTTTTATTTGTAAAGCGGTATAAAATAACTATAAATATCGTATGCCTAAATTTTTTCAGATAACATTTTACAGCGTATCTCATAATAAAGTTTTATTACGCTATGTTTTGTGTAAAAGCATTTTTAGTCTCTCGTTTTTCTGTGGGCTACACGCACAAAATTGCATATAATAATTGTAATTTTGAGAAGAAAGCAGTTGTATAAATGTTATAGAGTACTTCGTTTCAGCATATTAGTTTTATGTTTCATGTTAATAATTAAAACACAATACAATTGAAAAAAAAAAATGTCTTCTATCTTAAAGCATTTTTAATTTCTTTAATTAAGCCCAGTCTACTTGGAAAAAAAAAAAATGAAGAAAATAAATAGCGCTTGTGGCATTAGGCTAAAATTAAACTCTCCGAAAACGTTGAAACTTGAAACCAGGCTCTTTATCACGTTAATAAATAACGATGCTAGGAAAAATGTTACGTACCTCAATTATGTAAAATTGCGTTGTTTAAAAAGGTTATAAAAATGAAAAATTGCAATAAGATCATCTTTGGTATGCACAAACTAAACAGCGTATCATTATTATAATTACATTCTTACAATTATTATTAATTAAATGTAAAAGTTAAGTAAGAATTAAAGATGTACTGAAATTATGTTTATATAAATAGCGGTAAAAACTGAAAAAAAAATTTAAAATTGGTCTGCTTATTTGTTTATATTATTCTGAGATATTATTTTAAGAATTTTACGACTACACTGTAAAAAATTTGCATCCTAGATTACCGTCAGTGACTGGCAAATAGCGTCCCAGTCACTGACCGTAAAAATACAGTGATGCCCGTAAATCTAT
The DNA here is from genome assembly GCA_963930645.1 of Salticus scenicus. Classification (NCBI taxonomy): domain Eukaryota; kingdom Metazoa; phylum Arthropoda; class Arachnida; order Araneae; family Salticidae; genus Salticus; species Salticus scenicus. Next base: position 80,727,195 of record OZ005650.1, read on the forward strand.
CAGAAAAATTTCTTCGAATAAAGGAAATAACCTGTAAATTGCCAATACTCTGAATTTTACAGCAAGTTGCTATAAATACGGGTATTGGACTTTTTTCTCAAATAAAGGAAATGGCCTTTAATAAATGGCCAACACTCCAATTTTACAGCAACTTGCTACAAATACGGGTACTTACTGTATTTTATTCTCGAATAAAGGAAAGGATTCTTAATATATGGCCAAACCGAATTTTACAGTAAGTTACAAATACAAATACAGTCGGCAGGAAAATTATTGAAGCGCTAACAATAATTCGTATTTAAAAGACTTACATCAAATACTGTTTTGTTAAGTAAATATTTGTCGGGTCGTGATCTTAGTCTTTATATTGTTTATAAAAAAGTAAGTTGACGATAAAAATTAGCGATAAAACTAAACTTAAACAAAAAAAGAAAAGAAAAGAAAGAAAGAAAAAAGAAAACTGAAAGCGGATGTGTGTTTCAACAGTTTTGCTGCCAATTGTACTGGACTTTTTTCTGGAACATAGGACATAACCTTTAATAAATGGCCAATACTCCGAATTTTATAGTAAGTTGCTACAAATAAGGGTATTGGAATTTTTTCTCGAATAAAGAAAATGGCCTTTAATAAATGGTCAATACTCCAATTTTACAGTAACTTGCTACAAATACAGGTACTGGAATTTATTCTCGAATAAAGGAAATGATTTTTAATATATGGTCAACACCGAATTTTACAGTAAGTTACAAATACAAGTACAGTCGGCAGGAAAATTATTGAAGCGCTAACAATAATTCGTATTTAAAAGACTTACATCAAATACTGTTTTGTTAAGTAAATATTTGTCGGGTCATGATCTTAGTCTTTATATTGTTTATAAAAAAGTAAGTTGATGATAAAAATTAGCGATAAAATTAAACCTAAACAAAAAAAAAAAAAAAAAGAAAAGAAAAGAAAGAAAAGAAAAGAAAGAAAAAAAAGAAAAGAAAATGAATGCGTATGTGTGTTTCAACAGTTTTGCTGCCGGTTGTACTGGACTTTTTTCTGGAACGCAGGAAATAACCTTTAATAAATGGTCAATACTTCGAATTTTACAGCAAGTTGCTACAAATACGGCTGCTGCACTTTTTTCTCGAATAAAGGAGCTAGCTTCATAATTTAACGGTCCACTCTTCGAATTATAGGGAAATTCGTAAGAGTGTAGCACTCAGTTGAAAAAAGACTAATAAAAGAACACCAACCACTTCAAACTTTTATGCAAACACTGCTTACATACACACACACACACACACACACACACACACACACACACACACACACACACAGACACACACACAGACACACACACATATATATATATATATAATATTTCCGTTTTCTTATAATCTACATTAATATAATGGATTTCGAAAATATTTTCTCTGTTTTTAATGGACTATCTTTGAGTATTTATTTGACTATGAGTATTTATTTGACTATTTTTATACCTATGCTTGTTTTTCTGTGTGCTTGAATTATTTCATTGTGATTTTAGCTCAAAAACCAACTTTTAAGATACTTTTAGGTTTTGTAAATATTTAAATTTGAAATGTATTTTGATTCGATTTTGGTTTTGTTTTTATCTTTAATATTATTTTCATGGCATGTAAATAGCGGCGCCTGTAACATTAAATTTCCTTAAATTTAATATATAATACTATTAAATTTGAGATTAAGATTGTAAAGATTATGATAATTTGATTCTGGTTTTTATAGAAATAACATTGCTATGATGTCTTTTTACAACTCGATAGCAGTGTATAAACATCGAATGGTTTCAATCATTACCTATAAAATGCGTATTATAAAAAAAAATTAAACTGATATAATTTTAATTATAATGTAATTGGATTTAGGAATTTTCAATAAATTTTGAGATATGAGCACTGTATATCAAAATTTGCTGTGTAGAAATGGACCATTTTCTTTTATACAGTCTCTACAACGCTTATAAATTTTACTATGCTTTAAAACAGATAGAAATATATGGAAGAATGTACTGTGATGGTCACATGCACTAGAATTCTTTTGTTTGATTTGTTGATAATTTTTTATGGACAATATCAAGGCAATCACTCATAGTCGAGCTCTCTTAAACACAAATGGTAATGGTAATGGTAATGGTAATGGTTTTCTGCTAAGCATGTGAGGTTGAGACGTCAGAACGTCACCACAGTTGTTTTAATTAAGCTGGATCCAGCGAAGTAGGAAGTGGGGACGGTTAAAATCACTCCGTCGCCAGTGGCTCGGTGAAGGTTGAGGTCGAGCTAGTTTTGTGTCGGCAGGGTGCTGTATTAAAAGACTTAGATTTTGAATATTAGTTAAATTAGAAGTGATTTTTTAAAAGTACGGATTGAAATGTAGTGAAAGGAGGGTGTAGGAAGAAGTATAAAAATAGAGATGGTTTTAGTAGATGGTGTGGATGTTGGAGGATCGTATAGTGGATGTTGGAGGATCGTATAGTGGATGTTGGAGGATATTATAGTGGTTGTGATGAATCTTAGTTTTACGGATATTGAAAAGTAGAGTAGTGGAGATTTAGTGGCGTGAAGTTAAGTAGTGTTGAGTGTTGGTGAGTGTCTACTAGTTTTCGGAAAGTCCAAGCTGGGTCAGAAGGGAATCCTCTGTCCCATAGTGAAGCCGTAGTATTGGAGTACGAGTGCGACCGTCTCTACACCGTCGACTATCTGCTGTGGAGAGATATTTAAGATAACTAAATTGTTGATTTGTATATTTTTGATTTAGTAATACGCTGGCTGAGCTAAGATCTATTTTCCAGGCCGCCCTCCCATTAATCTGTTTCAAATAAACTTTTATTTGTTGTTCAATTAAAGTCTCTGGTTTTCTTAGTAATCTAAGTATTTAAGTTAAGATGGAGTTTGCAGAAACGCAAACGCCACAAGCATCTTAAATATACATGTTAATTTTATTATATTGAATGCAGTTTAATGACGTTAAAATACATTTTTTAAAATGTCGTCCATAATGCACAATGTTACGAAATTATTTTGTGTTTTTTATGTACTACGCGTGTCACAAACACTAAAGAATATACGAGTAAACCAAAAGATATGTGGAATTAAATCTATGTAACGAAAAAAAAAAAAAACATTTATGACAAATGTTTTGTGACTGTTGTCACATACATATAGATTGACGTACATCCAGACACCAAAAATGTTTTTAAGTCTCAAGAGAGACAATTCATTGACGCATCAAAAATTAAAAACTTTATGATTCTACAGGTAATCAACATATAAGAAACGTTCAAATAAGAAGTAATTTAATAATAACTAGTACTGCACATTTGCAAATTTATTTTCAAATAATATGCATTTTACACCATATATGATGTATTGAAAAAAATATATATATTGCATGTACATTTTGAAAATATTGTGCATGGTTAAGTCTCTACATAAATATTACACAATTGGAGAAGAAAATGGCCGTTCTTACAGAACGCAATAAAACTGAAAATATTCAAAAGATATTGGAATTTTAGAATTTATACATTTTCCATCTCTAAAGCAGTAAGCAGCACAAGAGTATTGAAACGCATGGAAATAAAATATATGAAATATTTAGAATAATTTTAGGCATTTGAATATTTTGATTTTTACATTATATTTTGTGAAAGGTAGTTAAAACGCATATAAGAAAAGTATAAAATGGCATTTTTTCTTCTAATACTGATGATATTAATTTAGTATAAAATGGACGTGTGATTTCTAAATCAGAATCTTTTTATCCTATATTAGTTACTTTTATTTACCCATATAAGGTATAAGCATTTTTTTTTTTTTCTTTTTTTTTTTAACACGCAATTATTAGTTTCACCTGTATGTATGTTTGTATGTATGTTTGTAACCGCTCTGGGAGCAAACAAAAAATCTGTATTATAAAAAAAAGACTTTCCCTACGTGAACGCTGTGGCTGTGAGGTAAAGCTCCGGGCTACGAGCCTAAAGGTCTAACGTTCGAGTCCAGTCAGGGGAGACTTTTTAAAAATGGTTTTGGTTTAATTCTAAATTATTTATTTATTAAAGATTTAAAAGTATGTAATTATTATGGTGTATCACTCACTTGATTTTCTCTTACTCTGCATTTTAATACTATAAAGATAGATGTTTTGTGTTTTTTGGTTCAAATTTCAATAAAAGCGTCTTCTTTAATTTTTTAAAAGTATAATTTTATTTTAAATCAAACTTTACAAATTTAGTTGTTGCTATAAATACGCCTTATGAGATTCCCTGAAACCGAAAATCAGGATTTTAGTGATTGGTATGTATATTGATTGTGAACCTGTTTTTAATTTGTGAGTCACCATAACAAAAGAAAAATGTTTTTAGTAGGAGGACAAACTCAGTATTCTAACTCTGTATCACATGACCATATTACTTGAAACTTTTTAGGTCTATAAATGCATACATACATACATACATAGATGCATGCGTACATACACAATTCATGTATATGTACATAGTTATATATATATCCATGTAATATGGAGAGGTGTTTTAATTCATTCTGGCATCTCAATTTAAATATAGAAATAAGGCAAGCACAATTTTTGGTAAGTAATATAATGCAGTAACTAAAATGGTATGTGTTTTGTTTTGAGCTAAGGTACTACTTAAAGCAATGCAGCCATTAATTGAAAAAGGCTAGACCTGGTCGAAATGTTCATACTGAACGTAAAAACATTAAATCGTGTGTGAAAGTGTGATAATATTTATGTATAGTATATTTTTATGTATCTCTGTCATGATAGTTTAGATTTCTGCTTTATGTATCAACAGCGATCATTGTTAGGCGCCTGATCATTAATAGTTTGATTAATGGGTGGGGTTTGAGAGGGCATCGACGAATAAACTTCAAATATGATTAAAGCAATACGCATGATAATTTTTTAAAGCTAACATTAACTTATTTAATCAAGAGTGAAATAATTTAGAATTATAATATTTTCTGATTCGTTTTAATCAAAATTTTCTTTAATAATAATATTACTAATATTATGATGTCTAATAGAGTAGAGGATATCATTCAAATTTAAAGACCTGTGGAGGGAGACGAAGGAGTAAAAATAGTCGGAGAAAATTAATTACTCGTAACTCTTAAATTTAGAATTCAATATAAAGTGTGTGTAGTGTAGTGTACGGGTTGTAGTGTATAGAGCGATTGAGTGCACGTGGTTCCTAGGCATGTGTGGTACGCCCTCCATGAGAGGCCTTTTAAAGACGTCCGTATTTATGTGCAATTTTCGGAGAGAACCATGGAGTATTTCGAACAGCTAGACCGACGATTGCGACCATTGAATCGAACCAGTACACCAGCTTCAAGAGGAGAACCTCTCTGCCATTGGTGGAGTGAATTGAAGGTAAAATAAATTTGTGTCCTATGTGTAAATTTCATATAAATATAAAGGCGTACTGTACAATACGATAAAAAGATCCTTAAAAAAAAATTTAATACAGTGATATGCTTTCAATATCATTGTAGGCGCATATATGACAATATTCAATCGTAAGTTGTGCTTACTTTCCATTTTAAAAGATTGGTGCATCTTTCGTCATTCAATTTTTTCTAGCGCAGGAAAACAAATTTAGTACTTGAGAATAAGTATTTACATAAATAAATTTATGAATTTTAAATGTATTTCCTTTACCAAATATGTTGTTGGAAGAAAAAAATAGAAGATATAGCAGATCTAAGAGTTATGCAAAGGGTAGCTGCTTCGAAACATTCATGTAAACAAAACACTACATTCCAGAAATCGAGATTTCGTCACTTAAAATAAATCTCACCATTACGTGCAGAAAGCGCAAACGTATTGTATTTATTTGAACGTGCTAAACTACAGTAAATGTATATATATCAATTAAGAAAAAAAAGACTGTTAAATAAAAATAAAAAATAAAAAGTTATGTATTTATTTATTTATTTAATATTATTATTATTATTATTTTGCAATGCATATGCATGTTCAAAATATTTCATTACATTTGCATATCAGGGAATGATATGCTAGTATAATAAAGCAACTTCTTCAGATATCGTCCAACAAAGGATAAATTCCCAAGTGGAATAATAGATTATCTAGTAGAATACACATTTCTTTATGTTTATTTGCTCTTAAAAATTTTCCGAATTAATCACACTCGCGCAACAGTTTAGAAAATCCTTTCTAAAAGATCGATCTATCTATATGTATCTCTCTCTCTCTGTATTCATATATATTATCAGACATAAATCAAATTATGAAGCCTTTCCAAGTTAAAGTCAATCTTGGATGTAAAAGAATGTCTAACGACGTATTTACTAATTACTAGTATCGCCCAGTGGTCGAAACTCGACCATTTTTTTTTGCAAAGCGAGGCAAAGCAAAGTTATTGCCTTGTCCTAAACGGAATGCAATTGCAACACAGCTGCGGCAATTGTTTGCCAATATTCACTCTAACTGAATCAGCAGAGTTTTACTTAATATAACTATTTCTCTCTGTAGATGTTAGCCTTTCCTGAAATGAGAGAAAATCGCAACGTAAAAACGCCCCTTGTTGTGTGATACAGCCCAGAAGCTAATAGGTACCATGTCAGACCAAGGTCCAACCAAGTATCAAATTCTGTTAAATTAATTCGATTGGTTCATAAAGTACAGTGTTTGAACAAAAAAAAAAAAAAAAAAAAAAAAGATATTTTTCAAAAATGGTCGAATTGAGTTCGGGAAATTTCAAAACGTGTAACTTTATCGAAAACCGAAAAATCTAAAACATTTCTGAATCTTATATTTTCTAGTTATATATGCAGAGAAAAGAATAATAAATCCACTTTTTAAAAAATAAAAATAAGTAGTCAATTTCACTAATTTCACTTAATTAAAATGCAAGGAAATCTCAAAACGTGTAAATTCATCGAAAACTGGAAATCAAAAGTTTTTATGTATCTTCTACTTGCTTCTTCTACCCACAAAAGCTAGCAATAAAGACACTTTTTTAAAAAATAAGTAGCCAATTTCAGTTAATTGAAACGTAAAGAAAGCTCAAAGCATGTAAATTCAGCAAAAAACGGAAATCGAATTTTTTCCGTATCGTCTTCTTATACATGCAGCAGTTAGTAACAAATCCATTTTCCTTTTATGTAGTATATTAGTTGAATATTTATTGTTTAAATATCACCCCTTTGAAATGAAATATTTATGTTTACATTCGAAACTGGAAGTTTGCCATTTTTTTTCTGGAGTTTTGTGATTTTAAATTAAAATTTTATCAATTTTACAGAAAAAATAACTCAATCAAACACATGTAGACAGTAACTTATATATAACTATACCCAAATATCGGAATTAAAATCGGCAGATACTTTCCGTTATTTTTTAATAATTTAAAAAAAAAAAATCAATGGACAATTAACATAGAAAATCTTTTACATGGCTCCATGGACAGACAGTGACGTCATCACTTCGCTTGCGTATAGTGATGCTACATTATACAAATTACTGTGTCATGGTTTTATTTGAGCTTTATGAAATTGCCAGATTTAACAACTTTCTACTTTTAGGTATTTTTTAATGTGAAGGAATACGTGTATAAAAGGGAAAAATGGGGGGAAATGCATAAAAAATAAATGTATATTTAAATACCTTCTTGACATCGTAAGAAAATAATATTTGTATTCGCACCTTCCGGCTAACCATACCTTTCGATTGATACCATTTTCAACCCTCTACTCCCATAATTAATGTGTTAAAAAGGGACAACAAATTTTATGTTTGCCTATTAATATATAGATTAATTACTAATATGACTAACTTTAACACGTAGTTAGTATATTGTAACAAATGACTGACTATGAAACTTTTTTTACAAACATAAAACTATATTTCCCAAGTAGCACATAACGTTGTTTTAACGTTGTTATAACTAATTTTTCACTGTTCAGACTTATTTGCAACGCTATAATAACGTTATGTGCTACCTGGGTTATTAACCGAAAATAAATAAATACAATAAAATTTAGAAACTTTTTGATATTATTTTACATGTCTACGAAATAAAAATATGTAATGCTGAATATATTATTCATACTTATGCGTAAATATATATAAGCAAAATAATCTGGTGTGCCATTCACACTTCCTCTTACCTTGAAATTTAATACTATAAGTACAGATTGGAGATTAAGAGTTAAGATAACAAGTATTGTTACGTAAACCTATCTTAAAACAAGTCAAAATAAGCTTTGGTTCAGCTTTTTTTAATAAATAATTCTATGTGAGGGGGCTCCCGCTTCCCCCCCCTTTAATATTGTACCTAGCAGGGTATAGAATTCACATCTCTCATTAAGTTCAAAAGTTCATTTAAAATTATTCAAACAACTTTCACACGCATCATTATTTGAAACTTACCAATTTTGAACAAATTTTTCTAGTAACGAACGTATTAACTTCAAAATACATCATTTGGATCATCTGATATATATTTTTTTTAATTTAGTCTAACAGATACAGACAAAGATCAAACTATAAAACTTGACTTCGGTATTAAGGAAGCCTCAAAACGTGTAAATATACAGAAAACACAGCGACGAAAATTTAGCTTAAAAAAATACATTACTTACCATATGACTATGAGGAATTAATTTTAATTCCTGAGCAGCTTTTCTGAACATGGTAAAATATTATAGCAAAGCACTTCCACAAACACATAAAAAAATGTTATGGCTTAAATATTGGCAGCCCTGTATATCTTCTGAAATTTATTACACATCACATAGTGCAAATAAAAATATAATCCTATATTAATAACACACGGCACAACCTAAAATACACTTCCATTAATTTCCAAGTATTGTCGCATTATAATCTAATTCTTTTGTCTTGCCCTGTAAACGAACAGTGAACAATTCCTATACCATATTCTACATGAAATGTGTTTTTACGCATATTAAAAATATATATTCGTTTCACTTGGTTTAGAGCAGTTTATAGGTGTTAAACTATACTTACCTGCAGTTTCCCCCATAGACGTAATGTATTTGTATTATTTTGGTTGTCCCTGTACACGAACCATTTGCTTGATCTCAACGAAACGTTTAGTGTAGAATCCCTATATGATACAGATTTAGAATATCAAGTTTGAACTTTCTGCTATAATTTGTGTTTGAGATATGCTAATAACAGACAGACACACAGACCAACCGCTAAAAACATGATTTTTGGATTCAGTGGACCTCAAAACGTGGAAATATAACAAAAACTCTGATTTAAAAATTTGACTCCAAAACAATAAATTCTCTTCCTTATGGGTAAGAGAAAGTAATAATGAATGTTATAGATTTATACAAAGTATTAAAAAAAAAAAAAAAAAAAAAAAAAAAAGATAATCCTTTTCATTTAAAAATTAAGAAGATAAACAGATAAATAGGCCCATAAAGCAAATAACAATATCAAAAGCGGATAAAAAACATGTGTTATTTTTATAATTTTTTAAAAAATTTATTTAGAATTAAAAAGCTTAATTTTTATGGAACTAGATGCATTTAGTCTTAGAAGATTTCATGAAAAAGGCATTAAAAAAAAATCTGACATTAAAAAAAAAAAAAAAAAAAAAAAAAAAAAAAGTATTATTTAAAAGCAATTCAGAATGAAATGAATATTTTATTTTTATTGATAAGGTTAATGAGTTATTGATAAATTTAAGTAATTTGTTTAAAAATATCATTTTAATCTTTATTTTAAATTGACAATATTTATAACAGATTATCATAAAAAAAATTAATCTGAATTAAACATTTAATCAGCTTAAATTTCCTCCGGAAATAACATGCAATAAAAATACTTGTGCATTATTTAATGCAATAAAAAACAACAACAATAAAATATTCTATGGAGAATAAATAAAACGTCTGTAAAATATAGAATGAAATTAAGCATGAAAAATATTATATTTAAAAATATTTATGCTTAACAGAATTAAGCTGTGTACAGAACTATTTTACCGTTCTATATTTTTTCTTTTGTATTTGATTCGTGCAAAGTTTTGACCCTCAGTGTTCGAAGGATTTACACGTTTTGAGCTGTTCTGCTTATGATTTGATCATTTTATGGACGTGTCTGTCTGTGTGTATATGTACCCAAAATTTTTTACACACTGAATATCACGAATCAATGAAATGAATTTAAGCAAACTTAATATTTCGTTGGACTTTGATTTAAATTGGTACTTATTACATTTGGCGATCAACTGCTCTACAGGTGGCGGTGTCATTCTGATATATACATATATATATATATATATATATATATATATATATATAAATGCAGAAATATATAAACGAATGAATGAAATTAAATGTAGACATATATAAACAAATGAATGAAATTATACCCCAAAAAACACTGAGATCTTCATCAGGGAGGCCCCCTCAGTGTAGGGGTGAACGAGAAGTTTCTGAAAGGACAGTAGCTATAAGCTAATAACTATCCTTAGCTCCCAACTTCTCACCAAACAGAAAACCACCAATAACTGAAGAGAAATCAAACATACATATAATGTATAAAACTACTAGAAATATTTTATAAAATTATCAAATTGTAAAAGTTACAAAATTACATCAATTCATTTAAAAAATACAATACAAAGAGAATAACTGAAGGTAAACAAGAAAGTATAAAATGAAATAAAAATACAACCCTTCATATGGAACACAAACTATCTTCGGCCGACGGGGCTACTCGTCGGTACTTCAATATCGCCCTTGAATGAGGAAGTAGAACAGACCGAGATAGGAAAACTCTGAAAAGTCACAGTTAAAAATTGTGACGGGTAGCAGTTAATTTGCAAGGTATTTTTTAAGTCTTCAAGAGCATATTTTAAATCTTCTTCATTATTGCAAATAGTATGAATTCTTTTAAGCTGTGCGAACATAATACTTTTTAAAACTTTTCTACTGATATTTGAAAACCAGTTAGTAAGACTATTAACTTTAAAATTAAAATCCTTTCTTTTATCATATAATCCAATGAGCCATTTATCTTCATTTCTCTTTATATTTAAATCCAGGTAAGAAATTTTATCAGTATCTGTGCGGTTCAAAACCAATTCTTTAGGATATATATTTTTAGAGATATTTTCGAAATAATTACAGTTAAAAACAATTAAATCATCAATATATCTGAAGAAAGTAATATTTATAAAAAAAATTTCGAATATATTCGAAATTTTCAGATATATTGATGATTTAATTGTTTTTAACTGTAATTGTTTCGAAAATATCTCTAAAAAAATATATATCCTAAAGAATTGTTTTTGAACCGCACAGATACTGATAAAATTTCTTACCTGGATTTAAATATAAAGAGAAATGAAGGTAAATGGCTCATTGGATTATATGATAAAAGAAAGGATTTTAATTTTAAAGTTAATAGTCTTACTAACTGGTTTTCAAATATCAGTAGAAAAGTTTTAAAAAATATTATGTTCGCACAGCTTAAAAGAATTCATACTATTTGCAATAATGAAGAAGATTTAAAATATGCTCTTGAAGACTTAAAAAATACCTTGCAAATTAACTGCTACCCGTCACAATTTTTAACTGTGACTTTTCAGAGTTTTCCTATCTCGGTCTGTTCTACTTCCTCATTCAAGGGCGATATTGAAGTACCGACGAGTAGCCCCGTCGGCCGAAGATAGTTTGTGTTCCATATGAAGGGTTGTATTTTTATTTCATTTTATACTTTCTTGTTTACCTTCAGTTATTCTCTTTTGTATTGTATTTTTTAAATGAATTGATGTAATTTTGTAACTTTTACAATTTGATAATTTTATAAAATATTTTTAGTAGTTTTATACATTATATGTATGTTTGATTTCTCTTCAGTTATTGGTGGTTTTCTGTTTGGTGAGAAGTTGGGGGCTAAGGATAGTTATTAGCTTATAGCTACTGTCCTTTCAGAAACTTTGTTGTGATATTTAATCTCAGAACTTTCTTTTATTAACTTTCTCTTTTTGTTTTTTGCTTCCCGCCAACTGATTGTTTTTGTGCACCTGCCGTATCACGTGACGATATGTCGCGTCTCTCTACAAGTACATTGTAATATTTTTATCAATCATGTAATTTTTGTTATTCGGAACTGACGTTCCATTTTAATCGTATTTTGTGCCTAAGAAATCTATAATAATAATATTAAATAAATTTTAAAAGGTGAAATTCTAGGCAGTCCTTTATCATGCAGTTAATATTTAAATTATTAAACAAATATTAATCCCCTTTAATTACAGCAAAACAAGTTGTTATGGTTTTAAACCAGAAGTTATTCATACTGCATTTTTAAGAGTACAATCTGATGATTGCGTTACGAGATTTTCTTCAAGAAATGGCATACATGATTACCTGAGATAACCCAGGTAAGTCAAACTTCTTTTAACAAATTGACTGTACAATATTAGAAAAGAACATCTATTATTAAATATGTTATATAACTTACTGAGGAAAAACAACGTATTCATGCCTTCACATATTAGTTTCTCCATTAGATTATGATTCTGATATTTTGAATTGAAAATTTAGATTTATTCTTGACAAAAATTCAAAAGTTTTTTTTTTCATTGCACATTGGAAGAAATTGCTATATTTAAAATAATAAAAAAAAAAAAAAAAAAAAAAAATGAAATGAAAATGTAAGCGAAAATATTTGTTTTTGTTTCTTCAAAACTGAAGTGACACTAAATCGAAAGTATTGAAAAGTGCTTATTTTCATGAAAACTATTTAATTTTATTTTCTTCTTCAAGTACTATTTATCCTAACTGTGTTGATTTAAAATATTAAATGAATATTTACGTAATGAACAAATATTAACAAAACTGTTACAAAAATTTTGTTTAAGTATGTCAGCAACAAAAGATATACAAATTGAACCGCTGAACTCCACAAATTATAATGTGTGGAAGTTTCGTATCGAGATGTACTTGCAAAAAGAGGATCTTTTTACAGTCATTACTGACGATCCTCCCAACCCAATAACCGATCAGTGGCGTTCAAAAAATAGAAAAGCGAGAGCTTTAATTAATTTACTTATTGATAACGAACAAATCGTGTATGTTATGAATCTAGATACAGCACGAGAGTGCTGGAATGCTCTGCGCCAAGTCCACGAAAGATCATCCCTTACGAGTAAGCTTTTCTTACTTAGGAAACTTTATTCCATAAAATTAATGGAAGGTGGTGATGTAAACCAACATATAGCTGATATATATAAAACACGCGACAGACTCACTGCTATAGGTGAAGTCATAGATGAATCGCACCTAGCTGCATTAATGCTATGCTCACTCCCTCCTTCGTATGACGTTCTCATAACAAGTCTCGAATCGAAAGACGAAGCGCAATTGACACCTGAGTATATACGAAACAAATTAGCTGATGAATATGCCAAAAGGCTTGAAAACAAAACTTATCAAAATTCAGCGTTAAAAGTCCAATACCATAACAAATCGGAGATATTCTGCAAATACTGTAAGAAAAGTAATCATAATATAGAAGAATGTTATAAGTTAAAAAACAAAAATAATTCTGCCGTTAAAAGTCACAGTAAAAATTTCAACAAAAAACCCAACTTCAGATCCAACATATGCTCTCAGAACAATGAGAAGCCAGATAGCGCTCAAATTGCAGAGGGGAGCAATAAACCAAAAGCTGATAAATTGTATTCTTTTTATGTTGGAGATAAAACTGTAAATTGGGTGGTTGATTCAGGGTCGTCTTCACATATCTGCAATGATAAACTAAAATTTCGCGATCTTAAAAATAACGTTTCTAACGTCACTATCGCGAACGGCACGCAGCTAAAATCTTTGGGTTCCGGTACTGTGGATTTGTATACCGTAAATTCGGAAAACACACAGAACAAAATAACACTTAAAAATGTTCTTTATGTCCCTGAAATAGAAACTAATTTAATTTCTAAAAAGAGCAACAGAGAATGGCTGTATCGCTGTATTTGATGATAAAACCTGTACAATTGTAAATCAGGGTAATACATGCATTGAGGGATATGTGAAAAATAACTTATATGAATGTCAATTAAATTATTCTGAAAACAAACACACAGCGAACATTGTAATACAAACTTGTGATAACGAAAATTGCATAAACAAGTGGCATGTGAAACTTGGCCACAGAAATACTAACCACATTAAAGATTTAGTTAACAAGGACATGGCTGTGGGTATAAAATTAAATGATTGCAAACATAATACTGAATGTAAAACATGCATAATGTCAAAATTAACTGATTCACCTTACCCCAAAGCTGCACAATTTAGAGCCTCCGTACCACTCGAACTGGTCCACACAGACTTATGTGGCCCTATGAAAACCCCCACTGTAGGTGGAAAATATTACTTTCTTACATTCATAGACGACTACAGTCGTTATACTATTATATATTTGCTAAGAAATAAGTTTGAGGTATTTTCTAAGTTAAAGGAATATGTGGCTATGACCGCAAACAAATTTGGCCGAAAAGTGCAAGCAATTCGCTCCGATAACGGGGGTGAATACACTAGCATGGAAGTAAATGAATTTTTGAATAAAGAAGGAATTGAGCATCAGTTTACCGTTCCTTACTCTAGTGCTCAGAACGGCGTGGCAGAACGTAAAAATCGTACGCTGACCGAAATGGCTCGCTGTCTGCTTAAAGACTGTAATTTACCGAATTCCTTTTGGGGGGAAGCCGTAAATACTGCAAATTACATACAAAATAGGCTCCCGACCTCCTCATGCGACTCAACTCCTTACGAAAAATGGACCGGCCGTAAACCCGATTTATCAAATATAAAAACATTCGGATGTCGCGCATACGCATATGTACATAAAATACATAGGGGAAAACTGGATAGCACCGCTCAAGAAGGAATTTTTGTGGGATATGATAATCGTAGCAAAGGCTACAGAATTTGCACAAATAATAAAAATGTAATAATTAGCAGAACTGTAAAATTTTTGGAAGATGAGAATAGAGAATCCCACAATAATGAAACATCACAAATCAAGAATGAAAATTCAAATGATGAAATTCCGGTGTCCAAATTACCAATATTAGATACTGATATAAATATAGATATAGTGGGCGATAACGATAGTCCGGATGACACGCAAACTCTGCCGCGACGATCACAACGATTAAATAAAGGTGTTCCGCCCGACAGATTTGCATTTGCAGTAAATGACAAAAGAATTGATGAGCCTAAGTGTTTTGATGACATACTAAAAATTCAAAACCCGGCTGAAAAAGAAAATTGGCTGAATGCCACACTCGACGAAATGAATTCACTCAGACAAAACAATACTGGGGAACTTGTTGACGCTCAACCAGGGACCAAAGTAGTAGGGTGTAAGTGGGCGTTCAAGGCCAAATACAATAGCCAAGGACAAGTCGAGAAATATAAAGCCAGGCTTGTTGCCAAGGGTTTTTCTCAAAAATACGGGGTGGACTATGACGAAACTTTTGCACCAGTTGCATCGCATACCACTCTAAGAAGTTTCTTGACCATGTCACTATATAAAAATTTGAATCTAAGGCATGTAGATATAAAAACTGCTTTCCTACATGGAAATTTGCAAGAAGATGTATACATGCATCAACCCGAGGGTTATGTTATCCAGGGCGAAGAAAATAAAATATGTAAGTTAAAGAAAGCGATATATGGCTTGAAACAAGCCGCTAGAGCGTGGAATTTGAAAATTAATGAAACATTGTGTAAATTAGGATTTAAACAAAGTCAACATGACAAGTGTTTATATATACGTAACAAAGATAACACAGAAACTTACATTCTTGTGTATGTTGATGATCTACTTGTAGCTGGTAAAAATCACGATATTGACATACTAATTAATCAACTTAGGGAAGAATATCCATTAACCGACCTTGGGGAAGCCAAATATTACCTCGGCATAAATATAGAAAGACCTTGTAAAGGGGTAATTACGCTTGATCAAAATAATAAAATACGAGACATTGTAACCAAATTTGGGCTAGATAACGCACGGCCCTCTGACACACCAATGGAACCAGGGTATATAAAATTAACTGATAATGACAATCTCTTACCAAACAACACAATGTACAGACAGGCTATAGGCGCGTTACTTTACATTTCTACAGTATCGCGACCTGATATAAGTGTTGCCGTTGGCATCTTAAGCCGTAGAAACGAAAATCCTAGAGCGAAAGACTGGGAGGCAGTTAAAAGGGTTATTAGATATTTGAAAAATACCCAAGATATTAAATTAAAACTTTGTAACTCTGGTGAACCTGTTCTTAGAGCATATTCGGATTCGGATTGGGCCAATGATCCAAGTGATAGAAAGTCTATATCTGGAAATTTATTTAAGATAGGAAAAAATCCAATATTTTGGACTTCGAAGAAACAGTCCTGTGTGTCCATGTCTTCAGCAGAGGCTGAGTACGTCGCAGCTGCGAGTGCTGCACTTGAAATACAGTGGCTCAACAAACTACTGGATGATTTAAATTTGCCGCAAGAATGTCCTATAGTGTTGTACCAGGACAACCAATCTACCATCAAGATTGCTGAAAATGAAAAATTCCAGTCCAAAACAAAACACTTACAGCTGAGATATCATCTTCTGCGAAACTTAATACAAGAAGGCCTAATAAAGCTTCTATACAAACCTACCAAAGAAATGAGCGCCGATACCCTCACAAAAGCTCTACCAAAAACTGATTTTAATAGACATAGAAATGCATTAATGAACAATTGAAAAATTTCTGAGCTTAAGAGGGGGTGTTGTGATATTTAATCTCAGAACTTTCTTTTATTAACTTTCTCTTTTTGTTTTTTGCTTCCCGCCAACTGATTGTTTTTGTGCACCTGCCGTATCACGTGACGATATGTCGCGTCTCTCTACAAGTACATTGTAATATTTTTATCAATCATGTAATTTTTGTTATTCGGAACTGACGTTCCATTTTAATCGTATTTTGTGCCTAAGAAATCTATAATAATAATATTAAATAAATTTTAAAAGGTGAAATTCTAGGCAGTCCTTTATCATGCAGTTAATATTTAAATTATTAAACAAATATTAATCCCCTTTAATTACAGCAAAACAAGTTGTTATGGTTTTAAACCAGAAGTTATTCATACTGCATTTTTAAGAGTACAATCTGATGATTGCGTTACGAGATTTTCTTCAAGAAATGGCATACATGATTACCTGAGATAACCCAGGTAAGTCAAACTTCTTTTAATAAATTGACTGTACAATATTAGAAAAGAACATCTATTATTAAATATGTTATATAACTTACTGAGGAAAAACAACGTATTCATGCCTTCACATATTAGTTTCTCCATTAAACTTCTCGTTCACCCCTACACTGAGGGGCCTCCCTGATGAAGATCTCAGTGTTTTTTGGGGTATAATTTCATTCATTTGTTTATATATTTCTACATTTAATTTCATTCATTCGTTTATATATTTCTGCATTTATATATTACTACATCTAAGTTTTGCATTTCCTTTCGCTGCAATCTTGCGCATTGGTTTGTAATTCTCCTATTGGTTTTTCTATTCTGTAAAACTTATATAATTATAAATTTTCCTGTCAATTGTTTGCTATATATATATATATATATATATATTTCATAAGGCAGTTTTCAGAATTGCTTTTAAATCATTTGTCCATTCTAAATTTATTGAATACTATGCGTAACACCGGGTCTATAGACATTTTAAAAAATTATAAAACTCGAAAGAATTGGTAGAATTGAACGCGGTTTGAGAAAAAGTTAATTTTCGTGAAGGGGGATTTTTTTTGTTGCTTTTTTGCTTTTGGAGAAAGAAAAATATATATATATATTTACTCAGTAGAGGGCGCTACATAAATGCGCAACGAGAAATATGCAAATCAGAGTTCTATAAATAAATTACACGGCTTTACGTGTAACACTTTTTTTTTTTTTTTATACCTACTTGCGCATAATGTTTTAATTTCGATGCTGACTTGGTTGGTAAAGCGCTATTGGTGAAGACGTGTTCCCTCAGGTAAGAACCTATCACTGACGCTGCAGTTAGCTGTATTGTAACTTGTGATTATGGCGAACACATAAAATAGTATTTTTATGCCTGTAAACATTTGCATTCAAATAAATATAGTTTTTCAGGGAAATGTGTGATTTGCTCACGTACAGTGACCTCTATCGACAAAAATTTTAACTATTACTTTTTTACTTTCCGAACACTATAGTGAGGAAAGTATCGTAATCATGTCAAAAATCCGAATTTAAAATTTTGATGTTTTTATACGTTTCGAGGTCCAATGAGTCCGTTTCCACTATTTTTACGATGATGTATGTATGTGTTTGTGTATGTATGTATGTGTGTGAGTGAACACGCTAGCGTCTAAACGCTTTGCTAGAATGAGCTGTAAATTGGTACGCATATTGCAAGTCACCGTAGCACGAACCCTATTGATTTTGATGAATCTAGCACTTACAGTTTTTTTACAGGAACACAAAGAAAAATTCTTTATCATTATGGCGTATGGGACCAAAATCTTAAACGTGCGATAGCATCTAAACGCCTTATGTAATTGAACAAAAAATTTATACACATATTATAGGTCACAGATACTCAATCTGTATAGATTTGGAGAATCTAGCACGTATAGTCTTTTTACAGGGACACAAAGAAAAATTCTTTATCATTATGGCCCATGGGGCCAAATTTTAAATGCCTTATTAATCTAAACGCCTTATTAATCTAAGCAAAAAATTTGTACACATGTTATAGGTCACAGTTGCACCAAATGTATAGGTTTTGGTGAATTTAGCACTTACAGTGTTTTTACAGGGACACAAAGAAAAATTCTTTATCATTATGGCCTATGGGACCTAATTTTTAAAAGTGCGATAGCATCTAAACGCCTTATTCAATTGAGCAGAAAATTTATATGAATATTATAAACCACTGTTGCACTAACTATAAGCATTTTGGTGAATCTAGCATTTATAGGTTTTTACAGGGACACAATGAAAAATTCTTTATAATTATGATCTATGGGTTCAAAGTTCAGTAGCGTTAAATAAAACATCATGTAATATATGGAGAAAAATACTCAAGCACTCTATTATGGTTTTGTCTCTTTTCTTTGTTTAACAACTCCTCTTTCTTTACTTTATCTACAAAAATGTTAATTACTCAATGTTCGGAAAGTCGAGTGGAGTCACTCCAGATTTTTTTTCTTAAAAAATAAAAAAATAAACAAATAATCCCCCTTCACGAGAATAATTTTTTTGCAAACCACGTTCATTTAATGTCTACAAACTTATAGGACATTCAGTACTTAAAAATTGAAAATTTTGAAATTAACAATATATTTTTATTTGTCTTTTTTCTTAAGAAAGAAATCGTTAGTTGTGAAAAAATTTTAATAGAATAATTATTATAATTAAATAACAATTTTTTTTCTTCTTTCTCTTCTTCTTCTTATTTATTTTTATTTTTTTAAGGGAATGCGTATACAAATTTTATTAATAGTATAATCAATTTATCAGTTTAAGTTTTGCATTTTTATAATTTACCCCCCTTTTTTATAATAAATTTTATAAATTTATTGAATTTTTAATTATTGAAATAATATTTATGTGCTTGCAGTTTTTTAATTATATTTTTGTCATCGTACTTTCATATCATGTTGATTTTAGAAGATAGTTAATTCTTTTTTTTTTTTTTTTTTTTTTTTTTTACTTTCTTCTATATACATAAGAATAAAAGTATTGGATTCGTAAAAGTTTTCAAAGAATTTACACGTTTGAAATGTCCTGAATAATATTTGACTGTTTTTATAAAATGTCTGGTTATCTGTGTATTTTTATGTCTGTGTGTGTGTGTATCACAAATTTTGTCTTGAACTAAATTGGTGCTGATTAGATTTGGGGATCAATTGCTCAACAGTTAATGATGTGATCCCATGTTTTTTTTCTTTCTTTCTTTCTTTCTTTCTTTTTTTTTTTCTTAATATGACAGTATAGGAAAAAAATTCGTATAAATGTACGTAATGAAAGTTGTTATTTTTAACAAGTAACAATAATAATGAAAAATTTTGCCGTAAATTTTATTGTAAAAAAATACTGTAAATTTTCAATGTGACTATCATTAAAAAAAACTCGTCAGTAACTTAAAAATGAATGGTTACAATATAGATCTGTGATAATTTGAAACAAGGTTATAGATTTTCCTTTTTAATGAAAAAAAAAAAAAAAAAACTTTTTTTTTTCTCATGTCATCACAAAATTGACTTTCTTTCGGCATTTATTTTTATATTTCTCGGAGACAAAAATCGGCTGCAACCATCCTAGACAATTATTTTAATATATAATAATTTAATAAATAATTTGTACTGTGTGAATTTATATAGTATAATATATACCTAGAAGAAACTTAAAGTAATTTTAATGATTAAAATAAAACAAAAAAGAAAAATCATGCAGTACGCATTGATTAGTAACACTTTCCAACTGTACGCAATTGTTGTATCGAATAACTATTAATATTCTTTGCCTACGTTATCGCACAACAGACAGAAGGACTGAAAAACATACAGATAGACTAATTGATTTTAAAATTACTCTTAGGCATTTTGGAAAGTGTTAAAAAGGCTTAACGCAAAAGAAAATGCAGCCATTAGATTATAATTACAGCTTTTAAACTCTCTGAATATTTTACTGTAGCCCTGTAAATCTGAAAGTTAATCATATCATATTCTATACAAAACAATATTTTAGAATATTAATTATACATATCAATGCTTTTAAGATTTTTATAGTAGAAAGTTTTTTAAATATAACTTTTAAAAAATTCTGTCCTAAAACGTAATACATTGGCTTTTTTTAATTGTTGTTGTTGTCCCTGTAAACAAACTAGTTGTACAGGACCTATTAATGGCATTTTAAATAGGGAACATTCCATAGGGAACTTGAGTGTATCATTTTTAAAAAAATTCTCAAAATATTCACGGTTTATAGCAGCCGGAGAGAAACAGATAGAAAGGTAGACAATCGGACAGACAAGTGCACAAACTGAAATCATATTCCCACTAAAAATATAAGAAAGTATTAAAACGCTCATGTAAACAAACTGCAATTCCATCAAATTTTTATTAATATCTCGTAACTGATTATTTTTGTATGGCCCTGTAAATCTAATGCTAACCATACTATATTACATAGAAGGCACACTCTTTTATGCATACGAATAATATATTTCAATTGCATTAAGCTTTGTCGAAAATAAAATTATTAAAATTTGTTTTATGAAAATAACTCTCATACAACACAACGCTTTGGAGTACTTTCAAGTGCCCCTGTACAGAAATCAGTTAGAAATGTACTCTATTTTACATAGGGAACAACCGATAGGGAATTGAATAACATATTAAAATTTGATTAATGTTCTATACATTAAAGGTATTAAAATATGATTTATAGAAACTCCTCTCATAGAACACAGTGCTTTCGAATACTTTTGGGCGTACACAAACCAGAAGACGTATCCATTGTATTTTCAATAGGGAACATCCGATAGTGAACATAAATAGTGTCAATAAAATATATCGGTTTAAAGAAATTCCATAAATATTTACGGGAATTAGAGCGCAGAAAAACAGACAGAGAGACAGATAGACGGACATAAGAACAGTCAGACATATACACAAATTGAAATTATATTCACACTTAAAAAATGATAAAAGTGTCTAAAACGCTTAATGTAAACGAAAGTGCAATTCTAGCAATTTTTTATTAATAGCTCTTAATATAACTGAATATTTTTGTGTCACCCTGTAAATCTAATGGTAACCATGCTATATTCTATACAAAGTATTCTTTTGTGCATATAAATAACATATTTCAATTTCATAAAATTTCGTGGAAAGTAAAGTTATTACAATTTGATTTATAGAAATATCTCACAAAGAATGCAAAGTTTTGGAGTACTTTTGAGTGTCCCGGTACATAAACAAGTGATGGTATGTAATCTATTTTATATAGGAAACATCCAATATTGAACTTGAATAACATATTTCAATTTCATGAAGATATTGTACAGTAAAGGTATGTAAATATGGTTTATAGAAATACCTCTCATAGAACACAATTCTTTGAAATATTTTTGGGTGTCCCTGTACACAAACCAGTAGAGGTATAAACTCCATTTTCAATAGGAAACATCTGATTGTGAACTTGAACAACATATATCAGTTAAAAAAAATTCCTTAAACATTTTCGGGAGTTAGAGCGCGGGCAGACAAACAGACGGACAAATACACAAATTGATATCATATTCACACTTAAAAAATGTTAGGAAGTGTTAGAAACGCTTAATGTAAACGAAAGTAGAATTCTACCAAATTTTTAATAATAGCTCTTAATATAACAGAATATTTTTGTGTCATCCTGTAAATCTAATGCTAATCATGCTATATTCTATGTAAAACATTCTTTTGTGCATATAAATAACATATTTCAATTTCCTAAAACTTCGTGGAAAATAAAGTTATTAAAATTTGATTTATAGAAATATCTCTCATAGAACGCAATGCTTTAGAATACTTTTGAGTGTCCTTGTATATAAAACAGAGTTGGTATTTAATCCATTTTATACAGGAAAAATCCAATAGTGAACTTGAATAACATATTTCAATTTCATTAAGATATGTGTACAGTAAAGGTATGAAAATATGATTTATAGAAATGCCTCTCATGGAACACAATGCTTTGAAATACTTTCGGGTGTCCCTGTACACAAGCCAGTAGAGATATAAACTCTTCGATAGTGAACTTGAATAACATATATCAGTTTCAAAAAATTCCATAAATATTTACGGGAGTTAGAGCGCGGGCAGCCAGACAGACGGACAGACGGACATATACACAAATTGATATCATATTCACACTTTAAAAAATGTTAGGAAGTGTTAAAAACGCTTAATGTAAACGAAAGTAGAATTCTAGCAAATGTTTAATAATAGCTCTTAATACAAGAGAATAATTTTGTGTCACCCTGTAAATCTAATGCTAATCATGTTATATTCTATGTAAAGCATACTTTTGTGCATATAAATAACATATTTCAATTTCTTAAAAAACTTCGTGGAAAGTAAAGTTATTAAAATTTGATTTATAGAAATATCTCACATAGAACGCAGCGCTTTAGAATACTTTTGAGTGTCCTTGTATATAAAACAGAGTTGGTATTTAATCCATTTTATACAGGAAACATCCAATAGTGAACTTGAATAACATATTTCAATTTATTAAGGTATGTGTACAGTAAAGGTATGAAAATATGATTTATAGAAATACCTCTCATAAAACACAATGCTTTGAAATATTTTTGGGTGCCCATGTACACACACCAGTTGAGGTATAAACTCCATTTTCAACAAGGAACATCCGATAGCGAACTGGAATAACATATTTCAATTTCATTAAGGTATGTGTACAGTAATTGTATGAAAATACGATTGATTGAAATACCTCTCATAGAACACAATGCTTTGAACTACTTTCGGGTGTCCCCGTATACTAACCAGTAAAGGTATAAACTCCATTTTCAAATGGAAACACCCGATAGTGAACTTGAATAACATATATCAGTTTCAAGAAATTCCACAAATATTTACGGGAATTATAGCGCGGAGAGACGGACAGACGGACAGACAGACAAACCGAAGTAATTAACAATTTTTAATCTTGTTGGGAAGTGTTAAAAATGTTAGAAAGTGTTGAAAACGCTTAATGTAAGCGAAAGCACACTTTTAACAAATACTTAATAGCTCTTTATATAAATGAATATTTTTGTGTCACCCTGTAAATCTAATGCTAATCATGCTATATTCTATGCAAAGCATTTTCTTTTGTGCTTATAAACAACACATTTGAATTTCATAAATCTTCGTGCAAAGTAAAGTAATTAAAATTTAGTTTGTAGAAATATCTCTCATAAAACACAATGCTTTGGAATACTTTTGTGTGTCCCTGTACACAAATCAGTGGTGGTATTTCCTCCATTTTATACAGGAAACATCCGATAGTGAACTTGAATAACATATTTCAATTTCATTAAGATTTGTGTACAGTAAGAGTATGAAAATATGGTTTATAAAAATGCCTCTCATAGAACACAATGCTTTGGAATATTTTCGGGGGTCCCTGTACACAAACCAGTAGAGGTATAAACTCCATTTTCAATAGGGAACATCCGATCGTGAACCTGTATAACATATTTCAATTTCATTAAATTTTTTGTACAGTAAGAATATGAAAATATGGTTTATAGAAATGCCTCTCATAGAACACAATGCTTTGAAATATTTTTGGGGGTACCTGTACACAAACCAGTAGAGGTATAAACTCCATTTTCAATAGGGAACATCCGATCGTGAACCTGTATAACATATTTCAATTTCATTAAATTTTTTGTACAGTAAGAATATGAAAATATGGTTTATAGAAATGCCTCTCATAGAACACAATGCTTTGAAATATTTTTGGGGGTCCCTGTACACAAACCAGTAGAGGTATAAACTCCATTTTCAATAGGGAACATCCGATCGTGAACCTGTATAACATATTTCAATTTCATTATATTTTTTGTACAGTAAGGGTATGAAAATATGGTTTATAGAAATGCCTCTCATAGAACACAATGCTTTGAAATATTTTCGGGGGTCCCTGTACACAAAGCAGTAGAGGTATAAACTCCATTTTCAATAGGGAACATCCGATAGTGAACTTGAATAATATATATCAGTTTCAAGAAATTCCATAAATATTTACGGGAGTTAGAGCGCGGACAGACAGACAGACAAACCCAAGTCATAAACACTTTTCAACCTTGTTGGAAAGTGTTAAAAACGGAAATTTCGATTAAAAAAAGTTTTACTATAGATTGAATTACTGAAAAAAATTTTAATGAAAGGCCCCAATTTTAAGTATCATTAATATTTTAAGGAGATAAAACGAAAATTAAATACTAATATATATTCTTCAGTAAAAACCTTATTTAATTAGAATTTCTTCTCTAGTTTGAATAAGAGAGCAAAGTTTTAAAAATTCCAGACAATATTAATTTTAATAGTACTTATATTTTGAGTTTAAAAAATATATCTTAAAGTCTGAAAACGCTAAAAAAGTAAAAGAAGCATACTTTTGAAAATAATTTCTAGTTAGAGGCATTTAAAACTACTGGAAAAAGAACTTTTAATAATAGAAAGTTATGCGTCAAGAAGCATATTATTCTTTTTCAAAGATTTTTTTTTTCTTCAAAACTCTCCACTAATTGTTCAAAAGCTAATAAGTGTGCGTGCGTGCTTTTGGAAATGCCTTTTGTAATTTTTAAAAATATTATTTATATGCTAATTAGCTGTTTATTTTATAATCATTTTTAAAGATATTTATTGATGCGAAAGATGTGTTGGATAAAGGATTTTATATATATATATATATATATATATATATACATAAACGTTAAATAATCTTTCTAGAGCTTTTGACTAAACTATTATACGACTCCTATGACAAAAAAAATCCAGAGTGACTCCACTCGACTTTCCGAACATTAAGTAATTAACAGTTTTGTAGATAAAGTAAAGAAAGAGGAGTTGTTAAACAAACAAAAGAGAGAAAATCATAATAGAGTGTTTGAGTATTTTTCTCCATATATTACAAGATGTTTTATTTAACGATACTGAAATTTGAGCCGATAGATCATAATGATGAAGAATTTTTCGTTGTGTCCCTGTAAAAACCTATAAATGTAAACCTGTAAAAACCTATTCACCAAAATGCTCATGGTTAGTGCAACAGTGATTTATAATATTCATATAAACTTTCAGCTCAATTGAATAAGGCGTTTAGACGCTATCACACTTTTAAATATTTGGCCCCATAGGCCATAATGATAAAGAATTTTTCTTTGTGTCCCTGTAAAAAGACTATAAGTGTTAGATTCTCGAAAATCTATACAGATTGAGTTTCTGTGACCTATAATATGTGTATAATTTTTTTGCTCAATTGAATAAGGCGTTTAGATGCTATCGCACTTTTCAGTTTTGGTCCCATAGGCCATAATGATAAAGAATTTTTCTTTGTGTCCCTGTAAAAAAACTACAAGTGCTAGATTCATCAAAATCAATAGGGTTCGTGCTCCGGTGACTTGCAACATGCGTACCAACTTACAGCTCATTTGAGCAAAGCGTTTAGGCGCTAGTGTGTTCACTCACACACATACATACATACATACATACATCATCGTAAAAGTAGTGAAAACGGACTCAGGGCACCTCGAAACGTATAGAAACATCAAAATCTCAAATTCGGATTTTTGACATGATTATGATACTTTCCTCTCTATAGTGTTCGTAAAGTAAAAAGGTCTTATTAGCCCAGTTAAAAGAACTCTGAGATTGTAAACCTAGGTTCAATACTAGAGCCAGCCCAAAACTGTCGAGTGCATTAATGATGGAGTTTGAACGTAAAATTCGTCGCAGATGTTCTCCATGTTCTGTAAAAATAATACCTTTGGAGTTGATCAAAGATGTAATGGCATATCTCTGGATCATCCTTAGTCTCACCAGTAGGTGATAGTTTCTGCTCTCCAAGTTAGTAGATTAGAGTTGCTGATTTCGTGGTTGGACTATTCCTTCTGAATTTTCAATGGTTTTCACCAAAACTCACGGAAATATATGAGCCAGTTTCCTTTAATCCATTTTATCCCAATTTATTTATTTTGCTCAAATTTGAGAAAAATTATATTTTTTAAGGTTAATTTAACCTAAATAAACTAAATACAACAAAATTTGAAAAAAAAAAAAAGCATATTCTGTATAAGAAATTTTATCCACTTTGTACGCAGGACATTGAAATAAAGAGGATGAAATTTGCACTTATATGTTTTAGTGTTCTCTTCAATAGTGAAAAGTGCTTTCCGAGTATAAAGTTTTGCTTTATCTGTATAATACTTGCTTATTTACATGATAGTTCTCCAGAAAGAATTTTCAACCGCAAAGAGAAGATAAACGACGCCCCCTGATGTAATGATTAAACAAAGATTCCAGATAGAGGAGGAGGAGGAGGTGAGACACATAACACGCTAGCAGAAGCTTATATATACCATTATATATTCCAGCTGACAAAATATTCGCACCAAGCAAAGTTTGATTTCTATATGCTATTTTTCAACTTTGTCCTTTAAGTGGGACAATGGGATAAAATGGGTTTAAAATATTGCTATAAAAATACTGCTATTTCTATATGCTACTTTTCAGCATTGTCCTTTAAATAGGACAATGGGAAAAAATGGGTTAAAAATACTGCTATGAAAGGCATCACACATAAGCCTACAGTCGGCAGCAAAAGTATCCGAGCATTAGCAAAATTTCCTATGCAAAAAAAGGTACAGTTAATACTGTTTTGTAATATATATCCTTGTCAAAACATGTTCCTAGACTGACTAAGAACAGGATTCGACAAGGATTTATTTAACAAAACTGTATTAAGTGTACTTCTTTTACATAGGAATTTTTGCTAGTGCTCGGACACTTTTGCTGCCGACTGTAACTGGTCTGCCGACTGCAACTGGGTTAACTGTTACTGGTACCCAAGCGTAGTTAGTCGGTTAAAGCCCAAAACACCAATCATCGATCATCTCTATGTGTGAAACAAATTTAAAAACCTATAAAATTTAAATATTTAACTGTAATAATCATAACTACTTTTGAAGAAGCTTTATTTGACTTTGTAATTTAGTTTCCATAAAATTTATTAGTAAAGTATTAGCCAATTTCATTTCACTGCTTTCGTGAGGCTATGAGAAAAAAACATTTTTGATAATCTCTATATTAATTTGAAACATGTTTTTGTCTGTCTCCACTATATTGAGAGAACTACTTGGTGTAAAAATTTGGTTGAGGTGTCTAAAAAAAGTCTTGGTCTGTAGATGTGCTATGAGAAGAGAAAAAAAAAAAGTGGGGAGAAACCGTTTCTCCCCCGGGGGAACGGGGTTTGGGTTAAAAACACGTTTACGAGCTTAACTGAACTTCAAATTACTTCACGGTGAAGAAATTGTACATATGGGGACTAGAGTCGAATACTAAAAAATCAATATCTGCGAATTTGGAATTTTCGATTTTAAAGGGGGGGAAAAGGGGGAAAGTAGATTTGGAGGGCAGGGGAAAGAGGGGAAATTAGTTTGAGAGGGAAATCCGATCTAGACCCACACATGTAGCACCTCATTTTAAAGGTCTTGAAATTTCATGTCGATTGGGGATGTTTGTATACAGCATAGTGCGACCCCTGGTGGTGAAAAAGGGAACTAAGTGATTTTGCTGTAGACCATATCATGTTGCATCTTATTTTAAAGGTCTTGGTATTTCCTGACGGTTGGTGATCTTCGTACAGAACACACTGTGCCTCCTGGTGGTGGAAAGTGCAACTAAAAGATTTTGCAGTTGACACCACCATGTGACACTTTATTTGAAAGGTCTTGGAAATTCAAGGCGATTGTTGATAGAGTTTTTGAAATTTTATGTTGATTGGGGATGTTTGTATACAATATAGTGCGCCCCCTGGTGCTTAAAAATGGAACTAGGTGATTTTGCAGTAGACCCTATCATGTTACAACTTATTTTAAAGGTTTTGATATTTCCTGACCGTTGGTGTTTATGTATAGAATACGCTGCGCCCCCTGGCGGTGGAAAGTGTAACTAAAGGATTTTGCAGTTGACACCACCATGTGACACATTATTTGAAAGGTCTTGGATATTCAAGGCGATTGGTGATGTTCGTGTACAACATACTGCGCTCCCTGGTGGAGGAAAGTGGATTTTGCAGGGCGTGCGTAGCATGCCTGCTATACGGTGCTGCTGCCACAGGCAGCGGTAACACGAGTCAGAGGTTTGTTCGGTTCAAGGTTAATTTTTGAGATTTTTTTCTATGTTATTAGCGGCCTGCATATACGTGCCGTAGGCACTGGGTCACGAACCCGAGTTCCGTTCTGTTTGAGGTAAATTTTTTTGTTACAGATGATTATTTATTTTGTCATGTTTTCATTTAAAAATAGAAATTCAAAGAAATCGAGTTAAAGATATAAAACCATACAAATTTAAGGTTATTATCAAGGGCCTGGGCATTGCCGGGCGGGTTCGTTCGGTTCCAGGTTAATTTTTGGGAATTTTTTTTATGTTATTAGCGGCCCGCGTATGCACTGCCGCAGGCACCGGGGTCACAAGGCAGAGTTTCGTCCGGTTCGAGGTAACTATTTTTTGTTACAGCTGATTATTTTTTTCGCAATGCTTTTATTTAAAAATAGAATTTCAAACAAATTCGAGTTAAAGATATAAAATCTAACAACTTTAAGGTTCATTTAAGGTTATTATCATGGGCCCAGGCATTGCCGGGCTGGTTCGTTCGGTTCCAGGTTAATTTTTGGGAATTTTTTTATGTTGTTAGCGCCGTGTATGCGCTGCTGCAAGCACCGAGGTCTCAAGGCAGAGTTTCGTTCGGATCGAGGTAATTGTTTTGTTACAGATGATTAATTTTTTCGTGATGCTTTCGTTTAAAAACAGAAATTCAAACAAAATCGAGTAAAAGGTATAAAATAACACAAATTTAAGGTATCATGGGCCCGGGCAACGCCGGACGGGTCAGCTAACATTAGTCTTAGTATTAAACGAAATAGAAAATAAAAGATAGCATCTGTTTATTTGAAGTCAGTTTGACGTCACATTGAGAGTACTTTGTAGAAAGTGATGTCATACATAGTATTTCGATTTATAAGCATTTTTTCGACTTTCTTTTTTTAAGTGAAATGTCGTAAATTATATTAGATGTTTTAACATGAAATACATTTAAATAATGATGCGACGGTTTTTGAAACTTACGGTCAATAAAGTGATCGTCGAATTCGACGGGTTCCAGCTAGTAAGATATTAATTTGGGAAAAAGGAATGAACTTTTGCGTAAAGAAAATCGTCCACTAAAAGAGCAAATTTTATAATGTTTTCGTTATGAGATAATTGTTATAATTTCGCAATAAAAATAGTGACATATACTTTTGACATTTAACTAATGATTTAGAACACCTTGCCCTAATTAAACATGAAAACAAGGGGAAAATATCCCAAGAAAGCGCATAAAAACATTAATCTTAATGTATCGAGGATATGTAATAGGGTCTGGTCTTCGTTGACTTGATGTTCGTGGTATCTACACTAAGCGACAAAAAAAGAAAAAAAAAGTCGCACTTGGATATTTTCCTTTTCGCTTTCTACAACCGCCAATTTTATCATTTAAAAAGCAAATTTTCGAACAGATTTTATTATGTTGTCCTCCACATACACTTTAACTTTGAGTCCAGTATTATAAACAAAATGCAATTGTCAGGAAAATTGTAATTTTCGAAATTATTTCAAAAATGGTAGGAATAAGGCAGTTAACGATGCCACAAAAAGATGAATGAAAATCAAAAAATATTTTTATACGTGAGATGGCAAAATAATTAAATATTAACGAAATATTGGCAACGAAATATTTTCAGCAATATATAAAATTTTTTGGCCGTTTAAACTGAAATTTGGTTTTAGACAGCCATGTCTCTCATCCAATCGAAATGACCGTAAGTTAAAAAGCCATTGCTTATAAAATCGGTTTGTATTACATTTAGGGCATAAAAGAGATTCAGAAAAAGTGTTTAGTAGCATAATTTCTTTAACTACAATACAGCAACTATTAAACAAAGCAGGTTTAAATGACAGAAAATTTCGAAAAATTCCATTCTAAGTGAAGAGAATTAGGAAAGCAAAACCTCAGATAACTAAAAAAATTAAAAAGTGATTCTTTAACTGGTTCTCTTTGATGAGTCAAGTTTAGCTTATTTCGAGCTAAAGAAAACAAGCAGATCTGACAACGAAAATATGACCGACTTAATGAAAATCGCACTTTTAAAACAGTGACACATTCTCCGTACATTATGGTATGGAGGTACATAACTTTTCAAACAGTCAGGCAAATATTTATGCTCAAGGGATCAATTAACTCGAAATAAAACACAACCTTCATAAAAGTGGTGCCTGACCGACTATTTTGGAGGTATCCTGGACATTTCCGCAAAACA
Source organism: Salticus scenicus (assembly GCA_963930645.1). Classification (NCBI taxonomy): domain Eukaryota; kingdom Metazoa; phylum Arthropoda; class Arachnida; order Araneae; family Salticidae; genus Salticus; species Salticus scenicus. The sequence continues at coordinate 80,758,434 of OZ005650.1, forward strand.
GCATTTCAAGATGATAATGCACCTTACTACACGGCGGCTGTGATAAGTTTATTCACTTCAAATTGTCAAAATTTCCTATCCATTCCCATGAGAACCTCTAATTCTGTAAGTAATCATAGCTTCTTTCACTTTAAGTTAAATCCCACAAATAATATACTAGAATTTCTTTTTTATCAGACATGGAAATAGTCCTAAACGCGATTCGCTCGAAAATGTTTCGTCTATAAAAAGGCGGGGGAGAGGGGAGAGGATTCGAAATTTGCAGCCTATAACTCTGCCAGAACTATAAAAAATTATTTGTGATATTTGGCACATTGGAATTTCTGAGATTTATATTAAAACACTGTATGAAACTATGCCATTACGCATTAAAGCAATAATTCCATATAAAGGTGGAATTAACCCAGTGCAGAATACATATTTATAATAAAAAATTGCTTAGATCTAACAAATAAATAGTTTTATTTCATATATTAAGATAGATCTTGTTTATTTCATATAATAAATCATAATAGACTACAAAGTGTATGGCTATTGCATCCTGTTCAAAAAGAAAGTTTTATACAGATTTTTAAAAAGTACTTCGTAGAGTGCAATAAAGCGAATTATTAAATCGAAAATGTACATAGGTATCATTTCATCCCTTTGGCATTATGCAAACAAGATAGTTTTATTTGTTTCAAACATTAATGTTAAAGTTATTACAAAAAAAAAAAAAAAAAAAAAAAAAGTATAAGTCATTTTTTTTTTTTTTGAAGTGCGGCTTTTTTTTTTTTTTTTTTTTTTTTTTTGGTCTCTTAGTGTACATGTCAAAGCGTCAATCTCGGAATCAAGGATTGCAGGTTCGATTTCCCAGCCAGTCAATGTTTTTCGCGTTGCTTAAGGATGGCTGGTACATGTAAAATCCATCATGACTACATGTGTTTCATGTTTTGTTCACAATTTCCATTCTACTAATACCTATAGATTTACGGAATCGGGGTAGTAATTCCCTCCGCGGAGAATGGCAATTTTGATGACAAATCTCTAGTTAACACTTAAGGGCGAATCTCAGATCATCGCCAATGGCTCCATAGACAACTCTGGTGCTACGTTAACCAACCTAACTCAACTTTATTGACTTGTTTTGCACTATTAAGTGCTCAATCTTACGTGTATGTTGTCGAGCAACGGGGGACCATTACCTTCATTGATTATTAAAATTGTGATGGTATGTCACCACAAAACACTTAAGTATAATTAGCAGTCGAAAATATCTAATTGCGCACATTTAAACACACCACGGCGATTTAAACACACTTAACACATTTCAACACTTCGAATAATTTCGACAAATTTAAACACAAAAAATGTAGAGTAATAAAATATAGCCAATTATTGAAACTATTTTATTAAAAAAATGAGAAGTGGGAAACTTAAATGAACTTATGCACTCCTTTAGTAAAAAGTTTAAAATGGATGAAAACACTTCAACTAATCATTACGAAAGTGACTTTCATAACTTTATAAAGTTTAATAATTCTTCACTGAGAAAAAAAAAAAATATATATATATATATATATATATATATATATATATATACCACCTTCCTCTAGAATAAATAAGCGGCCATTTTCAAAATCCCTTAACTAGAAATACAGATTTCCGAGCTAAGCGCGTAAGGCACGCCAATAAACTGAATAGACGAAATTAATGAGAATTTCTAGTGTACACATTTCTAGATGTCGAAACAATATTCTGAATACTCTAAATATTCTGAGTCGGCCTTTGTATTGCGACAAATTCTCGCTTAATTTTCTAGAATTTGGTAATAAACCAAGATTAAAGTTCCTGAAACCCGCCTCTTGTAGTCTCATTTATTTGCAGAGATTTTTAAATAACTTTGCTCTCGAGAATATAGGCAAATGCTCTAGAATTCTAGTAGGGGCTTCTAGAACTCGCTTTCCAATGGGACTAGAATTTATGAAGATGACATGGAAATATTTTTTCTAGAGCCACAACTTAAATTCTAGATGTCAGTTACAGAATTTTTTCTCAGTGTTTAATAACACTTTTACAGTTTTCTTTTTCAAACACACATATTAAAATTCATAAAATGTAATAATTCTATATTTCACATATAAATATAGATATCCTATAAATTAAACTCTCATATATTTCCATAAATTATAAGTTTTCAAACATTATACTAACAAATAATTATTTTCTAACTTTACTCTGTTTGAAGACGTCACATGATGTTTTGCAAACAGATTTTCAAGGATATATTTTCCTCCGGAATGTTTTATTCGTATGAAAATATACCGAGAGAAATATTTGCTTCCAAGATCTTCTGCCAAAGAAACACGCACTTGCTTGAGCATATTGCTGTGCAAAGATAGTGTTTGTAGTTCGGTTCCGAGAAATTCGCTCATGTAACTTTTATTTCATTGCATGTTTCCGTTCTATTTTCATGCAAGTTATCGATTTGGAATATATAAATCTTACTTAAAAAAAGTTTCACCCTAGATATGTTTATTTGAATTTTAAAAGACACGAAAACGAAACTGTAGAACAAAGAATTTAATTATATCATCCTTTTATTATATATTGAGTATATTTTTGGCAGTAAAAATGATTTTGTAAATATGTTATCATAATGTAATGCAATGGTTCTTTCCCACGACTGCGGAGCCATATTGAATTCATATACATCGATCTAGTAAGCAGTTAAAAAAAAAAAAAAAAAAAAAAGAAGGAATCTACTAACCTATTTTATTTTATTTATGTTTTTTTTCTTCCATATTTTTGATTTATTCTCTTCACAAGAATTCACATTTGTTCGCTCTGTTATTATATTACAAGCGTCTAATTTTATTTTTTTTTTAAATTATTTTCTTCATTAATAATTTCAAATAATAATCTAACATATTTTCTTCTCTTCTTTTTATCTTCTGTAAAGGTGCATGTCGAATAAATTTATCATAATGTAAGTGTAATGTGTTGCAAAAATATATCTGAAATTGATTACTATTTTAAAAGTACGAAATATCTGAGTTAGATAAAATGAATGGAAATATAAATATAATGAAAAAACAAAAAAACCTCACAATAAAAAAATTGCTATTTAAACAAAATTATATTTCATTTAGTTTATCGGCAAACTTTCCAAACAACCTGACTGGAGTTCTTATTAGCTAATTTAAAGCTAATAAGAACTCAAGATAGCTTTAAATTAGCTTATTAGCTAATTTAAAGCTATCTTAATTAGCTAATAAATTAGCTAATTTTATTAGCTAATTTACCAAATCTTTACTTTTCCATACGACCTGTAGCAGAAGATTGCCTTTGGATGTCCTTGTAAGAGCTACATTAAGCATAAAATTTTTCATACACATTGTAGTGATTTGTAAAAACTAGACTTTGGATCACAGTCAGTTTTTTATCATTTATTTTAACGAAGGATTAAAACTTTGTTCAATAGTACACGAACAATTGCAATTTATGGTGTTTGCTTTCACCTTTGTCATTCTTTTTTTATCTAGCATCAATTATTTTGACATTACTGCAACATTGTAGTGTATTTTACGTTTCACCAGAAAAATGGTTCCAATTTAGCTGCAATCAATATTTTGTTTCAAGTTTTACCATTTGCAGTAGTGCCATTTTACTAGTAAGTGCTACAAAAATGGAGATTACATAGCACCAAAATACTGGTTGCAGCTGAATTGGAGCCATTTTTCTGGTGAAACGTATGATTTTATTACACATATCAATTTCCTAACATTTATTGCATTTTTTGGTGGTAAGAAAGAGGACAGATAAATTGGCATTTATATATCGTTAAAATGCAATTCTATGTTTTACCAGAAAATGGTTCCAATTTAGATGAAGCGAATATATCAAACAATTTGGTGCAATTTAGCAATGCAATTTTAACAGTAAACTCGTCATTAAAATGGTGAAATTAGGCACCAAAATATTGATTGCGCAAAATTTTCCTAATCTGCATTATTTCTTTGGTGAAACGTCGAATTATTATTTTTAATAGTGCACGAAGTTATAAAAATGTTGTGAAAAATATTATAAAATATACATTATGAATTTATTTAGAAATTACTTCAGAAATATTTATAAAAGCTGCTTTTTTTTCAAAAGTCCTTTGTTAATAGTATGTTAAAATGTTATCATATTAAATCTCATAATATTTCAATCTACGAATAGTTTTTTTTTTTTTTTTTTTTTTTTTTTTGTAATAGTTGAATATTAATTTCAATTAATAAGAATTAATAATTTATTTGATGTGTATAGTTTACATTGTGAATTAAAATACAGTAAACTTTCGATTATCCACGAACGGATTAACGAGCGTTGTAGGTATGGTTAATGCATACGTTAGCAACGCGCGTTGTAGGTATACGTTAATGCATACGTTAGCAACGCGCGTTGCAGATTACCCGTGGCCGCAGGAAAAAGAAAGCAATAGATCAAGGAAAGATGTTTTTTCAAGAAGAAACAAAAACAAATGATTGATTTTTTTTTTTTTTTTTTTTTGAATATGAAGAACTAAGATTATTCTTTCTTTTTTTTTAAGTAAATATAAAAGTAAATATGAAGAACTAAGATTTATTTTTTGTTTTTATTTTTTAAGTTCCTATATAGTACAGTACTGTACTGATTAATGTAGCACGTAAATTAGCTTACAGATTACACCGTTGCTTTATCGTAATTACACTTTTTGTTTATTGTTTGTACATCCGTTAGTACATAAAACACAAATATTTTACTGAATTCTGAATATTTTCACTGTTTTTAATATTTTTATATGCAATATAATTAAGTTTTTTGATCTGAAATATTTTTTTGATCTAATCTACCTCTCATTTTCGGCCGTTTTCCTGTTTATCTGCGATTTTTTTATCCGGGGAACCCGTGTCACTCAAATTCACGGATTATCTGGAGTTCGCTATAATTAAGTTATTATAAATAATAATAATAATAAAAAAAAGGTTAAAAATACTAAATCAAATTTTTTTATATAACATTTTCACATTTATCATCAATATATTCTACGCAAACATAATCCGAAAGCAACAGCTTAAGTTAGGCTAGATCTGATTACTCAGTCAAGATAATATTTACCGCAATTTATTTTACTTTGACACTTCCGGAAAAATATTTGTTAAGAGCCAACTTTCCAGGAAAAATAGGATCGAATGTCTGGAAAGAAGGAATATATTTGTTCAAATATATTCAGGGCATCTTTGCGAATGTGTTTAAGATAAAATTACTTGAAAGATCTCAAACTGATAGCAATTTTTACGTTAATTATTGGAAGCAGCAAACTAAAGATATTAGTTAAGTTAACCGTAAATTGTTCCTGCCTAAGTTATTTTTCTTTTTCAGTTCAAATAAGGATTATTTACGAATTATATATTTTTATGACAACTATTACTTTAACAAATATGTAAAAAATATGCTTTATTTTCAGATTTTCCTATTCGCCAGATTTATTGAGTTAAGTGTTTATTTACGATTTTTACTTAAAACTAAATATCAGGGTAATACGCTCTAAATATTGTTATTTTTTCTCTAATGGTAAGAAAAAAATCATGTCAAAAGTCTTTTTTTTTTAAAGTAAGATAAAAGAAACGGCACTTAGTATTTAAAAGAAATAATTATAAGATTAAAAAAAAAAATTATATACCATGTTTTTTAAATAGCTTAAACTTCTCTTTAAAACGCATTAAAAAGCTCCAATAGTCAGGTAATGGATTTGGCGCCAAATTTGACAACTTTTTGCCCTTGACGACTTTTTTGGCGACTTTTGGCGAGAAAATTCTTATTATCGATATTCCAAAGATGGACGTTCTAATGTGATTGGTTAAAGAGTTACCGGAAATTTTAATTAAAAAAAAAAGTTGATTTTAAAAATAAAATATTAATCCTTTCCGAACAACATATATTTGCAGCATGAACTACATTGTTAAACCGCAGAAGGATGATCCCTGGCGTCTTCTGCGCATGAGTGAAAAGGGTTGGTCCATTTATAAAATAGGAATATCCGTAGTACCTAGGGATGTGCTTGTTTATTTGTATGAAAAAATTATAAACACACTGATTGCATTTCTTTTCCTTCTTTGAACTGATTCTTGAATATCTGGTTATATAAATATTTTACGATTAATTAAAAGAAAGAAAAACTGATAATATTATAAAGGGGATAGTTTTAAGGTATAACTTTAGTATATCACCATAGCTGAATTTGGCGATTTTTCTTTGGCGATATAATATGGCAGCGATATAATATGGCAGCCTATATGTTGCTTATTTTGGATTTATGATTTTATGATTTAGATTATGATTTTATTATTTATGATTTTAGATTTGTGATTTAGCCATAATCGCCAACAAAAAATTGCCAAATGTCGTTGTGGGGATACATTAAAGTTGTTCTTTGAAGTGTGTAACACTAATTTAAAAATTATGTCAATTATTATTTAGAAACTAGTATATAACCCCTTAAAAAATGACAAAATGCGAAATGAATTAAGGTAGTGAATCAACGCATTCTTTGCCAGCTTCGCTGGTCGCTATATTTAAAGGGGACTAATGTGCAAGTCGTACCTGACGGGGGAGTTAAATCCCATTTCGTGAAGAATTTTTTTCTTGTTTCTCTTTGATACTTAAAATTTATCTTTTCTTTAAGTACAGGAATTAATTTGGGAATTGTGGGTACGATATTATTTACTGCGTAAAACTCATGTACTGTTCTTCGAATAACATCGCAATCAAAATTATCCAGAGAAATGTTTCGATGGTACTGTTCTTTTGCCACTTTTTTGGTGATACAAACATTGGATTGTCTTCTCCTTTTGATTCTCTACGTAGTCTTTACATCGTGGCTTCTGATATATTAGTTATTTCACTCGTACGTTTCACTGATTGGGAAAGTGGAACAATAGCTTCTCCTTCTAAAGCTTCTTTATCGCAAAACTTAATGACATTATGTACAATACGCTTCGTTTCGCTATGAAGAGGTTTAATCTGAGAACTCGTACCACATGTACGATCCATTTCCAATATAAACAGACTGTTATACAGAAAGAAATAAAAGAAAACAAAGCAGGAGTATTAATTATTGTACACATAACAGAGGAAACAAGAATAATAGAAAAATCCCCCCCCCCCCTCTCTTCATTGCTGTGTCTCCCAGAGCGTGAGTGGAATCGTCCTGGCACTTTGCCAACCAGGTATCAATCTTCGGCGGGCCAATAGTAGCACTTTATCATTGTGTAGAAAATCTTTAAAATGATAACGACGTCAATTTTTGCCAAATGCATAATTTAACTTTTAACAATTTTTTAACGCTCACGTTTAATTAAATGTATTTATTTTTAGGTCGAAAGAAAATGAACTCGTAATTTTTTTTTTGGCAATAATTAAATTATAGTTAATATTTTAATGGCTATTTTTATTGCTATTAGGAGCTTATCATTTTCACATTTTAATTAATTAAAAGAAAACTATTCGAAAATTCGAAAATCTGACTTCGAAGTATTGTGTTGTCACCGGGTTCTGAGCTACTGTGAAAGTTTCAAATGCCTAGCTAGTCGGGAAGTTAGTTAAAAATCGCTTGCAAGATTTTTCCGAAATATCTGTTAATTTTTCGTTAATTTTTTTTTTTTTTTTTTTTAAATACATTCTGAGCTTTTCTACCATTTTTACATTTTAATTTTTAATTCCCACCTGATTATTTTGGAAACTAATTCAACGTGTTTCTTTTTCATTATTTCAGATATTTTTTTAATTTGTACCTCGTTATTTTTCTCAATTTTTAGTTTTTAATTCTTCTTCGATGCCATGATTTTTAAAAATTATCATTAAAAGTAATAGAATAACACACACACACACACACACACACACACACACACACAAAAATCCTGTTCTTAGTCAGTGTAAGAACATGATTCGACAAGGATTTGTTTAACAAAACAGTATTAACTCTACTTTTTTTACATAGGAATTTTTGATAGTGTTCGGATACTTTTGTTACCGACTGTACATGTTTCATATGTTTAATAAAACTATGTTAATTTAATAAATTTCTTCTCCACAACGAATTGGTTATATTATTTTGAAATTGTAAATTCATAAGTATGTTATTTTAGCCAGAATATGAGGCGAAGTTTCACAATTCAAAAATATCTTTTATTCAGCTACTTTTGTTTTTATATTATATTATTCTTTAATAGCAGTATGGGCAATAGAGTACTCCAGAAACCCTCATGCTCACACGTAGGTCTGCAGCCTGGCAGAATTTTTGTTAGCAGTTAAAATATGTTGAAAAAACTCTTTTTCATCGTTTTATTCTTTTATTGCTTGATAGTACCACCAAACAGTTAAACTGCGACTAATATTTCCTATTGGTATGTATAATCTTGATGTTTAATTTTACAGCAAATTCGTCATTTAACCGACAAAAATGTTTAAATTAGTTTGGAATACAATTAATTCTGATAAGAATTTCTTTTTTTCTTTTTTTTTTTTTTTTTTTTTTTTAGATGACATTCGAATTGGACATATAAAAAATTTATTTATAATTTTAAATTCTTTTGTACTTTAACTTTCTCCTGATTTCGCCAAAATTTATATTTGAATATTATTTACTAAACTATTGTTATATTTTATCGTGTCATCTATATTAATAAAATCAGAGTTTTGTCTGTAAATTTGTCGGAATCGAAAAATTTTGCGATATCTTCACGTTTTACACCCCATGAAAGCCGAAAATGACTACAGAAAATTTTGCCTGTGTGTGTGTGTGTGTGTGTGTGTGTGTGTGTGTGTGTGTCATCGTGTCCGAATGTCGCTTTTTTTTTGTCCGGGCATCACTTGAGAACGGCTGGACGGAATTCAACGACGCTTGGCAGGAATTTAGGTCTTCACCCAACTTAAAATTATATCTATCAACCTTTCAGAAATTCCCCCTCGTTCCCCCCTAGGGGGTAAAAGACTAAAACACGTTTGTCCGGGCATCACTCGAGAACGGCTGGACGGAAATCAACGGCGCTTGGCAGAAACTTAGGTCTTCACCCAACTTGAAATTATATCTATAGAAATTTTCAAAATTATGATTAGTGTTTAAATCGTGTGTAGAAAACGCCTGCGCATGCGCCATAAATATTTTTTCACTAAAATGCTTTGAATGAAAAAATAAAATATAAAAATAAATTTTTAAGTTAAAGACTTTTGTATTCGCGTGATTTTCACTACAAATTATGAAAAGATTGAAATGAAGTTTTGCCATCTGAGTTTCATACTTTAGTTAATTTTAAAACATCTAATTGTCGTGTCGAAAAAATGTTTACACCCCAGGATTCAGAAAAATCACCTCTTTCATTTGGTACTGAATTTGTTACGATAGGTCTGATATTTCTAATTTATTTTCCCCTTTTTCCGTTTTTCCGTTGCCACTTAAATTTTACACTTTAGTTATTTTTTAAAAATCTAATTGTCGCATTGAAAAACTGTTTGCACCCCTGGATTCAGAAAAATCACCCCTTTCATTTGGTATCAAATTTATAAATATAGGTCTGATATTTCTAATTTATTTTACCCTCTTTCCGTTTTCAACCCAGATTCGATATGGAACAGCTTTAGTATTGGATCCCTTTGGCAAAATTTGAAATTCGGCACCGAAGTAGCTCGGACGTTTCTCGCCAAGATCTTTAATTGCACAATTGAGATAGCCAATTCAGTTCATCGCAAAAATGGCTTAAAATATTTAAAGTCACCAAAGGGTTCCGATACTTAAGCTGTGCTTTTTTTATTTTTTTATTTATAATATTGCCTATTAAAGACTTCTGTGGTCACGAAATTTGGTGCGTAAATTTTTTGTATGCACCCGGCACTTATTGTAACTGCATTTCACGAAATTCGAAATCCCCCCCCCTCCCCCCTTCTCGGAGTCGGAGGGCAATAAACATGTGTAAAAACATGTTTTTCCGTTTGAATTCGCTTTGAATTATCTTAGAATGGCGAATTTTGGTGTGTGGATATTGATTAAGTGTACGCATTATGTACATTAGTGGGATTTTGCAAAACTTCGAACTCACCCGCTGAGGGTGGGGAAGTAAGAAGTGGGTAAGTTGTGCCGAAGACAGTGGGGACCCAGACTCCTCACATTGGGAGCGAGAAAACTTCTACCAATCACAGCGAGAACTTAGGTTATTAATAAAGATATAGCATTTTGACAACTCATTTAAGTTTAATGTCCAGCGAAGCGGGCAAAGCCTGCTAGTATTTATATATAAATATACATTTAAAATTAAATAGAACACGTAAAGAGAAAGAATTTAGGCTTTTATTGTTAAAACAAGTTTATAAAAATATATTGTCATCCAGGAAAATTTATAAAATATCAAAGTGGTAAAGAGTTTTTATTGCTAAAACTAGGATAAAATTTACAGTAATACAAGTTGTTCTTATACTTTCCAGGAAATATTTCTTAAAAAAGTGTAATTTCTGAAAAATAAAATCAGATACCTTGCGGTAAATAAAATATTTGTCCAAAAGTTTCAAATATTTTCCTAAGAATGTATTTCTTAGATAAAAGTTGCCCAGTAATATCCTATTACAGATTTACTTTAAAGATTTTTTTTTTTTAATTTCAAGTCTCTTTATTAATATCAAAAGTTACAACATTACTCACATTAGTTATGTTTCGAATTTTTCACACTTCACTTGACATATTAAAATAACACCCGTAGGCAATTTGTTTAAATGATCGAGAAGAGCACATAATGTTTTTCTTAAGGGGTGACATTACTTAAATAATTCTAAGAAACAAAATTTTACTTCAGAACTGATATGAATTTTTACCCTTTAAAAATACGATAGGGAGTTGAAAAATTAAAAAAAATAATTATGATTTTTGTAGCTTAAGTTCAATTTGCTATAATTAAGTAAAACTTTATCCACATGATCTTAAAATTTATTATTACTTTCTTTTATTTTCATAGAAGAAAATATTTGATACATAATTTCCGACTTTCAGTTTTCAATGAATTGACACTTTTTTGGATCTCCTGAATAAGATCTGGCCATTTTCAGAAAATGTTTGTCTGTCTGTGTCTGAGTGGAACAAAATTTTTGCGGTAGTTCTAAAATAAGAATCAAGACAAAGAAATTCTTTAACTTTAATAATTATACTTCCTTGTATTTTGGCATAAATTTATGCATATTAAGTTTTGGAGCATATCGTCTAATAGATACCACTGTATTTTGTGATTTACGACATTTTCTAGAAAGTTATTGCTCAGCTTCAATTGTGTATAATACAAAATTTATGGTATAAATACTATAGTACAAAATTTATTATGTGGGAGAACCATTATGAAAACTTATGTTATTGGGACAAGAGAGTGCCAAGCCACATTTTAGGGGAACTAATGAATGATTAAATGAATGAACGATTCATTTTCATCATTCAATTTCAGAATGATTAATGATTTAGGGGAATGATTAAATCCAATACTATAATATGTTACTTAATACTGTAAATTATAATATCCTTTATATTATATGCTTCTAAAGTCAATAGATGGCAACATATATAAAAGTTTTCATTTCAAAAGACAAATCACATTATTATTCAAAATATTTCACAATATTATTAAGAAACTGGTAAAAAACGTTATGTTACAGATTTTTATTTGAGTATTTGATATATCTTTCAAATCGATATGTCTCAGAAGGTTACACATGTGACTTAGCGTACACTGACTCCGATCTCTTCAATTGTTTGAAATATATATATATATATATATATATATATATATATATATATATATATATATATATATATATATATATATATATATATAAGTGTGTGTGTGCAATAATTTTAAATGTAAATAATGAGCTTTGGCCGAAGTAATAGTTCCTTCTTTGGAAATAAAAAAATAATTCATTTATTTAATGGCTCATAACGCTTTATATTTATTAGTGTGCTAAGTTCTGACCTGTCTCTTTTTGTGCTTCTAATGTAAGAGACAAATTAACAATTTTGTATCAGATGCAACTGCTTTTCCAAACATCTGTTTGGAATTCAGAGTATTATTGTTTTAAGTTAATATATTTATTCATGCAATTTACAGTTTTTTCGTGTAATTGAATATGAAACAAATCGGTACATTTTTGTTAAAATGTATACAGGGTAAACGAAAGTCGCCAAGAGACCTTTGTCTCCGCAACCATTGGTCAAAGTCATAACTTCCAGTTATAGAATGTTTTAATAAACGTAAGCTCTTATGATATGGCATTTTTAAACTTAAAAAATAAATTTTTTGAAAATTTGAAAAACTAAATTTTTATACAGTGCCCAGTTCTCTATAATCATATTTAGTAAAAGTGGGCACTCATATTAGCAATCATCATACAAAAAAAAAGATCCATTTCTGTGCCCCAAAAATTGATCGAGATATTTACTAGTTTGAAAGTTTAGGATTTTTTATACATTTTTTTTTTGTCCTTCATCAAGGGGTCGGTAAAAAAAAAAAAAAAAAAAAAAAAAAAAAAAAAACTCTGAAGCTAAGAATCTCGGTCAATTTTCGGCGCACACAAGAGAAACTTTTGTGTAATACTCCCTAGGATGAATGTCAACTTTTAAAATATGATTATAGGGACCTGTGGACTGTCTAAAATTTCGTTTTTGTAATTAAAAAAAAATAAATAAATAAATAAACATGTTATATTATAAGTTCTTATATTTCTGAAAACATCTTGTAATTGTAAGAATAAGTCTGCGATCAATGATTGCGGAGATACTTCATCGCGAATTTGCTTTGCTACACCCTGTAATATAACAATTATCTGAAAAATTTAAAACTCGACAAATGCTACAAAATACACTCTTAAAAAAAAAAAAAAAAAAAAAAAAAAAAAAGACGCACCAAACCAAGGAGTTACCAAATGGGACAAAAATTGTTAAATGTGATGTCCATGTGGAGAAAAACAATTGATTACAGTCTCAGAAAATTTGAATGATTTAATCAAGAGAAAGGGCCTCAGAAAATTAACGAGTCAAAAACGCGTTGGTCCACTTCTATCCCTTATGTACGCAGTTATTCGGCTTGGTATTAATTGATAGATTTGGCAGACGTGCGCCTGTGAAGTATCGTGCCTAATTCTGTCCAATTAGTGCGTTAGATTGACAAAATCCCGAGCTGGTTGTGGGACCCATTTTGTGATGCTCCAAACGTCCTCAGCGGAAGAGAGATCCGGGGACTGAGCTAAACCCCATTTCACTGAGCCGCCTATTAAGGGTCTTTGAAGTCACTGAAGCACCAGTCGCACATAGGATCGACGACAATGATGAATTGTAGCTTTGAGTACTGTTTTGTGATTGACTGGTTCTCACTTTCAGTCCTCTCTTTAGGCCGACCACTTCCTCCCTGACGCTTTGTTCCGCCATGGTTCACTCATTCCTGTCAATATCATCTAATAGTGGTACCGCTCCTATCCAATTGTCAAACAATTCGCAGATTAGACCAACCGGCTTCTTTGAGCCCAACACTCAAATGCTGAAATCTGCGCATGTTGTTTGTGTACCTGAATGCCAGGCATAGTTACTGTCTTTCTGAGTAGAAGGAATAAAATTATAGAAGAATTTATGACCTGGAATAAAAATTTCTCATTTTTAATATTCTGCCAATTGTGCAGTTAAGAGGCGCTGCAGCGTCGGATGCTCATTCGATGGCAGTCAAACTTTAAAATTTTGCAACTTCAATCGAAACCTGTATGTATGTCAATTTGTGTCCAGTTTGCATTAATCCTTCTTGGTGCGTCTTTTTTTTTTTTTTTTTTTTTTTGTTATAGAGTGTATTTAAGAAAATATTTCTTAACTTTTTTTTTTTTTTAGTCTGCATTTTTGAATATAAAAATAAGAGAAAGAAAAAAGCGTTAAATTTTACGGTAATAATAATAATAATAATAATGTGCTGAAAAATTACTAATTTGTAGCTTTTAACTTCGAGAAACTTTTCTTGCAGTTGACCTTCTTAATCTGTCTACTTAATTTAAATTTAGATGTAAACCAAGTTAAAACATTACATTACATTTCCTACTCTATTTGATTTCTTACTTTATGCCTGACGGATAAACGACATGTTATACATATAAATTCAAAAAGTATATTTAATTAAATGAAAGGGAAATATATATTAAATACATGCATTTTTGGAGTAAACTTTCTATTCTATACACAAATAAACAAACAATCATAAATGTATTAAGCACTTTTCGATTTAATGAGTGCCAGTTGGAAATTTCTCGGCTTTATTTCGAAGTTCCAACGATAAACTGTCAAATTATACTTAAAACTTTTACTTCAATGAAACTGTTAAAAATAAAATTCATATGTTTCAAAAAGCAAACAAATGTTGCAACTGTGTTGAAACCAATATTTTGGTGCTACTCTCCACCATTTTAGTGATAAACAGAATTTAAATGGCGTAATATAGGATCAAAATATACATTGCAGTTAAATTGGACACATTTTTTTCCCGGATCGCACATTATTTTATTTTTATTAGTGTATTGGCAATTGTCATAACTAAATTTTTATAAAAAGTTGGAATAATAATCAACTTTAAGATAATACTTATAATAGAAATAGTAATAAATACAAACCAAAAAGATTTAAAATTCCTTATTATTATATTAATTGTCTTATTGATTCTTTATTTTATTAATTACTAGCAGGAGCAGGCTTTGCCCTTTACACTGGTCGATGTATTTAAATGAATTAAAAATATATAACGTTGGAGGTATATTAGCTGAGAAAAATCAAAAGACTCTTTTTATAGACATTGACCCTCAAGGATCCGCTTCAATCTGGATGGGATTTAAAAATACTTCAAAGGGATTATTTACATTATTTACAAAAAATGTAAGTATATTAGATATTGTTAGTAAAACAAACGCGACAGAACCCTATTAATTACATGACCAGAAAGTGGACCATTCATATTTATAATTGGAGTGAGGCTATGGCGCATTTTTTAATTAAATATTGAAAATAGAATCTAATAAACCAAAAAATAAATTACACACTTAACTGGACAGAGCTATCACATTCATAAGGTTTTTCTCCTGTGTGTGTCCTTAAACGTGTTTTTAAATGATTTTTCTGGGAAAATTTTCCCTTACAAGGGAAATTTTTTTCAAAAATCATGATTTAAAAACACATTTAAGGATACACACAGGAGAAAAACCTTATGAACGTGGGACGTGTAAGAAAAAGTTTGCTCAAGGAAATCATTTAAAAACACCTTTAAGGACACGCATACAGGAGAAAAACCTTATGAAATGATTTTTTATAATATTATTTTATAAATAGACACTAAAAAATTCCCATTGAAATCACTATGTTCTCCGCTTCGGATACCATGCAAACTCTATGACAAGTTTTGTAGCTCTGAGATCAGTAGTCTGAGCTCGGAGCTCAGACGGGCACAGACATTTCTCTTTATTTATACATATTGCAAATACTTTATTTATAAATCACTCGAGAGAAGAAAATTTCAAATAGTTTAGCAGGGAGATAGCAGCATTTTAATTGAGTCTCGCCATGTACATAGGATGTCAAATGCGCCAAATATAGTGGTGACCTTTAACCCTTTGCGGCACAGGGTAATTCGGATCATTTAAATTACACTGTCACCGGAATTTTCGAACAAAATTAAAATAAAAGAAATTTTAAATTTTCAGGTTAAAAAAAGGGCCTTATCTGCTATGTTATAAATGTAAATTTTTGCTAAAAAATTTCCGGGATGAGTTTTTGCACTTGAGAATTAAAAATAGGTGTTCCATCTGCGGGAACACTGCGACTGAAAAGGTTAAACACAAATCTACCACTTATTATTATACAACAATCATCTATAAATCTTACCTCGTCATCCTGTACAGACGGTGTTATGTCGTCAGATATTTGACTTCTGGAGCTACTTTCTATACTAATTCCATGTCTTGTTCTGCCGCCACATAGAGTACACCTGTTGACATCTTGACTGGCAGTCTGCACTGCTAGGGATTTCGGCAGACGATCGGTATCAGAAAGCACAACGTCATTGTTGTCACTACTGCCAGGAGATTCATTGCTGCTTTCGTAATCTGAAGTTATGTTTACTCTTCGTATACAGGGTAGTGGAGGAAGAGGCTGACCGCCTTCTTCGTCATCTTCTGTGGTTTCTGCATCAGCGTCTGACCGACCCACCATTTGCATCTGGAATACCTAAATAAGTTAGAATTTCAGTTTTTAAAAAATATGTTTTAGTGTAAATTTGTTAGTATGTTAAACTCTGTTATGTTCAATAAAAAAATTGCATATTCTATAGAATAATTTCTACTTTTAAAAGAAAATTGCATTTTTCGGTGGCAGGAATTAAAAGTGAAATTAAAGCGAATAATATTTTACTTTGGATTTTTTTTTAAATTAGATTTTTAAAAATGTTTTTAATTATCTGATTAAAAAGTAAGTTTTGAATATTTTAATTTGTTTTTTCAGAATAAATATAAATAATTAATAAAATATTTTAATAAATAATAATTATGCTGGCAGTTCAGTCCGAGTTATTTGTCAAAGGAAAGATATTCTCAACACTTTATCACAGGAATACCATTCTGCACACTTTTATATATTTTAATAAACGATTTAATTTTGATGAAAACTTGGAAAATTATATATAATTCGATTTTTGTAGAATTAATCTGCGTTTTCCTTTTCAGGTACAATTAAAGTGCTTGGTAATTTGCCCTTTTTCTTTCTTTCTTTCCTTTTTTTTTCTTGGGGGGGGGGGGAGGGAGGTGTGATATACAGTGGGAAAAATCCGTTCCATATTTTAGGCCAGTAGTGTAAAAACCGTTTTGGTTAAGCGTTATTTTTAAATTTTTGCCGTGCCTCGCTGGCATTTGGTGTTTTTTTATTATTATTTTTTTTAAATATTATAATTATTTTAAGAAAATATATAATTTTACTAATTTATTTTGTTTAAAAGGTTTAAGAAAAATTTCTCAATAAAACGCAAACGAATTGCAGGCTCATATTATCTCTTTTAAATTAGAAAAAAAATCACGTATTAATAGACTAATTACTAATACAAGAAAATAATTTTGCTGTTAATAGGATATTTGGTTACACAACACAACAAAATTGAACTTTTTTTCTGTCTTTTATTTGAAACTACGTGATAAAAATAATGTATAAAAATAAAGGTGTTTGATTCATATATCAAACCAAATTGGTCTATCACGTACAGTTTTTGTAGGAGGCACACTTTTCAGATGTATACAAGTTGGTTATAGAGACATGTAAGAGAAGCTTGATTATAGAAATACAAACACTACTAAAATGATTTTTTTTTTCTTTGCCGTTTCCTCTTGTAGATATTTGTTCGTGTATCCCTAATAATAAACCCTAATAATATTCAGCTAGCATACTTCCATTCAGTCGTCCATTGAAATGTTTTTCAAACATAAGACATAACCATAAGACATTTTCCCATGCTTGTCACTCGTTGCGCCAAGGTTTTGAGGAAAGAAATCCCGATGTGAGTCCAAATAAATGTAGTTTTAATGACATATTGTAACCTATAATACTAATGCATTTCAACATGTCATCAACAAGATCTTCATAGTTTAGATCTTCTGAAATGTGGATTTTTGGGGAAATAGTGCGTGCTAAACAAAAAATAACGACAGATTCTTTATTTTCAGCCAAAAATAAACAAGAAACACATATTTTCATCTAAAAGACATTTTGTATGCTGTACAGTGTTATCAGTATTCTCTGACAACTTATTAAAATTTGGTGCATATATACTCATACAGACGGTGTAGGTGTGCCGCCCAGGCGGTGTAGTGGTCAGTGTCCCTGACTTCTACACGGTTGGACCTGGGTTTGAATCCCTGAGAAGGCATGGACGTGTTGTTCCTGTTAGGGGTAGTGATGACCACCCATTGGGTGCTCCTTTACAAATGGTCATCAATTTCCGCGACCCCCTAGGCCTATGCCATAGACCTTATATAGATAAACCACGCATCCCCCTCATTATCTGTCTAAATTATCACGTGATGCAGACCTAGAGAGAGAGACGAGAATGAATATTGTGATTTTTCCATAGGAAAGAAAGTAGTTTTGAGTTTTTTAATTTCTGTATTGTACACATACTTTTCATTTAAGCCTTTAGATTCACGCATCGTTGGAAAGCTACAATGTCATAGATTAATTATAAAAAAAATTCTTTTGTGAGAAACCATTCTGAAGGGGAGAATTTTTTGTTTGAATTCTTACAAAAATAAGTGCTTTCTTATGGAAGAATCTTCCTCAACTCCCTGTAACGTTACATACGGCGCTGACCGCAAAGGATGAAGATTTCAGATTACACCCTCATGTGAAAGACATTCACTATAATGGGAAGTCCTATTGGTGGCATAGTCTATCTATATAAGGTCTATGGCCTACGCTAGGTCGCAAAAAGGTGCCGCGCCATTGGGGGAAAAAAAAGAAGAAAGAAAGAAGAAAATAAATACAGAGCCTTCCAGTGCCCTGTTCCAGAGTTAAATTTTTTCAGTACTTCTTTTTATTATTTTTAGCTGTGAAAAGTTTGCTTACATAGCATATGGAAAAACTGCTATAGTGCACACTTAATTATGTTTTTGTATTTAAGAAGATGCATTAGTTAAAAAACTTTATCACTTTTATTTTCTGAGCTTTTGTGTGTTATATCAGTACGAAGAGCAATAATAGTTAGCAGGCACCTTCAGATCAGATTGAAAACGATCAGGCGGCCTCCAGCCACCGGTCACACACTAAGGTTTTAGGCTGTCGATTCATAAAATAAAAAAGATGTTGTTACTAATATTTTAAAATCTATTAACAAGTAATTTTCTTGAAGAAAGGAAAGAACAAAATGTTAATACAATGTGTTGTAAAACGATATTATTAATACATTTCTTCTGTTTTTTTTTTTTTTTTTTTTAAATAAACTTTAATCTTCTTATTGGGTAGTTTTAATTTCGATTAATTGTAAAACTATAAGTTTTTAAGGAAAAATTCAAAAAAAAAGTTTAACATGGAAGAAAAATATTTAGGTTCTTAATAGAAAATGCGGCTTTGATATAACGCACAACATTTCACAAATTAAATAAAAAAATTAACATATTAGTAATTTTCATTTTAATTTAAAAATAATCCATCAGTCAATGTATTAAAAAAAAAAAAGAAAAAAAAAATATTTACGCATTTAGGAATTATAAGGAATTTATTTTTACATAAAATATAATTCCGGTTTATTCTTGAAAAAAAAAAAAAGTAGTATATGTTTTCGGAGCATTTTTTTCCCCTTTCCTTTTTCGTATTTTTTCTTTTTCTTTTTTTTTTTTTTTTTTTTTGTGAATGCTTTACATAAAAATTGAAGAACGTAAATTAGTTTTCCTGTTCATATATATATATATGTAATACGGAATTTTTTTTTTTTTTTTTTGACATAACAGTTTTTTTAGTTTAATTAAAGGATATTTTTTCAAACGAAATAGATGTTTTTATTTCCCAATAAGCAAATACTCATTTCCTAGAAACGTTTCTTTTTCGTGAATTGTGGATATGCGTGTTGAAAATTCATGATGAAATAAAAAAATATAAATAAAAAAATATAATGCTTTATTATCATGCAGAGGTATTAAATTATTATTTCACAAATAAATAGTACTACATAAAACTGAAAAAAAAAAAAAAAAAAAAAAGGAAATTACAACATGCTTATTTATTTTCTGAGAATTAATTTATAAATAAAAAATTATAGAAAATAACGTAATATTAAATGAACAGCAATGGTTTCATCGTAAAGAAAATAGTTTAAAAAAAAAAGTGTTTTGAAAGTAACCGCTTAAATAGGCAAAAATTCTATGAATATTATTGATGATTTAAAACCTTTATTATACAGGCTGTCCCAGCGAAACTGCATAAAAACTCTGCACATCCCGATTCCTTGTTTGGAGTACTTAAAAAATGCCCAATGAACTATATCTCTATGACAAATAGTTTTCGAGAAAAAGGCAAAAGAAAAAATATGACATCATACCTGGTGTACCGAAAAGAACTTCATTGAAAACATTATTAACTGTATTTGCATATATTTGCATACAAAGATGTTTAAAATGTCCAGCACCCGTATCGACACATGAAATGGCTGATTGCCTGCGTTGCACGTTTTGTAAGATTAAGTAGTATATATATTGCAATACCTACGAATGGAATATACTTCATGATGCGAAGATTATTCATTGATAGCTATCACAGTTAAAATTTTCAACAAAAAACTCTGTGTAATCTATTATCTTAAGTCTTACGTAAAATTACAGAGAAAAATAAACGGAGATGTTAAAAAAATTATTTTATACATTCATTTTAATCGCTAATATTAATTTAATTAATTATTTGTGAGAATATATTTCGGACTTGGAATGCTTTTTCTAAAGTAGAAACAGTCATTTTTAATTTTAATTAAAAAATTAAAAAATAAAATTACGTAAAAATGCAGAATAAAGATTGAGAATTTCGATTATTCACTTTTAACTAAGAATTAATTTAAATTTACAGAGACTCTGGATAAATATTTACATTAAATTTACAGAAAGTTTTAACAGTGTACTAGATGTAACTTTTTAAAATACGATTTGAAGCACGGCTTGAAGTCAGGAAACGGCGCAAGCATGATATTTTTAATATGCACAGAGGCTAATTTTTATATCTTCGTTCAAAAATTATGCAAATGCAAATACCAATAATCGTGTTTCTAATATTTCTTTCTTTTTTTTTTTTTTTTTTTTTATTGCACCGGATATGACATCCTATTTTTTATTTTACATTTTCTTAAAACTATTTGGTGTACAGATATAGTTCTTTGGGCAATTTTTATGTACTCCATACAAGGAATCTGGCTGCGAAGAGTTTGTGCGTTCTTGCTGGGACACATTGCATTCGTTAAAAGTAAACATAAAAGAAAGCATCAAACACAGAGTTCATGCATTAAAAAATCTTCTAGTAACTTGAATAAGTCGAGATTTGGATTTGAAATAATCAATAATTAAGTTAGAAATTTTTATATTGAGATTGGTATGTCGATTGTGTATGTTATATTTACGCAATATGGTTTTGTAAAAAGCTAAATAAGAATACTTACAAGGAGACGGCAAGGGTGTGGGGTCCTCAAATCGAACGGAGGTTCCGCGTGTAATTAGCACTCAGTGAGTGTATTCATATACTCAAACCTTAGAGCGCACTACTTAGCCATCGCCGAGAAAAAAATTCCTGAAGTTTGAAAAAAAAAAAAAAAATTAATTTGTATTAAAATTTAATGAATCGTTATAAACAATTTCTTTTCAACTTTTATACATTGTTAAATCGCGAATTTAATGATTTCTAACTTTTTAACGATTAGAACTTAGAACTGTAGATAGAATAAATACAGAAGCCACAGTTCTTTTAAACATTACCATTTATTTTTTATAAAATAACATATTATTAAATACAATGAATATTTATGATTATACGTTTATAGCATTAGCAATTCTGTCAATCATTCATCTTTACGAATACACAAACCTGGATGATATTTAACATAAAAACAAGAAAAACACAAATTTTGTCGACAACTTGCACAACAAATAAATTCAGCTTTTTTACAGGAGCACGGTGTTTTGAGAATTTCTTCTAAAAAGCACACTTCGTTCACATTCATAAATATTTCTCGATGTTCAGATAATTTTGACGCATACAAGGCATATGTTTAATGTTAAAAAGTTAGAAATAATTAAATTCGCAATTTAACAATGTATAAAAAGTTGAAAAGAAATTGTTTATAACGATTATTGTTAAAATCAGACCTTTGTTTTAAATGTAAATCCTCAATTATTATTTTTTTTCTTCAAAATTTGTTGTCATATGAATTGATCACTTAAAATTATACATCGGTGCAAAGAATAAAACAATTAGAGCCTTTTTGTAAAAAAAAAAAAAAAAAAAAAAAGAAAGAAAGAATATAAAAAAAAAGTCTGGAGATATTTTAGTATATAGAACTTTACGTTTTATTTAAATTATTTGTTGAAATTGTCTTGATTCGATTCGACCCTATACACTGAGAAAAAAAAAATATACCGCCTTCCTCTAGCATGAATAAGTGGTCATTTTCAAAATCCCTTAACTAGAAATATAGATTTCCGAGCTATGCGCATAAGGCACGTCAATAAACTGAATATACGATAATTTCTAGTCTACCCATTGAAACCTTTCTAGCCGGTGAAAGAATATTCTGAATATTTTGTATTGCGATAAATTCTCACTTGATTTTCTAGAATTGGGTAATAAACCAAGATTATAGTTGCTGAAACCAGCCCCTTGTTTTCGCATTTATTTGCAGAAATTTTTAAATAATTTTGCCCTCGAGAATATAGGCAAACGCTCTATAATTCTAATAGGCGCATCTAAAACTCGCTCTCAAAGGGTACTAGAATTTATAAGGATGACATGGAACTATTTTTTCTAGAGCCACAATTTAGATTCTAGATGTCAGTTAAAGAATTTTTTCTCAGCGTATTGAAAATTGAAAGATCATTATTAATTTAAAATATTAGAAGTACATTGTACTCGTTATATATATGATTGAGCTGTATAAAAATACTGGTCCATCCATTCTTTCTAGTTATAATAATTATTATTTTAAATAGAAATGTTTAATTACTACATTTCATAACAAAAATTATATGATACATAGGAAGAGCATCGCATAGCATCATTTACCTTTTGTTTTGCTTTCTGTACATTTTTATGCTATAAACTTATAAACAAAATGAAGTTGTATTGTTTCTTTACTAACCTGTAAGTCATCACGGCTACCATTTTCATCATGGGCTCGGTGAAGAGCTTCTATCTCAGCATTAGTAAGAGGATGTAGACTGCAAACTGTTTTTCGATCCCGAGAATTTCTTCTGCTGAAGGAATTTGAAGGAATTGAAGTAGTAGAATATGAACGACCCTTTGAACATGTAGGAGACACCAACTGCGACCGACTATAAAGCAAAATATAAAATTTAAAACACTGCAGTCAGGGGCATAAACATTATTTGAAGGGGTCAGAGCAAGACAGTGCCAAGCCTCTGCGTGCTAATTTCTGAGATAAAAGTTAGATCAAATACTCAAAACAAAATATACAACATAAATTTTTTTGCCAGTTTCTCACCAACATTGAAATATTCTGAATAACAATATGATATTACTTTAATGGTATTATTATGTATGTTATTTTTTACCACAAAAGTGTTTTGGGAACGTTTCTGGCAAAAACAAAACCTTTTATGTATGTTTCCATGTAGTGACTTTACAAGTCCATAATATGTAGGCTGTTATAATTTACAGTAATAAGCTACAGAGTTGGATTTAAGTCACCTAAAATGTGGCTTGGCACTTTCTTGCCTCGACCCCCTCATTTGATTATCACTTTTTCTCATTTGATTGTTGCACATGAAGTGTTTCAAATAGGCAATTAAAAAACATTTCAAAATAAAACTGTTACAATCTTAATTTATTTTCAAAAACGTACTCTTTTTTTTTAAGAAAAATATAATAAATTTTTATTAGAACCATTATACAAAATTAGCGTAAATCGTGTCTAACACTTGTTTGTTACGGTATTACTATACGTTGTTTTATTATTGTTGTGTTATTATACATATTTACATAATTTGTGTTACTATACTTTTTCTGCATTTATCTCATGTATAATGTCACTCGAAAGTTTAACAAGATTTACAAACGAACGTTTTATTTTTTCAATTTACAAATTTCTCACCTTATGAAATACTTCTAAACTTTGAAAATGTAAAAGGAGCTGAATCGTCCTCGTCTTTTGCAGGGAACACTGGACTGTCACAATATTTCGATGTTTGCCAACGAATTGGGAAATATAAATCATTTTTGCAAGTACTCTCTATCTTTGAAAGAGTTAAGTGATCTCTTATTGCAGAAAATGTTAATATGGACCCCGTACAATTTTTTTAATCCACTTGTGTAACAAGAACGTATCAAACAGTGGAGTTACGTAAAAAATTCAGAAGATTTCTTTTTATATGTTTATAATACGGAAGTTTTTTAACGAAATTTAATGCCACTTTCAAATGAATCGGGGAAAAAAATGATTTGGGAATTAACATACCGCAATCGGAAAACTAAAATATTAAATACCTTACGAAATACAGCCATTTAGTATTAAAATTAATTCAATTGTGTGTATGCAAATAATATTTTTTCTCATAATTTTTTAGCCAAATGTATAAGCTAACTTATACTAAGAGCCTTGTCAAAAATCACAAATATATAGATAAAATACTCAGGTGTTTTTCAATTGTTATCTATTTTTTCTAAGAGAGAAAGAAAGAAAAGAAAACATTTACAAACAGCAGTTTTCGTTATAAGTCAATTGATAATTACATTTGAGTGCATAAAGACGCATTAAAGTTTGTAATACAAACGCATATTTATAAAAATGAAAAGTAATATGTCATGTACATTGTTATAAATTTTATTGTACACGTTAGAACACAAAATATTTTGCAAGATTTCTTAAAATAATAATTTTTACATAAATGATTCTCAGACATTTAATGTAATTATCTATTGATTTATAATCCAAAAATGTCATTTGAAGAGCTCCGAACCTAATCTGGGGGATTTTTAGTACCACCCTTTTTTTCACATCAGTCTTTTTTTATTTTATAGAGTATTTTTCTTCTTCATTCGTCTTAAATACATTTAAATAGAATTACTCTAAAAATTAAGTGGTGTTAAAAAAGGGGCGGTACTGACAATTCTCGAAACAATACGAATTAGGTTGGCAGCTCTGAATTTGTGAATGTTCCTAAAAAAAAAAAAAAAAAAAAAAAAAATAATAATAATAATCATGGGCATGAAATAACTGAAAAACACTTTATATTTTACGTATATATGTCTGCATTTTAAAAATATTTGGCAGAGTTCATAACGTTAGTTAGCTTGTACATTTGGATAAAAATTGTGAAATTAATAATAATAATAATAATATCGTTCGCAAATGCGCAGTTGTACCAATTTTAATACGAATGATCATATTTCATAAGGTATTTATTCCATATATATATTTATATTCCAATTGCAGTAAGTTATTTCTTAACTCCTTTTACAATTCATCTGAGGGTAGCGTTAAATTTCGTTAAAACTCTGAATATTAAAAAAATAAAATAAAATAAAATAAAATAAAATAAAATAAAATAAATAAAAAAGAAATAAAAACTGCTAATTTACTCACATAAATACTTATAACTAAGTTATTTCACTTGCTACTGTTACACAAATGTATCGAAAAAATGTACACGGGTCTATATTAAAATTTTCTAAAATTACAGATTATTTCACTTACTTAATAATACAGGGTGGTCGCAAACATTGCATATTTTCTGAATCAGCTGTTGGCTACTCCAATTACTGTGGTAATTTATTCATTACCGAAAAATAAGATAAAAATTCTGCTTTTTGCATCTTCAAAATTGAAAAACATTTTATTGAGTGGGCAATTTATAAATTGAAAAAAAAAAAAAAAAAGGTCGTTTATAAATCTTGCAAAACTTTTGAGCAAAAGTGTACTCAGCAGAATTATATATAAATTTATAACTCAATGGAAACCATTTTCAAATTTTATTTCCAAATACCTTCTATTTCTAATACAACTGCTTTATTATTTATGTACTTTATATATCCTGCAAAGAAACTTAATTTCGGATTTAAAAAAAGTATTAGATTTCTGCGAGCAGATTCTCGAACTAAGGGTCATCATAAAAATCGTTATTTAAGAAATTCATAACTTCAATTTTTCTGAAATACTTCATCATATATTTCTTTTGTTCTGACAAAAGTTTTATAGCGATATCATTACATTTTTTTTTTTTAACTAATCCATCATACTTTATAATGGAAGACATTTTTTCAAATAGTTTAGGTATTTTTGAAATTTCTTTATATTTCGCGTATTCGAATTTTAAAGAACATTTTTTAAACGTAAATTTCATTTGAATATTTTTTTTTTTCAGAATACTTAATTACAGCGATCATCTAAAGGCAGACAAAGACGTCTATACTTTCAAAGTGAAACAACAGAGACTTTGAAAAAAAGATGCAACGGATATATATAGCTGGAAATTGTTTATAATATCTGCAAAGCACGTGGTTATAAGTTCTTGTTAATATTATATATTTATATACTATACTGTTCGAATTAATTGGGACAAACATGTTTTTTTTTTTTTTTTTTTTTTTTTTTTTTGAGTTGGTATGCGATTGCCAGTGATGTCCTGAACTGCCTCAAACCGGTTATATCTGCATAGAGGTAGTGTGATGGATTGACCTTTACTATAATTTACTTATTTGACAGGTTTTAGTGTATCACTAGTTCAGTTGTGAGCCTTTCTGAGTGGCAGCTGGTGGTTATAATTTTGCATTCTGTGTAACACATGTTACTTTTGCTTGTTCAAAGATGGATATTACTCCGAGGAAGCGTTCTAAAGTAATCACACTTAATGAACACACTTCTATGACTGTGAGAGATATATCTACGGCAGCTGGTGTGGACAAATCAAGTGTTTCAAGAATTTTAAGAACATTTCAAGATCCTGGATCATCATCTCCAAAAAGAAAAAATAAATATGTGTGCAAACGGAAAACTATTCCAAGAGCTGATAAATTTCTAATAAGAAATAGCAAAATAAATCCAAGAAAGACAAGCACAGACCTTTGAAGGGATTTATTGGATTATTGTGTTGATGTAAGCACCTCAACTGTACGGAAAAGGCTTCTGGAAGTTGGCTATAAGGCAACAAGACCGAGGAAAAAACAATTTCTAATTCAGAAAATGATGAAAAACCGTTTAGCATGGGCCAAAAAATACCGTTCATGGACTGTTAATGACTGGAAGAAGGTGGTTTTTAGTGATTAAACAAATTTATTTGTGCAGGAATACAAATCAAGAGTAGTTAGACAAAGTGAAGGTGAAATTCTCGGACCATATCATATCCAACAGACTGTAAAACACCCTTCTAAACATATGTTTTGGGTTTTTTTCACAACAAATGACATAGGAAGCTTAGTTTCTCTTAAAAGCATGATGAATTCTGTCAAATGCATAGAAATATTATGCAGTAGGATTGTTCCATTCATGGACACATTTGACGGAACATTTCAGTATGATTTGATCCTTTTTGTCCCAATTCAAAATTGGTCCAGACATTTATGCAAGAAAATAAAATAAAAGTGTTTAATTGTCCAGGTAATACACCAGACCTAAATCCCATTGAGAACCTATGGCATATTCTCAATAATCCTTTAGCTAAGATGAATTGCACGACAACAGAACAAATAATAAAAAGTTCTATACAAGTGTGGTTCCATGATGATGAAATCAAGAATATGAGCGCTACACTAGAGGAGTCAATGCCAAGACATGTTGAAGAAGTCATTTCTGCTAAAAGAGGACGTGCTTCGTACTAATATAGAGATTATCAGTCTACTTAAGTATTTAATGATGAAAAGCTAAGGTTTTAGAAAAAATCTTTTTTTCCTTTTGTCCCAATTAATTCGAACAGTATAGTACTATGCGCAGTCAAAGAGTAAGTTACACTCGTCCTCCTACAGATTGCAATATTGTGAAACGACAGCGAAGCTTGCGCAGACGAAAATTGAGTTCCACGGTTTCAAGACGGTAGCAATTTCATTTGAATAGTTACGACCATTGATGCGTAGTACCAGAAAGATTTGGAGCATGAGCCAGAAAATTACTGCGATGTGGAAGTATGTGGAACACTATGATTTTTATAGGCAAAACTTGACACGTACGGACATGACATTCATCGTGAAATATCGGCAGTGTATATGCCACATGATATGACAAGTCCAGCCACTGTAAAATGCGTGCCAGCAATTCGAAGACGGTTGCACAGACTTACCCAGTGTGGAAAAGCAACGAATGACAGCAACGATGACCAAATCAGACATGGCAAAGCAGGTGGAATATATTTTTCTCAGCAATCACAGTGTAAGGATCGCACATATTACATAGAAATTGCGAATATCGGTTGACAGTAGTGCTCATTACATTATCCAACACCTGTCCGGTTTTAAGCTGGCTCCAGAACCAAGAAGCGAGCTTCTATCGTCAGGGCATTAGCGATTAGTGGCACGTTCTGGCAAATGCTGGCATCAACTAGGAAATTGTGCAGAGAAATAATGTGCTGTATGTGTGTCAGGGTGTATAATGTAACAAATTTCGCAGGACAGTGTTTTTTGACCTGCATTGTTCGTATATAACTTACTCTTCGAACGCCCCTGGTACATATATATATATATATATATATATGTATGTATTTAATATATATGTCTGCGTGTGTGTCTATTTTAAGCAATTTAGATTTTGTACAAAATATTTTTAAGTATTTTATATTTTATTAAGTATTATAACAATTTTTTACTATATCAGTTGTAGTGAGTTTTCACAACTATTATTATCATTCTTCTGTAACAAAATACTTTAAAGCTGTTGTATTTTAAAATAGAAAATTTGGTGTAGAATTATGAAGAACAAAGATCTTATAAATGAATTCTATGCGCACATAAAAAAAAAAAAAATAGAGAATATTTGTTTCAAATCAAATAATTATAAATCCGACTGAAGCTTAACTACTTCAAGTAGAGGTTATCAGAGTATTATTATTATTTTTTTCTTTTTAACCGTTTGAAGAAACACCCTACTTAATTATTTTAATATAAGCAATTGTCGTGCAATTTTCTGTTTACGCAGTTCTTATTTCTAAGAACACAATACGCTTTTAATATTCTATATAAGAAATTTATAGAGTTTAAATATCTTTTAATAATAATCTGGTACACATAAATATCATCTATGACAAAATTCAAACTTTTAATTAAATAAATCCACCTTAAAATTCAGACAAATGTGGGTGATGTTAACAAAATGTTTTAAATATCTCTAAAATTTCACTGTCCAAGAATAGTCTAATTAGCTTTGGATAATTAATTCCAAAATTCATA
This sequence comes from Salticus scenicus, assembly GCA_963930645.1. Lineage (NCBI taxonomy): Eukaryota > Metazoa > Arthropoda > Arachnida > Araneae > Salticidae > Salticus > Salticus scenicus. Next base: position 80,787,601 of record OZ005650.1, read on the forward strand.
CACTTTTTTTTAACAACTGCTGCAGATTTTTTTCTTAATTTTTGTAAAGAAGAAGAAGAAGAAAAAAAAAAAAAAAAGAGGGGCAGAAATTTATTTTTTTCGTAAACATTAAAATTAATTAACCGTAACATTTCTTTTAAAAAAATATTTTATAATTTGCGATTTTTCTTCAAAAAAAAAAAAAAAAAAAAAAAAAAAAACTATGACATTCTAAGAAAAATATTTGTCCTAGCATTCATAAAATATTTAAAACATGTTGAATTTTATTTCTCAGTACATTTCATTAACATTGTGGATCAAACTTAAAATTTAGTATCATGTTTTTTCCTGTCAGCGACGCAGCCCAGATTTTTTAATCAGACTTATGTAAATCTTTGCTTGTTCAAATAAAATTATTTTAATTTATATAATAAGATGAAAAATAGGAAATAAGATTTTACTTTTCCTAAAATAGAGCAATGGAATGTAAAGCTATTATATATTCCATAAGAGAAAATTATAAAAAAAAAAAAAAAAGTTGTAAAAAGATCAAAGGTGGTTTTCAGGAAAACATGAAAGTAAAAAAAAAAAAAAAAAAAAAAAAAAAAAAAAAAAAAAGGAAAATTTTTTATGGCCATATGATTTGTAGTCTTTTAAAGATACACAGTTCATTTTTACATGCTTAAAAAAGGAAGAAGATTTGAGATTATTATGTATATAGAACGATAATTTATGGGTTGAATTTCAGCTTTCACTGACCGGGTGCCAGGTTCGAATCCTAGACGACTGTATGTCTTTAAAATTGTCACAGAAATGTGTTCAACTTTTTTATTTTAAAATAAAAGAAATGCATAACGGTTATAAATTATTTAGTTGAAGATAAACTAACTAACCGTCATTTTAACTTCGTTAGGCTGTTGTCTAAAAATTTGTTTTGTAAAATTAGAAATATAATCTGGTGAGGCACATACACGACTTTATCTTACCCTGCATTTGAATACGATAAAGACAGATTGCAGATTAACGGATAAAATAACAAGTACCGTTCATATAAACCTACAGTCGGTAACAAAAGTATCCGAACACTAGCAAAAATTCATATATAAAAAAAGTAGAGTTAATACTGTTTTGTTAAATAAATCCATGTCGAATCATGTTCTTAGACTGACTAACATGATTCGACAAGAATTTATTTAACAAAACTGTATTAAGTGTATATTTTTTATATCGAAATTATTGGCTACTGCTCGGTTACTTTTGCTGCCGACTGTACGTTAAAAAAATATACAAAGTAGGTTTGCAACGTACGAGTGGCATCGAGTTGAGAAAATAAAGGTCGCGAATGGAATTCAGTATTGGAGGAAGCTGCGAATGTTGGTGGTGAATTAGAATATTGGGTTGAGAAGGAAATGATCACCAGTTGAATTTAGTATTGAAAGTAGCCTAAAGTGATAATGCCGAGTCGAGGTAAAATATTCGGTTGAGAATGTGAAGGTCTCTAGCTGGATTCAGGATATTTTGGCGATGTATTGCGAGAGAAGAGTTGAGTAGAGGTGCATTTGGGTTGGCATGGAGTGTCTTTAGTTATTGGTTAGGTAGCTTTACAAGTTAAGAACAGGATCTACAGTCGGCAGCAAAAGTACCCGAGTACTAGCAATAATCCCTGTCTAAAAAAAAGCACACTTAATATTGATTAATAACTGCTTTAATAAATAAATCCTCGAGTTATGTTCTTAGTCAGCTTAAGAACATGGCTCTACAAGGATTTATTTAACAAAACAGTATTAAGTGTACCTTTTTGACATCGGAATTACTTGTTAGTGGTCGGATACTTTTGTTGCCGACTGTACGTAGATTGCGAAAGGTGGGTAGAAAGTGAATGAGTAGTTTTAGGACAAGTATTTTGGTATAAAATGAAGAAAATCTTTTTTTTTTCTTTTAATAAAGGACTTTAATTAGAGTGCTTATTAGAGCACTTTTTTCTTTTTTTTTAAGGAGTGTTCTTTTGATAGAAAACTATAAAAAAAAAAAGTGTTTGCCAGCGATAGCTCTTCCTTATGAAGGGTTAAAGCTCCCGAGTGACAGTTGGTGATATCGCAATCTGCTGCAGTGGTGAGGCAAATTGACGTAGGAAAGTTCAAGTTGACGTAGGAAATTAAACATTACAGGTTAAAGAACAGTTTTATTCGACAAATAGTTATGTTCTTGTATGCAATTAAATTGGACTGCGAAAATTATGTCTTTGAGACAGCGATTTTCTTGCAAAGTCGCATGCATGCACTAGTGCAATATTTATGCAACGTCGCATTTCATTCTACAAATAGAGAGCATTTTCATGTAGAGGATTCCTGAGATATATATGGGATAGTTTGGCATGCCTGCAATCTCATCAGTGTGGCACTTTGAGATGTGTTTTTCACGTTGTTGGCACGAGATCGTCCTGTATGGGTATTTTACATGTAATTAAAGCATAAATGTCGAAAGTGTTGTTAAGGTTGGTTGGTTGGTTGTAGGATTTAAGGCCGATTGACTCCTAATGTGTCCTAGGCCTAGGGGGGGGAATGCCCTCCGTGGGGGTCTTTCTAAGGGGTCCTAGCCCGTATTTACGCGAGTTTCGGAGGAAACCACGGAAAACTCCGAACGGCTAGGTCGATGAGCGCGACCTGGGATCGAACCCGGCACCTCCCATCTACCAGCTTTGAGCGCAGAACCGCTCGGCCGCTGGTGGGCCGGTGTGTTGTTAAGGAATGAAGGAAGATTTTTACACTATTATATTTCAGTGTTTAATGTGCGACAAAAGTGAAGTATTGGATAACTGAATAAGCTATGATTAAAAATGTGGATGAGAAAATTAAACTCAGTTAATTTATTTTCTGATTAATTCCTGTCATATTAATACCTATTAAGAATACATTGTATAAACAGCAATTTTTGCAGACAGACGAAATTTCCCTGCTTCAAAAACTAAAATAAATTCCCAGAAAATACTGAATAAAACATTGTATTATAACATAAAATATATTTTTATATTTGAAAATTTATATTACAGTAATAATAAATAAAGATTTTCTTCGCAAACACTATAGACTGCAAAAAATCATAACATTTGTTTCGTGTTAAAATACTAAGGGCGTTCAGAATGTAAGTACACTCAAACGATGTAGATCATAAAACATTTCATTAAGAAGTGCGCTACATTATAATACAACAATAAAAAACACATAGAACACACTATTTTTGTGCACAATTTCCGAGGCTCTGCAGACCTTTGTCAAAACGATGTACTATTCGTAAGATATCATTCCAACAGAAACTCGCTCCTTGGTTCTGGAGTCAAATTAAGAACCAGACTGGTGAAGGGTGATGGAATTAGCACGACCATCAGATAGTTCCAACTTATGTTCAATGTGAACGACGCCCACTCTTCAATTGATTAGAATAATGCCTTTCATCTACTGCACCATGTCTGATGTGCTCACTGTTATAGGTTCAAATTGCTGGCACCGTGTCTAATGTGCTCACCGTTGTTAGCCTTTCTTGCCTTTTCGCAGTAGTTAAGTCTGTGCTACTGTCTTCAAATTGCTGGCACCATTTAACAATGGCTGAACGTGATATTCCATAATAACAGTATACACACTGTTAAGATTTCACATTGACTTCTCGTACTCTGCAATGTTTTGCTCTCAATGAACGTACAGTTTCGGACACTGCAACATTGGAGCAAGTTTCCAGCTAGCACCATTTCCCCCCCTTGTAATACACAGCAATGGTTGGAACTATTCGAATGCAATTCCTGCCTTTTATAGCGTGGAACATTGCTCTTGTATCGGAATGCAGTCATCTGTAAAGAATAAGTGTAACTTACTTTTGGAACTCCCTTAATTAAGAGCCTTCCTTTGTTAAAAAAGTGGCTTGAGTGCGGTATGAACGCAGCAATGCATCTTTTAAATATTTCATTGTGTTTTATTACAAAGTTTTAATTAATTAACTTTCAAATTCAGTATTTGATACATATTACTGTAATGGCATTGAAGGCCAAATTAGTGTAAAAGATACTGCAAATACAAATATTTATTTATTTATTTATTAAAGAGAAGAAAAAATTAATATAATATAATGCAATAAAGTAAAAATTAAATTAAATTTATAGTTTGAGCATTTAAATTTGAATCTCTGTAGCAATAACAAATTTAGAGGACCTTGAAAATTATAGTAAATTTTTTTGAACATTTTGTCTTAAACTTCACAAAACATGTAATTTAGCTTTCTTAGGAGTCACATATTTAATAAAAAATAATATGGTGCGTCACTCACACGAATTTGTCTTACCCTGAAACTTAATACTATAAATACAGATTGGAGATTAATGGGTAAGATAACGAGTAGAGTTACAAAAACCCATGTTAAAACAATTCAAATTAGGCTTCGAAACAGCTTTATTTAACAAGTAATTCTGTGTAAGGAGGTCTACAGTCCCCCCCAATACCCCGTTTAATTACTGTACCTACATTTATATATAATTCAAACCTGTTATTAAATTCAAAAGTTCCTTTAAAACTATTCAGAAAACTTTCACACCAACATTCCTTGGAACTTATCAATTTTTTTTAGAAACAAACACATTAACTTCAAAATACAACATTTGGATCGCCTGAAATTATTTGTTTTTTATTTACTCTAACAGACACAGACAAAGATCAAACGTTAAAAACATGACTTACATGTTCAGGAAGCCTCAAAACGTATAAGTATACAAAAAACCAAGCGATGAATATTTAGCTTAAAAATGTACATTATTTACCCTATGGCTATGAAGAATCGATTTCAATTCCTAAGCAACTTTCCTGGACATGGTAAACTATAACAGTAAAGCACGTCCACTAACAATAAAAACGAATGTTAGTGCTTAAATATTGGCAGCCCTGTATATCTTCTGAAAGTTATGTACACATCACATGGTGGGCATAAATATAATCCAATATTAATAACACACGACACAACCTGAAGTACACTTCGATCAATTTTCAAGTATTGTCACACTATAACCGAATTCTTTTGTGTAGCCCTGGAAACGAACAGTGAATGATTTCTATACCATATTCTACATGAAACATGTTTTTACGTATATAAAAAATATATATTCGTTTCATTTGGTTTAGTGCAGTCTATAGATGTTAAACTCTACTTACCTGCAATTTCCTCCATAGATGCAATATATTTGAATTCTCTTAGGAGTCCCTGTACACGAACCCTTTGCTTGATCTCAAAGAATGGTTTAGTTTAGCATCTCTGCACGATACACATTTAGAATACCAAGTTTGGACTTTCTACTACAATTTGTTTTTTAGATATGCTGATAACAGAGAGACACACAGACCAACCGCTAAAAACATGATTTTTGGATTCAGTGAACCTCAAAACGTATAAATATAACACAAACTCACTTTCGAAAATTTGACGCAAAAACAATACTTTTTCTACCTTATTGGTAAGAGAAAGTAATTATTCATAATTTAGAGTGAAATATTTAAAATCCTGTTCTTGTTTCAATGGTTTTACAAACATAACATTTGTGTATGCTGTCCCGCTCGTAATTTGAAACATGCACTTTTTCTATGGTGCACAAAAAAAAAAAAAAAAAAAATGAATTACCAGAAAGTAAATTACTATTTAAATTTTTCTAGAATTCATTTCGTACGGTAGAAATGCAAAGATATATTAAATAGACTTTTGATGTAATTCCAATCTAAACATTAATTCAAAATAATGAAATTTTTTTTAAATACTTCTATGTAAATTTTAACTGAAAAATTCTCACAGACAATTCTAACTTTATTAATAATTAAAATATTTTCTGCGGTATGAAACATTTGCTATGAAAGCGAAAGAAATTAAGTGTTATGCTTGTCATATTATTTGTTTAATTAATCTGTAATGGTTTGTTCAGAATAAATATTGAATTACTAAAATACTTTTAATTATTATTCTACCATATATGATGTGTCTCAAGATTAGTACGTAAAAGATAAAGTAATATCGAAAACACATTGACGAATTTTTTAAAGTGAAAGAATATATTTTATTTATTTCATTGAGCTAGCGGAAACACCACATTCATACAAATAAGTTTATTGTTTGATATGGCAAGTAATAACTTCTCGTATTTAACAATGTTTATCACGATACACTAAATACATAGTTGTCAACCTTTCTAATTTTTAAATAAGGTTAATCACCGGTATTTTTAAAAAGGATTCTAACATATTTATATCGATTTTTAAAAGGATTCTATCATATTTACACTGGTATTTTTAAAAAGTATTTTACCGCATTTACACCGTGACCAATAAGTTCTCATACAACTTTTGAAGCACGTTAAAAAGTTGTACATATGTGTTGCTGTAGTCTAAATATTTTGCAGGCAATTTAGTGTAAGTTATAAAGCTATTGCAAGTGTATATGTCGTAGTAATTATAATTTTTCTTTAATTAGGTAGAATGATGAAAGTGAGAGAAATTGTAATAAATAAATTCGTCAAAGAAGAGCAGCCGGTGAAATTTTCAGAGACTTCAAAGCCCTGGGGGTGAAGAGATATTTCATTTACAGAACTATCAGAAGGTATAATAAGATGTTCTGTGTCGATGACAGAAAAAGATCTGGCAGGCCGAGGTCCGTTCGGACAAAAAAGGCTGCGAAAAGGGTCAGGGAAAGGATACGACGAAACGGACAAAGATCTGCTAGAAAATTAGCACGAGAGCTCAAAATATCGAATGAGTCAATGTTAAACATTCTGAAAAAGGACCTTGGGTGCAAGGTTTATAGGAAACTTAAAATTCACGGACTGTTAGAGTCTGCTAATATGAAATGGAAGCAAAGGGTGGAAGAAATTCTTGCTTGGCACGCTGGGGATGAATTTGTCTTTTCAGACGGGAAACTATTCAGTTTACAGCAAAGTCTCAACCCCAAAAATGACAGAGTATGGTCAGTTTCTATTGATAACATCCCTGAGAGCCAACATTACGTTCCGCGTTATCAAAATGCTTTGTCTCTGATGGTTTGGGCCGCTATTTCCAAAAGAGGAAAACTGCCGTTAGTCTTCATTGATAAGGGGTTAAAAATCAATGCCTAATATTATCAAACTGAGGTTTTGGAAAACGTTTTATTCCCAAATGTCCAGAGAATGTATGGGGCGGAATATTTCTGCTTCGAACAAGATGGTACTCCTTCTCATACCGCACGTGTGGTTCAGGAGTGGTGCAGTCAAAAATTAGCTGACATTTTGCCAAAGAACGAATGGCTCCCCAACTCCCCCGATATGAACCCCCTTCATTATTTTGCGTGGTCATATATGCTCTCCCAACTGAATAACTATAAAATCACTGATTTGAGCAAATTTAAAATTGTAATTCAAAAGATATGGTAGGAAATGTCAATGGAAGCCGTGCGTGCCGCATGTGATCGATTTCAAAAAAGACTTAAGCTCGTTAAGAAACTAAAAGTCGGAATTATTCCAAAGGATTTATTGTAAAGGTACTCAATGATTGTTACTTTAATTTGATGCAAAAAGTTTTTGTATGATTTATTTTGTGTTATTGTAATAAAAATTTGAATGTGTATGAGAACTTATTGGTCACGGTGTATTTTAGACGAGTAAACAAACCTAAAATATTTATAAAAAATTTCCAGTTTGAAATCTCCCTTGAAAAGCGGGAATATTTGGCACCTATATATATATATAAAAGTTCACGGCAAATTTTGACATTAAAATAATTTTCAGTTTTTGTGTCATGACATACCCAAGTAGCACAGGAACGTTCTGTGAACGTCTAATAACGGTTTCAATAGTTCAAACACCGTGTTTCGTGTCAAAAGAACGTTCTAAAACACGTTCAGAAATGGTATTATTTAGAACGTTCTGAAAATGTTTGATTTGTACCATCTATAAAACGTACAATTCTAGTTCTATATAGAACGTTTAAGTGTAACACCGTCATAACACGTTCTGTAACAGTGTAATTATAACGAATATGACAAAATGACTTTTTAGTACTATTGGTTGAGAAACTAGGTTAATCATGAAAATTTTTGACTTCAGTTTTTGATTTTTTTACACGTTTTCTGGCGTGAGGAATCCGGAAGTCAAAAGGTTGGTATGGTATCGGCACCTATTAGCGTAATAGCCCGTTAGTCCATGTACACGATATCTCAAGAACAAATGATTGCAGAGAGATCGGACCAGTTTTAAAATATCGCTTATGATATTGATAAGAATCCTATTGAGAGATTTGTAACATTCTAATTTAAAAACTTCGTAAGTTATTCGAAATTTATAATTTTTAGCTTGATAGAGAATAGAGCATTTTTTACATTTTCAGTTTAACGTTTTGTTAGCACGTCAGTAAAGAATGCTTTTCAAGAATCAGTAGCGGTGAGGTGAAAAAAAATTACAAAATTTGAAACTCATGGAAAAATTTTGTGAATTTTGTATTTCATGAATCAATGTATGGAATTCAACCAAACTTGTTACATAATTAGATCTTGCCCTAAATTGGAGGTTATTTAAATTTCATTTAGGATATATCGTCCGATAGATTGCGGTGCTATGTAATGAAACCCTCCATTTATGGGACGGCTATATCTCAGCTTCTATAGTGTACAAATGCATTAAACTTAATATATTGGTATATATCATTATAACCTCTGCTAATACAATTTGGATGTATACATTGTCCAACAGGTGGCGTTGTAATCTGCAATTTAATCATTTTAACGGAAAGGCAATATTTTAACTCTTGTGATTTAACACTTAAATTTTGTGATACACTGAAGTTATAAGTGAAATCGATTTTATGTAAAGTTTTACTGGTACATTTTGAATGCACATCGGCCAACAGGTGGCGTGGCTATGGACAATGTAATCTCATAACGGAAACGAAAAATCTCAACTTCTGTGATTTATAAATGTTGTAAATTTGGTACGTGAAATTAATATTACGTAAAACTCTACAGATTGCCTTTGGGTGCATATTGGACGACAGGTGGCGCTGCCACGTTCCAATATTTTCCATTCACAGAAAGGCTATCTATCAGCTTCTGTAATATATATACTCACCAAACCTTCTGTGTGACATACATTTGATATACATTATTGATTCAATTTGGCTGTATAACGAGTAATAGTCAAACAGTTTTTTTTTTAATTATTATTATTCATAGGACATTGTTTTTTCCCCTAGGAATAAGTATACGGGGATGGGGGAGGGGTGGATAAAAATTTTCACTATGATTATCTTTCAATAGAATTCGATATCACCTTTAAAACGAATAATTGAACCATCGTTTTCAGATGATTTAAAACAAATTTACCTTTTTTTTTTTTTTTCATTTGTCATAATAATAATAAACCCTTAGAAAAATAAATTTTCTAAGATCTTCTACATAGCATAAAAATGATTGTCTTCTGTCATGAAAATCTGCTAATCAAGGATGTTATTGAATAAATAATCTACTGCTTGATCAGCATACTGCACAAGGTTCGGTCTGCATAGCATCAACATAATTGAAGAATGTGACAAAAATTTTCGCGCTTTAACTTAACGATAAGCAAGCATCTGCTATCACAGGAAGTCAAACGGTTTGGCAGTTTTATCGCTAATTTGGCTATTTTTTTCCTCTCTTTAATTATTGCTTATATTTTTCTTTCTTTTCTTTCTCTCATCCACAGATATGGATAAGAAAAATCCAAAATTTGACCCGAAAGTATTGTTTTTGGGTCAAATTTTGAAACTGATTTTTTGCAATATTTTTGCACATTTTGAGGTCCCCTGAATCCAAAAATCAGGTTTTTGTATTTGATCTGTGTGTGTGTGTGTGTGTGTGTGTGTTTGTGTATGCCTGTACGTGTATGCCAGTTATCAGCACATTTCAAAAACAAATAATTCCAGAATATGAAAACTTAGTATTCTACATTTGAATCATGTAAGGGGATGCTGCACTTAGCTTTTCCTTGAGATCAAGCAAATGCTTCGTGTACAGGGACGTCCAAGATAATTCAAATACATTAGGTATGTGAGCGAAATTTTTTTGCTATTTACAGTTTAATATCTGTAGCCTGTACTAAACAAAAATAAGTTAACATATATTTTTTTATATGCATAAAAGTATGTTTAGTGTAAAATATGGCATGAAAATCATTCCCCATTCATCTACAGGGCTACCTAGGAATGATAATTAATACTTCAAACCTACAGAGTAAACAAAGAAATTTTTTAAGTGGAAATTTTAACGCTTTTTTCCCCTATAATTACACGTTTTGAGGTTCCCTGGATACTAAAATCAAATTTTTAATGGTTAATCTTTGTGTATGCCTGTTATCAGCTAATTTTAAAACAAATATTTGCAGATAATTCAAATTTTGTATTTTGAAGTTTATTTTGAGGTTGCTAAATATGTTTGTTCAAGATTAATAAGCTTGAAAGAGTGGTGAGAAAGAAAGTTGACTGAAAAATTTGGAATGAACTTTTAAATTTAATAATAGCCAAGAATTTTTTATAGTAGGCATTATGCAATATATTTAAACGGGGTCCCCCCCCCCTCCTCATTGAGAGAGTTATTCGTCAAATAATATCTGTTCCTAAAACTAGTTTGAAATTTTTGAAACGTAGATTTATATATAGTATTTGTTATCTTACACTTTAATCTGCAATCTGCATTTATAGTATTCAAATGCTAGGTAAGAGTAAGAGACAGCCATGTGAGTGTCCCACGAAATTATTATTAATATTTAAATAAAAACAGTCTTTTTTAAATACTGATAATGCATAATTAAGTAGTAATTTTTATTTTATTTTTATCTATTTATTTATTTGGGTTGAGAAGTGATGTGTCTGTCAAATGAAAGAAGAGATTTAATTGATGGTCTACATTCATGATGACGGTCGTTATCAAAAAAAAAAAAAAAAAATAGCGATACCTTCAAATTTCACACATTATAAAATCCAAAATTTTGCTTCAAATTATCTTGGAATGGCGAATTTTGGTTGGTGGGTATTGATTAAGTGTATGTAATAGGCACTTCGGTGGCATTTCGCGAAACTTCTAACTTACCCGCCGAAGAGGGAGAGTAAAAAGTGGGTAAGACGCTGCCGAAAGCAATGGAAACCCAGACTAATCATGTTGCGAGCGGAAGAACCATTAAAAAATGCAGCTGGAACATCAACTTAAGTTTCGATTGATTTCAGCGATTTTTTTTTTTTCTTTTGAGATTTTGTTAATAATGACATGGAATTTTGAGAATTTATTTAAATATACTATGCAGCAAAGCGGGCAAAGCCTGCTAATGTTTATTTAAAGCATACTTAGATATGCTACACGAAACGTAATAAAATTATCAAATACTGTTCGTATGCACATAAAACATGTTTCCTATAAAATATTTTATTGTTAGCTTATGATTCATAAGGCCATATAGAAATATTTAGATATATTAGAGGATAATAAGCGAAAATTGATCGAAGTGTGTTTTAAATTTTGTTAAACGTTTTCAACTTCCCAACAAGTTAAAAATATGCTTAAAATTTAAGTTTGTCAACACCATTGTCTGTCTATTCGTTCTCTAATTTCAAAAATATATTTTATAATTCCTCAGTTACATCTTAACCGTGCTCATTTTTTATTGAAAGTATGTGTATACCGTAAGCGGTTTGATATGGGGACTCACTAAAATTTTAAACGTACAAAAGTGTATGTTTAGGTGTAGGGTGCAGGTGTTTTATAAACTAAGTGGTCCGCATGATTTCTCTCTTTTGTTTATTACTAAATATAGTAAAAATGTAGCAATTTCTGTAATATTTCAATAAAAATATAAATATCTTGCGCATTAGTAAAACAGAAAAAAAAAAAAAAAAACTAGTTATACTGTGACGGCTTTAAAAGTTTTTTTTTTATTCCATTCTATATAATAGCGTCACCAACGATTTATTCGCACAAAATTTCAAGAAACTTAGCTTCTCACAATTAACTTTCTATACATATAATTTCGTACAATTTTCACCAATAGGTGCTGCTGTATAGGCAACTGGAAATCCCAGACACTAACAGCAACGCCACATTGTGGATAGATTACATCCGAATTGAATCAGCATACATTTTAATAATATAAATATCATATACCAATTTTGGTGGATTTAAATAACAATAAATAACATACGAAATATATATACCTTAGAAGAACTACCTACTCTGAGAAGCAAGGTTTTACCTTATAAGAAACGAAATTAAATTGTCGTCTGTTAGCTTTTTGTACCCAAATAAAATCAGTACAGATTTACATGATTTCCATCACATGTACAAGCTTAGTGTATTTATAACTATAGATGATTAGATGGAGCCTGTCCAGTAGGATTGCAATATAGAAGCAACATGTTATGAAAGCCACATATTAAAATCTAATTAGCAGTAATTTAAGTCTAGCCAAATATTAAGTTTGGTTAAATGCTGTCCACTGGATCGTGAGAAACAGAGTCCAAAATTTTCTTTCTGACACACATACAAAGACATTTTCTAACAATAGTTGAATCATATTCCAAAAATCACAAACTGTGTGAATTTATCGAAAATCGAAAGTCGGAAATTTTCACGAATCCAATACTTTCTTCTTGACAGATGTAAGTAAAATAATAATAATAATAATAAACGGTAATCATACGCTTGATCAAATCTTGAGGTTGAAATAATTAAAAACAGCTAAAAAAAATGTTTTATTTATTTATTTATTTATTTATTTTCTCCTATATTAACCCTTTGCCGGCCCTAGTGCTCTAAACCGCTATACATAGTATTGCCAAATTGAGGGACTCTTTTATTTAACGAACACCAATAATTTTGAGGAGTGATATTTGATATACATAATGGACGAATAAACTTCGAAGTGATTAGACAGCCGAATACCGATGCAGTAGAAATTTATTGGTGGATATTGAACAAAAAAAATCCTTAAATTTGACAACATTCAAAAAAGGAGAGGGAAATTGAATAGGACCGGCAAAGGATTAAATTAAAGGTTTAAAGGATAAAATTTCGATCCGTGCAGTCATCTAGAATAACGTTTAGTATAAAAATACACAGATTATTTTTAACTAATGGTTGTGAAATGATTATATATATATATATATATATATATATATATATATATACAATACTGATAATTATTCAAAAAAACTTTTTGTACATTCGGCAGAAAAATTACTGAAGCACACATCCACGTTTCATATATACTAGCAAACCCGTGCGGTATTTTCGCACTTTATTTCTTTTCTTATTTACCTTTAAAATTTGAAACTTATAAATATTATATCAATTTCACCCCTTAATTAAAATTTTAATTTACCAGAAGCCAAATTATTATTAGATCCAAATAAATATTGTGCAATAGTGAAACCAGAATTATTCAAAGAAAAGCTTCAAAATAAAATTCATGGTTTATGACTCAGTTTTCATACTTCCGCAGGCAGTGCGGTTTTAGTAAAGGACCCCTGTGACGCCTTTTAAATTTTAATCGCCAAGTATACAATGGCATTTTATTTATTTTAGCGTAATTTTTTGTAAAAAAGAAAAAGAAAAAAAATCCTAGACTTAAATTGATAATATTTTTTTATGATTGCGTTTTGTAGCCAATTTATGATAATATATCATGTTCTGTTTATATCTTTGAAATATTGCTAGGTTTATACTGACTCTTGCAAAGATTTTGCAGAAATAACTTTCAAAAATACATTTCTCATAAAATAATGTCCTCAAACAAATATCGTCATGTTTTCTTTATTAGATCATTGAACTGAATCCGCGTGCTTAAATATTGTTCATTTTTAAATACTATTTTTTATCCTCACGTATTTTATTAATTTTACCACTATCGTATCATTTCAAAAAATATTAATTGAAATTGGTCCACGTTAGAGACATATTATATAGATATTAGTTTGATCACTAATTTTTATCATCAATCTACTTTTTTATAAACAGCTTAAGACTAAGATTATGACTCGATAAATATTTACTCACCAATACAGTTTAGGTGCAAATATTTTGATTTACTAGAGCTTCAATAATATTTCTGCCGACAGTATATGGAGTAGCATCATTCACAACCGCTCTTTCGTGCCGGCAAAATGTTTTTAATATTTTTTGAAATAGCTCACAATTTTTAAAATGAATAGTTGAATCAAGCTTCTGTAATAATTTGAAATAATTGAATTTATATATATATATATATATATATATATATAAACAAATAAATAAATAATATTTTTTTCCATTATTGGTTTTTTTCCTTTCTCTCATTTTTTTCGTAAATGTAAAATGCAGAAATAACTGCTTTTAATCGAACAACGTGGATTTGTTTAAGAAAATATAAAATACAGTTTTGTAATGGCCACGACGTACTAGCTTGATTTTGTAATTATCATCCTGTTTAGTTAGATAAGCTTTCCTTGAAGTGGCATTTTATGTAATTCAATAAAACAAGCATGCAACATTTTAAATACACGACGAATTTTTACCGTAAGGAAGTTAGCCCCCCCTCGAAAGAAATTCAAAATTTCACTAATGTCATTCGTTTGATCGTCGTTTGATCGGATTTGATCGACTAATTGCACCGTTTGATCGCATCAAGAAAAAAAGATATTAAGCAATAATTTTAGGGGGGGGCTAACTTCTCGATTTTTAGAAATTATTCAAAAATCAAAACCAATATGTCATTCGCTAGAAAATCGTTAGATCGTTTCAAATTGACATATTTCCACGTTTGATCGATACCGGAAGTGGCTTAAAAAGTCGCCTAAAAATTTAGAAACTATACCACTTTACCATTATTAAAGCATGGAAATTTCCTACAAGCTATATAATATCCCCCCCCCCCCTTCCTCGAAAGAAATTCAAAATTTCACTAATGCCATTCGTTTGATCGTCGTTTGATCGGATTTGATCGACTAATTGCACCGTTTGATCGCATCAGGAAAAAAGGATATTACGCAATAATTTTAGGGGGGAGGGGCAAACTTCTCGATTTTTAGAAATTATTCAAAAATCAAAACCAATATGTCATTCGATAGAAAATCGTTAGATCGTTTCAAATTGACATATTTCCACGTTTGATCGATACCGGAAGTGTCTTAAAAAGTCGCCTAAAAAGTTAGAAACTATACGACTTTACCATTATTAAAACATGGAAATTTCCTACAAGCTATATAATATCCCCCCCCCCCTCCTCGAAAGAAATTTCAAATTTCACTAATGTCATTCGTTTCATCGTCGTTTGATCAGATTTGATCGACTAATTGCACCGTTTGATCGCATCAGGAAAAAAAGATATTAAGCAATAATTTTAGGGGGGGGGGGGGCTAACTTCTCGATTTTTAGAAATTATTCAAAAATCAAAACCAATATGTCATTCGATAGAAAAACGTTAGATCGTTTCAAATTGACATATTTCCACGTTTGATCCATACCGGAAGGGGCTTAAAAAGTCGCCTAAAAAGTTTGAAACTTTACGACTTTACCAATATTAAAACATGGAAATTTCCTACAAGCTATATAATACCCCCTCCCCCCCCTTCTCGAAAGAAATTTAAAATTTCACTAATGTCGTTCGTTTGAACGTCGTTTGATCGGATTTGATCGACTAATTGCACCGTTTGATCGCATCAAGAAAATAAGATATTAAGCAATAACTTTAGGGGGGGCTAACTTCTCGATTTTTAGAAATTATTCAAAAATCAAAACCAATATGTCATTCGCTAGAAAATCGTTAGATCGTTTCAAATTGACATATTTCCACGTTTGATCGATACCGGAAGTGGTAATAAAAGTCGCCTAAAAATTTAGAAACTATACGACTTTACCATTATTAAAGCATGGAAATTTCCTACAAGCTATATAATATCCCCCCCCCCTTCCTCGAAAGAAATTTCAAATTTCACTAATGTCATTCATTTGATCGCCGTTTGATCGGATTTGATCGACTAATTGCACCGTTTGATCGCATCAGGAAAAAAAGGAATTAAGCAATAATTTTAGGGGGGGGCTAACTTCTCGATTTTTAGAAATTATTCAAAAATCAAAACCAATATGTCATTCGATAGAAAATCGTTAGATCGTTTCAAATTGAAATATTTCCACGTTTGATCGATACCGGAAGTGGCTTAAAAAGTCGCCTAAAAAGTTTGAAAGCTTACGACTTTACCATTATTAAAACATGGAAATTTCCTACAAGCTATACAATACCCCCCCCCCTTCTCGAAAGAAATTTAAAATTTCACTAATGTCATTCGTTTGATCGTCGTTTGATCGGATTTGATCGACTAATTGCACCGTTTGATCGCATCAGGAAAAAAGGATATTAAGCAATAATTTTAGGGGGGAGGGGCAAACTTCTCGATTTTTAGAAATTATTCAAAAATCAAAACCAAGATGTCATTCGATAGAAAATCGTTAGATCGTTTCAAATTGACATATTTCCACGTTTGATCGATACCGGAAGTGTCTTAAAAAGTCGCCTAGTCGCCTAAAAAGTTTGAAACTTTACGACTTTACCAATATTAAAACATGGAAATTTCCTACAAGCTATATAATACCCCCCCCCCCCCTTCTCGACAGAAATTTAAAATTTCACTAATATCGTTCGTTTGATCGTCGTTTGATCGTATTTGATCGACTAATTGCACCGTTTGATCGCATCAGGAAAAAAAGATATTAAGCAATAATTTTAGGGGGGCTAACTTCTCGATTTTTAGAAATTATTCAAAAATCAAAACCAATATGTCATTCGATAGAAAATCGTTAGATCGTTTCAGATTGACCAATGTCCACGTTTGATCATTAACGGAAGTGGCTTAAAAATCGCTTAAAAAGTTTGAAATTTTATGACTTTACCCTATTAAAACATGGAATTTTCCGGCAATCTATATGTCATTCGATAGGAAATCGTTAGATCGTCTTAAAATGGCAGCTTTCGGGATTTGATCTACAGCGGAAGTTCTTAAGATTACCTATGAAAATTTTGAAAATAATCCTATATGCCTCAAAATGTGGAGTTAACCCCACCAACACACACACACACACTCACATACGCAGAATAAAAAAAATCCTTATGTCATTCGACGTAGAATAGTTAGATAGGATTTGATCGACAAATTGCATCGTTTGATCGCTTCAGGAAACTAGTTGGCATAGGTGGACTCTGCTCAGTTCCCCATCATATTTATGTTGTCATAAATTTCTAGTGCGAGACATATTATAATCATGATAAAATAAATGAATTTGACCAAAGTTTGATACAATAACAGAATAAAATCCCCGCCTAATAGGCTAGGCTATCCACCGTTCACTTCGATATATTTATCTTATTCTAATCTATTAATTTATTTTATCAGGGTCAATTCCGTTGTTTAGTTTTCATGCTACTATTTCCAATGCAATAATCCTCAAAATTCATATTTATATGAAAAATTTACAATTTCGCTATGTTGACAAAATCGTTAATTATGAATAACTTACGAAATTTTCCTATTAGAATATTTGTATTCAATCATGTTCAAACAAATATCATAAATGTAATTTTGAAGTTGTCTAATGTATTTATGATCCTTAAAATGAAAGTTTATGCTCAATTTTGCCTTATTCTGACATGTTAAGTAGTTCGTAAATTCCAAATAACTTACGAATTTTTTAAATTGGAAAAATCATAGTCTATTATATTCATGCCAGTATCCTAAATAACATTTGGAAAGGGGTTTGACATCTTTACGATGAAAATATCTCTCAAAATTGACGTTTATGTGAAATTTTGCCCTATACTGCCATGTTAAGAAATTCGTAAATTTCCAATAACTTGCGAAATTTTCAAAGTAGTATATTTATAGTTACTGATGTTTATTCCGGCATCAAAGCTGATATTTTAAAACTAGTCTGAAATTTTTACACTAAAAAGTTTCCATTTAATGCACGTTAAGTGAATTTTTGTCCTATTCTCCCATGTTAAGAAAATCGTAAATTTCTAATAACTTACGAAGTTTTTTAATTCTAATGTTGCAAATTAATAGGGTTCTTGCCAGTGTCGAAAGTAATATTTTAAAACTGATTTGACCTCTCTGCGACAATTTGTTCTTGAGATATCGTGTACACAGACTAACAAACTAACGAACTAACGGACTAACAGACACCCTACAGACAGACACCATACAAATTTTGTCATTTTCGGATTCCTCACACCTGAAAACGTGTAAAAAAGTCAAAAAACCTAGGTCGAAAATTTTTACGATTACCTAAGTTCCCCATACTTATAGTATGATGGGGAACTAAAAAAGTTATTAAGGGAATCCGGGACACCAAAATTGACCAAAAAAAGGAAATTTTTGCACTCATTAAAAAAAAAAAAAAAAAAAAAAACTTCACACTTTTCTGAATGGAATGCCGCAAACCGCATATTTCTCCGGCCAGTAGTTAAAAAGATATAACATTGTTTGTATTATTGTTATTTTTAGTATTATTGCTATTTTTCTAATTGTTGGAAACAGGATTTAACCTGACAAATAATCTCCTTTAGCATTTTAGCTAAAATGTCTAAAAAGTGGTTTAGTGTTTTCTTTTCTTTCTGTTTTATAATTGGTATGTGTGTGGAAGGGGGGGGGGATTTATACATTTCATTACTTTGAAAAAACTAAAATCTAAAATTAAGCATTTTACAAAATGCAGTTTAAAACTTGGTTGTAAATATTGAACTTCAGTTTACTTCTAAATCTATTACAATATCATTTGCCTGTGTAGATATGAATATTTGATAAAATTATTATACTCTATTTGAAGCAGTATTAAATATATCATCAAATTTTATTAATTTAAAATTTAAAACTGCCATATCAACTTTGTACATACTAAAATATATAATAAACATACCTCGTGGAAGTTACCCCCCCCCCCCCGTGAGAAAAGGATATCACTAATATACCAAACGTTTGATCATCGTTAGATCGGATTTGTTCGGCAAAAGTTTTCGTTTGATCGGTCAAAAAATCGGGATATATAGAAAAATAGCCAGGGGGGCTAACTTCCACAAAAGTTAAAAAGTGTTCAAAATTTAAAAAATATATATACAGAAACAGTAGAAAATCGTTAGATCGGATTTGATCGACCGTTTCCGACGTTTGATCGGCCTTTAAACTGCACGAAAATGCCTTATGAAGGTACACAAAAGGTAGACGTTAGCCCCCCCTCAAAAGCAAATAAAAAAAATTTTGATGTCAATCGACGTAGAATCGTTAGATCGGATTTGATCGACCGTTTTCGACGTTTGATCGGGCATTAAACTGCCCGAAAGTACCCTTTAAAGTTCCCCCAAAACGTGGAAGTTAGCCCCCCCTCAAAAGTAAATGAAAAAAATTTTGATGTCAATAGACGTAGAATCGTTAGATCGGATTTGATCGACCGTTTCCGACGTTTGATCGGCCTTTAAACTGCCCGAAAATGCCTTTTGAAAGTACCCAAAATGTGGAAGTTAGCCCCCCCTCAAAAGCAAATCAAAAAAATTTTGATGTCAGTTGACGTAGAATCGTTAGATCGGATTTGATCGACCGTTTCCGACGTTTGATCGGCCCGAAAATGCCCTTTGAAAGTACCCAAAATGTGGAAGTTAGCCCCCCCTCAAAAGCAAATCAAAAAACTTTGATGTCAATAGACGTAGAATCGTTAGATCGGATTTGATCGACCGTTTCCGACGTTTGATCGGCCTTTAAACTGCCCGAAAATGCCCTTTGAAAGTACCCAAAAGGTGGAAGTTAGCCCCCCCCCCCCCCTCAAAAGCAAATCAAAAAATTATTAATGCCAATCGACGTAGAATCGTTAGATCGGATTTGATAGACCGTTTCCGACGTTTGATCGGCCATTAAATTGCCCGAAAATACCCTTTAAGGTCCCACAAAACGCGGAAGTTACCCCCCCCCCCCTCAAAAGCAAAAAAAAAAATGATGCATATCGACGTAGAATCGTTAGATCGGATTTGATCGACCGTTTCCGACGTTTGATCGGGCATTAAACTGCCCGAAAATACCCTTTAAAGCACCCCAAAACGGGGAATTTAGCCCCCCCCCCTCAAAAGCAAATCAAAAAAATTTTTGATGTATATCGACGTAGAATCATTAGATCGGATTTGATCGACCGCTTCCGACGTTTGATCGGCTATTAAACTGCCCGAAAATACATTTTAAAGGAACCCCAAAACGTGGAAATCCCCCCCCCCCTCAAAATGAAATCAGCAAAATTTTGATATCGATCGACGTTCAATTTTTAGGTCGGATTTGATCCGTCTTTAAACTGCCAAAAATACCCTTTTAATGTACCCCAATACGTGGAAGTTATCCTCCACTAAAAAGCAAATCAACAAAGTTTGACTCCAAATTGTGGAAGTTAGACCCCTCCCTTCCCAATTAATTTAGTGGCACGAGCAATTTTAACTGAAAAGACTTTACTTTGAAAAATTCATAAGTTATTTGATATTTTCTAAAGGTAACAGAGTAAATCAATATTTTATACAATCTTGTATTATACAGATTATTGCATTTGAAATGGTGTAAAACAACATAAAAACTAAAATAGTAAACTAATCCTTGTAAATTTTATCAATAAATTAGAATCAGTTAAGTGTATAGAAATAAACCTTAGCTAGAAATCTAGGTGAGAGATTTCAGTCTGTGACTGCTTTTATAAAAAAAAAAAAAAATACAAGGGGACAGATAGAGCCTTATAAATGTAAATATATATATTATAGAGTGCAATTTCATTATTTTATTTATATTTAATTTTAAGTTATCATTTGATTTTCAAAATGCTTTTAGCACGTTTAGCGCCATGCAAACTCTTATAATCCATAAATTTCTATAATGATTCCTCCCGTAATAATAATAAAAAAAATTAAGCAAATTTTTAATAAATTTTCAATCATTAAATGTAATATTTTTAGTTTTATATCGTATTTTATACCCGCCACCGATCGTTGACGCTTCTTTATATCATATTTGACAGAGCGCTCAACGTTTTAATTTTTTATTAATACTGCTTTTACTTTCGGGGTAAAACTTTCACTGAAATGTTTGAAGTATAACATGTGCTGCACACTCCCAAAGTTTCAAGATGATTCCTTCAGTACTTAGAGATATATGACAAAATGTCTAGAATCTAGAATGGCTGACATGGCGCTCAACGTGTTAAAAAATATTTTACTTCACTGCTCACAACAAAACTGAACACTGTTCAAAAACCTGAATTATAAATTAAAAAATTAATAAGCATGATTGAATTCATCATGACTTATCTTGACAAAGGTTAATTCTATAAACTCTTTTAAGCAAAATTCATTTTTTTTTTTTTTTTTTTTTTTTTTTTTTTTGTGTGTGTGTGTGAATTGTCTGTATGTCTGTGCACTCACTGAGGTAAATATGCATGTATCGTCATAAAATGTTTTATTATATTACTAACTAGCAAGCCCGTGCGAATTTTTCGCACTTTATTTCTTTGTAACCTTTAAAATTTAAAATTATTATTATTATTTAAATTTAAAGCCATAAAAACGTCGTGTTTACATAGGCATGAGCAAATTTATTATTTAATGTTTTTTTTTTACTTTTCACGTGAAAGCATATTTTATTTTATCATATATATAGTAATAAGACATAGATTGATCATCGAGGATGAAAAAGTGATTCTTTTTCATTTGGGAAAATTCGGCCATTTTACTTTCTTATGCATATTTTTCCTCGAGTTCATATACACGGGAATACACACAGAAAATTTAGCTAATAAAATTTATGAATAATTTATGTACTAAAACAGAAAGAAAAACTGTAGATACTCGTGTTTTATTCATTTCTTTTTCCTTTTTTTTAACTATACTCTAGTATACTCATATCTGCACAAAACTGACTTTCTTTCGGAATTTATTATTATATTTCTTTGAGATAAAAATCGTCTGCATTCATCATAGAAAATTTTTTTAATAAATTATAATCATGAAATTATAATTAATAAATTAATAAGTTAATTAATGAATTATAATAATTAATAATTTATATTCCGTAAATTTATGTAAGATTATATATAGAAGAAAGCCTTTTGGTAGACACAACATGTTAGTTATATAATAAAACTTCCGCAGCTGCTAACTACATTTAAAAGAATTTTGAAATTTTCATATTACTTACTAATATAAAATATTTAAAAATATAAAAATTTAAAGAGAGTATTTCATTAAATATCAAAACAGTAATTGTTTCATAGTAATAACAAAGAACTGATTATAAAAAATATATTTTTCATAAATTACTTGAATATAATTTATTTATGATAACTTATCCCATTTCTTTTCATATATTTATTACAACACTTAAAATCCGTGCAATATTTCGGCATTTTAAAAATTCATTAACATTCTATTCGATTACTATTTCCGAGTTTTATACTCCCTATTGTCTGATGGCAAATTTTTTTTTTTTTTTTTGATTTGCTTTTGAGGGGGGCTAACTTCCACGTTTTGGAGGATTTTTCAAGGGTATTTTCGGGCAGTTTAGTGCCGATCAAACGTCGGAAACGGTCGATCAAATCCGATCTAACGATTCTACGTCGATTGACATCAAAATTTGATTGATTTGCTTTTGAGGGGGGGGGGGTAACTTCCACGTTTTGGGGGACCTTTAAAGGGTATTTTCGGGCAGTTTAATGCCCGATCAAACGTCGGAAACGGTCGATCATATCCGATCTAACGATTCTACGTCTATTGACGTCAAAAATTTTTTGATTTGCTTTTGAGGGGTGGCTAACTTCCACCTTTTGGGTACTTTCAAAAGGCATTTTCGGGCAGTTTAAAGGCCGATCAAACGTCGGAAACGGTCGATCAAATCCGATCTAACGATTTTCTACTGTTTGGGTATAATTTTTTTGAATTTTGAACACCTTTTAATTTTTGTGGAAGTTAGCCCCCCCCCCCCCTGGCTATTTTTCTATGTATCTCGATATTAATGTATGTATAATTTCTGTGTAATGTATTAATGTATAATTTCTATGTATCTCGATCAAATCCGATCTAACGATGATCAAACGTTTGGTATATTAGTGATATCCTTTTATCACTGAGGGGGGGGGGGGGCTAACTTCCACGAGGTGCTTAAAACGGGTGGAGCGGGTTAAATCACTTTGTCGGGCGCCCAAACTTCCCAAATCCTTTTGAAGAACAACAAAGAAAAAAGTAAAAATGAACATAATTACACTTATGCTTAATATCTACGCATATTAGCGTGAATAACAATTAAAGAAAATTTCACTGAAATTTGTAAAAAGAAAGAAAAAAAAAATCTCATACGCTTCTCCACTTTACATAATCTGTGGAAATTTGATATAAAAAAAATATATTTTTTTTTCTCTGTCACACACACACTTCCATCAGGTATATGTAATTCGCTCTATATTTTTTGAAATTCTAAAGGACAAAGCTTCAAAAAATCTACAAATGATTTTCATCTGAAAAAATTGAATTTGTGTTGCTTGGCTTATATACCGCATCTGATATATCGAAAAGTGAAGATTTTTATATTATCAGGTTAAAAAAAAAAAAAAAATATGTATTTTACAATTATTGATATTTTTAAACCACATATATATGAACTAAATCAATTATATATATATTATGATTTAAAATATATATATTGATATTTTTAATTTAATTTAAATGAAATCAATCACATATAGTACTAAATTTTTAAATATTACGTATTTTGTACTGTTATACTTAAGATAATATACATATTGCAGTGAGTGATAATTAAAGAACATATTATAGAAATTTGTAAAAAAAAAGAAAAAAAAAACCTCATATGCTCCCACTTCCAAGCCTTCCATAATCTGTTGAAATTTGCTTTGAAAACTACTTTTTATTTTTTCTTTGGCCCCTGAATCCCTCCGTTTCAAATATATGTAACTCTCAATACTGTATTTCTTAAAACTCTAACTAATAAACAAAGTTTCATTAAAATCTGTAAAAAAAATTATAAGAATAAATGACCCTCGGTGTATTTTTAATTAGTAGGTGATAGTTATACAAAATGCGTAAGTGGATTATTTTCCTGCTTTAGTGGCGCGTTTATCCACTGAGTAAAGGGGGGGGGGAGGGGGCTTTTGTCCGATGGGGTTTTTGTAAAGTGTGGCTTTTGTCCGGGACCCCCATATATATATAATATTGTATTAATATTTTTTTCTTGGTAAATAATTTACTTATGTACAGATTCATATAGCAAATTGCGAGATTTCGATAAACGTAGAATGTTATTCATTCTTTCTTTTCTCCTTTCCCTTTCAGACGTGTATATTTTTTACAGGCAATGCCATCAGGAAATGATCATATTACAAATCTACTGCCTGAAACGTGAGCTTTCTCTTGAAATAGAAAAAAATATTACAACTGACCATCGGTGTTTCCGGGCAGAAGCAAATGATATTTTCTCTCCCCACCCACCTAATAAATTTTGAGTGCAGTCTTTCAAGATATTTCACCCTCGCATCCCCCGCGGCTAACTCGCATCCCCCTCATTAACTGTCTTCAGCGGAGGACTTGGTTGGAGGAACCGCTTTTTCCTACAAAACAAACACGTAAAAACAGAAAGAAAGAAAAGAATAAAGATTATGTGACTTTATTTTAACGTAGGAACTAAAACAATTTTTAATTATGTTATATACATATAGATTTACACATGTTTGAAAGGGGAAAATGTTGCGATTTTTTTTTTTTTTTTTATTCTTACACTTTTTAACGAAGAATGTGCTTTCAGTCACAGTGATAATTCGGCCTTCATTTATAATAAGTTTTCATAAGTAATATGCTTGTTTACAAAAGAAAACTTTTTTTTTTCTGTCCATTCATTTTCTCCATTAAAGTTTATAAATACACGATATCTGATACAATAAATTTTTATTGTTCTATATTACCGGAAATTTTTCTCTTCCATCGTATCTCAAGAAAAATTATATAAGTAACATTTCTATTTTTGAGAACTGTAATACAGTGTGCAACGCTTAGAAAAGATTCAGATTTATAACGTCTAAATCATTATTTAAAAATTTCCTTTTTAGAAGATGATCTCTGCAAAAACTTTTACGCTTGTAAATGCTGTACAACAATGAAAAATATATGATATTATAGTACAATGAAGCACCTATATCTGAATAGTTTACGTTAACAAAAATGACATATAATTTTAGTATTGTAAAACTGTAAACCCAACTTCTACGGTAAATTGCAAAAAATATACTGTAAAATTAAAAAATAAATAAATTTAATAATAAATGCTTGGGATTAAAGAATGTATGTTTTCGAAGTTTATGTAGAATTAGAATAGAAATTTATATAGAAAGCAGTGTATATGTAAACGGTGTAGGGCATTTTCTCTGTGCTAGTGACTCACGAAAGAGGGTTTTTTTTTTTTTTTTTTTTTTTCCTACTTAGTATTTTAAAAGATATTGGTCTATTGTCAAAAAGAGTCGTTATCCAGCAATATAAGATAGTCTAATTATGAAAGATGGCAAAATTTAAATACGTTTCGCTGTCAGGTCCCGAACAAAAGCCCCACCGGACAAAATCCTACCGGACAAAATCCCCACCGGACAAAAACCCCGCCGGACAAAAGCCCCATCGTACAAAATACCCATTGGACAAAAGCCCCACCGGACAAAAGCCCCAACGAACAAAACCCCCACTAACGCTCAAATATACCTGAGGGGGGGGGGTAAGGGGGACCACAATGAGCATAGCAAAATAAAAATAAAATTTTTTTTTGAAGATATTAATGAAACTGTTTAATTATCATTAGAGTTTTAAGTAATATATACTGAGAGTTACACATATGTAACTCTCAGTTGCATATTAAAAAATGTAGTTTTTAAAGCAAATTTCAACAAATTACGGAGAGCTTGAGGGCATATGAGTTTCCATTTTTTTTTTCCCTTCAAATTTCAATGAAATGTTTTCACTGCAATATCTATATTATGTTAAGTATAGCTGTACAAAATAGGTAATATTTTAAAATATAGTATATATGATTTATTTAGTTCATATAAATGTGATTTCAAAAACTATCAATAAGTATGAAATAATAATTTGTTTCTCCTAATAATAGTATAAAAAATCTTCATTTTTCAAAAAATTTTCTTATATTTTCTTTTTATGGTCTTGCAGAGGATTTGGAAAAAATTGGGCTCATTTAAAACTTGTTCTATGCGAGGTACATATTTAAAAGGTATTTTCGGGCAGTTTAAAAGCTGATCAAAAATCCGAAACGGTCGATCAAATCCGTTCTAATGATTATACGTCGGTCGACATCAAAATTTTGTTCATTTGCTTTTCAGGGGTGCTAACTTCCACGTTTTGGAGTTCCTTTAAAGGGTATTATCGACCAGTTTAAAGGCCGATCAAACGTCAGAAACGGTCGATCAAATCCGATCTAACGATTCTACGTCGATATGCATCAACAATTTTTTGATTTGCTTTTGAGGGGGGCTGACTTCCACGTTTTGGTTACCTTTAAAGGGTATTTTCGGGCAGTTTAATGCCTTATCAAACGTCGGAAATGGTCGATCAAATCCGATCTAACGATTCTGCGTCGATTGACATCAAAATATTTTTTTTGATTTGCTTTTGAGGGAGGGGGGGGGGCATTTAAAGGGTATTTTCGGGGAGTTTAATGGCCGATCAAACGTCGGAAACGGTCGATCAAATCCGATCTAACGATTCTACGCCGATATACATCAACAATTTTTTGATTTGCTTTTGAGGGGGGGGGGGTAACTTCCACGTTTTGGGGGAAATTTAAAGGGTATTTTCGGGCAGTTTAATGCCCGATCAAACGTCGGAAATGGTCGATGAAATCCGATCTAACGATTCTACGTCGATTGACATCAAAAATTTTTTGATTTGCTTTTGAGGAGGGGGGGGGGCTAACTTCCTCATTTTGGGGTACATTTAAAGGGTATTTTCGGGCAGTTTAATGGCCGATCAAACGTCGGAAACGGTCGATCAAATCCGATCTAACGATCCTACGCCGATATACATCAACAATTTTTTGATTTGCTTTTGAGGGGGGGGGGGCTGACTTCCATGTTTTGGGTACCTTTAAAGGGTATTTTCGGGCAGTTTAATGCCCGATCAAACGTCGGAAATGGTCGATCAAATCCGATATAACGATTCTACGTCGATTGACATCAAAATTTTTTTGATTTGCTTTTGAGGGGGGGGGGCTAACTTCCTCCTTTTGGGGTACATTTAAAGGGTATTTTCGGGCAGTTTAGTGGCCGATCAAACGTCGGAAACGGTCGATCAAATCCGATCTAACGATTCTACGTCGATTGACATCAAAATTTTTTTTATTTGCTTTTGAGGGGGGGGGGGGGCTAACGTCCACCTTTTGTGTACCTTCAAAGGGCATTTTCGGGCAGTTTAAAGGCCGATCAAACGTCGGAAACTGTCGATCAAATCCGATCTAACGATCTTCTACTGTTTCTCTCTATATATTTTTTAAATTTTGAACACCTTTTAACTTTTGTGGAAGTTAGCCCCCCCCCCCCTCTCCCCACTGGCTATTTTTCTATATATCTCGATTTTTTTGACCGATCAAACGAAAACTTTTGCCGATCAAATCCTATCTAACGATGATCAAACGTTTGGGTGTATTAGTGATATCCTTTTTTCACTGAGGGGGGGGGGGTAACTTCCACGAGGTATGTTTATCATATATTTTAATATGTACAAAGTTGATATGGCAGTTTTAAATTTTAAATTAATAAAATTTGATGATATATTTAATACTGCATCAAATAGAATATAATAATTTTATCAAATATTCATGTCTACACAGGCAAATGATATTGTAATAGATATAGAAGTAAACTGAAGTTCAAAATTTACAACCAAGTTTTAAACTGCATTTTGTAAAATGCTTAATTTTAGGTTTTAGTTTTTTCAAAGTAATGAAATTTATAAATCCCCTCCCCCTTCCACACACTCACCAATTAAAAAACAGAAAGAAAAGAAAACACTAAAACACTTTTTAGACACTTTAGCTAAAATGCTAAAGGAGATTATTTGTCAGGTTAAATCCTGCTTCCAACAATTAGAAAAATAGCAATAATAATAATAATAACAATAATACAAACAATGTTATAAAGTTTTTTTTTTTTTTTCTTTTTTTTTTATGAGTGCAAAAAATTCCCTTTTTTTGGTCAATTTTGCTGTTCCGGATTTCCTTAATAACTCTCTTTCCTGAAGCGATCAAACGATTTAATTTGTCGATCAAATCCTATCTAACTATTCTATGTCGAATGACATAAGGATTTTTTTAATTCTGCGTATGTGTGTGTGTGTGTGTGTGTGTATGTTGGGGGGGGGGGTGTTAACTCCAGATTTTGAGGCATATAGGATTATTTTCAAAATTTCCATAGGTTATCTTAAGAACTTCCGCTGTAGATCAAATTCCGAAAGCTGTCATTTTAAGATGATCTAACGATTTCCTATCGAATGACATATAGATTGTCGGAAAATTCCATGTTTTAATAGGGTAAAATCATAAAGTTTCAAACTTTCTAGGCGACTTTTTAAGCCACTTCCGGTATCGATCAAACGTGGAAATATGTCAATTTGAAAGGATCTAACGATTTTCTATTGAATGACATATTGGTTTTGATTTTTGAATAATTTCTAAAAATCGAGAAGTTAGCCCCCCCCCCCTCTAAAATTATTGCTTTTTTCTTTTTTTCCTGATGCGATCAAACGGTGCAATTAGTCGATCAAATTCGATCAAACGACGATCAAACGAATGACATTAGTGAAATTTTAAATTTCTTTCGAGAAGGGGGGGGGGGGGGTATTATATAGCTTGTAGGAAATTTCCATGTTTTAATAATGGTAAAGTTGTAAAGTTTCAAACTTTTTAGGCGACTTTTTAAGCCACTTCCGGTATCGATCAAACGTGGAAATATGTCAATTTGAAACGATCTAACGATTTCCTATCGAATGACATATTGGTTTTGATTTTTGAATAATTTCTAAAAATCGAGAAGTTAGCCCCCCCTAAAATTATTGCTTAATATCTTTTTTTCCTGATGCGATCAAACGGTGCAATTAGTCGATCAAATCCGATCAAACGACGATCAAGCGAATGACATTAGTGAAATTTGAAATTTCTTTCGAGGAGGGGGGGGGGATATTATATAGCTTGTAGTAAATTTCCATGTTTTAATAATGGTAAAGTCGTATAGTTTCTAACTTTTTAGGCGACTTTTTAAGCTACTTCCGGTATCGATCAAACGTGGAAATATGTCAATTTGAAACGATCTAACGATTTCCTATCGAATGACATATTGGTTTTGATTTTTGAATAATTTCTAAAAATCGAGAAGTTAGCCCCCCCTAAAATTATTGCTTAATATCTTTTTTTCCTGATGCGATCAAACGGTGCAATTAGTCGATCAAATCCGATCAAACGACGATCAAGCGAATGACATTAGTGAAATTTGAAATTTCTTTCGAGGAGGGGGGGGGGATATTATATAGCTTGTAGTAAATTTCCATGTTTTAATAATGGTAAAGTCGTATAGTTTCTAACTTTTTAGGCGACTTTTTAAGCCACTTCCGGTATCGATCAAACGTGGAAATATGTCAATTTGAAAGGATCTAACGATTTTCTATTGAATGACATATTGGTTTTGATTTTTGAATAATTTCTAAAAATCGAGAAGTTAGCCCCCCCCCCCCTCTAAAATTATTGCTTTTTTCTTTTTTTCCTGATGCGATCAAACGGTGCAATTAGTCGATCAAATTCGATCAAACGACGATCAAACGAATGACATTAGTGAAATTTTAAATTTCTTTCGAGAAGGGGGGGGGGGTGTATTATATAGCTTGTAGGAAATTTCCATGTTTTAATAATGGTAAAGTTGTAAAGTTTCAAACTTTTTAGGCGACTTTTTAAGCCACTTCCGGTATCGATCAAACGTGGAAATATGTCAATTTGAAACGATCTAACGATTTCCTATCGAATGACATATTGGTTTTGATTTTTGAATAATTTCTAAAAATCGAGAAGTTAGCCCCCCCTAAAATTATTGCTTAATATCTTTTTTTCCTGATGCGATCAAACGGTGCAATTAGTCGATCAAATCCGATCAAACGACGATCAAGCGAATGACATTAGTGAAATTTGAAATTTCTTTCGAGGAGGGGGGGGGGATATTATATAGCTTGTAGTAAATTTCCATGTTTTAATAATGGTAAAGTCGTATAGTTTCTAACTTTTTAGGCGACTTTTTAAGCTACTTCCGGTATCGATCAAACGTGGAAATATGTCAATTTGAAACGATCTAACGATTTTCTATCGAATGACATATTGGTTTTGATTTTTGAATAATTTCTAAAAATCGAGAAGTTAGCCCCCCCTAAAATTATTGTCTAATGCACTATGTCAAATTTTCTAGAAATGGCATTAAATTGATCTGAAAACCCTTTATGTTATATAAGCAAAAAATGTTTCGCAAATTTTCAATAAAGTAAAAAAAAAAAAAAAAAAAAAAAAAAAAATATTCTCAATGAATGCGCGTGATACTGACAAAATTATGAATACACATAAATTAAAGAAGCCACATAAGAATAAATGCTACAGCTACAACGCATTTCAAGTGCAAATTTTTATAAATAAAAAAATAAAAATTTACCCCCCCCCCCCCGTTAAGATCCCTTCTTTTCTTTCTGGACAAAATCTTTACATAAATATATGTGGAATAACATGTTTTTTATACCCATGAAGTTCTATGCACTTTATCAAGATTTCTCTATGTATTTGACAAAAAGGCTAAATCGGAAAATTACACATTATTTTGCCACTCGTCTGTATATCATGAAAATGGCTAAAAATTGACTTTTAAAGTTTGGAATTCAAGCATTCTCTGGAATAAAAACTATTTATATTAACCCCTTCCGCTCCAGGGACGTACGTGCGTACGTCTAGTGTTAATGGCCATTAATACCATGGACGTACGTGCATACGTCCAAAGAAAGTATACGATACAATAAGCCGAACGTTGTTGTGGTATCAGAGAGAGTTATTTTATTTGTCATATGGTATTTTGAAATTGTATTTTCATTACTGACAACTAGATGGCGTTAGTAGTCTCGGTGACCTAGGGACCCTATATAGAGAGAGACTGGACATTAGCGCGCCGGCTTTTTGACGAAATTCTCCATTTTAGTGCCAGCTGCTCCATTGCTTATCATTACGCTGAGAAGAAATTTCGATTATTTTACATCATAATCGAAAAAGAACTTATTTATTACATTTTTACTTTGTTGGAAGATAAATTGCTTTAATTTTAGAATACTTTTAAAAGATAAAAATGCATTATTATTTATTTTATATCAGACTTTAAATACTTTGAATTCTTTTATTGCATGCTGTTTTACGTATTTATTTCCTAAATATGAGATTAATTACATTATTTATTTTCTAGCTATTAGTTTTTAAGTACTGCTTTGCAATATATTTAATATGTTAGATCTCAATGTATTTTTCTGATATATTTTAAAATACATATTTAAAATAACTATATAAAGAGATATTTTTTAATTTTTTGCTAGTACACAAAATGCATCAGATTTCTTAAAATAAATTGATAAAAATAAAGAAAATAAGGTGTATATTATTTGTTAGCATATGAAATATAAATTTCTTTTAAATAATAATTGCCATAATAAATTTTATAAATAATATTTAAATAAGTTATTATTTTTATTTACACAATATTTTTAAAAACTAAAAATAAAATAAAATAAAATAAAATAAAAATCAATGAAATAAGCAAATGTAAATAAAATAAATAAAAACATTTTTTTAATTTCTAAAGACATTAGTTAATGTTTTTACAAATTATTATTAATTAAATTTTTATTTTTAATATTTAATTAAGTCATTATTATTAATAATGTGTAATTGAAATAAATAAAATATGTATTTTTAGCTTGCAATTTTTTGATTATTTGCTAGTACACAAAATGTATCAGATTTCTTAAATAAATTGTTAAAAAAACAGAAAATAACGTTTATATTATTTGCTAGCATATGAAATATAAATTTCTTTTAAATAATAATTGCCATAATAAATTTTATAAATAATATTTAAATAAGTTATTATTTTTATTTACATAATATTTTTAAAAACTAAATAAAATAAAATAAAATAAAAATCAATGAAATAAGCAAATGTAAATAAAATAATTGAAAACATTTTTTAATTTCTAAAGATATTAGTTAATATTTTTACAAATTATTATTAATTAAATTTTTATTTTTAATATCTAATTAAGTCATTATTATTAATAATGCGTAATTGAAATAAATAAAATATGTATTTTTTTAGCTTGTAAAAATATTACGTAAATATTTTTATAAAATAATAAAAAATAATTTCTGTTCTAGTTTCTAGTTTTACATTTACTCATGAATTACTTGACAAAAACTAAGATTACCATATATTTGTTAAAAAATTTTCTAACTTTTTATATATAGAATGTATGTCCTCAGAAAAAATAAGGTAGAATTACTTTCACAATCAACGTATTTTGCTTAATATAGAAATATACAACAAAAATTCCTCTGTTTTCCGATCGGAGTTGAAAAAGTAATCATATCGAAGGTTAAAACAAAATTCGTTTTTCTTAAAATTCTTTTTTTCTAAGACGAAAAAATTACATATTTATATTCTGCATTACTTTCTGCACAAATTTAGTACAGTTTTCTTTCATTTATGTTGTATAGTAAAGCGTCAATCGCGAAGAAAAAAGCATTACGTTCTACGGTGATTGCTCCGAATTGGCACTAAGATGGCCGACTTTCGGTCAATGTCCAGTCTCTCTCTATATAGGGTCCCTACGGTGACCTGTTAGTTTTGGCTACGCCAGTTGTTTAGTGATTTCTCGTGTTTGAAACTGGGAAAAATGTCTGATTCTAGTGATTCGGATAGTGATTATATCCCCGATTATAACGAACTTGAAGATTCCAGTGATGACTGAACAACAAGTGAAGACGGCGAAATCGATGACAGTGATGATGAACCACTTACAGCAGGTGACTGGAAATTTATGTCTGATACTTTTGCCGATGCACGTCCTGAGCAACTACCTGAACTGAAAAGGGACTTTGATTTCCCACATCCAGCTTTCCATTGTTACTTCGTTATGTATTGCATTATTTCAAAATTATAATCTGGTATTTCACATATTCACACTACAGCTAGCCTGGAGCGGAAGGGGTTAATGGATACAACACGATAAAATTGTTGTGAAATATAATTATATATATATATATATATATATATACAAAAGAGCAATTATTTTATTTATAAAGTATTTATACAAAAGCTATTTCTATATGTTTTCTTTCTTTATTTTTTCTTTCTTTCTTTTTTTTTTTTATACTAACCTTCTGAACCAGAAAATAATGGCGTCCAATAAGTAAAAATTATGTTTTTAGCATAATCATAGACAGAGATTGGGTGAGGACGTCTTTCTTTACTTTTACTTATGTCTAACATAATATAAAAACGGAAAAGGGAAAACGTTATCAAAACAATAAATAATATATTTAATAAGTAAATAAATAATATACTAAGAAATGATATATTAATTATAAATAATATACTTACTATATTTTTTATTAAAAATAATAATAATAATTACATTTGTTTATTATTTAATATGCCATGATAGCATAATTACATCAAATGAGTAAAAATTGCGTTGACTCATTTTAAAGAAATTTAAACATTTAATGATTACCAATTACATTGCCATGTGGAATAAGTTTAAATATCTGTAAACATAATTTTTGTAAACTGCTGCTGTAAACTGAAAATATGAATACACACATGCACTGAAATTTAAAAATATGAAGTATGTTAAATATTTTGATTAAAAAAATTATATTTAAGTATTTGGAAATTTTTAAAATTTCTTCCTTCTAACTAATTTTTAAATTTTCGTTTCAATTTCTTATTATTATAAATTAACAATATATTCTAAACTCAATTGCATATAATTTTAGCGGTGTATTGGTGCATTAATTTTCGAAAATATTTTTTATGTTGGAATATTAAAACTTTCTATGAACTTCAGCATTCAAATATATTTTTAAACTATCCATGGACTTACAAAGTAGTACCCAGAAATGTTTAGAATATACAGGGTGCAAAGTCGAGAGCAGGCCTTTATTTACGCAACAATTGGTCTCAGACGTTCTCCAATTACAAAATGTATTTTTTAAAAAAATGTAAGCATTCATTATATGACATGTTTAAATTAAAAAAATCAATTTATTCAAAATCACAAAAATTGGTAATTTTTATACGGTTTTCAGGACGCTAGTAGTAAAAGTTGACTTTCAACTTAAAAAATATAACACGAAAAGTTTCACTTTTGTGCGCCCAAAATTGTCTGAGATAGTTAGTTTCAAAATTTAGAATTATTTCGCATTTTCTCGGGCTTTATTAAAAAGACAATGAAAAATTCTTTAATAAAGCCCGGGAAAAAGCAAACAAATTCCAAATAGGATATTTAAACCGATCCCTTATTGAAGGCCGAAATATGTTAGAAAATCTAAACTTTAAATATCTTGTTCCATTTTGGGAGAATATAAATGAAACTTTTTGTTAGGATGAGTGTCAATTTTTTTAAATATCACTATAGGGATCTGGAACTGTATAAAAATTTAGTTTTTGTAATTTTGAAAAAATAGATATTTTAAATTTAAACTTGTCATACCGCTCATATTTTTATAAAAAAAATTTTGTAACTGAAACTATATGTTTGCGACCAATAGTTGCGGAGATAAAGACATTCTCGTGATTATCTTTGTACCCTGTATTAAAAAAAAATAATGTATATATATACATATATATATATATATATGTATGTATAAATGAATTTTGAATCGTAGTTAAAACCAGGCAACCGATATAAGATCACTGAAACCACATAGAACAATGAGAAGGAAATTACAACAAATTTAAATAACCTGTGGAGACTGATTGTGATTTATTGAAACATTTATTTTTGTTTGTTTATTTTTATTTTATTTAACTTCAATCTAATCATACATTTATTCCTAGATTATTCGTTGCAATTTTAATAATTTTGCCGGTGCGTAAAAACGACATGAAACTCAAATCAAAAGATACAAACAAGCAACGAGAAGAAGAAAAAAAAAAAAAAAAAAAACAGCATTTTTTTTTTTTAAAGGAAAAGCTCAGAACGGTGAAAAAGAAGAAGAAGAAAAAAAAAAAAAAAAAAAAAAAAAAAAAACTCGTCAGGGGTGACCTTTTTCACCGTTGAGCACCAATGTACGATTTCGTTCGTTAGCAGCTATACCAGCGGACACCCAATCGTACAAGAAATTAATTGAAGTTAAAAATGAAGAATAAAGTGGAATAAACCAGGGGTGCAGAACATGTCCGAACGTCCGAACGAGGTTCGGGGGAAATTTTGAATATTTTTTTTAAAAGAAAATAAAAATGTAAATCAAAAATAACAATTTGCTACTTTGAAGTGCTTATACACTAACAGCGATATTTTTATGTTACACTGTATGTTTATTCTTTAAAGATTTATTACATAGAGCAAATGACTTTGAATAGCAAAGTAGATTTTTGCATTATTGAGGGAAATTTATACTGTGTTTGGGGGAAATTTCCGAGGTTTGAACATTTTCTGCACCCCTGGAATAAACTATTAATTCAAGAACACAGAGAATCAAACAGAAAACAACTATAAAAAACAAACATTACTCACAGGATGATGCATCCGGAATCCCAAGGATTAAAACAAGCAAAATAATTCAAGAGTTTAGTTGTACATAGCAGATGAAGAATGATACAACACAGC
This sequence comes from Salticus scenicus, assembly GCA_963930645.1. Taxonomy (NCBI): domain Eukaryota; kingdom Metazoa; phylum Arthropoda; class Arachnida; order Araneae; family Salticidae; genus Salticus; species Salticus scenicus. Next base: position 80,823,587 of record OZ005650.1, read on the forward strand.
AACAGGGATATGAATTACTTTTTTTTAAATTCAAATAATGTTTGAGAAATTTGAACATACTTAATTTAGACGTATATGCATGAGAAATTCCATATTCTACGATAGTAATTCCCAAAAATTGTCATAACGTGAAAGTCAACACTATATCCCTTAAAAAATTCCTTAAATTTTTGCATTTAAAAAAAAAAAATTCTTTTTTTCCCCTAATCTGAAGATAATGGCATTATAGTATTAATAACGAAACTTTAATAAACACCATAAAAGGCAAGAACTCGCAGCTGCTACAAAAGAAAAAAAAAACCGGCAACGCATTCAACACACTCAACGTGCTTGTTTGCAGCTCTCGCGCTTACATTGTTCGCCTGATGAAGGGTTGTGTCTTCTTTTAACCCGAAACAATTGTTTCGAGTTCTTGCATTTTATGGTGTTTATTCAAAGTTTTGTAATTAATACTATAACTTCATTATCTTCAAATCAGGGGAAAAAAGAAATTAAAAAAAAAAAAAAAACAATGAAAAAAATTTAAGAAATTTTTTAAGGGATAAAGAGACGTAATGGCACTTTTTTCGGAAAACTGTCATATAATATCGAATTTTTGATGCATATTACGTTGAAATTAAAGGAATAGTAAGTATGTTAAAATTTCTCAAACATTATTTGAATTAAAAAAAAAAAAGTAGTTTATAATCCTGTTCATGTGTTGCATCATCAGCTATGTAATTTTTAATAAAAAAGCACCACAAAACTGGCGTTGTAAAAATTATTACTTACAGACTTTGAATAAACACCATAAAATGAAATAAACTCGCAACAATTGTTTCGGGTCGAAAAAACAAACGACCCTTCATCAGGGGAATAAAGTAAGCACGAGTGCTGCAGTCAAAGCGGCAACGCACCAATTGCGTTGCCGCTTTGACTGCAGCACTCGTGCTTACTTTATTCGTCTGATGAAGGGTCGTGTGTATTTTCAACCCGAAACAATTGTTGCGAGTTTATTGCATTTTATGGTGTTTATTCAAAGTTTGTAAGTAATAATATGTACTTTTTACTTTTAAACGCCCGTACTGTGGTGTTTTTTTTTTTTTTTTTTTTTTTTTTATAATGACGTCACAGTTTTTTTTTTTTTTTTTTTTTCTACACTATTTTAGAACGTTTACAGTACGTTTTCTAGAACGTTCTGAAAATGTGTATAACGTTTTGAAAACGTTCTAAAGACGTTTAGAACGTTCTGAGACCGTATACGTAGAACGTTCTCAGAACGTTTCTATAACACCGATGGTGATAGTTACACGTTCATTGAACGTTCTCTGAACCGTACTATTGTACGGCTTCAAGATGGACAAATAGACGTCTATAACACGTTCAAAGTGAACGTTCTTAGAACGTGTTTGTAGAATAATTTTTGAACGTTCAGAGAACGTTTCGGTGCTGCTTGGGTAGAAATGTGTCATCAGAGAGCTTAGCTTACTATACATCATAGTATCTTTTCAAAGCCCATTTTTTTTCAAATTAAATTAAAAATGATGTCGTTACTAAAGCAATTTATTGAAATAAAGATTAAAAACATTAACCTTGGTTTGGAAGAATTCGTAAAACAGTTTATTGGAATAATAAAAAAAAAATTACCCTTGTCTTTGAGGAATGAATAAAATAGAAGAATGATTTAGCAGAAAATGGCGTCACAATTAAAAGAATGCATTAAGAAAAAAAAATTACAAAAAATAAAAAGTCTAAATGATAATTTAAAAGATTAGAAGTAATTGTATGTAAAATCCGCTAATTAGCGATTTGGCGGTTTTATTTCTCGGCCAACAATTTTTTATTTATTTATTTATTTAGGAATTTCCTCAATGCTGAGGTTTCCTTTCAATCAAAAACAGCCTTTAGTTTCTGTCTCTATCTTTCTCTGTCCTGAGCATCTTCCTGATCCATTTCATTCATTGTCATGTCCCTCATAAGCTTGTCTTTACACCTTTTCCGCGGTCTTCCCCTCATGTTTCCAATTCAGTACAAGCTGTGGTATTCCATTCGCATTCATCTGTTGTGCATGTCCGTACCATTGTAGCCTCTTCTTTTCTATTTATCTTATGATATTCGTCTTAGCACCCATTCTTGCTCTTATTTCAATATTGGTCTTTTTTTCAAGTCTTGAAGTTTTGGTCGATCGTCGCCAGAAGTCCATTTCTGTAGATAGCAGTTTTTTTTTTCGCTTGCAGACTTGATTGTCCATGTTTTTGCTCCATACAGCAGAACACTTTCTAGCAAGTTGTTGGAGATGATTCTTTTTGTTTTCTCAATAATATTTCTGCTCCACAGAATTGAGTTTAGTATTCCTATTATTTTACTAGCGTCAGATATTCTCTTTTCGAACAAGGAAACATTTAAAAGGTGTCATCTTCAAAAAGTAATGAAAAAAATATATTTGATTCTACTATTCATAAAACACTAGAAAGTGAAAAAATTATCGGCTGAAATGAATTACAGAGACCACAAAAAATTATCAAAATTAAGCATATTTGGCGGTTTTACATTGTTAGGCAGTTGATTTTGAGTACTTGGCGGAGAAACAAAACACGGTTCTGTTCGTACACGGTAATCTCGGTGCTAGCGAACTGAACGAATAACAGCGCTAAATAGCCAAATATGCTTAATTTTCATAATTTTTTGTGGTCGCTGTAATTCATTTCAGCCGATAATTTTTTCACTTCCTGGTGTTTTATGAAGAGTAGAATCACTGATATTTTTTTTTCAATATTTTTTGAAGACGACACCTTTTGAATGTTTCCTTGTTAGTTCTAAACAGGGTACTTTAATTACAACCAACCGATACATTAATTTTCATTTTTAAAAGCTTTTTATATTTGACTATCGCTCTCCACACAGGAAAATCTTAAAATATTAATAATTTCATAATTGTTAATAAATGCTTTTATAAAGCCATTGCCTCTAAAACACCATGAAAGGCAGGCCTATTCACAGGAACACCAATAAATTAAACGCAACACTATTCGTTAAATATTGGAATGTATTTTATTTCTATACAAACTGATCGCTTTTTCTTTTTTGTTTACAATGGATAGGTTTGTAGGCAATTTAGTTTACAAAGTGCTATTTAGAAATTAATCGAAAAATTTATCGTTTCTTAAAGAAAAAAAGAAAAAAATGATTGTTCTCCTACTGTAGGTGGTAGACGGGGGGGGGGGGGGGTTTACCGGGATCAAACCCAGGTTGAAACATTGTCACAGTCGTTCGAAGTTCGTAGTTTTGTCCGAAACTTGAGTGAATATGGACTGGGACCCTATATCGCCTCAGGAACACTGTTAAAAATTTCAACAGAAAATTCTGTGTAATCTATTATTTTAAGTCCTATGTAAAATTACAGAGAAAAATAAACGGAGATGTTAAAAAAACTTATTTTATACATTCATTTTAATAACTAATATTAATTTAATTAATTATTGCTGAGAATATATTTCGGACTCGGGATGCTTTTTCTAAAGCAGAAACAGTCATTTTTAATTTCAATTAAAAAATTAAATAATAAAATTACATAAAAATACAGAATAAAGAGTAAGAATCTCGATTATTTACTTTTAACTAAGAATTACTGTAAATTTACAGAGACTCTGAATAAATATTTACATTAAATTTACAGAAATTTTTAACAGTAGTGAATCTATCATTAAACACCAACACCGAAAAACTAATGCACAGAATAATTAAGAAAAGTTTTCGAACATTATATCTAAATTAATTAAAAATAGTTCAAATGCATTAATTAACATTTCTCATATTTTGCTCAATGCCATGATTTCCTATTATAGAATAAACATCATATTCTTATGAATATGAAATAATTGATATTCCATTATATCTAAAATAATTTAAAATAGTTCAGATCCTTTAATTAACATTTCTCGTATTTTAATAAATTGTCTACACATTGACTGTAAATAAGGATATATGACGAAAAAAAAAATATTCGTGTTATTACTTAATTATTTTATCTGAATTACGAAACACGAAAACTGAATGTGAATTTCTTTAACTTTTGCAGATGTTTACTCATATAAAAATATTTTTTGTAAGTGAAATAAAGAATAACGATTTTTCACATCTAAAATAACTTTACGTATATATATTTAAACAAGCCTTTTATAAATATTGTGTATTTATTTTACTATATTTTTCAGATTATTCCAATAAAAGAATCCATCATTTACTAAAATCTGTTGAAATTTTGAAAAAAATAATAAATATTCAATAAAAATTTAATTATTTTTGGAAGTTATGTTTCACTATAATATATTTGTTAAAATACTTAATTCATTAACATTATTCACGTATATTATTTTTCATTCTGCCGTCATTCTTCTATATTACGATTTTTAAATTCAACACATCAATATAATGGAAAGCAAATAGTAATTAATTAACTAACATGATGACATGTCACAGTATACTTTAATTATAAATAAGGCGAAAATGAAACATCAAAATCAATTTCGCAGGCCACTAAAATGAACTAATTTCCTGAAGTATGCCATTAAAAAAAGAAAAAAAAAAGTATTTATTTCAGATAAAATTACGTTCTGCATTACATTTTACATACAAAATGATATATGCAAATCTTTCATAACAAAATAATAAAAATTATTTACATTACAGTTAGCTTTTGAAATAAACAAATATCTCTACATATTAAAAAAAAGTTACTGCTACTGGCGCCAAAATTTTTTGTATTGACACTTCTCGCGAACGGAAGTATACTCCACCCCATGAGAAGTATCAATGTTTGCCGAATACTCTAAGAAGACATTTCTTTGATTAGAAGTTTCTATCGCCTTAATTAATGAAGTTATCAATTAAAAACCTTGCGTTAACAAAGGTATTATATTTTCCAATTTGCAAATAGTTTCTCTTATTACGTTGTTTTCTCTATCAGCAACGTCATTTTCCACAGAGAAATTAAAATGTAAGCAATGGTGTAAAATAAATAACTAAATAAAAATGTCAGTGTTGGTATTGGTAACAAAGAAATTTATCGTCTGCACATAAATAAAAAGATATTTATTTATCTTATGTATTCTGTTAGTTATCTTAGATATTTTCAATGAGAAAATGAATTTAAAATTGTAAGTTATCGTCTGAATATTATGTTTTTTTCTACTTTTAGAAAATTAAATGTTAAAAAAAAAAAAAAAAAAAAAAAAAAAAAAAGAAAGAAAAAGAAATTTGAAAATTGGCATTCTTGAGATGCTCGTCAGTAGAAAAAAATTACTTAGAATAGTGAAAATGTTTTTAAAATTAACCTATATTTTTAAAACATTAATCAAAAATTTAATCCAGGTGGAATGAAATTTAGTTTATATTTTATTAATTTTGTTCTACCATCAGGCGAAAAAGATTTAATAATGAATATCATGATTCTCTTAAACTACTATTGCGATAGAATTTTAATTAAGCTTAGAATTTTTTAAAATGAAATTTAAGAGACAACAACTTACATCAGTTTATATAAAGATTTAGTTTTTTAACTCAAAACATATTTAAGCGGTTTTTCGAAATGGGAAAGTTTATAGTATAACCAATTTAGCGATTTTTTAAATTTAGAGATGAAGTAGCTTAAGCATTTTTCGCCAAGGAATTCACTTCCGCAACCACGATAGCCATTATTACTCTAGCCATGCCTTAAATATAGAGATGAATTATAAAATCGTGTAATGATAATAATAACAGTAATGCTACTAATAATAATGAAATGATTAAAATAGTTACAATAAACACATGAGTTATTAATTTTCAATGTGACTGGCTAAATCATATTCTAGAAAAAATGCACTCTAAAGAATTGCATCTTTACTGTTGCACGCATCTCTTTTAACCTATCTGTACATTAGAAATCAATATAAAGTATAACATATTGTCCTAAATTAACTAAAAAAAAAAAAGCAGTAGTAAAAAATATAGGCATTAGAAAAAAATAAGTTCACGATTTCTTAAAACAAGCAATTATTCATCACCAAAAAGTGACAAAATTTTAAAAATCTCGAAGGGAGTAAAGCTGTAACGCTAAATGGTTTAGATATTACAAATTTATATATGTTCTAAAAAAAAGTTACTGCCATCGTTGTTTATTTTGTGTGTCTAGCTAGTATATATTTCCACCCAAATAAGTGACAAATTGTTATTAAGTTGTCGAACGGTAAAACAGATTTTTGACATATTATTTTTTAAAAATCAATATAGTAATAAATATTGTGTACTTCAATGTAATATCAAATATGAGGATTTATATAATATTGTTCTACTTTTGTCTTGTATTATGTATTATTAATATTCCTATTCAATGAAAGGCAAAGCTGCGAACAGGCGGATAGTGCCCCGCAGGGGTTAACGAGTGAAGTGAATCGGGTGGAGGAAAGCCTCCTTCAGGGATTAGTTAGCAGAACGAGCAGTGGACAGCGGCCGTATATTAAAAAAAAAAAAAAAAAATGTGCTTCCTATAAATCCACGGAGTTTAATTACCCAGGCCTAGGGCTCTTTTGTCTCAATCAGTCTTTAACTCCCACACCTGAATCTAAGAAAAATCTACTGAATATTTAAGAAAAGAATTCGAACGTTTTATCTGCATTCATCAAAAATAATTTCGACCCGTTAATAACAATTTCCAATATTTTACTAAACGGTATAATGTTTGACTGTATAATAAGGAAAATTTCTGTATATAATAAATAAATAAGTAAAATAATAACAATTCAGTGAAGGAAAAAAGAGCTTTCGAGAGCAGCATGGACGCTTCCTTTTACATGGACGCTTCCTGGATCCCCCCTCGTAACTCCTCTCATTTTGGCAGCTACCTTGGACGCAGTTGAGCAAGCGCAGTGGCAGCTAGTAAGCAAATCTAAGTAAAATCTACTGAATATTTAAGAAAACAATTCAAATTTTAACATTTTATCTGCATTGATTAAAAATAATTTCGACCCGTTAATAAAAATTTCCAATATTTTACTAAACGGTACAATGTCTGACAGTATAATAAGGGAAATTTCTATCTATAATAAATAAATAAAAAAAAATTAATAATAACAATTCAGTGAAGGAAAAAAGAGCTTTCGAGAGCAGCTCTCTTTTACATGGACGCTTCCTGAATCCCCCTCGTAACTCCTCTCATCTTGGCAGCCACCTTGGACGCGGTTGAGCAAGCGCAGTGGCAGCTAGTAAGCAAAGGGTTGGGTCCTAGTATATACAATTGGCTTTAACCCGAACATCAACATCAACAAAGAAAAATAAGCATTTTATAAACATACTGTGTTTGCTCTGTTATATTTATCAGACTCCAATTTTTTTTTTATCCCCTCCCTTATTCCAATAAAAGAATATATTATTTACTAAAATATATTCAAATTAAAAGAAACCGAATACCTATTCATTTATTTTGGAAGGCATTTAATAGTATATAAAAAGAACTGCTCTTTTTGAAGTACGACAACATTAATGTATTTTTAACGTCTCAAACAATCATATACATCTGTTTGGTAAATAGATGTACCATCAACATCAACATTGTTTTACATATACCGTCACCATTCTTTTGTGCTAAGACTTGCAATTTCGACATACCAATATCGTCGAAAACAAATATTTAATTAACTAGCATATGAATATATTTCACAGTATCTTTTAATTATTATTAGAACGAGAATGAAGCATCAAAATCAATTTTACAGGGTATTAAAGTGAATTAATTTCCAGAAATAAGTCCTTTTAAATAAAACATATTTTTATCAGTTAAATTTATTCTCTGTATTCAATTCTATATATAAAGTATTATATGTAAATATTATAAAACTCAGTAACATAAATGATTTACATTTCAATTACATTTTTGAATGTACAATTTTGTTTATAAAAAATACTTTTAAATTCATTTAAATCCCCTGAGGATCTAAGAACCTTCACTGAGAAAAAATTGTGCATCTGACATCTAGAATCTAAATTGCGGCTCTAGAAAAAATAGTTTTATGTCATCCATATAAATTCTAGTCCCTTTTGAAAGAGAGTTCTAGAAACCCATATTAGAATTATAGAGTGTTTGCCTATATTCTCGAGGGCAGAGTTATTTAAAAATCTCTGCAAATAAATGCGAATACAAGAGGCGGGTTTCAGTAACTACAAATCTTGGTATATTACCTAATTTTAGAAAATCAAGTGAGAATTTCTCGCAATACAAAATATTGTTACAAAATTGTAAATAATTGTGTTTATTTTTGTATAAATTCTTTCAAAGAGGCTTAGTAAGTTGATAAAGTGCTAATTTTGTGCATTTCTAGTCGATTTAGCGTTTAAATAGCCTTATTTTCCCTTAAAAACGCATTAAAAAGCTCCAATAAGGCAGGTAATGGATTTGGCGCCAAATTTGGCGACTTTTCCCCTCCTAGGTGATTTTTTGGCGACCTTGGCGAGAAAATCCTTATTAGGGATATACCAAATATGGAAGCTCTAATCTCATTGGCTGATGAGATACGGAAATTTCTGGAACTTTCCACACTTTTCTAAAGGGGGTATATAAGGGCTGTTTTTTTCGCCAAGTCAGTCAGTTCAGTTCAGTCTGAGATCAGAGTCGGTCAGTTTCGCTAATACTTGCATTGCTTTGAGCCTCTTTGAAAGAGACTTGCTTTATGTGTTATTGCTATACAGTTTGTACTGTGGATTTGCTATTGACAGCTGTTGTTCAAGCTGTGTTTACTGGTGTAATTGAAGCTGATACTTGGTTTATAGACCTGTATTTTTGTGGAACTTTCTATGAATAAATTATTGAATTTTTGTAAGTCTCGCCTTTCATTCTCGGACAACTCACGAACCCCCAATTACGCAACAACGCAACAATATTCAGAATATGGTTTCACCATCTAGAAATGTGTACACTAGAAATTCTCGATCATTTCGTCTATTCAGTTTACTGGTGTGCCTTATGCGCATAGCTCGGAAATCTATATTTCTGGTTAAGGGATTTAGAAAATCACCGCTTATTTATTCTGGATGAAGGCGGTATATATTTTTTTTTTCACAGTGTTCTGTAGTCAATTAGCTTTTTTAACGCAGATACCAACAACTAAAAAAGTCTAGAAATTATTTAAGAAATGTTTTCAAACATTATATCTGAATTAATTAAAAATAATCCAATTCTGTTAATTAACATTTCCATATTCAGCTTAGTGGCGTAATTTTTAACTAGAGAAGAAATTTCATTTTTATATAAATAAAAATAATTAAAATTTCATTACATCATAATAAAAGATTTTGAAATTTATATCTGAACTAATTAAAACTAAATCATATTAATTAACATTTCCGTTATTTTGCTAAATTGTAATTTTTCTTCCTTACTCTAGAATAAAGATCATTTTCATATGAACAGAAACTAATTGAAATTTCAGTATATCTGAAATTATTAAGGGTAGTTTAGATTTATTTGTTAACACTTTCAGGGACGGTGGAATATATTTGCAATTTTAGTTTCCAATTGCAAAAACGTATCCTCCATTTTTTTTTAATAAATAGTTATTTTTTAACAAAACCGAAAAGATTCACTTTCTTTCTTTCTTTTAAACTCGTTCTCAAATTCTGTTGGCACTTGATTTTAAATGAGCCTAATTTCATTTCCCACGAAAAGTTAACATTTCCCATACTTTGATAAATGGCCTAATATTTTAATATAGAATAGAAATAATTGCTATGTTAAAAAAAATATATTCGCCTTAATACTTAATTATATGATCAGAATTATAAAATAGAAAAAGATATTTTATAAACTCATTAAAATTTTGCAGATGTTTACTTATATGAAAATATTTTTTCTACGGAAACAAATAATAATGATATTTTACTTCTAAGCTAATCTTATATCCGAAGGAAAAACAAGCATTTAATGTAAACATAGTGTGTTTATTCTGTTATATTTGTGAAATTGCGACACCTTATTGCAACTTTATTGTAATAAAATAAATCAATGTTTACTAAAATCTATTTAAACTGCGAAAGAATCAATCTGTATTTAATATTTTTTGACGGTATTTAACTTAAAAGAACTGCTCTTTATCAAGTGAGTTATTATTAATGTTTATTTAACCTCTTAACCAATCATACATAACTTATTAGGTAAACATCAACATTGTTTTTATACCGTCATCTTTCCGCTATACGTTCAGACATAATTTCGACATATCAATATAATCGAAAGCAAATATTTAATTAACCAGTATGAAAATATTCCACAATATTATTTAATTACAAATAGAACGATAATGAAACATAAAAACCAATTTTGCAGGGAATTAAAGTGAATTAATTTCTTGAAATAAGTCCTTTTAAATAAAATAAGTCTATTATATAATTAAAATAATTATAAGATAAAACACTTTTTATATGCCATGCTTTTAAATTTTCTGTTGAATCATAGCTATAGAACTACATTAGTACTTTATCAATGTGTATAAAATTTTTAAAGTGATAATGACGTCAACTTTTGTGAAATGCCTAATTTAGCTTCTTATAATTTTTTTAATGTTCACGTTTAATTAAATGTAGTATTTATTTTCATGTCAAAAGAAAATGAACTCGTAAATTTTTTTGGCAACAGTTAAATTATAGCTAATATTTTAATGGTTATTTTTTTAAGCTATTACGAGGTTATTATTTTCATATCTTAATTAATTAGAAGAAAACTAATCAAAAATTCGAAAATCAGGCTTCGAAGTATTATGCTGTCATCGGGTTCTTAGCTATTCTGAATGTTTCAAATGTTTAACTAGTAGGGACGTTAGTTAAAAACCAATTGCAAGATTTGTACTGGACAAAAAAACAAACAAGAATCGAAGTTAATAAAAACATGGTAATTATACTCTGCATTAAATTTTACATACTAAGTATTATAAGCAAATATTTCATAACTGAATAACAGAAATGCTACACATTTCAATTATAATTTATTCAGTTGTATGTTTTGAAAATAAGAGTTGGTGGTACCAAAAATCCACAAGATAAAAATTATTTAAAAACATAATTTTTATATATGTAACAGTTTAATTTCGTTTTCAATAATACAATAAACTGACTAATATATATATATTTTTTAATTTTTAACTTTAGCATAATGAAGATTAAAAATAAAATAAATTAAAATCTTTGTTTAATAAACTGTAAAAAATAAGGAGTCATTATTATTATTATAAAAAAAAATCATTTAACCAAATTTTAGACAAAGTATTCTTTAAGAATATTTTTTCGTATAACATTTTCAAAGCACTTTTTTTTTTTTTTACAAAGTTTGATAAAAAGAAATTTGTTATCAAAAAACCAAGAGAAAAAAAATGAGAAAAAAAAATTAAACGTCTGAAGTATGCAAAAAATGTTGAAGGTAAATTAATTTATTTACAAAGGGATAAAATTAACTGCTTAAGGCAAAATTCAGAGGGAAATAAATTTATTGGAAAGTAATTTCATTAAGAACATAAACAGTGTAATAAAAGAAAAGAATTTAATAAGTATTACATTTTAACAAGAGTTAAAATAAAATACTGACAAAATTCATTTATTTAGAAGAATATAGATAGAAAGAGAGCAAATTATTATATTTTAAACGTAAGTTAATCATTTATGATTACCAAGAAAGAAATAAAAAAATATATAATAACAATAAAATAAAATAAAAATGTCTAGTTAATAAATGTTACTTATTTTTATATTCTGTAACAAAATACAAGGATTTTATTCCTATATCTTAGCATGGTGTGAATGATAAGTTTTATTTCTAAACATGCAATTAATTAAATGATGGGGGTATTAGAACTTTTTCTTTTATCGTTTTAATAAATTTCAACAGCATATTCGCACTCTGCAGCAAAAATGAATAAAAAGATTACCATCTCATATTTTACTGGCAGGCTTTTGCCCGCTTCGCTAGTCACTTAATAAAAAAATCATTTATCCTGAGTGAGTGAGTGAGTGATTCATCATCGTCCAGCCCAAATCCCTGGATCTAAAAGCCTGAAACTTTGTGACAATTTTCATTCTATGATGTAGACATCCACTAAGAAGCGATTTTACAAAATTCGTTCCCCGAGGGGAGCAGGGAGGGCGAAACGTGATTTCACAAAATTCTTCATATCTCAAAAAAAAAAAAAAAAAAAACAGATATCCGTAAAATTTTTGCTTTAAAATATTGCTAACACAATTATCTAAAAACCAATTTCTGGAATTTTAGAAATTTGGTCCCCAAGGGGGAGGAATGGAGCGAAACGTGATTTGACATATGACATGCGTCAAACGTGGTTTCACACCATCCTATATATCTCAAAAAAAAAACAAAAAAAAAAAAAACAGATATACGCGAAATATTTTCTCTAAAATATATTTAATACAAATATCTAAAAATCAATTTCTGGAATTTTAGAAATTCAGCACCCAATATGGAGGGAGGGAGCAAAACTTGATTTCAAATAATCTTTTATATTGCAAACAAACAAACGAACAAAAGATATATGTGAAATTTTTGCTCTAAAATATAGCTCATACAAATACCTAAAACCTAATTTCTGGAATTTTAGAAATTCATGCCAGGTGGGGTGGGAGGAGGAGAGGGGGCCATGGGATAAAAAAATAGAAATACAGTTAGACCATTCAAAATTGGTCTAGATAGGTTTTAGAGGCCTGTAAGTCGAATGAGGATATTTTCGAAAGTGTAAAGTGAGTGGCGAAAGATAGAGTTTGCAGAAAAGAGTTTTTAGAAATTTTTTCTTTAAAATATAGTTCATGCAAATACCTAAAAACTAATTTCTGCAATTTTAGAAATTCATCCCGGGTGGGGCGGGAGGAGGGGAGGGGGCTATGGGATAAAAAAGATAGAAATACTGTTAGACCGTTCAAAATCGATACAGATAGGTTTTAGAGGCCTGTAAGTCGAATGAGGATATTTCGAAAGTGTAAAATGAAGGGGTGGGGAGGCGGCAGGGCAAACAAATAAAAATAGAGTTAGATCGTTCAAAATTGGTACATAGAGGTTTTTTATACCTACAAACCGATTACGGATATTTTTGAATTTGTAAAACTATTAGGACGGGAAGAGGAACAGGCGTAGGGGCAAAAATAAAGAAATTCAGATAGAACGTTGAAAATTAGTATTATTAGGTTTTAAGGCCCGATAAATCGGTTACGGATATTTTCGAAAGTGTAGAATTATTACGAGTTGCGATAAGGGGAACAGGCGTAGGGGCAAAAATAAAGAAATTCAGATAGAACGTTGGAAATTAGTATTATTAGGCTTAAAATCCCCAGAAAATGATTGCGGATATTTTTGAAAGTTTAGAATAATTAAGAGTCGCGAGAACAATGCGAGGAACACGCGCGCAACTGCTGCAGTCAGTAGTGGCCCGGACCGATTATTCCACCGATGAGAGAAGATTTTTTTTTTCTATTTATGTTTTTCCCTCACGATAATATAGTGATTCATTAAGAATGTCTAACATAAACGCGCGCAGGCAGTGGGGACCCGGTGCGACATTTTTCCCGATATATATATATATCGGAATCTACCATTTTCACATGATAAATGATAGATAACGTAATAAAATTTAATCTTAAAATTTAGCAATTAATAGAACTAGAACAATAACAGCACACAAAAATATAGAACTGAATTTAACATAGAGGAAAGAATGACACAAAAAGTTGCGATATAGATTAAGAACCAATGAGTTACAATAGTAACTTAAAATACTTACGCCGACCTGAATGATAATAAAAAATGACCATGAAACTTGAGAGAGAGAAAACAAATAATTACAGAATTAATTGGATATAAATGCTTAAAATTAGAAGCATACTTATCAAGGGGCGCATACTTCATAAAGCTGTGAAAGCTGCAACGATTTCGTAAAACGATATTGCTAATCATAGCAATTTATATCATTTCACGCCCCGATCGAAGCAGCAAGAACCATAAAGAATGAGAAATAAGTGAAATATTAAATTAAAACAAAGATTAAAAAAAGATTAATTAAAATCTTAATGGAAACCAAAGTGATAACATGAAAGAAGCATAGTAACCACATGTATAACAGTTAACACAAACTGGAGAAAAGGATGATGCCAAAACCTAAATTGAAATTAAAATAAAAGCTCGACAAAAATCGATTAATCGAATATACTTCAGAGCATATTCATTAAAGATAAAATACACAGAGTAAATATTAAATGATAATGTTAAAATAGATTTTAAAGTTAATTAAAATATATAATTAAAATAATAATATAATATAATAATATATAATTAAAATAATTATATAATTAAAATATATAACTAAAATATAAATTATTATTATATATATATATATTTTTTTTTTTTTTTCACATGATAAAAATTAAAGCAATTGATGCAGTTGATAAAAATTAATTAATTGTTAAATAAATCCTTGTCGAATCATGTTCTTAGACTGACTAAGAACATGTTTCGCTAAGGATTTTTTCAATAAAACAGTATGAAGTGTAATTTTTTTAAATAGGAATTATTGCTAACGCTCGAATAATTTTGCTGCCGACTGTATACAAAGAGGTATTAAAAAGAAACAAAGAACACTGGAAAAATAAATGTTTTGAACGCCAAAGAAAGTAATAAAATAGCAAACAACTGTTTCAGTAGCATTTAACGTACCGTCATCATACTCGATGATCGTACGCTAAATACTACATAACAGCTGTCTGCTCTTGTATTATTTCCCTTGGGGCTGAAGAAATACTTATTTTTCGTGTGTTTATACAAAAAATACTTAAAATTAAACATCCTTTACAAATAACATCATCCAGTATCCTAAATGTACAAAAAAATTGCCATCAAATTTGGTATATGGATTATACATTAAATAATTTTATTTATTTATTTATTTATTTTATTTATTTATTTATTTTTCATTTTGAATTTATTTTTTCAAAAATTTCCATCAAGTGGTTCTTTGTATGAAAAACATCAAGTATTACAAACACTCCCCCGTTTCAACTAGTAGAAGTTCATTAATATTCTCCCTGTAACCAATTATATGCAGCAGTCTAAGTATTGGGAAGTTTAATAATATTTCCCTTTTATTTAAGTCATCAATTAGCTTCAAGAAGCTGATTGTTAGGGAAGTTTTATAATACTTCCCCTGTATTTCTTTACTAACCAGCTTCATGTAGGTCATTAAAGGAAAAGCTTAATGAAATCCCACCTTTGGTTTTAATCACCATATTTATTCTATTTTATCCAATTCTTATTTTATTTTAAAATAAAAGCCGAAGTAAAAATCGAAATTTCAAAACGTTATACATTTTGAATAATCTGACAGAAATTTCTACTTATTTGTTACAAATATATACAGGGTGATTCTACGGTAATGGGGCAAACTTGGAGGGGAAATAGAAAACATCACAAGGATTGAGAATTGTATAGAAACCCATGATTCCAAGCATCATTTTAACCCTTTTAAAACCGGATTGTTTTGTATGGGTATGTGTAAAATGTACTGTCGAATGTTACATTTATTTTTATTATTATTATTATTTATTTATTTTTTTATTTATTTTTTAAGTTTTTAGAGGCTAGTGTTTACATAAATATACGTGCTAATGCTTCAGTCTTTTATCAATGTATTTTATCGCACTGATTGTTTTAATACGAACACTTCGTTTGATTTTGCGAAATAATTAAACATACAACATTTTAAATTTTACATAGTAGGCGGAGTTTTTTGGATTTTATTGTTAAGAAATAACCCAAAACATCCAGTTATTAAAGGGTTAAAATGACATTTGCGATCACGGATTCCCATACAATTCTCAACCTTTGTGAAGACTATAACCAAACTCTATGTCAAAGTTTGGCCCAGGACCGTAGAATCACCCTGTATATATACAGCATTGTACATAGCTGCCAACCTAATATGGAGTATTGTTTGTGCACGCCCCTTTTTCCACACCACTTAATTTTTATAGTAATTCCCTTTAAATGTATTTACGATGAAATGAGAAACAAAGTACTCTAAAAAAAGACTGGTGTGAAAAAAAAAAAAAAAGGTAGACACTATAACAATCCCTTGGATTATAATTATGATGTTGGCAGCTCTGCATATATGCATTACCTTATTTGTTAACAATATATATATATATATATATATATATATATATATATATATATATATATATATTGTACAAAAACTATACGCCATACAGTCATGTCATGTAAACTTAATGCGATTGGTTAAATCCTCAACAACGCAGAGATATCCAATTTTGTGTCACAGAGTTGCTGTCAAAATAATTTAATAAATTTTTGTGTAGCTGCTATTCTCTTCTCATACTCATAATGAATGGATTCATTATTTAGTTAATCGGTATTACTATACTAAGATGTAGTAGACTAAAGAATAAGGAATTGTAGATGCTACATATATCTTATTTAAAATTAAATTAAAAAATAATATAAAGTAACAAAGAAGACGAATAATCATAGCCTTGTGCTCAGAATTTTTGTAATATGAAAACATAAATATGCAAATAATGGAATGTGCCAGATAAAATAAATAACCTAAAATTAATAACTGAATAAAAATTTGCATTTGTGACCGTGTTTGTAGAAAAGAAAATATTTATCTGGAACATAAACTAAATGAAAATATCCGATTTATTGTTAAATAAATATATCCGATTAAAGCATAAAAAGTAGCACCGTAATACATATCGATCTAATCTAAAAATAAATAAAATAAAACAGTCGTTCAGTTAAAATAAAATAAAATGTAATGCAAGGCATATATTAGTAACAAAAGAAATAGTATGATGATCAGAAGACATAGAATTGATCTAACGAAGTATACCCCTAAATTTTCTATAAGAGAAAGCTGATATATATATATATATATATATATATATATATAAAGACATATAGTATTCATAGAGTTTACATGGCGAGTTAAAAAAAAAAAAAAAAAAAAAAAAAAAAAGAAAGAAAGAAAGAAAAAAGATAAAGTTATTTTTTGAAACACAAATTTCCGAGATCTTAAAACTGATCTACTTAATCAGGATGACTATTAATTTTCCAATAATAATAACGAGAGTGCAAGAGAAAGGATATCTAAAATGGATTTATATAACAATTTTCAAGAAAATCGTTAGAGCCGTTTTTGAGATACCAACTTTTACCAAAACTTGGCATACTTAATTATTGACCGGAAAACAATAATTACATACAAAAAGATATTTAAAAGGGAGTTAATATCACAAGTTTGAAAAAATCCGTAAAGCCGTTTTTAAAGGAACGCACTTGCGAGATCTGAAATTGAGCTATTTATACCGGCGCCTATCAATTTTCCCGACCGAACCAACTATATGATTCAAAAGGACATCTAAAAGAGTGTTTATATAGCAAATTTGAAAAAAAAAAAATCGTTACAGTCGTTTTTGAGGTATGGACTTACGGTCCTAGTTCCGGTTTCCGATATCCACCAAAATTAGGAAAATTCATTTGTACAACAGTCCTGTCTCAATTTTGGACAACGACAGATTAGATCAGCAAATAAAAAATCATTCAAAGTGAAAAGAAACTGTACTAATTTTAAATTAAATACGTTATCTAGCATCTAAATGTTATTTTTCATTACCTGGTCTCTTCTTTTTCTCATTCTTAAAAAAAAAAAATCCTTAAGTAAAATTTTTAATTCTTTTTAAAATTCAATTTCATTATTATTATTTTTATTATTATTAAATTCAAATATTCACTCCTTATACAAAAATATTTGTTTACAAAAACCGTACAACAATGTCAAGTGATATTATTATTGTTAACAATTTAATTGTAGTTAAAATTAAACACAATCTGTCCTAACCATGAGCGCTATCTTTTCGACCCCATAAGGAGAGATTACGCAAAGTAGTTCTCTTGGTTTTATTATTTTTTTTGTTTTCATTTACAGCATAACAACAGTATAGTAATGGAAATAAATAGAATACGAATGAATTCAAAAATTTTCAGCAATAGTTTAGCAAAAACCTAATTTTTGGATTTTTTCTATCATTCTTTTGAATTGTCCGCAAACTCTCATACCTTTACTTTATTTTAAGACAATAAAAAAATTCCATGACAGTAAAAAAAAAAAAAAAAAAAAAAAAAAAAATGAAAATGAAAATCCTGAACATCTTTACTCATTACTATTTTTATAAAAGTAAAGTAATTTTACAAGTACACTATAAAAAATATGTCCTATTTACTGCCAGAAATTCTCTGTTATTTGAGAAAATACGTTCTGATAACATAATTTTTTCGTAAATTACGCGTAATTTCTCAAATTACAGAGACTATCTGGCAGAAAATACGACATATTTTTTACAGTGTACTTGTAAGTTGCAAGCAATTAATGTAATCACTGGCGTGACTCCTATCAAACACTTAAACCAGAGGGAAAATCGCAAATTTCTTTGTATGAAAGATACAATATGTTACTTTCAATATTTCTTTATTTTAGCGGCTATGTACACAGTAAAAAAAAAAAAAAAGTGTAACGCTAGACCAATTTGTGTATTGTAAAAGAATTTGTTAACATTACACCAAAAATTAAACTGAGATTAGCTGCCTGAAACTGAAGTGTAACATTACACAACTTTTGGTGTAATGTTACATCTTTTTACACCAAAAGTCGTGTAATATTATACTATATTTGTGTAACGTTATTTATTTATTTATTTTATTTATTTATTTATTTATTTATTTTTTTGTTACAATGATGAGTATATTTGTTTTTTCAATTTATTACTTTTAATGTGATAGAATGCATAATTCTTACAAAAGAAATCATTTTGCTAATAAATAAAATAAAATATACTAGATATAATAAAAAATGCGTTTGTGTTATACTCAGTTAGAAAATCGGTAGTAATTCACAGTGGATCTTCGGATCGATATAATTCTTGTAATATCTAAGAGCAGATTTATTCTTAGTAGTTCTTGATTCTGCATTAATCTGCAAAGGATATAGAATAGAGATTGGCGAGGACACTTTTGATTACATTCGTAAGTAATTATCCCCTTTCCCTCATTTAATCTGTTAATCCAAGAGACTAAATGCAGCTAAATTGAAATTATTAGAAATAAAGGAAATTCCAATTTCAATTTTATTGAATACAAGTTGTCGCATCACGACGCAAATTATATCCAGTTAAGAAATATTTGTATATGCCTATTTGGAAAAATTCTTATTTGTTTAAATAATAATAAAAAAAAAATCGGTAAAGATTAAAATTAGCTCATTTACAAATGATTAAAGTAGTTTTAATTAATTATTTTATTTATTTATATATTTTGTAAAAAATTATTAATTTTGAAAATTATGAAATTTAATCTTTGAGATAGTGATTAAAAAAAAAGAGTTCGTTGGTTTTAAATAATATGTATTTACACAATAAAAAGTGAATTTTGTTCTAAAAATAATTAATAAAACGATATAAGATTTACATAGAGGACTTTTTTTAATTGTCAGAAATAATTTATATATATATATATTTCAAAAATTTCAATACGCTATGTATGAAAATTAAAGTTAAACTGAAGATTGATACGAAAGAGTACATTAACTTTTTAAATTAAAAAAAAATATATAAAATAAAACATAAATTTATATTTAAAAAAATATGATAGTTGATAAAAAGATCAATTATTATATTTTTAATGTTGTTCAGTTATGATTTTACAGGATATAATTAAAATTTGTTATAATAATGCCTATTTGCATGCTTTTATTGCTAGTTTTCTGTTTCAATAAATATTTGAACACAGAAACTATTTTTTGGAATAGTAAAGTACTCAAATAGAAAGATGTTGTTTGCTTTCAAAAAATATCATCTAGATTAATGTTTTTTGTAATAATAGTTGTTGGAGGTTTATTTATAGTATCCACAAATCTGAATTAATCAATATAAATTGCATAATACTATGAAATATATAGTGCATTTCTAATTAAATTTCCAAATTATACATATTAAGCATTACAATTCTACAATTTGTCTCGTAATTTAACGATGGCTACCGAAGAAGCAAAACATTAGTAAGATTTAAAAATGGACATGCATTTTTGAAAATGTATTTTTTGAGCAATTGCGATATTCGAGATGTGACAGTATCGATCGAAGAAATATTTGCCTATTCTTAAAAAATACAGTCTAAAAAGTTTTGTTTAAATACTTAATACCAACCTACATATTGAAACATACGAGGTGAAGAATTTAATCTAATTTTGAATTCCCCTTTAAGAAAAATAATAACAATAAGGCTTGCCTCCCTTTACATTACTACCAAACAAAAACAAAACACTGTTTGATAAATTTCACTGCGCTGAAAAAAAAAAAAAAAAAAAAAAATTGAGCCTTGATACCATTTTTGCTGATTCTCATGTAAAATGACCTCCTAAATCCGAATATGACTCCCATTTTGCCCACTCACCCGTCGTTTTCTCGGGACACCACCCTCTCCCCAATTTTTATCACTGTTCTGTAATTTTATGGCCATGAATTTCATTTGGAGAATGAAAAAGAATTAATTTAACACTTAAAAACTATATATAATAATATATTAAAAAAATATAAGAAATGTTATACATAATTTCAGTGTCCAATCCCTCTCCTCTAAATTTCCCCCTGGCCGTAAATGTTCATGTTTTAGAATTTTCCAACTCTTTAGCCCCTCAGAAGACATTTAACAGTTAAATCAATCCTCCCCCTCCCTTAAAAATCAAATTTGCAGCCATGAAATTACCGAAAAGGGATAAAAATAGGGGGACGTTCATAAAAAACGGTGGGTGATAGGGCGAAATGGGTGTCATATTCGGATTCAGGAGGTCATTTGAAGAGCTTGTTTCCAAATGGCGTTAAGTCATTTTTTTTCATTCTTGAAAAAACGCGATTTTGTTATGCAAGGTTTATTATTGAATTTAAGGAAAAGATAATTTTTTTCAGTAATCTATGGATGATAGTAACACTAAATTATATGGTTAAAAAAATCCTGACATTATAGTTATTAAGAAATAAAAAAAGGGAAAAATGACTTAACCCCTTTTGGAACAAAACTATGACTTATGCCTTTTTGGCACAAACAAATTGCGAAATGAAATGACTTACTTCCATTTGAAAGTAATCCGTTTTTGTTTTCCATTTAATTACCACAAAAATTTTAGATGCATAATTTTTGGAAGCTGGTTATTTACCACAAATCTTGATTTACATATTCTATTTTTTCATCGCTATCATTATTTTCACTTATGTTAGCGTTGGGTGTATCATTGCAAGATTGTTCATAAAAATAAAAACATTGTTAATTCCCAAAGGTTCAAGTAATTTCAAAACATTTGATATATATATTTTTTCTTGTTTCATGTTGTTTTTCGTTTTATTTCAGAAGGGGCTCATAGGAGAATTTTTTCCCGTTTGTTTCAGTATCTTCTGACGGCTAAACGAACCACAGTACAGTCTTTCTCTCTACCCCCCCAATCTCGCTTCGTAATTTCCAGTACTTTTGCCTCTGAAATCGCGAAACCTTGTTTGCTTTTCAGACGACTATACGCAAAATTTTTCCAATCTAAAATATTCCAATGCTTCTTATACTTGAAAAGATTTCCAACCTTCGAGAAATGTTCAAAATATTCATTAGAAAGTAAAATTGTATCCACTTTCTTTAAACTAGTCTCCACTCGGCCGAATGTTCTATCTGCTGGTAAGTAGGAGTGATCATGCACGGGTACATAGTATGTGAAGGTGAGGTCCTTTTGAGCAGCCACTGCTGAAAGCATTCTTAACATGGTATAATTTTTATTTGTGTGGTAATTTCTGATTTTGCATCAGGTCAAAACATATTGTAATTTCATCTTCTCCTAAAAGCTTTCCCCTAATAGTGAATAAAAAAAAATTCTCCGGTGTTTATGAATAAAAACTTCGGTTAACAGGGTCTTTCTTTTTCTGTACATTTTTCTGAATTCATTTGTATTTTTTTCCTAATACAGAAGGAATAAATGTGTTTTTTCGGGGTTCAAAAACCAAAATTAAAATCTTTTACGAACACATTTATAATAAAGGATATAAGTACATCCCTTTTTATATTTTTCTACGAAAAAAAGAAAAAACTGTCTGAATGTGACAATCTACAACAGCATTCTTTTCCTTACTTTTGACTTTCCACCCAAAGCCAGACAAACCACGTGATCTCAAGGCACGCTACAATTGGTTAAACTTGACTTAATCCCTTTTGGCAGAAAACTTACTTGTGACTTAATTCTTTTTGGAAAAAAACACTGATTTCACTTTCTGTTTTTATTATGACTAAACTTTGTTTGGAACTTCTACTTATTGAAAATACATTGTTAGACGTGTGCTGCGACCTTTTTCATCGAAAAGTCAATTTTTTAAATTTTTGACTTAACGCCTTTTGGAAACAAGCTCTTCATTTTACATAAGAATTGGCAAAAATGGCGTTGGAGGCAATTTTCCAGCAAAGCAATGTTACTTTTTATTTTTAAGAAATTATTATCTCAAATAATTATCGAAGCTTCGGACAGCTTTAAAACTGTCTAGTGTTTGTGTTCAAAATAAGTTTTTTTGTAAAATTTCACATTTAATGCTTTAAAAAGAATAACATAAATAAAAGAGCGCTTTCGTTAAATTATATTAAAATATAATACATTTAGGATGTATAAATATATCTAACTTTATTATAATTTTTAGCGCTGATTTAAAACATCATTTAGTGACTCTGATATATTGTATAGAAGATTTCACGTAAAAGCAGAAACTGAAGTTTCTAGATTTTTTAAACAAGATTTTAAAAATTAATGATTTTGCTTTTTACTAGATGGTAATATAAATTTATTTATAAGAAGAAAAATCAATAATAAATAAATAAATAAACGAGTTAAAAATGTTAAAAATATTGCTCTATCACTGTTACATTTTAAAACACTAAGCGAGTTTCCAACGTAAACTAAAAATAGCAGAACGTGACATTTTTAAATCAATATTTTTACGAGGAAATTGGAGAAATGATTTTTCCTAAAAGTTCTTCGTAATATTTTGTCGGTAACGTCAAAATTCCTTTCTTGTTCTAGAATTTATTTATGGATACAACTCATTCTTGTAGTGAAAAGATAACATTGCTCTGCAAAAAAAAAAAGCGAGTTTTGATACCATTCTTGTTGATTCTTATGTAAAATGACCTCCTGAATCCGAATATGACTTCCATTTTGTCCAGTCACCCACCGTGTTCTACAAACACTACCCTCCCTCCATTTTTTTCCCTGTTCGATAATTTTATGCCCATGAATTTGATTTGAAGAATGAAAAATAATTAATTTAACACCTAAAAACAACAACAAAAAAAAATATATATATAATGTTTAAAAAATAACATTAATAACAGATTAAAAAAATATAAGATATGTAATACATAATTTCAGTGGGAAATCCCCCCAATATTTTTCTCTTGTCGCAAGTGTCCATGCTTCAGAATTTTCCAACTCTGTAGCCTCTCAGAAGATATTTAACGGTTAAAATAATCCTCCCTCCTCCTAAAAATCAAATTTATAGCCATAAAATCACTGAAAATTGATAAAAATAGGAGACCGTTTCTAAAAAACGGTGGGTGATAGGGCGAAATGGGCGTCATATTTGGATTGAGGAGGTCATTTTACGTAAGAATATGCTGAAATGGTGTCAGAAGCATTTTTCATGCCGAACAATGTTATTAGATGATAATGATAATCACATAAAAAAAATATCCATGACATTTTGCACTCAATTTACACATTTAACATTAACTACATGTATGATTACCTAATTGCACAGGTCTGCAATCAAAATGGCATAGGAATTTTTTTTTTTGTGTGTGTTTCTTATAGATATTTACTACCTAAAGTCTAAAAGAATAGTAAACAAATTCCATCATGTCAAGTTGTTCTCCAAAACACTTTTTGCTCAATTTTGTGTGAAAATATTAAATTTCGGATCTTGTTGTTCATTATAAAAACAATATTAAAAAACTAATTTTTTTCTTTAAAACAATATTTATTAGAGTGAATCTGAAAAAGAATACAAAATGGAAAATAAGAGGGATGGGAACAGTGGAAGTTGTGAAAGTAAAAGCGTGGTTGGAGGTGTATTAAAAAGAAGAAGAAAAGGTTTCACGGGCAAAAATTGTGAATTTAGGATATCAAATATATCATGAAGGAATTGTTTGTTTAATTATGAGAAAGAGCATATCTAGGTCAACATAATATTTTTTTTTTCTTTAACCCTAAGAATTTGAAAAAATAAAATAAAATAAATAACTATATAAAAAAATAAATAAATATAGGCATGGGAGTGCAGAAAATAAAAAAAAAAGAGGAAACACGCGTGTTCATAAAATTAATTCCAAATGAAAAATAATGCGTGCGGGCAAAACTGTACAAATATGTTCATAAAATTTATTTTAAATGAAAAATAAGGCGCACAGGGAAAACCTATACAAAATATTTTAAAAGTGACAAATTAAACTAAAAGAATAATACACATCAACACAATAAAACGTGTGTAAAAAAAAAAAAAAAAAAGCTAGCAATCAACATTTAATCATTGATTGGTGGTGGAAAATGGGAGGGGGGGGGGGGGTAAAAAGTAATTCATGAGTGAGAAATATTAAACACAATTCTACTTCTTTATGTGTTCTAGAATATCAAAGTTTTAAATTGACATTTTTGTTGTGGATGGATTAATATTCCAAAATAAAAAACTTCCCACAGAATATTTGTTTGGCGATGGCTAGAGATGGGGAAAAGAAAAAAAAAGGGGGGGGGAGCAGGACAAAAAAATTACATGAGTGAGAAATATTGGATAATTCTGTTCTTTTATATGTTATAGAATCTGATAAAGCAAGTTTAAAATGAATATTGACATTTATAATTTAGATGGAGAAAGATTGAGAATCTAAAGTCTTTCGCGGTGCGTTTAAACACTAATCGTTATTAGAGTTTGATTTAAATAAAACAAAATAAAAAAACCGCGGAATTAACGGAAATCACATAAAAGCAGAAAATCGCGGATCTGCGGAAGAATCTCATGCCTGTAAGTAAATAAAATAAATACGTGATGGACAAAAATAGAAGTCATTTTTAAATGCAGTATCTTCAAAAGCTCAAATTTTACCAAATAAATGCATACATACACACGCATATATATATATATATATATATATATATATTATACACTAATATTATTATACTAATTGTTTAATAATATACTATATTATTATAGTATATTATTGTATAATAATATACTATATTATTATACTAAGTGTTTCTGATCTTTAATGAACTAAAATTTTCTTCGTTTGTGAATTACTAGGAAACAGGCAATTCGAAAAGAATTAGACGTATACGAGTGGGAAAGGTAAACATAAACGTGTGAGATGTAGATAGATTTTCTTAAAATCTATTTCACTTAACAATTCACACAATTATTTTTAAAATTTATATTCTTACAGCTTAATCTGACACACAAGCAGATTTTTAACTGCAATAACATTATTAAAGTTAAACGAATTTTCAAAAAAATTTACGTTTTAGATTATGTGTTTTAACTTATAATTTAGGTACAGTCACCCAAAAAAAAAACGCCCCCCCCCCCACCTAATTTCGCCGTAAATTATCGTAGAAACATTTGACTGGTACCGATCGATTTGTAATAACGTCTAGTTTACAACGGTATAGTTAAATTTTGCCTAAGGGGTCGTCTACATATTAAAACTGGCATTAACTTCATTTTTTTCAATGGCAACCCCTATTTTTGACTTCATATTCAGATTTCTGAGATCAAGCCGGTTCGAAAAAATACCTATTTATATACCTTAAATCAATTTTAAATAGAGTTACAGGTGAAAATGTATTAGGGGTCCGTCTATACATTTAGAAAATATAAATCACGATCTACGACCCAGTATACATTATTTATTAAGTTTCACACCGGAAAAAAAAATAAGAAATGTTAATTATAAAATAAAAAAAAAAATGACTAATTCACAGAACTTTCTGAGTTAGTTTATGAATTAAAAGATTTTTATTGGTTTCTATTGATTAAACATCAGATAGTTCACTTCATCTGAAGAAAATTAAATAGCTTGAATAGATATTAAAATATCTATCAAAAGGAAAAAAAAAAAAAAAAAAAAAAAGATGAATGGTTTTAAATTTGTTTAAAATTCAAAATTATTTTAACTCAAGCTGCCGTATAATTGTCTGAAACGGCGGCACTCAACCTGGTTCCCACGGCCGTTTCACAGTGACAATGGGAGTTTGTTCTGATACTGCAGTACTTTCATTTTCTTTAATTGACTTTTTTAAAATATTAAAACAGATTTTTTTTTTATTTTTATTTATTTATTTTTTTAATTAATTATTATTATTTTTTTTTTTCATGACATTATTAAAAACTTTTACATAAATCTCCACGATATTCTTTTGCTTTTATATTTTATAATGTGTAACAAATTAATATGCAAAATAATAAATCCTACTACTTAATGGGATGTTCTAAAATTCTACACTTTAACACACATACCGAAGTGGACGGTGGGTGTAGAAAGGCTGACTACCCTTAATCTAAATCTTCACTTGAAAAAGTCAAAATGTTACATAACTCTTTTTTTTTTAAGGAAAAAAGAAGAAGATAAGGAGGAGAAGGAAAGATCAAAACGAATATAAAGCATATTAAACGTTAATACCCTTTAAACACTGGAAAAAGGCGGGGTTTTGTATTGTGTGTCATTTGGGAGCTGTAGAGTGCCAGAAAATTACTTTATGTAATAAAACTTTTCATTTAAAGGGTATTTAAAGCAGCATTATATTTAATACATAGACTATTCAGAAAAAAAGTACCATTCATCTGGTTCATGAAAAATAAAGAACATTTTCTGGCATTGCTCTATGTATATACATTCTTGTCAACCTATCCCGGAAGATTACTGGTCCCGCCCCTTTCCTTACATTTTTTTCACATCAGTCTTTTTAGAGCCGTGTCAGCCATCGGTGGCTGACACTGATCTTTCCATTTAGGCTAAGTCAGCCGGCAGTGTAAAATATGATATAAAACTTCAGAACTTACACAGTTTTAAGTAATTACTGACAATTTATTTAAAATTTACTTCATGTTTTTTTTTTTTTTTTTTTTTTTTTTTAATAGGATTTTTATAGGATTATATCGTTAAGGCCTAATGGGGTTTATTGAAACTCGATAAACATAACACGCTTCTAAGCAGCACGTGTGGCCTGAATGGGATTTCCATAAGAATTCGCGAGGCGCTCAATGAGTTAATCGTAAATGTATTTGAAGTTAATTACTCTAAAAATTAAATTGTGTACACAAAGGGGCGGGAACTAACAATGTTACGGGTTAGGTTGGCAAGTATGCATATATATTTTGCTTGATTTATAAAAATTTATAACACATTTTCTTCTTTTTTTTCAGTATTTTGTGTTTATATCTCTCATTAAAAATAAATACAATATTCATATATAAACATTTCCATACAGTAATGTATATAAACATATTGATTAAAGAAGATTTGTTGATATTATATAATTATTCTTCTATCTGTATAGTATATTAACACAAATATATTTTGTAAATTTCGCAGCATCGAAAAACAGCAACATAGCTTCCATATCAAGGCTTAATGTAAATAGGACGTAAGCGTACTGTAGCTAGTGTTGAAATTTGAAAAAAAAGAAAAAAAAAAAGAATAACAATGGGCTAAAAATACGCCGGAATAAATTAAAATGTTGTTTATTCTGGTTTTAGTCAGGTGATATCACTCGTGCTAAATAGCTGGATCCGCCCTCTCTTAAGCTCAGGTTCAGCTCATCATAAAAATATTGTTTTTAATATCTGCCGCACCAAAATGTTCAAAACACAAATGCCAATTTTCATATATTTTGAAATCTTCCCGTTTCACCTTTAAAAGCATTTAGATTAATTTATTTTATTTTGAATTTTTAAATTTAGACGTTTAAAGTCTTTTAAATGAAATTTCAGGATTCTGTAAGATCAATATCTATATATTTGAAAGTAATAAGACAATTCCTTAGTTTTAAATTTTTATTCCATAATAACTGTGACTTTGATTTCGTGATTAGGAAATTGAAAATAAATACTATTGAGCTATGTTCCAATAATAGATCTTATAAACTTAAAAAAAAAAAAATAATAATAATAATAATAATAAAGCAATTTTTCACTATTTGATTCTGTATTAAAAAACTTTTAATAGAAATTTGATATTTTATTATGTTACATTATGGGATAAATTTTAAATAACACAAAGCTTACAAACGGTACAGTAACCAAATGCAAATAAATCAAAACAAAATTTAAACAGAAAATTTATGGTAAAAAATCTTTTTAAAATTATTAAATATTCATAATAATAATAATAAAACGATTGTCGAATGCATAATTGCTGTTTCATGCAATCAGTTTCGCTGTACCGTGTTTTCTAAAACATGATATTTAACTAGAGGTGTACGTACTCTTGAATATTGAAATGCGAAAAAAAGTGTAACAGGGTTAAAATAGAATTTTAGCAGCGAAAAACTAGAAAAAGATATTTAATACTTATGAAGAAAGACTTAACATATTAAGATCGGATATATTCTTCTCTTGTACCGTAAGCCACGCCTTTTCACAAATTTTCTAAAACTTTATAATATAAAGCAAAATAATTTTGCATATTTGTAATTAAATCATTTAAGTTTTGTCTTCAATAATCGATGTAGTAAATACCATTGTGATTTATGCATACCAGCGTCACATATAGAGTCAAATAGGAATATGCAAATTTGTCTTTTTTTTAAAATAGTGTTTCAGCGAATCAGAGGCGGGGCTTCTTTTCTTTTGAAATTCTTTCACAATCCCTCGCCTACATTGTGATAACTTTACAAAAATATGCCAATTTGTATAATAAACATCGAAATATTGCTTAGGAAACAATAAAAATAACATAAAGGTAAATTAAAATAGTTTTCCGTCAAATTATATACAAACATTTACTTATAGAGGATACAGATTATAACAAGTGACGGCCCCCTAACAGGAATAAAAAGTGAAATATCTCTGTAACTCAAAAAATAATGTTAGGAACGAGCTGTAAATTTGGAAACCCATGTTTTTGATGATGCCCGTTCTATTCGTGCAAAAATTAACATAGGTCATAATTCATAATTTTTTCAAATATGAATTTATTAATAATTTTCATAATTCAAAAAATGTTTTTTTAGCAAAAATTTGCATGGAATATGTTTGGGTCACTTCATTCTAACGAATAAAAAAAACAGAATTTAAATATCATAATTATTTCGGAAGATATGATTTAATGTTTGTCACATTCATTTTACATTAGCACCCCCAAACTTTGACAGCTTATAACTCTATGAAAAATTGAGCGAAATATATAAACTATACCATTTTCCGTGATGATTTGATCCAAAGAATTCAAATAAATTATAAAAAATGGGGGTTACCATTGAAAAAAATGAAGTTGATGTCAATTTTAATATGTAGACGACCCCCTAAGTAAAATCTAACTATAACATTATAAACTAGACGTTATTACAAACTGATTGGTACCAGTCGCATGTTTCTACGATAATTTACGGCAAAATTAGGTGGGGGGTGGCGTTTTTTTTTTGGGTGACTATACCTAAGATTTGAATACGCGATGTACAAAATGTCTAGACTGGTTTTAATAAAAATTCTTATACTATTAGTACATATTTTGTCAAAAAAGAAAAAATATATACATGTTATTGGGAAAGTATTTACAGTAAATAAAGTTTTTTTTTTTTTTTTTTTTTTTTTTTTTTATATTGTTATTATTGTTCTTTTCAGTAAAGCACAGAAATCCTTGAAATAATCCTAGAATTTGCAATATTAATTATATTTAATGCTAGTAATCAATAACTTTTAAAAATTTAGGTAATCGAAAGTTCATAAGACAAAGAATATTCTCAAATGTTAGATTATATTTAAATTATTTTATAATATATATTTTTACTTTCCGAACACTATAGTGAGGAAAGTATTGTAATCTTGTCAAAAACCCGAATTAGAGATTTTTATGTTTTTATACGTGTCGAGGTTCCCTGAGTCCGTTTTCACTATTTTTGCGATGATGTATGTATGTATGTGTGTATGTATGCGTGAGTGTGTATGTGTGTGAGTGAACACGCTAGCGTCTGAATGCTTTGATCGAATGAGCTGTAAGTTGGTACGCATGTTGCAAGTCACCGTAGCACGAACTCTATTGATTTTGGGAAATCTAGCACTTATAGTTTTTTACAGGGACGCAAAGAAAAATTCTTTATCATTATGGCCTATGGGACCAAAATCTTAAAAGTGCGATAGCATCTAAACGCCTTATTCAATTGAGCAAAAAATTTATACACATATAGGTCACAGATACTCAATCTGTATAGATTTTCGAGAACCTAGCACTTATAGTTTTTATACAGGGATGCAAAGAAAAATTCTTTATCATTATGGCCTATGGGGCCAAATTTTTAAAAGTGTGATACCATCTAAACGCCTTATTAATCTGAGCAAAAAAAATTTTCACATGTTATAGGTCACAGTTGCACCAACTGTATAGATTTTGTCGAATCTAGCACTTAGTGTTTTTTTACAGGGGCACAAAGAAAAATTCTTTATCATTATGACCTATGGGACCAAATATTTAAAAGTGCGATAGCATTTAAACGCATTATTTAATTGAGCTGAAAATTTATATGAATATTATAAATCACTGTTGCACTAAATATAAGCATTTTGGTGAATCTAGCATTTATAGGTTTTTACAGGGACACAACGAAAAATTCTTTATTATTATGATCTATGGGCTCAAAGTTCAGTAGCGTTAAATAAAATATCGTGTAATATATGGAGAAAAATTCTCAAACACTCTATTATGGTTTTCTCTCTTTTGTTTGTTTAACAACTGCTCTTTCTTTATCTACAAAACTGTTAATTACTCAATGTTCGAAAGTCGAGTGGAGTCACTCCAGATTTTTTTCAATAGTTACATTAATAGAACAGAATTTAGTGAAGAAAACGTAAACTGTTTAAAAATTATTCTATAATCGACCTCTGTTGCATATATGATGTAATATGGCATAATATTATAACTTAATCATTCATGCGAACATGTTGTGTTTGGTAAATTTAGTTTGAAATGCAAAACAAATTTAAAAAGAGATATACAGGAGAAAGCCAGAGGCTATCAAGTGTTTTAAATTCGATGAAAAACATTATAAAAAGTAATTTGCTGTTAAGAAAAATATAATTAAATTTTAAGAAAAGTAAAAATACCTTTCTTAAAAATTAAGAATATTTTTATCTTAAAAAAAAAAAAAACAATGAAACAATATACGTTAAGTTAAAATTTTTGTTTATTTAAAAGAAGATGAAGAAAAAAATTCAAAGCTGTAAATTTATATTTATTGAAATTAACAGTTTTAATGTGATGGCATTAATATTTCCTCACTTTTGTGTCCCACTTTTAAGTATTATATTTTCAAATATAAATGCTAGCAATAAGTTTATTATTATTGTTGTTGTTGTTATTAAAAAGTAAAACAGATTTATTAACATCTTTAAGAAAATTTGTATTGCGGTAAAATAAATTAAACTTGAAATAATAAATGTAAAAGTTTTTTCATATCTAACTTAAAAACATGCTGCAAAAGAACACTCTCACTTCCGTGCTGAATATAATGATAATTAAATATCCAATTATTCTTAAGCAAAGTAGCTTATGAGTGAAATGGTAAGAAAACATCTAAAGAATCTGTTATAACAATAGAATCTATTTATAATACCAGATTTAAATTAGGTCAAAAAATCTCAATTTCTCATACAAAATTATTTCTAACAAAATATTTTGATATTTTTTACAGGATTGAAAGCTATTTTAAACAAACAATAGGAAATTATTTCAATACAATGTTATATATATATATATATATATATATATATATATATATATACATATCAAACTCTGACAAATTTATGTTAATGTATAAAATAGCGAGTCTAGATATGGATTTTCAATATCGAAATAATTCCTTTAAATATAAACAACATTTTGTATGTATATATTAAATGTAAAACCATTTCTAAAATTGAAGCACAAACTTTCTTCAATTTATTTTCTTGTAACTAAAACAGATATAGCATATGAAAAATATATGAAATATTTTTTTAAACTCAAACATGAAATGATAGTCGAAATATTGAAATAGTTCCTATACATACAAATTACACGCTGTAACGAATAATTCAAACAACTTAAAGTATATTGGATAACATCAGATTTGATGTTTTTATATGAGGAAAAATGTATCAGGTTCTACCAGTTATTTGCTCTGTCAACATAATTCATGGTTTCTCAGTGGATTTTTTTAAGAATCTAAAAGAATTCCATATAATATTTCAGATATATCGCCTAGAACTTTTCTGGTATTATTTATTTATTTCTTTTAACCTAGTTTTAATTGAATACAACTTAGTTTAAACAATCCTTTTCTTAAACATACCTTTTTCGATCTTAAAATTCCTTGATTTAACACTTCTTAAGACTACAAAAATACAAAGAGCAGCACAAAAATTAAATAATAATTAATTAACTAACTAAATTAATTTAAATATAGTGTTTGTCAGAAGTTTTAGCACAACAGAAATTTTCAAAATAAATAAATAAAATGAAATAAAAACTATGTAATTACAATATTCTAGTATTTATGTGTTAATAATTGCAGTTTTAAAAACACATAAATTAAAATTCTATTTAAATCTTCTTCATAACCAGAGAGTTTGCTACGTCAAATGTTTAAGAACAAAGTCGTTTCTTCTGCAAGTTTTACAAAGAAAAGTGTAAACATCTGCGTATGCAGACGATTTCTAACTTTATAAAGTACATTGTTTTCTTGTTTTAAAACTAGTACAAATAGACAAACACAAAAAAAATTCTTAAATGAGGAGGTATTAAAAATATAAAGGATTAAAGTAAAATTTACACTCATTTTTGAAGTTGTGACTGCATTGAAAAGTTTTACGTTTAAGTTATCCAGTTTTAATCCGTAAGAAAGCTTTCAAATCGAGATACCGCAAGTAGAGTACGAGAGTAGGCTATATGTCGCGAAGCTCGGTGAATAAGAAATTTGGTTTCATCTGGGAATCTTTATCTCAAACAGTGGCGTACCGATGGGGGGATGTATCTCGTGAAGTTGTCGTATTGTTATTTTGACCTGAAACATTCATTGCAATTTCACTTTAACCCGTAGGTTCAGGTATAAAAAGCTATTATGTACATTAAGTAACCATAGAGTGAGAATATGAAAACAAAAATAACCCATTTACGCAAGGCCCGACTAAGGTAGGTCAAGCAGGACTGATGCTTCCCCCCAAGTTGGTTTTGGGATTCCAAATCGATTTAAAAAATGCCCTTAATGTCTCTTCTTATGGTTATATGTTTAAGTGAAGATGTACAAGGAGGGTTCCTTATAGGAGGCAAGAGGCCTCCAGTTAGGGGACCCTAGTTATTTCGCCCCGAACCTCGAAAGTCCTTGATAACATTGCGATGCTACTTTTTTGCCACAGGCAATCTCGATTTTAGTTCACGATTACTGATTACTTTTTGTGAACATGATTTAGAGCGGTAGAAACTACAGTGTCCACTTTAATGCCTTCTACTGTATCGACGGTTTTATCTCCACATCGACAACAGCGCCATCTCACTATTTCGATATCCTGTTTGCGCATATCTGCTGTTTCTGGGCTATACTAGCACTATTTTATTTACAACCTTTGTATTTAATAACCATCCCGATTAAATCAGCGTTCTAATGAAAATCGATCCATTGTAATCGATCTCTTCGGTTAGAAGCTACAGTGCTATAGACGGACTCACAGCCAAACAAAGCCTTCAAAATTATAACATGCTTCCTTTTTTGCTCGGAGATTAAAAAGTAGTGAAATCTCTTGTTATGAATGTACGTTTTAATTCATAAAGTGGAAGAATAGTTTTATTATGATTGTGTCAAAATGGTATGGATCTTATTTACTTGCCGTTCTGCCAATTACTATTATATGGGTTGAAGTTTTATGGCAGGAAGAGTACTTTTATTTTTATAAAGACTTATGAACATTTCTGTTTACAAAAAATTCGGAAAAGTGATAAACAATAATTGTACTAAAAAGTTAACTTTAACTATTTTGTAGTACTTCAAAACATTTCACTTACCTAGGGGAAATAGCACATCCAGTGTTAGGGGTGTTTCCACCACGAGGAGAAGTATTTTGAGAGTCTGTTGGGTGACGAAAACTTGTGCTCCTTTTTCTTGAAGGCTCTGGTTCTAGAGTAGGTAATCCAGTGGCTGATGTCGTCGTTGTCCAGGTACTCGTGGACATACGACGAAGTAAACTAGGAGGAAGGTTACGGCGAAACCGCTGAAAAGAGAAAGAAAACGTAAAGATTTTAAGTTTTCTGTGTAAAAAAATGTAACAGTTAATTAAAAAACCTCCTGCAACAAAATGATGTGATTAACTTGCTTTTAATATTTTAAAGGATGACTGAATCTGTGCAAAATTTTATTTCAAATATTTCGGTGTTTAATTACATGCATTAGCTGCATAAAGTATGCAGTAGAACTCCGATCCATCGTTTTTCATGGGGTGCGTGAAGAAAAACTACGAAAGCGGGAAAACGATGAATGCGGGTTAAAGTCAAAACACAAATAAAACAATGTTTATGAAATAATACACGCAATATATAGAGTATACTACTAATTAAAACTAAATTGTTACTCTCCAAATTGTCCAGAAAAAAAAAAAAAAAAAAAATCAAAGTTGTAAAACATTAAATTATATTAATTTTTAAAAATCAGTAATTTTATATTGGATTTTTTTGTTCATTTTATAAATTAAGCGAGGATTTTCCAGATTTACAACATTTTCTTGTCTTTTTCTGTAGTTTCATGTGCATATAAAAAAAATTCGTGCATTTTCAAATTCCGTAATTACGTCAGACACACTTGGCACTCGTATGCTCAGCACAGGAATGTGAAAAAATGTAATAGCTGGCCATACTGGATGCATCCATTCTCATCTTTACAGAAATTAGAATAACTTATTCTCCAAGCAACAACACACGATTTGTATTCAGTATTGATTGATAACATATATACATCAGATTTGTATGCTTGACTTGTAGTGCGCATGTAAATCTTCGTCAGATAAAGACAGATAGCACATGACAGAATTACAATACGAAGAAATGGAAAGACATCTAGGGCCAGCTCGGGAATCGAACCCGCTCTCCTACGCTCGAAGGCAATTAGCAGTGTGGTGACATAACCACTCGGCCACGGAGGACCCTCCGTATTCTGTAATCCATAGACACATGTTACAATATCTGCACAGTTCCTACTCTTCACCTAAAGCAGCATAAGGTTAAGTAGTTGAGGTTAGTTGGGTTTTGCATCGCACTAGTGCTACAATATGGGCAAATGGAGCATGCTATCACAATTTTGATATCCTCCGTGGAGGAGGGAAAGAGTTATTTTTAAATAAAAAAAGTAATTCCAGTTTGAATGCCATATGGAATCGCTTGCTTTTCAATTTCATTTGGGTCAGAAGAAAAATTTTACAACGATGAATGCTAGAAAATGACTTTTTGAATATATGCGGATTCCGTTAACATTATTTAAATGCAGTTTGTGCAGGGACCATAGAAATAAAACGACGAATTCGGGAACGATAGATCGGGGTTTTACTGTATTTAAATTGCATACCTCTGCAGGGAATAATTTCAATATCTTTCATCTCCTCAAAAAGCATTAAAAAAATTTATTATAATGATAAATAATCATAGCAGTATTGCCGAACTTATAACCATCTTTTCGCGCATTATAGAGTTTGAAACACCAGAAAACTTGATAATCATGTATTATGTCTTTTAATATTAAAGATATAGATATAACAAATATAAGATAGTTATTTAAATTATAATCTTAAATATATTTAAAATTTATAATATAAATAACTTCATTAAATTTTAATTTAACAAAGTATTTCGATAAAATTCATTAGTAATTTGAATTCAGTGAGGAGTATAAAATTTTAATGCTGATTATTATATACTACATCATTATCTGGAACGCGTCGAATATCCACTTAAGATACTATTATCAAAGTTATCAAAATTTCTTCAATATATAAATTATAGCAAAATAAAATGATACATTTAAAATTTAATTAATTAATGAAAATTTTTTGTTGGAAAATTATTGTTGCTTAATTTTATTTATCTTATTTCATCTTAATTAATATCATTATTATTATTTATCTTAAAAAATAATCTGCGTTTTTAAAATAATATGAGTGCATTTTTTTCGTAATATGGAAATACCCATGTGCATAAAATGTAAGTACAAAACTTGATAAAAGTTCATTTTTATTAACTCTTATTAATCTGATCAAATAAAGATACTTAAATAAAATAAAGCAGATAAATAAAAATTTCTGTTTTTTAGTACCTTCTAAAATTTAGTCATACAATAATTTTTGGCTTTTCTCATTTCATTAAAAAATTAAATTATAAAATAATAACTATTGTTAACTAATTAATTATAAATCCTAATCATTAAAATGCATTTGCGCTAAATTTATCATATATATATATATATATATATACTGAGCAAATGTCCCCATTTTCTGGGAACAAATGGGGACAAATGGGGACTTCCTTTTTTTAAAAGGCATTTTTCTAAGATTTAAAAAAAATGCAGAAAGTATGAATGATACTTTATTTTTAGTCCTTATTTATTAGTAATGAAAAAATACACCCATAATTGGATAATTGTAGCAATTTTTAACGCTTCTCTATTATAAAGGTACTTTGATCTGGTCAGCCTATATACATATGCATACAAAAAAGGCTTTTACGAAATGTTTTTAAGGTATGTGAATGCAAATTGGAGGTCTGAAAAACAATAATAAGCAAGAAATGATTATCATTTAAAAAGTTAAATTCAAAAATCTTAATTATGATTAATTACTTGAACATACAGAGCATTTAAATGCACACATGCGCAATTTTAATGATTTTGATATTGGTGCAAACCCAACGTTTAAGTTATCAATTTAAGACTTTATGAGGTGAGTTTCTGCACCATCCTGGTTCAATTTCAATTGGAATGGACGAGTGATGAAATCTTTGATCAGCCCCTTATTTAT
This sequence comes from Salticus scenicus, assembly GCA_963930645.1. NCBI lineage: Eukaryota > Metazoa > Arthropoda > Arachnida > Araneae > Salticidae > Salticus > Salticus scenicus. The sequence continues at coordinate 80,860,964 of OZ005650.1, forward strand.
TTCCCTTTTTGGAATTATATGAATTGTCTTGTATGTAAAACCCCTGAGAAATCAGACTTATAGCCAGTAGCATGGATGCTTGCTGGACCCGAATTCTTATAAATGTTCGTCGGTTGATGCATAGACAGATTGATGCATGTTGCAGAACTCGTGTATTGCATGTTTAGACCAACGACTAACATTTTTCCCCCCAACAATATTGTTATGAACTTTCTTTTTCTTATTAGCAATCATCATTATTCGTGACATGTCTGGTTCATTTTTTTTTTTTTTTATGGGTGGCCATGTAGCGCGTCATGGTTGCATATGCAACTGTATGTTCTTATATAATTATTGCTTGTTATCAAGATTTAGACCTTCTTCGTGGACACTAGTATAACAAATCATTAAGATTTATATCCAAAAAAAATTCAAATAGAGCTTTCTTTTTTTGTTTGTATAGGCGTATTTTTCTATCGCATATCGTATTTTTGTATCGTATCGTCAGCGACACAAAGTATTCAGTTTTCAAAAATGTTACAGTTTCAAATATTTATTTTGTGAATAAATAAATAAAATTCTGTAGAAAAAACATAAACGCTTTTTTTTTTTTTTTTTTTTTACGTATAATAAAACATCTGTTGACAGATTTTTTATCCTCTAGCGTACATCTAGGAAAATCCATAAACTTAATGCGAAAAATTGCTAAAACATTTTTTTTTCAAGCCAAAATATAAGATAATTCATGTAGAATGATTGATCTACTAGCTGACATGCAAACTTTTATGTTGTTTGTAAGACTTTGAAATTTTCTTAAATTGAAAACATTTTGAAAACAACAAATTTTTATTAGAGCTCATACTTCAGTTTGTAAAAACATTCAATTCCTTTTTTATAGAAAAAAAAGTTACTTTATTTACTATTAATGCGTCACTTAGAATACCAATATAACACTTTTCAAAATAAAATGAATGTCATTCGAGAAAAAAAACAGTATTTGAAAACTGATATGTCTGATATTAAGATGACATATTCTAAACAACATATCATGGTAGTCAGAAATATATAAGTTATTTTCTAGCATCCATGGCATCAGTGTTTTTATTAAGCACAAATAAACACATTTCAGTTGCTTTAATAATTAGGTTAATTCGTACTCTGCTATTACTCCTATTTTCAAATTTTTTTTTATATATTTCTTTTTTCACATCAATAATATTTATTGTTTCATGGCTAAAAAAAAATTGGGAATGAAAGGGTTAAATAAATCAAATTACCGTTTTAAAAAGAATTTTACATGTTTGTGAAATAAGTAGCTCTACACTGTTAAAATTTTGAAATGTTTGTTTGAATCTGAACTTGGTACTGATGTAGCTGCAACCATCCGATGGTTTAACCTTTTATCATGATTTGGCAATTTTATTTTGAACCAAATACTGGTATTATCTCTATATATTAAAAAAATGTAACTGTCGCTGGCGTCAATTTTTTTTGTCTGCCACAGAAACTTCTCGCGGAGGGCAGGGTTCTCCGCGTCATGAGATGTATCAGTATATTCCGACTGTTTCAAGGAAGGCATTTCAGCTGCTTAGAAACTTCTATCATCTTAATTATCGAAGTTATTAACTAAAAACGTCAGGTTTATAAAGGTACTCTATTAGCCACCGTACAAAAAGTTTCTATTATTAAGTTTTTTTCTCTGTCTCTGACGTCACTTTCCTCAGGAAAATTAATATGTGATCAATGGTGTAAATAAGAAAAATTGAAATATTGTCATCTTTGAGATGCTCGAGAGAAGAAAAATATATTTAGAATAGTGAAACTTGCGAAAATAACCGATATTCCTAAAATACTAAGTAAAAATTTAAGAAAGATAGAATGAAAATTAGTTTATATTTTTATTTTAGCTTATATTATTAGTTTATATTACTAGTTAAGTTTATACTATTAGTTTAGTTTTTATTATTAGTTTTTATTTTAACGTTAGGCGAAAAAAATTTAGTAACGAATATCATGATTAGGTTAAATAACGGTGGATATAGAGTTAGAGGTTAAGCCCAGAAATTTTTAAAATGAAATTTACAGGACAAAAATTTGTATTAGTTTATATTTAAAGATTTAGTTTTTTTTAACTCAAAACATATTTAAAAGGATAGTTCTTTACTATGACCAATTTAGCGATTTTTAAAATTTAGAAATCAAGAAGCTCGTAAGTTTTTCGCCAAGGTACGCAACCACGACAGCCATTTTAACTCTAGCCATGTCTTAAATGTAGAGATAAATTATACAATGGTGCAATAATAATGATAATCATAATAAAATCCGCAACCTATTTTCGTTTTTTAAGCATTGATATAAAACTTTGCAGAAAACAGAATTTAATACAACAAGACATTTCTTTTTTCTCGCTTTCTTTCTTTCTTTCTTTCTTTTTTTTTTTTTTTTTGTCTATTTTTCCATATAAAGGCATGCAGTAACTGCATTGCTAAAATATTTTAGTTACAGCTAATATAGGACCCCACTGGCAGATTTTAAAATCTTCATTTATTTTGACGATGGCTTAAATTATCTATCGCAATTATGCATGTCAAGATTTTCGCGAGAAACGCTGAAGCTACTTTGGTGCCAAATGTCGAATTTCGCCAAGAGATTAAACTGTACCATTGGTTTAGTACGATTTTTTTTTTTTTTTTTCGATTTTATTTTAAATATTTTTCAACTTAAAGCAAGAGGGGAAAAAAGGAGAAAATTTTTTATTTGGTCTAAATGTACAAAATGTCTCCAGGTTTATTATCCAATTTTCATTCTGTTTATAATTAGAAAGAAATTGGCTAAAGTAATTTTTCCTATACAATAGATGTCTCTATAAATTAAATTTAATTAAATTATCCAGTATCATTATATTTCATTCTCCACGCACTTTTTTTTTTTTCAAAATTCAATATTACGTAATATATATACAGTCGGTAACAAATGTCTCCGAACACTAGCAAAAATTCCTATGTAAAAAAAGTACACTTAATACAGTTTTGTTAAATAAATCCTTGTCGAATCATGTTTTTAGACTGACTAAGAACAGGATTCGACAAGGATTTATTTAACAAAACTGCATTAAGTGCACTTTTTTTACATAGGAATTTTTGCTAGTGTTCGGAGACTTTTGTTACCGACTGTATATATATATGAAAAAAAAAAAAAACAACAAAAAAAAAAAAACAAGGTGTAATCAGTACATATCCAGAAGATGTAGCCAACAAATATTCAGAAGTCATCATCAACACAAGTTCAGGAGATATTACCAACAACTATTAATAACTAATAATTATTCAGAAGATATCGCCAACAAGTATTCAGGAGCCATCATGAATACTTATTCAGAAAATATTATCAACAAATATCCAAAAGCCATTAAATTTATGAATGGTGATGGTCTGTCTCGAATACTTCAAACCGGCAATACGTTTTTACAATACAATCAAGGATGAATTTTTCACTTATCACTAGGTTTCGAAAAATGTGATTTTTTTCTTTTTCTTTCTTTCTTTTTTTTTTTTTCGATTTAAATTAGTATTTTATATAGTTTAAGAATTTAAATGGTAAAATCAGATATTGGCGGTCATCTTGCCAACTTCAAAGTGTAATATATTAAATGGCTACAATGCAAAGTCGCTATCTGAAAGAAATTATCCTGTCGTGCTGCTACTACTACTACTAATGAAATTTTTAAAATATTTGTATTAATTATAAAAGATATTTATTTTCAACGTATCTGACTAAATCATATTCTAGAAAAAAATGCACTTTAAAAGTTGCATCTTATTGTTGTAAGCACCATTTTAAATCTAGCTGTACGTTGGAAATAAATGCAGAATGTTACATATTGTCCTAAATTAACTAAAAAAATTCAATAGTAAAAAATATAGGCATTAGAAAAAATAAGCTCATAATTTCTTTAATCAAGCAATAATACTCAGAAAATTCATCGTCAAACAGCGACAAAAATTTAACAAGTGGATCATATACTAAAGCTGTAATGCTAAATGGTTTAGATGTTAAGAATTTCTCTCTGTTCTAAAAAGTTAGCGCTATCGTTGTTTATTTTGTGTGCATAGCTGTCTAGCATATGTTTTCTCTCAAAATAATGGCAAATTGTTATTAAATTGCCGAACGTTAAAACAGATTTTTCACATATTATAAACGATATAATATAAAATATTGTGTATTTCAATGTGATACCAAATATGGTGGATTACTATAATATTTTTCGACTTTTCTCTTGTGTTATGTATCGTTAATATTCCATTTCAATGGAAGGCAAAGTTGCAAATAGTCGGATAGAATCCCACAGGGGCTAATGAGCGAAGTGAGTCGTGGGAGGCGAAGCCTTCTTCGGGGGTTGGTGAGCGGAGCGAGCAGGGGTCAGAGCCCCCTAGTGTTTTAAATTAAAAAGAAAAATCGACCGAGATGGGGATTTAACTGAAGATCTTCTTGTCTCAAGTCAAACACTTTAGCACCGTGCCATACTTTCTTTCCAGCTAATTCAATTTCGTTGATTTTGATAAAAAGGACTAATATTTCTAGGGTCTCATCTTTGCCCATGGGTGAGCTGTTGCACAAAAATTTGCACTTTACCCTATGTTTCGACCACGCTCTTTATTTTAGGTTTGGTTTGGCTTCAATAGGAATTTTACTGATTCATACTTCCCTTGTGAGTGGATGTATGGTAGCTCCAAGATTTGGTGCAACTTAAATTGAATTACAAGAAGTAGAAAACTTAAAAGTGGAGTTGAACCATTTTATGGTATTGCTTATAACTCTACTTTATATAGTGGCTCAAGTTTAAACTAAAAATTTTAACAGTGTATTTCCTGGGAAAAGCACACTAGTATTCCGCCGAAGTTCGATATGAACTTAAACGTAAAATAACGTACGCCAAACGTTTCTGTATACGAATACTATTTAAGCAATTTAGAGGTCTAGAAAATAACTTAAAACATTTTGAATTATCCTAGAAGTTCATTTATACATTAAAATATTAAAGGTATGCTGCTAGAAGACGAGTAGGTTTTACTAAAACTTAAAAGTGGGGTTGAAAAAATTTATGGTATTGCTTATAAGTTTACTCTATATAGTGGCTCAAGTTTAAACTAAAAATTTAACAGTGTATTTGCTGGAAAAAATGTACTTGTATTCTGCCCAACTTCGATATGAACTGAAACATAAAATAACGTACGCCAAACATTTTTATATACGAATACTATTTAAGCAATTTAGAAGTCTAGAAAATGACTTAAAACATTTTGAACTGTCCTAGAAGTTCATTTATGCATTAAAATATTAGAGGTATGCTGTTAGAAGGCGAGTAGGTTTTAGTAATCCTTTAGTTGTATTGTTTTTGTTTTTATTTCGCTTATTATTGTTACAATTTGTTACAAAATAATAAAAATAAGTAATAGTTTTACTATGATTGTTGTTAAGTAATTTTTAGGCCGTTCATTAATTGTAGATTTAATATGTTCACGTCATCTATCTGCAGAAACATATGAAAATGATTACTGTAAACATCTGACGAATGTAAAAACATGAGTTCTCTAAAAAATGTGTCGAATCAAATTCAGGACATTACAATTAATTTAAAATAAAGGTTGGGGGGCGTCCATTAATTACGTGAGGTGGTTTTGGCAATTTTTTGACCCCCCCCCCTCGCCCCTGGTGAGATTTTGTGAGATTTGGCTTGACCCCCTCCCCCTCCCCTAATCTCACGTGAGATTTTTCCAAAAGTCGTACTTTTACTGTAAATGCGTTGGATTTATTTCAGAAAACACAATGTGCTTCATTATTTTTATGAAGACTAGTTAAGACTAGTTTTTAAGATTGCATAGATCGTAGTCTAGAATCGCAGTAATAAAATTTAACAATAAAATACTTAAATAGAGTTTAACTCAATTTTACACTGTTTTTTGCGGGAAAAAAGTATGTGATGTTTGTCGAGAACTCCCCTCTCCCCCACGTGAGACTGGGCGAGATTCGGCTCGAACCCCTCCCCCCTGAACACCTCAAGTAATTAATGGACGTCCCCTTGTCAAATTTTACAGCTCACTGAAATTTTCACTGTTTGCAAACGTGTAAAAATTTGTAAATAAACCTTTTTTTTTTCCATGAATAAAATTGTAAGAAGTTTTATAAAGAAATTCATAATAGTGATAAAGAAATATGATAAATATTCTTATTTTAAGTTACTAAAACAACATTCGGATTGCAAAACAGCAAACATACATCATCTAACGCGTTTGTTTCCGCTTTTGTGACCTATTTCGCTTAGGTAAAATTAAATAATATATATTTATGAAAGTATGCATGAGGCAAATAATACGACGTAAAATATTTAGTAAACACAGTATGATTATTTAAGCGATGTTAGTTACTAATAACGCATCGATCTGGGGGATCGATTATCTGGAGTGGCATCTCATTACTTTATTAGCAGTTTTTGATTGTGAATTTTGTCATATATGATTGCTACAGAAATTATTTGTCATTTATATATATATATATATATATATATATATATATATATAAGTGTAAGCAAATTTATGCGGATAAAAAGTTTTCTGTGTATAGATATAAGGTTTTGTTTAAAGTTTTACTGCCTTTTGATATTATCATTCCTCTATAGAAATTCGATTTTCCGAAAAGTTCAGCGTATATATTATCTTATTACAAATATCATAAATTAAAAGTGCATGCCTGAATAGGTTTCTACTCGCTTTTATGTAAAAAAATTAAATCTGGAAAAACACTTTTCTTTAAAATGTTTTTCATTTCTTAGCATTATACTATGAAATGAAATAAATATAATCAAGACATACGTAAAATAGTTTATATACTGAGACAATAAATGTTATCAAGGTAGAAAGAAATTTTTAAATATCAACCATGAAACAATAAAGTGTTCAAATATCATATATATTAAAATGATTTAATATTTCTCTTCTTCATCTTGCGCTAAAATATATATGTATAATTCAAAGATAAATACAGATTGTCAAAGCAAAAAGAGGTAAACTTTAAATGAAAAAAAAATATGAGCGAGAAAGCTAAAATTATAGCAATAGAAAGATTGTAAATCAAATTCTCATATATCATTCCTCTAAGGTCAAAACATTATGTTTTAACTATACTGACCAAACGTCCCCATTTTCTGGGGACAATATGGGGACGCCTTTGTTTTTTAAGGCATTTTTCTAAGTTTTAAAAAATTGTAGAAACTAAATTATTAATCAATAACACTTTATTTTTAGTCCTTGTTTATCAGGAATGAAAAAATACATTCATAATTGGATAATTGTAGCAATTTTTAATGCTTCTCTCTTATAAAGGTACTTTGATCTGGTCAGCCTAGTTTTAACATATTTGCGTAGAATGTGAGATTTCTTGCCATTTTTGCTTCTAAAGGATGAATGAGATGGCACATCTCTTTGTATTTCGCCCTTATAGTACTTTTGCTCAGCGGTTTCCTAGAAAAAAGTACTAGAAGTCAGCAGGGCATCCATATTATCACGTATGAGTTTTCCGAAATAATAGGGAAAAATTCTGGTTCCTTAACAAAGTGGAAGGTTAAGTTTATGTTTCCATCAAATTTTAGGGCTTTCTTATAACAGAAACTGTTATAAAACATAAGCAATTTAGCGTTATTGTACATTTTTCCCCCCAACAATATTGTTATGAACTTTCTTTTTCTTATTAGCAATCATCATTATTCGTGACATGTCTGGTTCATTTTTTTTTTTTTTATGGGTGGCCATGTAGCGCGTCATGGTTGCATATGCAACTTTATGTTCTTATATAATTATTGCTTGTTATCAAGATTTAGACCTTCTTCGTGGACACTAGTATAACAAATCATTAAGATTTATATCCAAAAAAAATTCAAATAGAGCTTTCTTTTTTCGTTTGTATAGGCGTATTTTTCTATCGCATATCGTATTTTTGTATCGTATCGTCAGCGACACAAAGTATTCAGTTTTCAAAAATGTTACAGTTTCAAATATTTATTTTGTGAATAAATAAATAAAATTCTGTAGAAAAAACATAAACGCTTTTTTTTTTTTTTTTTACGTATAATAAAACATCTGTTGACAGATTTTTTATCCTCTAGCGTACATCTAGGAAAATCCATAAACTTAATGCGAAAAATTGCTAAAACATTTTTTTTTCAAGCCAAAATATAAGATAATTCATGTAGAATGATTGATCTACTAGCTGACATGCAAACTTTTATGTTGTTTGTAAGACTTTGAAATTTTCTTAAATTGAAAACATTTTGAAAACAACAAATTTTTATTAGAGCTCATACTTCAGTTTGTAAAAACATTCAATTCCTTTTTTATAGAAAAAAAAGTTACTTTATTTACTATTAATGTGTCACTTAGAATACCAATATAACACTTTTCAAAATAAAATGAATGTCATTCGAGAAAAAAAAAACAGTATTTGAAAAATGTTTTATGTCTGATATTAAGATGACATATTCTAAACAACATATCATGGTAGTCAGAAATATATAAGTTATTTTCTAGCATCCATGGCATCAGTGTTTTTATTAAGCACAAATAAACACATTTCAGTTGCTTTAATAATTAGGTTAATTCGTACTCTGCTATTACTCCTATTTTCAAATTTTTTTTATATATTTCTTTTTTCACATCAATAATATTTATTGTTTCATGGCTAAAAAAAAATTGGGAATGAAAGGGTTAAATAAATCAAGTTACCGTTTTAAAAAGAATTTTACACGTTTGTGAAATAAGTAGCTCTACACTGTTAAAATTTTGAAATGTTTGTTTGAATCTGAACTTGGTACTGATGTAGCTGCAACCATCCGATGGTTTAACCTTTTATCATGATTAGGCAATTTTATTTTGAACCAAATACTGGTATTATCTCTATATATTAAAAAAATGTAACTGTCGCTGGCGTCAATTTTTTTTGTCTGCCACAGAAACTTCTCGCGGAGGGCAGGGTTCTCCGCGTCATGAGATGTATCAGTATATTCCGACTGTTTCAAGGAAGGCATTTCAGCTGCTTAGAAACTTCTATCATCTTAATTATCGAAGTTATTAACTAAAAACGTCAGGTTTATAAAGGTACTCTATTAGCCACCGTACAAAAAGTTTCTATTATTAAGTTTTTTTCTCTGTCTCTGACGTCACTTTCCTCAGGAAAATTAATATGTGATCAATGGTGTAAATAAGAAAAATTGAAATATTGTCATCTTTGAGATGCTCGAGAGAAGAAAAATATATTTAGAATAGTGAAACTTGCGAAAATAACCGATATTCCTAAAATATTAAGTAAAAATTTAAGAAAGATGGAATGAAAATTAGTTTATATTTTTATTTTAGCTTATATTATTAGTTTATATTACTAGTTAAGTTTATACTATTAGTTTAGTTTTTATTATTAGTTTTTATTTTAACGTTAGGCGAAAAAAATTTAGTAACGAATATCATGATTAGGTTAAATAACGGTGGATATAGAGTTAGAGGTTAAGCCCAGAAATTTTAAAAATGAAATTTACAGGACAAAAATTTGTATTAGTTTATATTTAAAGATTTAGTTTTTTTTAACTCAAAACATATTTAAAAGGATAGTTCTTTACTATGACCAATTTAGCGATTTTTAAAATTTAGAAATCAAGAAGCTCGTAAGTTTTTCGCCAAGGTACGCAACCACGACAGCCATTTTAACTCTAGCCATGTCTTAAATGTAGAGATAAATTATACAATGGTGCAATAATAATGATAATCATAATAAAATCCGCAACCTATTTTCGTTTTTTAAGCATTGATATAAAACTTTGCAGAAAACAGAATTTAATACAACAAGACATTTCTTTTTTCTCGCTTTCTTTCTTTTTTTTTTTTTTTTTTTTTTTTGTCTATTTTTCCATATAAAGGCATGCAGTAACTGCATTGCTAAAATATTTTAGTTACAGCTAATATAGGACCCCACTGGCAGATTTTAAAATCTTCATTTATTTTGACGATGGCTTAAATTATCTATCGCAATTATGCATGTCAAGATTTTCGCGAGAAACGCTGAAGCTACTTTGGTGCCAAATGTCGAATTTCGCCAAGAGATTAAACTGTACCATTGGTTTAGTACGATTTTTTTTTTTTTCGATTTTATTTTAAATATTTTTCAACTTAAAGCAAGAGGGGAAAAAAGGAGAAAATTTTTTATTTGGTCTAAATGTACAAAATGTCTCCAGGTTTATTATCCAATTTTCATTCTGTTTATAATTAGAAAGAAATTGGCTAAAGTAATTTTTCCTATACAATAGATGTCTCTATAAATTAAATTTAATTAAATTATCCAGTATCATTATATTTCATTCTCCACGCACTTTTTTTTTTTTCAAAATTCAATATTACGTAATATATATACAGTCGGTAACAAATGTCTCCGAACACTAGCAAAAATTCCTATGTAAAAAAAGTACACTTAATACAGTTTTGTTAAATAAATCCTTGTCGAATCATGTTTTTAGACTGACTAAGCACAGGATTCGACAAGGATTTATTTAACAAAACTGCATTAAGTGTACTTTTTTTACATAGGAATTTTTGCTAGTGTTCGGAGACTTTTGTTACCGACTGTATATATATATGAAAAAAAAAAACAAAAAAAAAAAAACAAGGTGTAATCAGTACATATCCAGAAGATGTAGCCAACAAATATTCAGAAGTCATCATCAACACAAGTTCAGGAGATATTACCAACAACTATTAATAACTAATAATTATTCAGAAGATATCGCCAACAAGTATTCAGGAGCCATCATGAATACTTATTCAGAAAATATTATCAACAAATATCCAAAAGCCATTAAATTTATGAATGGTGATGGTCTGTCTCGAATACTTCAAACCGGCAATACGTTTTTACAATACAATCAAGGATGAATTTTTCACTTATCACTAGGTTTCGAAAAATGTGATTTTTTTCTTTTTCTTTCTTTCTTTTTTTTTTTTTTTTTTCGATTTAAATTAGTATTTTATATAGTTTAAGAATTTAAATGGTAAAATCAGATATTGGCGGTCATCTTGCCAACTTCAAAGTGTAATATATTAAATGGCTACAATGCAAAGTCGCTATCTGAAAGAAATTATCCTGTCATGCTGCTACTACTACTACTAATGAAATTTTTAAAATATTTGTATTAATTATAAAAGATATTTATTTTCAACGTATCTGACTAAATCATATTCTAGAAAAAAATGCACTTTAAAAGTTGCATCTTATTGTTGTAAGCACCATTTTAAATCTAGCTGTACGTTGGAAATAAATGCAGAATGTTACATATTGTCCTAAATTAACTAAAAAAATTCAATAGTAAAAAATATAGGCATTAGAAAAAATAAGCTCATAATTTCTTTAATCAAGCAATAATACTCAGAAAATTCATCGTCAAACAGCGACAAAAATTTAACAAGTGGATCATATACTAAAGCTGTAATGCTAAATGGTTTAGATGTTAAGAATTTCTCTCTGTTCTAAAAAGTTAGCGCTATCGTTGTTTATTTTGTGTGCATAGCTGTCTAGCATATGTTTTCTCTCAAAATAATGGCAAATTGTTATTAAATTGCCGAACGTTAAAACAGATTTTTCACATATTATAAACGATATAATATTAAATATTGTGTATTTCAATGTGATACCAAATATGGTGGATTACTATAATATTTTTCGACTTTTCTCTTGTGTTATGTATCGTTAATATTCCATTTCAATGGAAGGCAAAGTTGCATATAGTCGGATAGAATCCCACAGGGGCTAATGAGCGAAGTGAGTCGTGGGAGGCGAAGCCTTCTTCGGGGGTTGGTGAGCGGAGCGAGCAGGGGTCAGAGCCCCCTAGTGTTTTAAATTAAAAAGAAAAATCGACCGAGATGGGGATTTAACTGAAGATCTTCTTGTCTCAAGTCAAACACTTTAGCACCGTGCCATACTTTCTTTCCAGCTAATTCAATTTCGTTGATTTTGATAAAAAGGACTAATATTTCTAGGGTCTCATCTTTGCCCATGGGTGAGCTGTTGCACAAAAATTTGCACTTTACCCTATGTTTCGACCACGCTCTTTATTTTAGGTTTGGTTTGGCATCAATAGGAATTTTACTGATTCATACTTCCCTTGTGAGTGGATGTATGGTAGCTCCAAGATTTGGTGCAACTTAAATTGAATTACAAGAAGTAGAAAACTTAAAAGTGGAGTTGAACCATTTTATGGTATTGCTTATAACTCTACTTTATATAGTAGCTCAAGTTTAAACTAAAAATTTTAACAGTGTATTTCCTGGGAAAAGCACACTAGTATTCCGCCCAAGTTCGATATGAACTTAAACGTAAAATAACGTACGCCAAACGTTTCTGTATACGAATACTATTTTAGCAATTTAGAGGTCTAGAAAACAACTTAAAACATTTTGAATTATCCTAGAAGTTCATTTATGCATTAAAATATTAGAGGTATGCTGTTAGAAGGCGAGTAGGTTTTAGTAATCCTTTAGTTGTATTGTTTTTGTTTTTATTTCGCTTATTATTGTTACAATTTGTTACAAAATAATAAAAATAAGTAATAGTTTTACTATGATTGTTGTTAAGTAATTTTTAGGCCGTTCATTAATTGTAGATTTAATATGTTCACGTCATCTATCTGCACAAACATATGAAAATGATTACTGTAAACATCTGACGAATGTAAAAACATGAGTTCTCTAAAAAATGTGTCGAATCAAATTCAGGACATTACAATTAATTTAAAATAAAGGTTGGGGGGCGTCCATTAATTACGTGAGGTGGTTTTGGCAATTTTTTGACCCCCCCCCTCGCCCCTGGTGAGATTTTGTGAGATTTGTCCAAAAGTCGTACTTTTACTGTAAATACGTTGGATTTATTTCAGAAAACACAATGTGCTTCATTATTTTTTATGAAGACTAGTTAAGACTAGTTTTTAAGATTGCATAGATCGTAGTCTAGAATCGCAGTAATAAAATTTAACAATAAAATATTTAAATAGAGTTTAACTCAATTTTACACTGTTTTTTGCGGGAAAAAAAGTATGTGATGTTTGTCGAGAACTCCCCTCTCCCCCACTGGAGACTGGGCGAGATTCGGCTCGAACCCCTCCCCCCTGAACACCTCAAGTAATTAATGGACGCCCCATTGTCAAATTTTACAGCTCACTGAAATTTTCACTGTTTGCAAACGTGTAAAAATTTGTAAATAAACTTTTTTTTTTCCATGAATAAAATTGTAAGAAGTTTTATAAAGAAATTCATAATAGTGATAAAGAAATATGATAAATATTCTTATTTTAAGTTACTAAAACAACATTCGGATAGCAAAACAGCAAACATACATAATCTAACGCGTTTGTTTCCGCTTTTGGGACCTATTTCGCTTAGGTAAAATTAAATAATATATATTTATGAAAGTATGCATGAGGCAAATAATACGACGTAAAATATTTAGTAAACACAGTATGATTATTTAAGCGATGTTAGTTACTAATAACGCATCGATCTGGGGGATCGATTATCTGGAGTGGCATCTCATTACTTTATTAGCAGTTTTTGATTGTGAATTTTGTCATATATGATTGCTACAGAAATTATTTGTCGTTTATATATATATATATATATATATATATATATATATATATATATATATATATATATATATATATATAAGTGTAAGCAAATTTATGCGGATAAAAAGTTTTCTGTGTATAGATATAAGGTTTTGTTTAAAGTTTTACTGCCTTTTGATATTATCATTCCTCTATAGAAATTCGATTTTCCGAAAAGTTCAGCGTATATATTATCTTATTACAAATATCATAAATTAAAAGTGCATGCCTGAATAGGTTTCTACTCGCTTTTATGTAAAAAAATTAAATCTGGAAAAACACTTTTCTTTAAAATGTTTTTCATTTCTTAGCATTATACTATGAAATTAAATAAATATAATCAAAACATACGTAAAATAGTTTATATACTGAGACAATAAATGTTATCAAGGTAGAAAGAAATTTTTAAATATCAACCATGAAACAATAAAGTGTTCAAATATCATATATATTAAAATGATTTAATATATCTCTTCTTCGTCTTGCGCTAAAATATATATGTATAACTCAAAGATAAATACAGATTGTCAAAGCAAAAAGAGGTAAACTTTAAATGCAAAAAAATATGAGCGAGAAAGCTAAAATTATAGCAATAGAAAGATTGTAAATCAACTTCTCATATATCATTCCTCTAAGGTCAAAACATTATGTTTTAACTATACTGACCAAACGTCCCCATTTTCTGGGGACAATATGGGGACGCCTTTGTTTTTTAAGGTATTTTTCTAAGTTTTAAAAAATTGTAGAAACTAAATTATTAATGAATAACACTTTATTTTTAGTCCTTGTTTATCAGGAATGAAAAAATACATTCATAATTGGATAATTGTAGCAGTTTTTAATGCTTCTCTCTTATAAAGGTACTTTGATCTGGTCAGCCTAGTTTTAACATATTTGCGTAGAATGTGAGATTTCTTGCCATTTTTGCTTCTAAAGGATGAATGAGATGGCACATCTCTTTGTATTTCGCCCTTATAGTACTTTTGCTCAGCGGTTTCCTAGAAAAAAGTACTAGAAGTCAGCAGGGCATCCATATTATCACGTATGAGTTTTCCGAAATAATAGGGAAAAATTCTGGTTCCTTAACAAAGTGGAAGGTTAAGTTTATGTTTCCATCAAATTTTAGGGCTTTCTTATAACAGAAACTGTTATAAAACATAAGCAATTTAGCGTTATTGTTATAATAAATTCTTAGGTGAATCCTGCTCTAATTATTAGATTAACATACAACATGTGTACAAGCAGGCAGATTATTACTAAATTATATATTCTAGACTGTATCTCTTTGATAGATTTATGATAATTGAATTTAAATGTTGAAATGAGACGTAGTTACTAAGTAATATATATTCACTTCTTATGCAAATAATATGCCAGTATACATTTCCTGATAATACGTAGCTAATACGAAAATCATGTCTTAATATACTGTTACAGACAGCATATTCAATTACCACAGCGGTAAATGTTTAATAGCTTACTTTTATAGTGAATAAGGGAGGTTTTAATTTCAATGTTTTGTAGCGTCAAATTAAAAAAGAATGATAAGAATTTTTAACTTTTTATACTGAATAAAATTCTATACTAAGTTACATAAATTAAAATGGTAAAATGGTAAAATGGTTCTCGAAGTTTCTTTTTTCTTTCTTTATTATCCAGCTTCTTTTAAGAAACTTTCCTCTATTTTGAAGAAAACTATTTCCTTATGCTTCTGTTTAAAAATATTTCTAAGGTAACAAATGTTTGATATCAAAAGAAAAATTTATAAATACCTGTCAAATTTCACCTTTTTTTTAGATATCAGTACAAAAGGGATCGTTTCTTAATTTGTAAAAAACTTGAGAATTTTTAAATAAATATACCATACACGTATTCAGCAGAAAAACTCTTTAATTAAATATAAGATAATTAGATAAAATTATACAGTAATATAAATAAGATTAAAGTAGCGATAAGTTAAATCAAACACAAAGATAAAAAAATAGCAATGGTGAAATGATTGGCAGATGATTAATATATGTTTTCAACATTCAGAACTATCAGTTTAATTATTAACGTATTTTACTATTCAAACTTACAATTGTAGTTTACTTATTGAACTAGTTTTACTGGCAAACCATTTAATAACAGTATATTTAAATATCGAGGAATTAAATAATAAATATGACTAATTTCTTAAAAAATCAGCATATTTTTTTATAAAACGATGGGTAAAATGAATTTTCAAATACCATATTTCAATAAACTGTATATAGATTAAAAAAAGAAAAAAAAAATCTATGCAGGGATTTTTTTTTTTGTTATACTGTTTTTTTTTTTTTTTTTTTTTTTTGCTTTATCTTACCAATATACACGGTAGAGAAAGTATTGTTTTCGGATGAAATTTTCGAAATTCAGCTTTTGTTATATTTACACGCTTTTGGGTCCCCTGAATCCGAAAAACATGTTTTTAACAGTTGGTCTGTGTGTGTGTTTGTTATCAGCATATATCAGGAACAAATAACAGCAGAAAGTTCAAACTTGGTATCCTCTATCTTTATCCTATAGGGATGCTACAATAAACGTTTCATTGAGATCAAGCAAATGGTTCGTGTGCAGGGACACCCAAGATAATTTAAGTACGTTACGCCTATGGGGAAAATTGCAGGTAAGTAGAGTTTAACATCTGTACGCTGCACTAAACCGAATGAAATGAATTCATATTTTTTACATGCATAAATACATGTTTCATGTAGAATATGGTATGGATATCATTCACTGTTCATTTACAAGGCTACACAAAAGAACTAGATTATAGTGGGACAATACTTAAAAATTGATGAAAGTGTATTTCGGGTTGCGATGTGTTATTAATATAGTATTATATTTATTTGCAGCATTCGGTGAGTACACATTTTTTAGAAAATATACAGGGCTGTCAATGATTAAGCGAAAGCATTTTTTATTGAATGTAATTAGTAAAAGTTCTTTACTATAATATTTTACCATGTCCAGGAAAACTGCCCAGAAATTGACTTAATTCTTCATACCCATACGGTAAAAAAAGTTTTTTTTTTTTTTTAAGCTAAATATTCATAGCATGTATTGCATATTTTAACGTTTTGAGCTTTCCTGATTACCGAAGTCAGGTTTTTAATGCTTAATTTTTGCCTCTGCCTCTTATCAGAACAATTTACGAGTAAAAACAAATAATTTTAAGAAATTCAAATATTTCATTTTGAAGTTATTATACGTTTATTACTTGAAAAGTTTGATCAAGATTGATAAGTTTCAAGGAATAGTGCGTCTGAACGTTGTTTGAATTTTTTAAAATGAACTTTTAAATTTAATAATAGTGTTGAATTTTATATAAATGTAGGTTAAGATGTGAGGTCGAGACTATAGACCGTCACCAAAGTTGGGACTGTCAAATCACTTCGTCGCTAGTGACTCGGCAAAAGTCTTGGTCGGAAAAGTTTTATGTTGACATGGTGCTGCAGTGAAAGAATTAGGTTCTGGGTGTTTGATGAATGGGAAGTGATTTTAAGTTCGATTGAAATGAAGGGAAAGGAAGTTTGTAGAATATAGTATAAGATGGAGATTGTTTTGGTAGAAAGAAGTGTGAATAGAGTGAAGAGAGTGAAGGATAGTGAGTGATAGAGAAGGGTAGCTGATTAGTGTGTGGAGGTGGAGTTAAGAGTAATGTTGATGGTGATAGCTTTATGCGTATGTTAAAAGATGGTAGAGAGGTGTAGTGTCGTAGCGTAAAGTAAGAGAAGAATCTGTCGCGCTTCGGGAATCCGCCCGATGATGCTAGTGTGAGAATAGCTATTGACAACAGAGAGCAGTCATCGACAAGATTAGTATTGGTGAGATAAATTACCTTTTATTTTATGCTCTATTGAAGTTATTTCTTGAGGCCATTTATTTAAAATTGAGTTAGCCCAACACCCTCCTTGATATTGAATGTTAAATAAACTCTGTTATTTTATATTTAAAATCTTGTCTCGAGTTCTTATTATTATCTAATTAAGTGATTAAGTAATTAAGTTAATCTTTAGATTGAGGAATTGAGATATGGAGACCACATATTCCTCACAAACTAATCCAACGGGGGGGTTGAGGATGTGGTAGCCCTCCCTCAGATAGAATTATTTATCATATAAAGCTGATCCGAAACCTAATTTGAATTGTTTTTAATGTAGGTTTATCTAACAGTACTCGTTTTCTTACTCCTTCTTAATCTCCAATTTATGTATACAGCATAAAATTCTAGGGTAAGAGAAAGTCGTGTGAGTGTCACACCAGATAATTTTCAATTATTTAAGCACAATTTCCCTGTGTACAAATACACACAATAAAAATAGTTGACTTTACTAGTAATGGTGTAAATTTATTCTTTAAACGAGTTTACTAAAAACATATCGAATAACGTTAATAGTTACAACAATGTAACAATTTCGAATCTTCAACAATGACTAAAAAGAAAACTTATTTTACACACGGTTGTTTTTATGACTTCCTCGTTATATTTTTTCATAGGATATTTCCTCTTAATACTTTTTTTCAATTTTAATGTTGTTAGATGACAAAAATGATTTTTATTCCGAATAACATTGTTTTGTTTTTCTATTTAGAGATATATGTATCGGGAATTATTTCTGTTAATTTGTTCGTCAAGAGCTTTGCCAAAAAATCTGATGCATGAAGATGAATTGGCTGAGAAGTAAAAAATAAAAACGACATGTTAGACGGATATATTCCGTTGTCTAAATATGAAAAATATGTAAGTAAACACGTTCATTTATCAAGATTTAGGAAGGAAGTTTGTACGTGTTATGTGTAAAAGTGACATCTAGAGAGGTTTTGCAAATTGGTAAACTATTTTATATGAATGTATGGTAAGAACATAATATAAACTGAAAGGAAAAATATTATATGGGACTATAATAAAATTATGTTTACCTTGCAAATTTTTAAAGTTAATTTAAAACTGAATAAGATGGAATAATAACAGGAGACTTGGCGTTGGAATATTAAACCCGAATAAACTACTACGTCAGAAACGCCAAAGAAAAATATTGGAAATGCATACAGCTGTTTCAGTAGCCTACAGCGTACCGTCTTCAGTGCAAAAAGGAACTACTACGTCAGAAACGCCAAAGAAAAATATTGGAAATGCATACAGCTGTTTCGGTAGCCTACAGCGTACCGTCGTCAGTGCAAAAGGAATCCTTTTTGCCCTGAAGACGGTACGCTGTAGGCTACCGAAACAGCTGTATGCATTTCCAATATTTTTCTTTGGCGTTTCTGACGTAGTAGTTTATTCGGGTTGAATAAGATGGAGTTTATTTATTTGGCACTATCAGAAAAACATATGAAGATTATTGATTTGGTAGGACTTTTATAGAAAATGTAAAGCGTATATTTTTTTTTCTTATAAAAAAAAATTTTTGAAATCTATGATGCTTAGACTGTACTGAAATCAACTTTAGAGCTTTAAAAAAACCGTATTCTGTATTTAAAAAACATATATATATGTTTTAGTCAAAAATTACTTTCAGGTGTACAAAATGTTCAGAATTTGATGAAGGTTAAAAAAAAAATAGTTTTAGAATTTAACTAATAATGTGATTCAAAATAGCAAAATATTTTTAATGATATGCATTTTATTTATTATTTAATAAAGAAATAATTATTTTTTTTCAGTGTAATAATAAGATTGAACAAAATGGTTTAATAAAATTCCTCGAAACTTGCAGAAACTTTGACATTCAACGAAATTACTAAAAAAATCTAAAGTGAATTCATGACTTTTCTATAATATACGAGTATTTATACAATTATTATTATTTTTTTTAACTGCGCACGTGATATTAATAATGATGAGTTTTATTATAAGAGTTATAATGAGTGATATTTTTAAAGCATATTATATTATTTCTAAACGGACAAAACTTAACGATATTAACATATATTATTTTGATGTATAAAAGTGCGTTTTCTGTTATGAATGTTTTTTTTTTTTTCATGATATTAAATTAAGAGGTATCGTTATTAAGAATATGATTTTTTTTATCGCTCTAAAATTTTAAATTTAATATATTAAAAGTTAAGAGTGGTAACAAAAATAATATTCCTAATATAATGGTACCAATTATTTTAAGAATAAAATATAGTATTATTAGCTTTAATAAATAGTTAAAATAGCCACACAAATATTTTCAGATACATTATGAAATATGTCTGATATTGCTCGAAGTGCAAACTAATATATGCTAATCTGGTTTACTACATAATGTTTTTGTATAAACCGACATATAACACAATTTCTGCGAAATTCCAAGAAATCTATATAATGGGTAAATACAGTGGCACACAGTTTTATGGTACATGCAAACTTCACGATATATCATGCTTGTTTGTTTTATTGACATAAATAAGTAAATGAAATTAATTTTAGTTGTTCCGGAAGCCCGAGTCAATGTTATTCTATGGGTACATTTTCTTTACAAATAACTTATTAACTAATACATATTTTTAAATTCTATTTTCACATTCTGAAAATTCCCAGCTGTTAAATTGGCGGAGCTTTTTTAAATATCATTTTTTAATTTTTTATATTTTATTTTGAAGCTGCAAAATACGAATTTTCAACATGTGAATTTTTTTCATTTTGCAATTTCAAAATAAAATATTAAAAATTAAAAAAACAATACATTTTGAAAACAGGTCCATCAGTTTAACAGTTGGGAATTTTCTGAATGTGAAAACAGAATTTAAAAATATGTATTAGTTAACAAGTTATTTGTAAAGAAAATTTCCCCATAGAATAACATTTGCTCAGGCTTCCGGCGACGCGACGGTAAGTTGAAGAGGGCAGTTAAATAGAAATTTTAGCTGTAATAAATATATTCGTTTTATGCAATACTTACAAAATTTGTTTTCAAGGTATTGAAATTTTTCTCAATATGGTTCAGAAAAAGAAAAATAGAGTGAAACTTGAATAATTCGAACTTGTTTAATTCGAAATTCTGGATAATTCGAATATTTTACTTGGTCCCTTGAATTTTGTATTAAAATAATGTTAAAAAATCATGGATAATTCGAATTCTATTTTTGATAATTCGAATTTTTCATGCGATTACCTTTAAAATATTACAGCAAAATTTGTTAACGAGATTTTTCTCAGCTAAAGTGCATTTTTTTTTTAACAGTCTTTCGAAAGAAGGATAGGGAAATACAAGAGAAGCCACTATCTAGTGCATCAGAAGATATGGTCCATATACATGAACTTGGAAAATTTTTTTAATTGAAAGTCATGTGTAATGTAGAAGATTTTATTTTTGTATTAATTGATAGGTTGAAGTCATATGCTATGACACAAAGATATTACTTAAAGAAGCAATCAAAAATATCTGACTATTTTTTAAAAAGTGTTGAATAACTAAGCTCATAAAAAATATTGATTTAATTGAGGGGGGGGGATGTAGAAGTATTCTTAGAAATAAAGTTATGTGTTAAATCTTTGATCATAGAGTTTTAATTTTTTAATTTATCTCTTCTTTTTGACAAAATAGTATATGTAATTCGAATTTTTGGATATTTCGAATTTTTCTCTGATCCCTTCAACTTCGAATTATCCAGGTTCTACTGTATATATATATAGTAAAAGTCCTATTGTTCTTCATAAAATACTTTCAGAATCTCAAAATGTAAACCACAACATATCACTGATGAGTCAAAATTAAAAAAGTGAAATGGAAAGGAAGAAGAAAAACAGAAAAAAAATGACAGAGAATCGTAATGAAGTGATAGTGAACAACTTGATACTTCCGGACCACAGCCCAGTAAAACTGCCGCAATGCGGTCTGAGTACGAAAGAGGAAAAAATTTAACAACCCTGTCTTATAGAAACTATTTCAACTTTTTTTTATTGTAAAATTATACAGATAATGAATGAGTTCTTTCATGTATATTTGATGTTATATTTTCTGCAACAGATTTCCTTTAAGTTTCGGAAGAATTTATAACTGTAAACAAAATAATAATAATAATAATAATTGCTATCCCGGAAGTCAGATTAAAATCAGAAATCTCGAATTTCTACTGGTTTATACATTAGTACTAATATCGGCAAATATGATTGTCAAATGACGATGAGACCTACTTTAGTTGTATATGTTGCTATAAGTACAAGTTCCGTTAAAATTATGTTTTTTCTGTTGTCTAATTACGATAACATGCATATAAATAAAGATTCATCGCACGAGAATTATATAATAAATTATTTAATCACCTCACGTTAATCTACAACCCTTTAATCCATATATTTTTACTTTCCTCAATATTCAATAGAAGAAGGTATTGGATTCGTCAAACTTTTCTACCGCAGGCTTTCGACGGATTTACACGTTTTCATAGGTCTAGAACACGATTTGACCATATTTAGAAAATGTCTGTCTGTTTGTGTGTGTGTGTGTGACGAAATTTTGTGGCAATTGTATCTCAGAAACTACATCACAGAATTTCATAAAATTTAATATATAGTTGCATATTTACATGGTGACGTCGCCATCCGGCTTTTTTAAAAATTTTAATATGGAGGTATAGGACAAAATTTCGTATAGATGTGCAAAAGAGAATTGTTAAAAAAAAAAAAAATAATAATACTTGTAATAGTGTTATACTTCTCTACAATGGAAATCGTCTGCTTTTATCGTGGATGATAACTTTGATAAATTATAATTTTAATTAATTATTTCTACTGAGTGAATTTGTATCGGAAAATATAAGAGAAAAGCATGTAGTGGCTACAACAAACTAGTTTAATTTAAAGTTATTGTAATGCCTGTTTACTAATAAGCATCTTTAAATGAAAATAATAAAGAGCTCAAAAGTTACATTGATTATCGGTAGCCATGAGAGCTCGAAATTGTTTCAAACAATTTAAAGTTTTGTTAAAAATTCTTAATGCAAAACTTTTTTTAATTAGTTTATGAATTCTTCTAATACTTATTCATGTTTTATTAAGAAAGTGTAAGACAAAAGGAAAACAGAAAGGGGAAAAAATAATGTAGGAATAGAGAGAGTGTGTGAAATTTGGAATAAGTTATATTTGTTATGGCGGAAATCATTTCATAACATTGTTTTAAAATGTAATTCGTTAATACTATTTGAATGTTATTTTCTACTGTTAATTTATTATTTTAAAATCTAAATTAATAATTTTAGAAATAACATTATTCATATCCTGGTAATACAACGAGTACCAAAAAATTATGAAATCATCAAATAAACTTAACTTGTTTTCCAACTTTTTTTACCAGAAATTTTATTAAAGTAATACTTTAATAAAAAGGAAATGTATAGAGTTTGCGTTAACATCATGGTCTTGACCTAAAATACTTTTATTATAATCTTAATCGTTTTGCTTATTAACAAAACCTCTCTAATATAAGGGCCGCGATAGCCCAGTTGTAGAGCGCTGGGCTCGTAATTGGAAGATTGAGGATTCGGTACTCTAGTCGGCCAAAGACTGTCGTATACACCACAGATTATTATACAGATAGGACACTCCCGTATATTCTTCGGTAACCAAAATTTGACTGCAACGACCCTATTGTCAACGTCTGTAAGTTTCTCGAGCTGTACAGCTTACGCAATTGCTCGTCTTATTTTTATCGTATCTATGTTCATATCGTAATATTAGTGCAACTTTAAACTCAACATCCAACCAACTAACCATTTTATTGATGTTTACGTTTGGCAACTTTGTTATTGTTTACGAACTTGATTGTCGAAAGCAATTTATTTTCAGAAGCAAGTACTAAATATTAAGGAAATAAATTTCGAAAATATACATAAACCAGAATTACTTTTTTTTTTTCATTTTAAAGCATTTTGTATTATTTAAACCAAGCAATGTTAAATATTTAAGATTTCATACCATACTGCTATTTCAGCATTGCAGTTTGTTATATTAATTTGTACACTTGAACACGAATGTGTTTGGCAAAGTTTTTTTTGAAACATAATAAAAATTAGTTTTATTTCTTAGAAAATAGCTGAGATTGTTATGATTTTGTGAATTTAAAAGTAGTAGAAAAAGTGAAGGAAAGAAAACTGCACATACGTTTTCGTTTGGCAAATTTATTATTGTTTACAAACTTGATTGTCAAAAGCAATTTATTTTAAGAAGCAAGTGCTAAATATTAAGAAAATAAACTTTGAAAATATACATAAAATCAAAACATTTTTTTCATTTTAAGCATTAATTATTTAAACCAAGCAACGTTAAATATTTAATGATTTCATACTGCTATTTCAGAATTACAGTTTGTAATTTTAATTTGCACTTGAATATGAATATGTTTGACAAAGAATATTTTTAAACACTATAAAAATTAATTTTTATTTCTTAGAAGAATAGCTGTGAATGTTTTGAGGATAATTTTGTGAATTCAAAAACAATAGAGAGTTAAGAAAAAGGAAACTTCCCATAATAACCTGCTACTAACTACTCGCGAAATAGGAAAACAATTTTCGATCAAAGATGCTATTCATGTAGACTTAACACATGTAGTTCACCTCTGTTCACAGTAGTGGTGCTACTATATTTCCGGTTCGCGTTTTAGCTTCACTGTCCTATCTGTATGATAATCTGTGGTGTACACTAATGGTGGCTGGTGCACGTAAAACCTGTCGTGTCTGCAATGTCCTCCATGTTCCCATCAAAATTATACCTCTGGGGGTCACCGAAGCGGGAGAGCCATCCCTTCCGTGGCGGATAAAAATTGTAATGGCATGTCCCTGGACCACCTCTAGGGGGGTGTCCCAGACCGTCGCCAATTGCCCATCTGTGCAGCACTCGTGCGACGTAAAACCCAACCATCCATTCATCCATCCGGACCACCTCTAAGGGTGAGTCCCAGACCGTCGCCAATTGTTCATCGTGGAGCACTAGTGCGACGTAAAACCCAACCAACGAACCTCTCTAATATAAAAATAAAAGGAAACATTTAAAGAATTCATTAAAAAAAAAAAAATATATATATATATATATATATATATATATTAAATTACCAGGCCTCACAGAATTTTCGTAGGAAATTCGTAAATCGGTAGTTGAGAAGAAGTTGAGTTGGCTTAGAAGTCTTTACTCTGATTTAAAAAGGTACTCAACGAAGGATAGGCAGAAGTTACGAGTTCAAAAGGATATCTTTCGATTTTGCGAAATTTAGAAATTATAATCAGTTTTTAATACACTCGGCAGCAAAAGTATCCGAGCACTAGCAAACATTCCTATATAAAAAATCCCTTTTCGGCAAGCTTAAAGGCAAAGGTAGATTCCTTTACGTTAATGTTACAACTGTAAAGAAATTTTACATATGAATTAATACTTAGCCAAAGGATTTGTTCCCGCACATTGCATTATTTACATAGCTATTCTGTTTTCAAGAAATTTAATATTCAACTACAAAAGGGTTTTAATCATTCTACTTAAAATTTTAGGCTAGATTTATTGGTTTGTAAGTGTTTCAATTTTTTTTCAAATTCAAGCACATAATCATTCAAGAAATAGAAGTCTTAAAGATATACAATCCCAGCAATGGTGAATCCCGGAGGGGGCTATTGGGCTACACCCCTCTCCCCATACAAGCTTAATCAAAATTATAATTTTTATTTAAAATCCATATAACTGTTGTTCAATATCTTTCTTTTAAAAGAAAAAAATAATAGAAACGTGAAAATGCACTTGTGATCTTACTATGGTCAAGCGCTGGTAAGCCTGACATTGCTATGGTCAAGTCAAATAGAGATAAGTGGTAGCTATTTTTGGATAGCTATTTCATTGCAATTTTTATTGAATTATTGAAAGTTTTGTATTGTGTTTTTGTGATTCTTATTGTCAGATAAGTAAAAATTGTAAAGTGAAACTGTTTTGGTTCACTTAAGCTGGAACATTAACATTACTTAACATTGGACCATTTGGCACCGCTGAATTTCAATGTTAATTGTTATGAATTCAGTAAATTGTATGATTTGGCGAGATTTTGGTAACAAAAATTGCGACTTAGCAATGAAATTTGTGATTTGGCGGTAAAAGTTGATAATTGACAACGAAATTTTTGACTTGGCGACAAAATTCGTTGTCTGGCGACAAAATTCGGCGAGCTTGGCGATGGAGAAAGTCAGCTTTGGCGTCATTATATTTTCTTTCCACGCGAAAACCTCATATATCTTCACAAACCAATATCTTGTTTCAACAAGATAAGAAGTCAAAGGGAGCTGTAACGTATTACTCTCAATCGCAAATTTTAAATTCTTGCCTAAACTGACATTCTAAACCAGTCACCACAAACGATATTTGTATTAAGATTGACGTATTATTTTAATTTTATATTTTTAAATGATTAGTTAAAGCGTTTAACATGGTTTTTAACTAACACACTTTTATTAACTTGATAATGATGCAACTATTAATGTATGTAACGGAATTTTGCAATTCAATTTTCGGCAACTTCCTGTCGTCCGAAGGACCAGAAATTTTGCACACGACTTCATAATCAATGAGAATACTAGATACAAGTGTTTCCAGGCACTTTATCCATCAGGGTCAGGTTCCAGGGGCAAACAAAAAATCTATAATACAAAACTATCGTATGTGACACAGGATTTGGATGTATTTGTATAATGTCGAGTGGCAACAGTTAATATTTTTTAATAAAAATTTAAAAGTATGTAATAGTTTTCCAAAACCTTTATTAGTTCATTTTTCAATAACATAGTGTTCTTTATTTTTTATGGTATAATTTTATTTATCAAAATAAGGGAATTCGAGTAATGAAATACTCTAATTTAAATTTAAGTTTTCATGAAAATAAACTTCAACAGAAAATTCATTAAAATCGTCCCTAGTTCATTTGTTAAAGGGATAATACCTAAATGTCCCCAAATTTATTACTTTTTCTATCATGCCAGTTTAATTCGTTTAGCATCGATTTACACGATTTTTTTTTTTTTTTTTTTTTTTTTTTTAACGATGACATTTATTTTTTACATTATAGCATCTATGGCATAAAGCTAAGTCTAAATCTGCTCAGCCCTAAGATATGTTGATTTTATTTACTTATTTTTTTATTAACATTTATTTTATTTGTTTACGGATAAAATTTTATTTCATTTTTCTCAGTACATTGTTGTAATTGTGACGTCATATTTTCTGTTAAATTAAACTTAAAAAAAAAAAAAAAAAACTGATTATTATATTGTTTAAAAACATGATTAAAATTTTATTATAATTTCAGTGATCTTTTTTATTATCGTTTGCACGTGACATAAGCATCAGATTATAAATTTTTGCAATGAAAGCTATAGAAAATGTCGGCTTCATCACAAGTGCTGAAAAATCACTTTTTAACTTGTAACTTTTAAGCAATTGAAGTTATCGAAAAAGATTAAATACAAAAGTTGTTCTCTAGGGTAAGGCGGTAATTCGCCTGATTTGAAGTATTTTCCTATTTTCAATATTTAAGAAATTATGGACAAATGAAAATTTCCACCCCCCACCATTTCCACCCTCTTTGAGCTGGACACCCCATCTACGAACTCGACCGAGATTTTTACTGTTCTGACAACATATCCCGAGCTGGTTAAATTTAAATAAAAATTACTCCAGTTATCGTGTTCACAACTTAACATGGGAAAAAGCGTTATAGACATAAACTTTTGAACGGAGGGTGATTTTGAGTTCTAGGGGTCATGATCGGTGAAGATATGAAGAAATTTTCCAGAAGTCGTGTCATGAGAACCATTGCAATAGGTAGATCTCCTATAAGGAATCTACCTAAAAAGTACACTTAATACTGTTTTGTTAAATAAATCCTTATCGATTCATGTTCTTAGTCAGTCTAAGAACAGGATTTGATAAGGATTTATTTAACAAAACTGTATTAAGTGTACTTTTTCTTCAATGGAATTTTTGCTAGTTCTTGGATACTTTTGCTGCCGACTGTAAGTTCTTGAGAAAACTAGGTTGCCTATTGATTCTCCAATGTATAAAAGATATGCTAAAATCGTACTCGAGGTTCAGTTGTATACCTGTATATTGGAGTTCAGTATCCTCGAGTGCAGTATTGAGAAGTAAAACACTATTTCGACGCGATGTATGTCTCTGGAAAGTGTATTAGTAGTATGAATGCATTTATTGTTTTATATTTAAATAAAAATGGAGGTCACTAATTTTTATTAGCTGCTAGAGAGTAGGCTTACTCCCTCCATTTAAAAGCTTTTAACACATTTTTTTTTCATCAGTTTAAATTAGTATCTATCCTTCATTATTTCAAAACGGTGTGTGAGTGTTTGGTGTTTGGGATTAAAGCCGATTGACTCTTCGAGGGTCCTAGGCCTGAGGTAAAACACAATAGGAATGAATAAATATGGAGAGGTCGTACAAGACCATTTTTCCCAATATAATACTAAAATAAGATTAGCAGTTTTTTTTTTTTTTTTTTTTTTTTTTTTAATTTTATTTTAGTACCATGTATTTTTTAATTACTTCATCTTGTTTATCCCAAAAATATTAATTTTTTTTTTCTAGTAAAAGCAAAAAATGCACATAGCGCGAGTAATATAGCATAATTTATTTATTTTTTTTAATTAAAAATCTTATGCTGGAAATTACAAAATTAATTCTTAAAATACCAATTATAGTTCAATTGACAGAGACACTATATATATATATATAATGATTTTGCCAAAAATACACTATGAAACACTTAAAGATGCTATAACTGACTTTATTATCAATATTTTATTTAAAACACAATTAAGATTGTAAAGGAATATTAAAAAAACATTTTTTTTTTTTTTTTTTTTTAAGGCATATCTTCTTCTGTTTCAGAGAAATCGCTATCAGATAACTCTCATTAGTTTAAAAAGTAAGATAAAATCAAGAAAATGAAAAATGAAAAAAAAATATATATATATATATAGAAAGCAATATAAAATGAAGGCAAAAAACTGTCATGAAGAGCCGGCAGTACACAATAATTTGATACTTCCGGAATGTCTCCAAGTTCCTTTGCGATAGATTATGTCCGAATAAAACAGAAAATCAAGCAGCAAACTTATGTTTTTTATCCCCTTTTGCTCTGACAGAGGAAAAAAATGATAAGTCTGATGAGGATTCTAAACTTTTTTTGGATGCATTCTTTTCACATTCATAGTTTTGCAGCTATCTTTTTTTTTTTTTCTTTTTCTTTTTTTTTTTTTTATTCTCTCTCTCTATCTTTTTTTATTATTGATTTTTTGTTTTTCGTTTTAATCCTTTTTCGATTCATAAGTGATGGAAGAGAAATGCAGATATTAAGGAAAAAAAATATTTTTTTTTTCTTTCCATTATTCATAGGCTAGAATTATACATCGAATAAATTGTAGATAAAATAATAATTTGAACATTTTCATACTCTAATATAAATCAACCAATAAAATTTCTCCATATTGCATCACTTAATAATCAACGTACAATTTAAAACTGATATGTTGTGTTATCACAAAAATTTATTCTTCATTTTCTTATACAAATTTCTTGAATTCACGTTATTAATTAAAAACATTATTTATTAAAATTATTTTCCTTGTTAAGTGCAGACGATTTTCATGCCAAAAAGGTATAACCATAAATATCGAAAGAAAGTAAAGTTTGCGGCCTATAGACAACAACTTAGGAAATGTGTACTTTTTTTTTCCTTTAATGAAAAATGTCAATAACTTTGATTCAAATTATTATAACTTTGATTCACATCATCTGAGAAATGGTTCAAACATTCGCTTAAAAAATTTGACGAGCTATTTTAAAAAAACATATTTTAAAATTATACTGTTCGGGTAAGTAAGGGGGAGAGGGAGATATTCCTACGTATACAAAAATTTTATCCTGGTTAGCTATTACTAATATCAATATATTTTCTTAATTCTACAAAGTTAAAAATAATTTTCAATGCGAATATTTATACAATGTTTTGCCCTATGCTGCCACATTGAAAATTGTGATAAAGTGTCGAGATAACGCTACCTGTTGAACGATATGCACCAATTTATATCAAGGTATAACTAAATATGATTTTATATAAAATTTTATGCATTAGTTCTGTAGCTAGAATTTTCAGAATACATATTTTTGCGACAGATATTTTCTAAAAATGGCGCATTCTTGTTCAGGGCACCTCAAAACCTGTAAAGCCATCGAAAAACTTAGGTCAAAAATTTTTACGAATCCAATGCTTTTTTCTATAATATTGCATATGGAAGAAATAAAAAAAAAATGTGTCACAGTTGCTAGCGCATTAAATGGGTTTTGTGTACGAACAACTAAAACGATTATGTAGCATTTATAAAATAATTTCCTTTTTTTTTTTAAATATTAAGTAATTCTAAAAAAGAAAGAAAAAAGAAATTCCTTTAAAAATAATTGAACACATAAATAATTCTTGAAGAATAATTCTTAAAATAGCTACATTCGTCTATTACTTGATCACAAAAGATATTGTACAGTAAAATTCTTATTGCATTTG
The DNA here is from genome assembly GCA_963930645.1 of Salticus scenicus. Lineage (NCBI taxonomy): Eukaryota > Metazoa > Arthropoda > Arachnida > Araneae > Salticidae > Salticus > Salticus scenicus. The sequence continues at coordinate 80,891,189 of OZ005650.1, forward strand.
TTGAAACACTTTAGATTATCGTAAAATAAGATATTTTCGATTATCGATATTTCTGAGGTACGTATAGAAAAACTGTATATAATGATACTTTTATGATAATCTCTAAAAGAATTAAATTCCGAATAGACTTGAACAAAATAAATTTTGTATTATTCAATTTACGTTATTGTCTAAATATTAAATTTATATACTTACAATAATAGTTAGATTAATGTATTTTCCCTCTATTATTTGTGCATTCATGTTCTCCATTATTTCTACGATTTATCGTATTAGGCTATAAATAAGTAAATAAATATATAAATAGTTTTCTTTGCAGTAACAAGCATAAAAAATGCTATTATAGGATAAATAAATAAATAAGTAAATTAAACGCGAAGACGTTTTTACAAATGACATGTACATTTTAAATATTTCTTTGTATGTTTTATAAAATTTCAAATGATTTATCGATAATAATGTGATTATCTGAATAGTATTGGATAGAATTTTATCCCAACTTACATTTGCATTTCAAATATTTCCTCCAAATTTTTATAAAGTTGCAAATTCTGTTTGGATTATAACGTAATTAGCCTAATATGATGGATTCTAATATGATATGAGATAAGCTATAGATTTGCAGTGATACACATTTGAAATACTATGCTGCATGAAGTCCTACTGTAAATGTGGAGCAAACATTCAAACCGTTTGTTTTCTCCTTTGGATACAATTTTTCAGGAAACACAAAAAACTAATAAATTAAAAACTAGCTAAACCTAAAGTCAAATTACGTTTGCTTAAATGTATTACTAGTTACTAGGAATATATGTAGAAATATTAAGGGGGATATGTAGGCATACTACTTTATATTTATTGAAATTTTATTTTTCCGACTGAGTGAAAATAATGCCTGGACCGGGAATCGAACCCCGGAACATTGACTTACAAGGTCAAGGCTCTACCAATTGAGCTATCCAGGCCGACACCCCGGTCAGCATTACTCACTCAGACAACCTTTAGGCAGAAACATCTCTGGTCTATCAGCTCAATTGGTAGAGCCTTGAATTTGTAAGCCAATGTTCCGGGGTTCGACTCCCGGTCCAGGCATTATTTTCACTCGGTCGGGAAAAAAAAAATCAATAAATATGATTTTCTTCCACAGTTGATTGTGTGATTTTAATAAAAATTGTATACTATTTTATGTTGAGTTCAATCTCTCTCTCTCTCTCTCTTTTTTTTAATAGAGAAAACACGGTTTGAATGTTTGCTCCTCAAATAAGCCTAATTTGATATGTATTTTGCCACAGGTACTATGATGCTATTTCAAAAAAAAAATATTTCTTTCTATTTTTCTTTTAAAATTCTAAAATTTATGAAAAACTAGTGTGAAGAATTTGTGAAATATCTGTTCTATACTGTTTTAATATATTAATTTAATTTTAACAACGTAGTTTTTGGTATGGTGGCATGGCATTGTTTACTTTTATCTCTACGATTTTTTTCTCACCATAATTAATTAGATCCGGACTTATTTAAAATGAGTTCTGATTCACTAGAACGCCTGAATCGAGTCTTGAACAAGGCACCTGATAACTGAATAAGTAGCCTGGTGTCTGAAAGGTTAGCTTAAGTACTAACCATTCAAACACACCAAGTGTTCTCTTGAAAATGTGAATTTTATATGTAAGTTTTGACCATTCTAATTCTGCACAAAAAGCATTAAACAATTATCTTTGGTCATAAAAAACATATAAAGGGATATCTTCATATGGGTTATCTAAAATTGTTTTATATAAATTATCTGGTGTCAAAAATCACTTATTCTTATATAATTTTTCATTCCAAACAATGCCCTTCTTGAGGGGGAAAAAAAGTACATTTAAACTTATTTCTCAGAATTAAACCACAAAAAGCGGGAAAATATGAAAGAAGAGATTTTACATTCTAATATTCAGAAATAGAAACTTTTCCGCCATGACAGCAAATAATCTTAAGGAATTCAGGCACTAAGATCTTTGATTTTATGTATAACAACTAACCGCATTTTGAAAAAACAAGCATAGTTATGCCGTATTTTTGGAAATGTACATTAAAATTAAATGTCCACATTTTTTATAATAAACATCTTGAATAATTTGGGGCTATTCTATTTCGAGTATTTAATTTAGTTTTACATAAAAAAAATAAAAAAAACTGTCTTCGTATTCTATAATGACGTCGTTAGGGTAAAACTACGATGTCCTTTCTCTAAAAAGTTGAATAATTCTGAACCACTATAGATAATTTTCGAAGAGAGTAAAATAATTTTTACTTCTAGATTTTATTTCCCATCAGTTATCAATGAGTAAAGTACCCCCATGAGTAAAACAATTTATGAACTGTCAATACATGTTTATAACTTTAAAGTCATTTTCCTCAATGATGCTTTTTTTTTTTTTTTGCCTTTCTCATATTTAAGTTATTACTAGTCAAGAACCGATAACGATAAAAAGTTCAAATTTAGTACATGTCTTTTTCAAACATTTTACTTTAGTTTTTATTCGGTAAATTATATATATATATATATATATATACTTTTAAAAATGTGACAAAAAATCGTATTATTATTTTATTTTTAATTTTTAATTCAAAGTTGTATATATATATATATATATATATATATATATATATTAATATTTTTTTTAAATGCTGATTGAAATTCGACAAATAATATTTTCAGTTTTAGCAATTTTAAATTTACCTATGTCTTAAAAAAAAAAAAAAAAAAAAAAAAAAAAAAGGGAAATTTAATTTTTAACTTTAACTCTTTGAAAAGTTTTATGGTGTGATTATGTTTACTTGATATAATATTAATCCTTATAAAAACTTTCAGAATTCTAACTCAATTAATATACATATATATATATATATATATATATATATATATATAATGTGTTTCGAACCTATAATTACATTTTTTTTTTATAATAATTGCTAAATTTTTACTAAATTTTAGCTATTCTTTTTTTTTTTTTTTTTTTCGCACACTCTAATACACTTATTATTAACAAATTCAGAAACAAAATATTTTATAATTAGTAAAATAAATATTTGCATTGTGTGTGTGTGTGTGTGTGCGTGCTTTTTTTTTTTTTTTTGAAATCTTTTTGTCCCTATTTTATGTTTTATTTAGAATATAATATCTAGCTTTTATTATAGGGTATATTTTACTTAAAACTAATTTAAGTTATCATCATTAATTTGTTCCAAAGGCTTCAATAAGATAATTAATTCCAGAATAAAATATTGAGCGAAACAAAACAAATTATTTTCCTGAATGTTCTTCCCATAGAAAATTGGAAAGGTTTGTTTTCTTGGAGTCCCTTATATTAAATTCCCTTCCGAATCAATATAATATCCTTTATCTTCTTTCAAATTAAAACATTATTTAATTGAAGACAAAGTTTGTTGCATACCGGTGATGTTCTCAGAGTAACAGAAAATAAAATGTTACACGATACTGAATTAAGGAAAACAAACTTTCTATTGTAACAATTGCTTGAAATTAAAGTAAGTTTTCCGTAAAGGAAAGTTATAAAACTTTCAAAAATGATATCCTGTGTTACATTATTTTAATTGTTTAAAAACAGAATATTTCTGCTTTCTGTTGTTTAAATGGAAATTATAAATGAAAGTATTTTTGGAATTTAATACAATAATATGTACACTCCATTACTCTTTTATTGACTGTGAAATACTTCAGTTATAAATTATGTATAAAGAGAGAGACAGAAATTCTTATAAAAATAAATATTTTATTTTTCATACAATTATATGTTTTGTATTATTACTTTCTTCTTTTTGCATATAGGAAAAGTAATGGATTATTACAATATTTCGATTTGCGGTTTTTGATAGATTTACACGTTTTGAGATAATCACCTTTTGGTTACATTTAGAATTTTTTTGTCTGTTTGTGAATGATCAAAATTTTGTAGAACCTCTAGTTCAGGAACTAATGTACAGAATTTCATAAAAAAAAAAATGACTTTGACGTAAAATGGTTCTGTCAACTTCTGGTAATAAATTCCATCATATGGTACAATCATTTCATCAATTTTCCCCAATAATATAAAGCCGATACCTTAGTTTCCATTATTACACAAAATGTGATATATGAGAGGCTCATTATGAAAAAACTACGCTCATTTAACACAACTCTATGTCGGCTAGAACGTTGCGCTTCTGTGCTACAATTTTCCTCGTGCGCCTGAAGCTTATATTTTAGTCGTTTAGTGCATAGATGCACGAAATTCTTAAATGCTTTTATATAACTGGACTAGCGATAGGTGACTGGTGCAAATTATATTTCAGTGTACATATCCTAAAATTTAATGCTATTTAGCTATATATATATATATATATATATATATATATATATATTTATATAATGATATGCATGCTAAAACATTATAGTATAGAATCAAACAAATTATCAATGATCATTACACTTCCAATATTAATAGAAATTCTAAAAACCTATGTTAACACGATTTTTATGTGTGGGGCTTAACAAATAGCATTAACATGAGAGAGTTTATGTGATTGCATGATAGCCATACCTTAACATCTGTGGTTGTAGAGCAACATTGTACATTAACTCTATGATGCTTATAATAAAATAAACTATGATAAACTAAATCATATAAACTATTAAATTTTATTACATACAAACTTTGAATAAACACCATAAAATGCAATAAACTCGCAACAATTGTTTCGGGTCGAAAAAACACACGACCCTTCATCAGGCGAACAAAGTAAGCACGAGTGCTGCAGTCAAAGCGGCAACGCACAAATCCGTTTAAAATGAAAAGAAAAAGTTTATAAAGTAGAAACTAAATATAGCTACTGGTGTGAGTAGAATTGTACAAAAAAAAAAAAAAAAAAAAAAACAAGGAAATAAATAAATGAGTGAGATTAAATATATAACAATCTAAGGATAACAAAAATTAAACTAAAATCTAAGTTACGTGAGTAATTTCCAAGCATCAGAGAAGAAAGGAGTGGAAGAAATATCATTAACAAGATTTTTCGAATTTTTAAATATGTAAAATGCTTCATGAATATCCAAATGGGAGGAACAGACAGGAGATGAAATTATGTTAGTTTTGGAAAAATCAAAACGATGACCTTGAAACCAGCAGTGGGAAGCAATAGAAGCAAATTCTTCTCAAGGCAATTCTTCTCAAGGCAAGGAAAGCAATTCTTCTATTACTTCCCACTGCTGGTCTCAAGGTCATCGTTTTGATTTTTCCAAAACTAACATAATTTCATCTCCTGTCTGTTCCTCCCATTTGGATATTCATGAAGCATTTTACATATTTAAAAATTCGAAAAATCTTGTTAATGATATTTCTTCCACTCCTTTCTTCTCTGATGCTTGGAAATTACTCACGTAACTCAGATTTTGGTTTAATTTTTGTTATCCTTAGATTGTTATATATTTAATCTCACTCATTTATTTATTTCCTTGTTTTTTTTTTTTTTTTTTTTGTACAATTCTACTCACACCAGTAGCTATATTTAGTTTCTACTTTATAAACTTTTTCTTTTCATTTTAAACGGATTTGTGCGTTGCCGCTTTGACTGCAGCACTCGTGCTTACTTTGTTCGCCTGATGAAGGGTCGTGTGTTTTTTCGACCCGAAACAATTGTTGCGAGTTTATTGCATTTTATGGTGTTTATTCAAAGTTTGTATGTAATAATTTTTACAACGCCAGTTTTGTGATGCTTCTTTATTAAATATTAAATTTTATTCCATTCCTTTTAGCATTTTGTGTTACTATGTAATTGATTTGCGAGATAAATGTATCCCAGAATATATACGGCGTCGCAAGTATTACAGCATTATTGGTCAAATATTATCGTACGATGACACTCATTTGCGGAATGTCAAACACTTTATACCAATTTATTTAATATTGGCATAAAATGTAATTTTAGTATATATATATATATATATATTATATATATACTACTGGCCATTAAAATTGCTACACCAAGAAGGAATGATAATAACGGAATGAAATTTGTTGGACACATACATTATAGTAGGAAGAACAATTGATTAAAATTGCAGGAAATTTGGAGTAATATGTACTAAGAAAACAATACATAAAGCAGCGACCTCTGTGAGCAATAACAGAACATATCTGCCTAGTTATTGAATCGAACAGCGATTGGATGACATGTACGGGTAGAGCACTTCATGAAGTTTTAACACGATGCCACAATGCATCGATTGAAGTAACTGGTGAGTTTTGGGGAGCCAGTCGCCTTTCAACAATTAAACAGTCATTTTCATTGGAGCGAGATCAGGACAGCGCGATGGCCAGAGCAACAGTCGAACACATTCTGTATCAAAGAAGGTCCGGACAATACAAACAACTTGAGGTCGTGCATTATCTTGCTTAAATTTTGCACTACGGAGGCCTCGAATACAGGGCAGAGCGGCGGGCCTTAACTCATCACAAATTTAATGGCCGCTGTTCAGAGTGTCAGGAGTACGAACATGAAGTAATCGAGACGTGCATCCAATGGGAACCCATAACATCATTGCGAATGGTGGACAGTATGATGATGTCGAATCCCATCCCAGCTGGCAATGTGCATTATTCTTAATGCCGTTAAATACGGATAAGGGAATCTTGATGCTGTAAACAGGATTGTGATTTGTCTGAAAAGTGACTTCACACCATTCCTGCGTCCAGGTTCATCGCTGATCACACATTAATGGCGCCCATATCAGTGATGCAGTTTTGAGGGTAATCAGAATTTTGGTAGTCGCATACTGAGTCACCACCTGGATTGATGGTATGTGATACCATTGGATAGACGTCCCGGTCACCTCCTGTTTTCATTCCCGCCACTCTGAATACCAGTCATTACATTTCTGACGAGTTAAGGCCCATCGCTCTGCCCTATGTTCAAGGCCTCCGAAGCGCAACATTTAAGCAGGACAATGCACAACCGCAAGTTGTCCATATTGTCTGGACCTTCATTGATGCCGAATTTGTTCGATGGTGCTCTAGCCAGCGCGTTCTCCTGATCTCGCACCAATGAAAATGACTGTTTAATCGTTGAAAAGCGACTGGCCCCCCACCACTCACCAGTAACTTCGATCGATGAATTGTGGCATCGTGTTAAAACTTCATGAAGTGCTCTACCCGTACATGTCATCCAATCACTGTTCGATTCAATGCCTAGGAAGGTAAGTGCTGTTATTGCTCACAGAGGTCGCTGCCTTATGTACTGTTTTCTCAGTACATATTACTCCAAATTTCCTGAAATTTTAATCGATTGTTCTTCCTACTATAATGTATGTGTCCAACAAATTTCATTCGGTTATTATTATTCCTTCTTGGTGTAGCAATTTTAATGGCCAGTAGTGTATATATATGTACATATATATATATATATATATATACTAAAATATTAAATTCTAAAAAGTTTTTATTTTTTTTTTTTTTTAATGTTAATATCCCAGTTACATTTTGTATACGATATCTGAAGAACAAACGAATGTATAACGGTCTGGCGCATTTAAAAAAAATATCACTTATAATACTAGCAAAACCCTATTGATTTACAACATTCTAATTCGAAAATTTAGTCAGTTATTCAAAATTTACAATTTTCTTAACATGCGAGAATAGGGCAAAATTTCGATGAAACGAGCATTAAAATGAAGAGTTTTATTAAATCACATTAAAAAAATTAAAAATGGAGATCAGATTTAAAAAAAATATTTATAGTACTAGCACGAACAACATTAACTATAAACATTCTAATTTGAAAAATTCGTAATTTATTCGAAATTTACGAATTTCTTAACATGGCAGAATAGAGCAAAATTTCACTTAATTGTGAGAGATTTTTTCATCGTAATGATGCCAACCCACTTTAGAATTATTATTTAACTTACTGGCATGATCATAATTAACTATGGAAATTCTACTTGGAAAACTTCGTATGTTATTCAAAATTTACGAATTTCTTAACATTGCAAAATAATGCAAAATTTCTTTTAAACATGTATTATGATGAATATTTTCATCGTAAAGATATCAGACCACTTTTAAAATATCATTTATGATACTGGATATAATACCAATAACTATGAATATTCTGATTTCAGAACTGCATAAGTTATTCGAAATTTAAGATTTTCTTAATATGGAAGAATAGAAGATTATTTTACATAAACTAGTATTATGGAGATCGTTGTACTGGAAATAGTATATAATAGAATTGTCTAAAAATTAAAATTTGAAATTGACTCTAATGCAATTAATCAATAAATTAGGATAAGATAAAAATATTTTGAATTGAACAGTGGGTAGCCTAATAGAGGGTGCATGTGTGCTACATATATGTTGGAAACTGAATTTATTTTATTATATAATAATAATAATAACAATAATAATAATAATAGTAATAATAATTTTCATGTTTCTATTGCTAATATACCAATAACGAAAAATTAAAATATTTTTTCAATATATTTTGTTTCTTTTTGATCAATATAATTTATTTTCTTAAAATTTTAATTATTCTTTAACAGGTATTACATTTTGTAACAGCGTAATACTTTTTTCGAAATTAAAAATAAAAATTCTTTCCAGACATCAAATAAAAAATGATATTCTATTGCAACAACTATTTAGAATTAAAAACATTTTAAATAGCGAAATGATGAATGTTTCAAAATTGTTTTCTTGTATTACATTATTTCGAAAATTTATTTCTGAAAAAATATGAAGCCATTTCAAAGAACTAAGAAAAATAGTTTGGACTTTTAATGTATTGGTAAAGCCACCAATTATTCATCATGCATGACATTTTTTGCATTTAAATTATACAGTAGTATGCAATGATCATCACCAATTTTTACTTTCCGAACATACGTATGTAAAGAAAGTAGGGGAAAGTTGGACAAAACGGGATACCATTCTTGTTTTTCTTTACTACGGAAAATATATTGAAGAAAACCACACATTTTATTTTTTTATAACTACAACATTTATTGAAGCACACAAAAAACATATTTTTAACAAATTTAATGACTGTGAAATAGTAAAAAAAATTATTTACCAAACTCTTACACATCCCGTTTTAGCATACCTGGGTTGGACAAAACGGGATAGGGATTACAATGTTTAATTTTTTGTGTAAAACTAACTGAAAAGCATAATTAACTGGCAAAAACCTGTAAAGCAAAACTTCTGCTTGAAGGAACAATGCCTTCAGTAACCAGAGACTTGAAATAAGTTTTTTATGTTATTATTTACAAAATGGGAAAGACCTTTTATTTTGGCCTATAGCAGAACAAATGTCGCATATAAAGGTGTCGTCCTGTTCGTCGGCATTAGAACACGCTTCGTGAGCCCATTCTTGGTATCCAGAACATTGGATCCAACCTTCACCAGCCTTAGAGTCGACGTACAGTGCATTACAAAATATGCAGGTTTCTCCTCCCTCTGTTTCATTTTCAGACGATGACGACATGAATTCTTGGCTGCTTGGTGGAGGTTTATTAAACTTTTCTATGTTTTGACTTTTAACATCAGGTTTAGGCTTTACTTTGGATTCTTTTGTAGGCCTACTTTTAGGTTTGATTGGGCCTGGTAGCTCTTTTTTATCTTCTTTTCCCTTTCCTTTACATACAAACTTCTCTTTTGGAATTTTTAAGAGGGATTTCTTAGCAGCCTTTTCTTCAATTTTTATGGTTCTTTCTTATAGTTAATCGTCCTTTATTTTTCTTCCATTTCTAACTTACTCCTATATGGAGATGATGCTATTACTACAGTATTCTTCTTTCCCTTATCAGTCCTTTTTTCTGGGCGAGGACTTTTTACTTGAGGTACAGGCAGAACAAACTTTGGAGAGATGGAAAATGGTAGCTTAGGTCAATAACAAGAGAGTTCTAATCCTTTCTCCCCTGAGGATGTTGCAGGTTGGTCTGGACATAGGCTGTCTCCTGACAAGTTTGTTGGTTTGTCTACTTCTACGATGTCCCTTGAAGAAGTTGAAGGTTGCTCTTGGTCTTTGCTCATATCACTCTGGTGCCCAACGCCTGGAGGTTCTTGCTGCAGGTCTGACGTAGGGTGGTTTGTGGTGACAGAGGGTGCAAACAAGTGATCTGGGAAGACGTCAGGATTGTAAGGACTTAAGCCAGTTTTTCTAAACCCTTTAACGGCAGTTTCTGCAACAGCTGCCCGTGAATAGGCTGCGTTGAACAGTTTTGCAACTTCGTAAATTGTGACGCACCTACCTGGATGGTTGAACAGCCACTTTTGAACTTCTTATTCATAATACGTGCTCAGTGGAGCCATGAAAGTGACATCCAGGGGCTGAAGGCGATGAGTTGTATGTAGGGGGGAGGTTAGGATGGTTACATTATTTTCTCTTGCCAAATTTACAAGTTCCAAACATTTGGTGTGACTGTTGTGTCCATCAAATAGCAACAGCACTGGCTTCTCATGGGCAGGGTTGGAAAATTCTACGATTTTTTTAAACCAAACAATGAAGGTCTCCTTCGTGATCCAGCCGGTCTTGTGATATACTACAAATGATACTGGAAAAGCATCATCCATGAGTCGTGGGTTTTCCTTCACTCGAGGAAATACAAACATAGGAGTGACGAATATACGGCATAAAAAAAAATGTATCCCGTTTTATCCAACTCATAAGTGTCCCGTTTTGTCCAACTCCGACACTTTTCAAAACAAACATGGCTGATGCCTAAACGTGAAAGGAAAATCAGATAGATTACACATGAGAATGTTCGTTAATAAATGCTTAATCAAATGTAATACTCACTGGAATTGTATTCCCATATATGTAGGCAGTATAATCTAGAAAACAACGCATGTAAATGTAAAAAGTACCAAGAAATCAGACTAAAAAAGTTCTAAGAGCTACAACTTTCCATCAACAAGTGGTCTCGAAGCGGGACGAACTGAGAATGGTGTAATGACGGCCGAGAACAAGTTTCTGTCGTCGTCCGCTCGATAGCAGTACTAGACAGGTCCCTCGGCGACGTATCCCGTTTTGTCAGACTAACCCGTTTTATCCAACTTTCCCCTATTGTAATCATGTTAAAAATCCGAATTCGAGATTTTGGTGTTTCTATACTTTTTGAGGTCCTCTGAGTCCGTATTCACTATTTTTACGATGATGTATGTATGTGTGTGTGTATGTATGTGTATTTGAACACGCTAGCGTCTAAACGCTTTGTTCGAATGAGCTGTAAGTTGGTACGCATGTTACAAATCACCATAGCACGAACCCTATTGATTTTGGTGAATCTGGCACTTATAGTGTCTAAACGCCTTATTCAATTGAACAAAAAAATTATACACATATTATAGGTCACAGATTCATGAACTATATAGGTTTTGGTGAATCTAACTCTTCTAGTTTTTTTATAGGGACACAATAAATAATTCTGTATCATTATGGCCTATGGGGTGAAATTATTTAAAGTGCGATAGCATCTAAATACCTTATCCGTTTGAGAGAAAAATTTATATACGAGTTATAGGTCACCATCGCACAAACTGTATGGATTTTGATGACTCTAGCACTTAACGAGTTTTACAGGGACACAATTAAAAATTGTTCATATAGGCTTAAGTTATTTAAAGTGTGACAGCGACTAAACTCCTTATTCAAATTCACTGAAAATTTATATACATGTTATACGTCACCGTCACACGAACTTTATGAACTTTAGACAATCTAGCACTTATGGTTCTTTTTACAGGGACAAAATGCAAATTTCTTTATAATTGTGGCATATAGGCTCAAACTTTAAAGTGCAATAGCACTTATCCTTATCCGATGGAGCTGAAAATTTATATAAATATTATAAGTCACTGTTGCACTAACTATAAGCATTTTGGTGAACCTAGCATTTGTAGGTTTTTACAGGGACACAATGAATTATTCTTTATCATTATGATCTACGTGTTTGGTAAAATAGCGGTAAATTAAACATTGTGTACTATATAAAGAAAAATACCCAAACACCCTATTATTATTTTCTCTTTTGTTTATTTAACAACTCCTCTTACTTTACTTTATCAACAAAACCGTTAATTACTCAATGTTCGGAAAGACGAGTGGAGTCACTCCAGATTTTTTAATATATCACTCTATATGAGAACGTCACCTACCGGCATTTGTGTAAAAACAAAGTTTAATTAAGATAGCTCTCATAATAAATATTTTACACGTGCAGTTTGCTGCCACTTTTCACCATCAATTGGTGTAATTTTCACTAATATATATTGAGATATCTGAAAAATCTCTAGAGCGAGTACGGCGGCGGTTAGCCGATTTTTTAAGCGATTTTGCTTTGATATAGAAAAAAGTTGTATGATTCGTATTTTTTTTTCTTTACTGCAACTATATTTTTGAATGTATAAATTATCGGCTGCTACTTGATAGTATTATTTTCATGCAAAATGGCAGTTTTAATGACGCAATGGGAGGAAGGATATGTCTGCGTTATTTCAGAAGAAAATTATTTGTATCTAAAAAAGCTATAAACGCAATTTTATAATATTATTATTATTATTTAAAGCTATCATAGGTAATATTATCAACAAGAAAGGCAAAAATAAAGTCAAAGTTTGGCTTCAAATTAAAAAAAAAAAAAATCCAAATACATATTTAAGGAAAAAACAAAGTGTTTCGAATGTAGCGAAGGTAAGACCTTTAATGTTAAAAATATCCACCAATTCAAAAGACAATTGCAAAATTTATTAAAATGCTAAGTGTCAGCTATAAACAAATTAACTGATGTTAATTTGAATCTTAAAAAGGCGAAAAAACACAATGTGTATCGTCTTTCACCAAACTAACGTCAATCGCAGAAAGCGCTGCAGAATTTTCTAGGAGAAACTTTTTTTTTCTGAACAAAAATGAAAAAATGTTGTCACAATAGATGAATCTTGTGACTATCTAAATGGCTGCAATAAAAAGAAATTAATTTATTACCATCAAATAGGAGAAAAAGATAATAAAACATGATTCAAAGAATGTAAAGAAAGTTTTTCAGAGCTATTTATGATTTTTACTGGTTTTTCAAATTAAAAATAAAAAAAAGCAGAGAAAATGTAAAGATCAACTCCACATATTTTCAAGAACATATTTTATTCCCCATTTTTAACACTGAAATACTTTCTCTTTATCCACAGCACCATCAATTAGTAGAACTGCATTAAGCCAAAACAAACACTCACATATTTTTATTCCCCATTTTTAACTATGAAATACTTTCTCTTTATCCACAGCACCATCAATTAGTAGAACAACATTAAGTCAAAACAAACACCCACATGTTAAAATTCTCAGTTAATTAATAATAATAATAAGAAGAAAAAAGAAATGGGTATTAAGGCTATAGTCCTTCACTGATAGCCTTCCTAAATCTCATAATATATCACGCATGGATTTTTGCGCTTTTGGACTTTTAAAAAGGGGATTGTCCAAACGTCGAACTACAACATCCTTGAATTTTGGAAAGCTGTTCAAGAGGAATGGAACAGAATACATATTCTGGCACAACAAAGAGCTTTATTGCGATGAAAAATTACGGTGCAAAAAGATAATGAACAATAAAGATTATGAATTAGAATATTTAAAACACGAACATTTTAGGTAAAATACATCTGTAATGCAATAAAAAATGTCTAAAAAATGTGCGAACAGCCACTTGTAATTGCAGCATTATTTCTGGGATGATATGCACGAAAATATAAAACTTTTGCACATAAGATGTAACTTATTTTTGAATTTTCATGAGATTACATCCAGTTTTTATTGGTAGCTGATTCATAGTGATAGTTAAAAATTCGTGAAAATTTCTGCATAGTGCTAACATGTAGTGTTTCGTGTGGTATTCACCAAAATTAAATCAGCATAGTGTTCCAGCATAAGCACCTTATATTTCAAATTTGGTGTTATAGTTTAGTATTAAATTTTCTTTCACGTCCCCCCCCCCCCCAAAAAAAAAAGAACAAAAAAAAAAAGAAAGTGGGGAGGGGGTGGAGGTTATCAAATCGTTTACCTTAATAGAAAACTTACATAACAATTAGAGCAATGTTTTAGATACGGTTAAATAATTAAATTATTTATTTCAAATAAAACATTATTAACATACCAAAACTCGTTCTTAGTCAAGTAAATGTAAAAAGAAGTACCAGTGAAATTAAATATATGGATGGAAATTTTTTAATCCTTTTGATAAAAGAGCAAGTAATAATTCATGAAAAGTTGAAGAGAAGAGAAAATTAGAAACATAGTATTAAAAAAATAGAGTATATGTCACTGTATTTTGTATTACTTCTATGTAAATCTTTATGTTTTAAAAATATGGTTTAATTTGCTAAAAAATAAATATATGAAGTTTTTTAATTTTTCGAAAAGTTTAAAAATAACGAATTTTAAGATTAGCGACGAAAAATGAAGTCTTACAAACTTCATATGTTAAAAAATTTTGGACCGTAATGTTTTATATTTGTAAGAATTCTAAAAATGTTTAGAAAATATTTTTACTGTTTTTTTTTTTTTTTTTTTTTTTTTTGTACAGAACGTTTATGTAATAAAAAAAAATAAAAATAAAAGTTCAAAATAAGTGTTTTACAAATTTAGTACATTGAAAACTTTATTATTTCCGTGTTATCCGTGAAATGTTTAAGCTATACATCATGAAAAAGGAGCAAGCTAAAAATAACTTTATAAAGATTTAATGCTTCTTTTTTACTTTCTTCTATATTTAATAGAAGACAATACTGGGTTCGTAAAGATTTTCGACCTCGGTTTTCGATGGATTTTAACGTTTTGAGAGGTCTAGAAAATGGTTTGAACATTTTTACTTTCTTCTATCTACTAGCGTTTTTGGCTGTCCTGAACACGATTTGACTGTTTTTAGAAAATGTCTGTCAGTTTGTCTGTCTATGTGTATATCACTTTTTTTGTGGACGCTGTATCTCACGAAACAGTGAACGAAATTTAACCAAACTTGGTATTTAGTTTTACTCTGACATAAACTGGTGCTTAATTAATTTATGGATGAATTGCTAAACAGGTGGTGCTGTGATCTCATTTTTTCTAAATTTTTAACATTGCAGTATAGGATAAAATTTCGTATAAATATACATAATGAGAGTCATTTTTAATGTGTGATTGTAAAATTAATATGAATTATTGATAATAGGAATAGTAAACTAGTAAAAAAAGTTTGTGCATGTGAGAGCATCGTTTTCCCCCTAGGGGATAGTACTCTCTAGTGGGGTGTAGAATTTCAACATGGGTATATTTCGACAGACTCATCAATACCTTTAAAATGTATGGTTGAACCATGGATCTATGATAATTTAAAATAAAGTTATCGATTTTTTTTCATTTTTCAACAAAAAAAGAAAACAAAAAATCGCATTTATTCAGATGCTGGCACAAAATTGACTTTCTTTCGACATTTAGTGTTATAATTCTGTCAGATAAAAGTGTCTTCATTTATCATATAAAAATTTTTTTATAAAAAATAGTTTAATAAATAATTTCTACTGCATGAATTTGTGTAAAATTATATAGAAAAAAGTCTTGTGGCCACAACATACTAGTTAAAAAATGTCTGTGTATGTGACAAAATTCTGTGTCAACTACATCTGAGGAACTACTACACAGAATTTCATAACTCTTGATATGTAGTTGCACCTTCAGAAAAATTAGTGCCTACCAGTTTTTAATTGGAATCGTCTAATAACAGGTGACGTTGCCATTAAGCTTTTTCTAAATTTTAACATGGTGGTATACTACAAAATTTCTTATAAATGTGCATAAAAAGAATTATTTATAATAGTGATAGTTAATTCAGAAATTTGTTTTGTATATGTAGGAGCATCGCTTTCCCCCTTGAAAGAAGTCTCCCAGAAGAGGGCTAATTTTCAATATGGGTATATCTTTCAAAAAAAAAAAAAAAAAAAAAAAAAAAAAAAAAGTCAATACCTTTAAAACGAACGATCTGTGATAATTTAAAATAGAGTTATTATTATATATTTTTTCCTTTTCATTTTTTAGCAACAACAACAACAACAACAAAAAAAAAAAAAACCGCATTATTTAGGATGCCATGTTGAGAATAAAAGTGACTTCCTTTGAATGTTTAGCGTTATACTTCTCCAGCATGAAAATTGTCTGTATTCATCATGGAAGAAAATTTTTATAAATAATAATTTTAATAAATTATTTGTACTGGGTGAATTTGTATAGGAAAATATACAAGAAAATCATGTGGTGGTTATAACACACTAGTTTGCTGTTAACATCCGTTTGCTCAACATTGAATGTTATTTTATTTTATTTTTAAATTTTCTTTTTTCTTTTACTGTATATTCATAAGGCAAAAAATGGAATCGGGAATATTTAATCATTTAAGCCAAATATTCATGTTTTGTTCATAGTGATACCGATGAATAAATAATTAAATTAACTTATTAAATTTTAATTGACAGAAGACACTCCGAATGTAACTTTCTGTTACATACATTTTCTCTAAGAAAAAACAAATCTTAGTGAATATCATAATCTCATAATCTCATTAAGAATTTCCTATTATCTGCGGGGACAGTTATAAAGTTAAAACAAATCATTAAATTATAATAATGAAACAATATTTAATTGAATCGTTGGTTGATATAATATTTGCAAAATAAAATAATTTGGTAGATAACTTTTTACAAGTATATAATAATCTAAAAATCGAATGATAATTTTTTTCAGTATTTAATAGTTTGTACAAAATAAATAACTTTTTAATTTAGGAAATAGACTTTGCTGTTTAAACCAAAAAAGTTATTGCTGTCTGTATGACGTTTGCTATACAATGATAATGGTTACATAAATCCCGCAATCATCCTGAAATTTCGTACAAATATTTATGTGTTATATTAAATTAGCTACATAGCTTTTCATGTATGTAATATTTTGGCTTGTATTTAGGGATGCACTAAATAATTTCAATTCATGTAGACTACGGATAACATTTTTAAAAAATTCATTTCAACATTATTATATGCATTCAACACAAAGAAATTAACACACACTATTTAAATGCTCAAATACATGCTGTTTTAGAAAATAGTGTACATAGTAATATTGTTTACATAGAATATTTCTGACACATTATGTATTATGCGCGATAATTACTAAACGTGTATTTTCAGTAGTGCATTGGTCAGTATATTGTCTCATCTTGGTCAGTTTATTTTTATTATAAACTAGCAGGCTACACCCGCTTCGCTGATCACTAGATTTAAATGCATTTTCAAAAGATTTGAATCACTATTTATTATTTATATCACATTTTGGGCTTTGTAACATAATTAAGAATTCCTTTTAAGGTCAAAAAGTCAAAATAACGTATTACAAATTAAATTAAATAAAATATTTCTTCCGTTTTGCACTCGTTTTGCAACAATGCTCTATGGTCTTGTGTGAATGATTCTCGAGAATGAATCAACAATTGTTTACAAATTGAATGGATTATGTATAGGAAATAAGTACGCTGTAGTTTAAAAATTGCAGCTCTTAGAACTTTAAAACTGACAATTTTTAAAAAGTTATTCATTATTCTGTTTTTTTGTTTAATATTACTCTTATTTTAAGATAAAAGCAATCGAATGATATCGCGTTGTAAAACTTCGCAACGTAATATCTTTAAATCTAATAACTGGATGTATATAGTGTCCTTACAAAAAATGAACAGGTTTTCGAGCTCTTTTAAAAAAATATAACATCTATGCAGTATCTTTTAAAAAAATTCATCAGTTTTTACAATAAAAAATGGCCGACCTTTATACATGAGTTTTAACAAAAACATGGCCGACTTTCATCACCAAAGTCGTTAAATGTAGACGAATCAAAAATAGGTGTGGTCCGCCCGGATGTGTTACGCCGACAAACTCTTTGCTTTATTTATATAGATATAATAATAATAATAATAATAATAATGAACTGTTGAATAATGAATACCACAAAAGAGTTATCCGTGTTCCTGGTTTGCAGATTCATTAGTAAATATTATTAATCAAGAAAGATAAAGATAGAGTATCAAGAAAGAATAAAGATTCATTAGTAATATTTGCAGATTCATTAGTATTTACTCATTTAATTATTTAATTTATATGACATAAGTTAGAATCAACAAAATCGATAATGATGCATAATTAATATATTTTATTAATTTAGTATTTCATTTCTATTTTCCTCAAAACATCCATGAAAATATCAAAGATAGTTTTAAAATGTTTATTTAAGTTGTCTCATACAAAAATGATCCAGAAAAAAAAATTGAGAATTTATTTATTATTTAACCGAGTGTAAAAAACACATTTTATAAATTACATTGAATGTAATACATTAAAACAGAAACTATGATATGCAAAAAACATATACATGATAAAATTTATCTTCGCATTTGTGTGACATTAGCGCAAAGAGAGATAGAGTAATATAAGCTATAACAGTGTTCCCTTATTTATTTTCTTTCGACAAAGTCGTTGAATGCGTCTTTGTGCATTTAACTGCAATTCATTTGCGATAAAATATTTTTTTTTTCTTGCCAAAAAAGCATCTCTTTAATTGAAAATTATCTCTCACATTCTTTCAAGATATATATTTTGTTCTTTTTATTCTATCCAATTTTTAGCAGCGAGAAATGGATTTATTTTTTTCCCTTATTTTCTTTTTTGTCCTGGAAAGCCATTAAATTTTTCATAAAAAAATTCCATAACTTATTTTTTTAACGAAGTAAAATACGAAAAAAAAAAAAAAAAAATCTAATAAAAGATGTGTTTCAATTAACATAAGAAATAAATATTTATCGATGCTGGTTTTTTTTTTTTTTTTTTTTTTTTTTTTTTACAATAATAAAAGCCATTATATATTATATATAAGTGTCAGGTATTAAGAAAGAAATATGCTTATAATTTTTAGCATTTCAAGATGTAGCATAACCAATGCTTTCTCCCATTCGTACATTTTGTGCTTTCTTTATTTCTAGATGAACTTCACTAAGTACATATAAAGTATTAATGGTATTAAGTGAAAAAGTATATACATTCTAGCGTCGTTAGCGTGAATCTCTTGAGGGAAAAATTTGTTATGTTAACATTAGTTAATGCTACCAATAACTAATCTTTATATAACTAAACTAATCTTCATTTTGACGGGGATTGTGCAAACAGTTCATGTTAAAAGTAATTCACGTTAAACATGTTCACGTTAACGGGATTCGACTGTACTAACATTCTTTGATATGATTGCTTTTGAAGTACTTTATAAAATTATACATGTTGTCAATTGCATTAGGAGAAATATATTTTTCTAAATAATACTCCACGCGTAGTGCAACAAGGCTCCCACATATTCATGTAAGTTGTATTTTTTAAAGACTTTTTTTTAGCTTACCTTCTCTGTCATAAACCTTCTGTCGAATCTGCGTTAAAAACAGAAAAAGGGGAAAATAAATTAGAAATGCCAGTCCTATCGTTACAAATTCGATACTAAATGAAAGGAGTGACTTTTCTGAATCCAGGGGTGCAAACAGTTTTTCGACACGGCAATTAGATTCTTTTAAATTAACTAAAGTATGAAATTTAGGTGCCAACACTTCATTTCAATTCCTTTCAGTCAATTTAAAAAGTACGTGTCTTATTACAAATTCGGTAGGAAATGAAAGGAGTGACTTTTCTGAATCGAATCCAGGGGTGCAAACAGTTTTTCGACACGACAATTAGATTCTTTTAAATTAACTAAAGTATGAAATTTAGGTGGAAACACTTCATTTCAATTCCTTTCAGTCATTTTAAAAAGTAAGTGGCTTATTACAGATTCGGTAGGAAATGAAAGGGGCGATTTTTCTGAATCCAGGGGTGCAAACAGTTTCTCCACACGACAATTTTTGTAAACTAACTGAACTATGAAAATTAGGTGGCAACACTTCATTTTAAACTTTTCATACTTTTTAGTGCGAATTAAGCTAATACAAAAAGTCTTCAATTTATGTTTTATTTTTTAAATGTTTTATCTATACTTCTGGAAAAACATCACAAAATGCTTATATTTCGCATGTAAATTAAGAAATTATATTGTTTAGAGTTATGAGATTTCGTAGTATCTAACAATAACACAGGTCGACACGTAAAATTTCGATTTTATAATTTTGGCTTATCTTTATTTTTTCTGGTGTTTTGAAACCGAAAATGAAGCCAGTTTTTCTCTATCACTTATAGATTTTTGTCTATACAGTGTGCCTACCTACACAATTTCTTCCATTACTCTTCCAATAATATGATTATATGGTAAGTTTTATAGTATGTTTCCATGATTAATTAATCATGGACACCTATTGTTGTAATAGCTCAGGACTAGTGCGATGTAAAAACATACCAACAAACCAACCTATTTTTATGATGGTATAAGTAAGAAATTGTGTCTGTAAACACCCTTTATTGGTAAATATGTATACGTGACAGAGAAAATTGGGCTGCACTTTCGGTTTCAGCACATCAAAAAACACAAAGATCAGCAAAATCATCAAATCAAATTTTGTCATCTTCATTTTTGTAGACCTGTGTAATTAAACATTGGATAAAATAATAATAATAATAATAATAATATTTAAAACTACATTTAAGTAATGATATTAATAATAATATTAATAATAAAACTAAACTCGAAATTTTTGGTTCCTTTACTTTTGCATACTTTCCTTTTTAACACTTTTCAACAAGGTTGAAAAATGTTTATGACTTCGGTTTGTCTGTCTGTCTGTCTGTCCGCGCTCTAACTCCCGTAAATATTTATGGAATTTCTTGAAACTGATATATGTTATTCACGTTCACTATCGGACGTTCCCTATTGAAAATGGAGTTTATACCTCTACTGGTTTGTGTACAGGGACACCCGAAAGTATTTCAAAGCATTGTGTTCTATGAGAGGTATTTCTATTAACCATATTTTCATACCTTTACTGTAGATATATCTTAATGAAATTGAAATATGTTATTCAAGTTTACTATCGGACGTTCCCTATTGAAAATGGAGTTTATACCTCTACTGGTTTGTGTACAGGGACACCCGAAAGTATTTCAAAGCATTGCGTTCTATGAGACGTATTTCTATAAACCATATTTTCATACCTTTACTGCAGACATATCTTAATGAAATTGAAATATGTTATTCAAGTTCACTATCGGACGTTCCAAATTGAAAATGGAGTTATACCAATACTGGTTTGTGTACAGGGCCACCCGAAAGTATTTCAAAGCATTGTGTTCTATGAGACGTATTTCTATAAACCATATTTTCATACCTTTACTGCAGACATATCTTAATGAAATTGAAATATGTTATTCAAGTTCACTATCGGACGTTTCCTATTAAAATGGAGTTTATACCTCTACTGGTTTGTGTACAAGGACACCCGAAAGTATTTCAAAGCATTGTGTTTTAGACAGGTATTTCTATAAACCATATTTTCACACATTTACTGTAGACATATCTGAATGAAATTGAAATATGTTATTCAAATTCACTATTGAATTTTTTCTGTATAAAATGGAGGAAATACCACCATCAGTTTATGTACAAGGACACTCAAAAGTATTCCAAAGCATTGCGTTCTATGAGAGATATTTCTATAAATCAAATTTTAATAACTTTACTTTCCACGAAGTTTTAGGAAATTGAAATATGTTATTTATATGCACAAAAGAATGCTTTGCATAGAATATAGCATGATTAGCATTACATTTACAGGGTGGCACAAAAATATCCAGTTATATTTAGAGCTATCAATAAAAAATTGCTAGAATTGTACTTTCGTTTACGTTAAGCGTTTTTAACTCTTTCTAACATTTTTTAAGTGTAAATATGATTTCAGTTTTGTGTATCTGCCTGTCCGTCTATCTGTCTGTCTGTCTGCCTGCCTGTCTGCCTGTCCGAGCTCTAACTCCCATAAATATTTATGGAATTCCTTGAAACTGATATATGTTATTCAAGTTCACTATCGGACGTTCGCTATTGAAAATGGAGTCTATTTCTCTACTGGTTTGTGTACAGAGACACCCGAAAGTATTTCAAAGCATTGTGTTCCATGAGAGGTATTTGTATAAACCATATTTTCATACCTTTACTGTAGACATATCTTAATAAAATTGAAATATGTTTTTCAAGTTCACTATCGGACGTTTCCTATTAAAATGGAGCTTATACCTCTACTGGTTTGTGTACAGGGACACCCGAAAGTATTTCAAAGCATTGTGTTCTGTGAGAGGTATTTCTATAAACCATATTTTCATACCTTTACTGTAGACATATCTGAATGAAATTGAAATATGTTATTCAAGTTCGCTATTGAATTTTTTCTGTATAAAATGGAGGAAATACCACCATCGATTTATGTACAGTGACACTCAAAAATATTCCAAAGCATTGCGTTCTATGAGAGATATTTCTATAAATCAAATTTTAATAACTTTACTTTCCACGAAGTTTTAGGAAATTGAAATATGTTATTTATATGCACAAAACAATGCTTTGAATAGAATATAGCATGATTAGCATTAGATTTACAAGGTGCCACAAAAATATCCAGTTATATTTAGAGCTATCAATAAAAAATTGCTAGAATTTTACTTTCGTTTACGTTAAGCGTATTTAACATTTTCTAATATTTTTTAAGTGTAAATATGATTTCAGTTTTGTGTATCTGCCTGTCCGTCTGTCTGTCTGTCTGTCTGCCTGTCTGTCCGAGCTCTAACTCCCGTAAATATTTATGGAATTTCTTGAAACTGATATATGTTATTCAAGTTCACTATCGGATGTTCCAATTTGAAAATGGAGTTTATACCTCTACTGGTTTGTGTACAGGGACACCCGAAAGTATTTCAAAGCATTGTGTTCTATGAGAGGTATTTCTATAAACCATATTTTCATACTTTTACTGTAGACATATCTCATTGAAATTGAAATATGTTATTCAAGTTCACTATTGGATGTTTCCTGTATAAAATGGAGGAAATACCACCACCGATTTATGTACAGGGACACTTAAAAGTATTCCAAAGCATTGCGTTCTATGAGAAATATTTCTATTAATTAAATTTTAATAACTTTACCTTCCACGAAGTTTTAGGAAATTGAAATATGTTATTTATATGCACAAAAGAATGCTTTGCATAGAATATAGCATGATTAGCATTAAATTTACAGGGTGACACAAAAATATCCATTTATATTAAGAGCTATTTATAAAAAATTGCTAGAATTGTACTTTCATTGACATTAAGAGTTTTTAACACTTTCTAACATTTTTAAGTGTGAATATGATTTCAGTTTGTGTATCTGTTCATCTGTCTGTCTGTCTGTCTGCCCGCGCTGTAACCTCCGTAAATATTTATGGAATTTCTCGAAACTGATATATTTTATTGAAGTTCACTATCGGATGTTCCATATTGAAAATGGAGTGAATATCTCTTCTGGTTTGTGTACAGGGACACCCAAAAGCATTCGAAAGCATCGTGTTCTATGAGTATTATTTTTATAAATATTTTCCGTATAAGATGTTCCCCATTTAAAATGACATTAATAGGTCCTGTATAACTAGTTTGTTTACAGGGACAAAAAAAAATGCCAATGCATTACGTTTTAGGACAGAATTTTTTGAAAGTTAAATTTAAAAATATTTCTACTGTAAAAATCATAAATATATATAAATGTATTGTTAATATTATAAAATAATGTTTTGTATAGAATATGATATGATTAACTTTCTGATTTACAGGGCTACACTAAAATATTCAGAGAGATCAAAAGCTGCAATTATAATCTAAAGGCTGCATTTTCTTTTGCGTTAAGCCTTTTTAACACTTTCCAAAATGCCTAAGAGTAATTTTAAAATCAGTTACTTTATCTGTATATTTTTCAGTCCTTCTGTCTGTTGTGTGATAACGTAGGCAAAGAATATTAAAAGTTATTCGGAACAACAATTGCGTACAGTTGGAAAGTGTTACTAATCAATGCGTACTGCATGATTTTCTTTCTTGTTTCTTTTTAGCACCATGCACAAGCACACGTAGCAATAAGATTTTTGTAGAAACGAATTTGTTTTTGATACCACAACAAATTTGTTTAATCACAGAACTGAAGTTTTAAAACCGATTAAAATTTCTTTCTCTTTTATTAAAACAAAGAAAGTAATAATTTTTAAATTAAAAAGAATCTTTTGATTTATATCAAAAAGAGAAAATAAAATGCTATGGTATATATGCTTTGATTATATAAAGATGTTTTGTAACCAGAACGTGTTACCTCTATTTCATATTGTGTCCAATATTTTTTAAATATAAAATTTCTTAACAATATCAATTTTTATCAATGTACATTAAAAAAAAAATAGTAATAAATAAATAAATAAAATAAACTAAATAAAATAAACTGTTAATTTAATTATAATTCAATTATTTTGATTTACTCAATGACATTAAAGAAATATTCAATTATAATTAAAGAAATATTCAATTTCAGAAATAATATATCTTATCATGTGTTTGTCACTCTACACGTGACAATAAAATAATTTAGTGTCATAATCCAATTAAGATAACGTTATATTAATAAATAAAGTCACACTTAATAAAGAAAAATATTAATTAGTATTCTAATATTTTATGTATATTTTTTCTTTCCGTAATTATTTTACGAATAAATGTAACATTGATATCAAATAAGTAATACATATTACTATATTAGAATTATTTATAAAAATTTATCTTCAACTAATAAACACATTTCTTCTCAATATTAAAAAATAATTAAACCTGTTTTAATTTTTTGCCTATATATGCTATTAAAATAGCTTTATAAATATTTGATATATGTTCAGAGCATTAAATAAATAATGGCATACATATTTCAAATATAAATAATATATTAATACATATTTGATTTAAGTTAGTAGCGTAAATATTATGGAAACAAAATAATGAATTATGCTTTTTCATTTAATGTGCTTATAAAATTATTCTACGTTGCGAACTTATAAAATAAACGCACTTAATTTAATTTATTCTTACTATGTAACGATTTAATTTGAAGTTATAGTAATTGGTGTAACTATAAATTTTGTCTTAAAAATCTGAAAGCCAAGATTGATAGTGTATTACAGTTTTAACTAATTTTAGATTTATTATAATTTTAGATTCATTTAAATTTTATTACATTCTTTTTCTTACATTTATTTTGTGAATCATTGAATAAAATGAAATGAAATTTTGAAAATTTTAATTTATGAAATTTTAGATAATTAACCTAAGAGTTTATTATTAAAAATTTAATTTTTACAACTAATTAATTTTGTTTAATAAATAAAAGATTACGTTTTAACGTTTATTTTAGAATTTGTATTAGTAAATAATGAAACACAATATTCGTTCTTATTTAAAAAAAATTCTCATTAAAATGAACAAAAACTCTTTTTAAACAATACTTCTTAAACACAATTTTATGTTTGTTAATTAATAAAATGATTTTAAATTTTAAACTTATTATTTTACCATGAATATCAAATATATCTTTTTTAATTTAATATTATTTTTAATATATTTTGCGTAAACTGAAGACTCATCTTCTTTCTGATAATTAATATTACTTTAGATATTAGCTGTGTCATTATTATTATTATTATTTTTTCATTGTATTTGCAAACCTTTGACTATGTGCTCAAATGTCCTGTAAAATTAAATAATTATTTTTCTATTTGAACATTAAATTAATTTTAATAAGTGAAAAATAATCTGGTGTGTCATTCACACGACTTTTTCTTACCCTGAAACTAAACATTAAAAGTACAGATTGGATAATAAAGGTTAACATAACGGGTACTGTTATGTAAACCTATGTTAAAACGATTGAAATTAGGCTTTGGAACAGCGTTATATGGCAAATAATTCTGTGTGAAGGGGGCTCCGCCCCCCTCAACCCTCCGTTTCATTATTGTGTCTACATTTATACAGAATTCAAATCTGTTATTAAGTTCAAAATTTTATTTAAAATTTTTCAGACAACCTTCATTTCTTGAAACTTATCAATCTTGAACAAACTTTTCTAGTAACAAACGTATTAACTTAAAAATACATCATTTGGATTGCCTGAAATTATTTGTTTTTAATTTACTCTAACAGACGCAGTCAAAGATCAAATTATAAAACTTGACTTCGCTATTCAGGAAGCCTCAAAACGTGTAAATATAAAAAAAAAACAAATGATGAATAATTATCTTAAAAAAATACATTATTTATCATTTGGCTATGAGGATTTAATTTCAATTCCTGAGCAGCTTTCATGGACATGGTAAAATATCATATGATATAGTATATTATAGAAAAGCACTTCCACTAACAAATAAAAAAGAATGTTATGACTTAAATATTGGCAGCCCTGTATATATTCTGAAAGTTATGTACACATCACATGGTGCACATAAATATAATCCTATGTTAATAATACATAGCATAACCTACAGTACACTTACATCGATGATTACATTGATGATAGTACACTTACATCAACTTTCAAGAATTGTCGCATTACAATCTAGTTATTTTGTGTAGCCCTGTAAACAAACAGCGGATGATTTCTATACCATATTCTACATGAAAGCCTTTTTAACACTTTCCAAAATGCCTAAGAGTAATTTTAAAATCAGTTAGTTTATCTGTATATTTTTCAGTCCTTCTGTCTGTTGTGTGATAACGTAGGCAAAGAATATTAAAAGTTATTCGGAACAACAATTGCGTACAGTTGGAAAGTGTTACTAATCAATGCGCACTGCATGATTTTCTTTCTTGTTTCTTTTTAGCACCATGCACAAGCACACGTAGCAATAAGATTTTTGTAGAAACGAATTTGTTTTTGATACCACAACAAATTTGTTTAATCACAGAACTGAAGTTTTAAAACCGATTAAAATTTCTTTCTCTTTTATTAAAACAAAGAAAGTAATAATTTTTAAATTAAAAAGAATCTTTTGATTTATATCAAAAAGAGAAAATAAAATGCTATGGTATATATGCTTTGATTATATAAAGATGTTTTGAAACCAGAACGTGTTACCTCTATTTCATATTGTGTCCAATATTTTTTAAATATAAAATTTCTTAACAATATCAATTTTTATCAATGTACATTAAAAAAAAAATAGTAATAAATAAATAAATAAAATAAACTAAATAAAATAAACTGTTAATTTAATTATAATTCAATTATTTTGATTTACTCAATGACATTAAAGAAATATTCAATTATAATTAAAGAAATATTCAATTTCAGAAATAATATATCTTATCATGTGTTTGTCACTCTACACGTGACAATAAAATAATTTAGTGTCATAATCCAATTAAGATAACGTTATATTAATAAATAAAGTCACACTTAATAAAGAAAAATATTAATTAGTATTCTAATATTTTATATATATTTTTTCTTTCCGTAATTATTTTACGAATAAATGTAACATTGATATCAAATAAGTAATACATATTACTATATTAGAATTATTTATAAAAATTTATCTTCAACTAATAAACACATTTCTTCTCAATATTAAAAAATAATTAAACCTGTTTTAATTTTTTGCCTATATATGCTATTAAAATAGCTTTATAAATATTTGATATATGTTCAGAGCATTAAATAAATAATGGCATACATATTTCAAATATAAATAATATATTAATACATATTTGATTTAAGTTAGTAGCGTAAATATTATGGAAACAAAATAATGAATTATGCTTTTTCATTTAATGTGCTTATAAAATTATTCTACGTTGCGAACTTATAAAATAAACGCACTTAATTTAATTTATTCTTACTATGTAACGATTTAATTTGAAGTTATAGTAATTGGTGTAACTATAAATTTTGTCTTAAAAATCTGAAAGCCAAGATTGATAGTGTATTACAGTTTTAACTAATTTTAGATTTATTATAATTTTAGATTCATTTAAATTTTATTACATTCTTTTTCTTACATTTATTTTGTGAATCATTGAATAAAATGAAATGAAATTTTGAAAATTTTAATTTATGAAATTTTAGATAATTAACCTAAGAGTTTATTATTAAAAATTTAATTTTTACAACTAATTAATTTTGTTTAATAAATAAAAGATTACGTTTTAACGTTTATTTTAGAATTTGTATTAGTAAATAATGAAACACAATATTCGTTCTTATTTAAAAAAAATTCTCATTAAAATGAACAAAAACTCTTTTTAAACAATACTTCTTAAACACAATTTTATGTTTGTTAATTAATAAAATGATTTTAAATTTTAAACTTATCATTTTACCATGAATATCAAATATTTCTTTTTTAATTTAATATTATTTTTAATATATTTTGCGTAAACTGAAGACTCATCTTCTTTCTGATAATTAATATTACTTTAGATATTAGCTGTGTCATTATTATTATTTTTTTATTCATTGTATTTGCAAACCTTTGACTATGTGCTCAAATGTCCTGTAAAATTAAATAATTATTTTTATATTTGAACATTAAATTAATTTTAATAAGTGAAAAATTATCTGGTGTGTCATTCACACGACTTTTTCTTACCCTGAAATTAAACATTAAAAGTACAGATTGGATAATAAAGGTTAAGATAACGGGTACTGTTATGTAAACCTATGTTAAAACGATTGAAATTAGGCTTTGGAACAGCGTTATATGGCAAATAATTCTGTGTAAAGGGGGCTACCGCCCCCCTCAACCCTCCGTTTCATTTTTGTGTCTACATTTATACAGAATTCAAATCTGTTATTAAGTTCAAAATTTTATTTAAATTTTTTCAGACAAACTTCATTTCTTGAAACTTATCTATCTTGAACAAACTTTTCTAGTAACAAACGTATTAACTTAAAAATACATCATTTGGATTACCTGAAATTATTTGTTTTTAATTTACTCTAACAGACGCAGTCAAAGATCAAATTATAAAACTTGACTTCGCTATTCAGGAAGCCTCAAAAGGTGTAAATATACAAAAAACCAAATGATGAATATTTATCTTAAAAAAATACATTATTTATCATTTGGCTATGAGGATTTAATTTCAATTCCTGAGCAGCTTTCATGGACATGGTAAAATATCATATGATATAGTATATTATAGTAAAGCACTTCCACTAACAAATAAAAAAGAATGTTATGCCTTAAATATTGGCAGCCCTGTATATATTCTGAAAGTTGTGTACACATCACATGGTGCACATAAATATAATCCTATATTAATAACACATAGCATAACCTACAGTACACTTACATCGATGATTACATTGATGATAGTACACTTACATCAATTTTCAAGAATTGTCGCATTACAATCTAGTTATTTTGTGTAGCCCTGTAAACAAACAGCGGATGATTTCTATACCATATTCTACATGAAACATGGTTTTACGCTTATGAAAAATATATATTCGTTTCATTTGGTTTAGTGCAGTCTGTAGATGTTAAACTCTACTTACATGCAATTTCCCCCATAGACGTAATGTATTTGTATACTCTTGAGTGCTTCTATACACGAAACATTTGCTTGATCTTAACGGAAAGTTTAGTGTAGCATCCTTATATGTTACACATTTAGAATACCAAGTTTGAACTTTCTGCTATGATTCGTTATTGAGATATGCTGATAACAGACAGACACACAGACAGAGACACATACACAGAGAGACATACACAGACACAGACAGTCAGACACACACACAGACTATTCGCTAAAAACATAATTTTCAGATTTAGGGGACCTCAAAACGTGTAAATATAACAAAAACTCACGTTCGAAAATTTGAGCCTAAAACACTACCTTATGCGTAAGAGAAAGTAATAATGGCATATCGACAAGATTATATTTATTCCTCATCCACAGTATACTTATCAGCCATATCAAAATCTTAATTTCATTCTTTTGCACGGTTAGTATCCGACTTTTTTTTTCACTCCAAATTATTTGTAGTTAAATTTTCTCCAATTTTGTAATAATTATTAAATTAGAAGGAAAAGACTTTAAAAAAAAAAATGTGTTAAATGTGAGGTTACTAACAATGCACTGGAATAAATTAAAATTTTGGCACTTCTGACTTATTGCAAAAGAATGCATCTAAATAAAGCGTTTTTAAAACTTCGTTAAAAAGAATTATATATCTATATCTATATCTATATTTTTATAGCTATATCGTTTAATACCTTCCTAATTCTTCGAAATTCTTCTTGTATCTTTTTATAAAATAGAATTTTTTTATTTTGTCCATGTCAGGAATAAAGATGTATCATATATCCTTTTCAGAGTTATTTAAAAACTTAGTTTTACTCATTGATTAAAAAACCATCTTGTTTTAAAAATTTAAATTTTCTTTTGTTGTTCAAAATTTGTTATCAAAGAATGACAACAACAACAACAAAAAAGAAGTTAGTTTTTAATAATAATAATAAAAAAATATTTGCTCTTTTTTTTTTCCATTTTTGTTTAGTTTTCATATTTTGAACAAAGGGTTAAACAAAGTGAAGTGTAATATGGTAAATTAACTTTTCATTTAAAAATACGAAAATTCATGTCCGGTGTTTTACATATACAAATAATAAAAAATAATGTATTAAAAAATGATTTTTTTTTTTCGTATTGAAAGTTATTATTTAAAGCTTTTCACGCAGCTATATAAAAAAAATGTACTTTTATTTTATTTATGTACCTTTAAATTAAAATAATAATAAATAGATCAATATACATTATATATATATATATATATATACATATATATATGTATGTATACGTGCGTGTATCTATCTACTTATCTATCTATCTATATATATATATATATATGTGTACGCTCATAAATTCATAAAATCTTATTTACAAATTTTAGAAAACTGTAACAATTTAACATTTAATAATTTATTTAAATGTAAAACGAAAGTACGATGACTTTTTTGAAAATAATCTATAAACATATCCTATACTGTACTTCACTTATTCTATGAATTCAAAACCTTTACTTTAATTTATAGATTATAGGATGTAGAATGTGATATTTTTGTGAAATAAAAATAATTTACAAATACTCTTTTGACTGATGCATTATCATTTAAAATAGTCCACATAAGTCAGCTTTGCTCAGTTCTCCATCATATATATGTATATATTCTCATAAACTTCTACGATAGCTTCATGTTAAAAGAAAATAAGTCTAGCGATTACTCGGTAAGGTCGCAGAATGAAATGCCCCTTTTGTAAAATGCAAAATGAATTGCCTAACTTTTGTAAAGAAAGAAAGAAAAAAAAAAAAAAAAAAAAAAAAGGTATGACTTTCCAAAAATTTCAAAAGTGTCAGACAACTTTATATAAAATAGCAGAGATATATTTATAAAACTGCAGAGATTTACTTACCATATTTCATTTAAAAAATGAGTGATTCTTTTTCTTTCTTAAAAAAAAAAAAAATGCAAGACATGTTTGTGCCTCAGAATAAACATATATTAACCTAGTTGTCAACCTGTACGTTTCACCGCTACAGGAACTTTTAAACAAAACTTTTTTATAAATATTTTACGATTTTAGTAGCTCAACGTTAAAAAAGGAGAAGATTTTTATTCGAAAAAAGTGGTGTTTAAAAACCGTACAATTTGGCTAATATGTATTAAGTAATAAATAACTAAAGAAAAAAAGAAAGAAGAAGAAGAAGATTTTGAATGCGAAAATGTCTTGAAATCTATTTTATTTTGTTACTAGTAGGTCTATTCGGCGTTGCCCAGGTTGAAGTAATGTTTCTAGAATTTTTAAATCAATGAAAGAACTGAACAAAAATGTAAAATGGAAAGAGAAATTCTTGAAACACTTCCCGGAGGTTATTTGTTATTTTTCACCCTTAGCGAAATATTAGGTCTTTGCATAAATTCGTGCGGTTTTTTTATTGCTTCATTTAAAAAAAATACATCAAATCAAATGACAATTTTTAATCAAAATACTCTCCATTACTTTCTACAACCTTTGCCCATTTTTCGGGTAACAAATGTATACCACGGTGATAGAAGCTCTCGTCTTTCGACGACCTAATAAACGACCTAATAAATAAATAAAGATCGCCAAATCCAAAAACTGCCAGTAACGACAGATATTAGAGCTATACCCATTACCCAAAGTCTTTAATTGAAAATATTAGAAATATTAGAAATAAATACCGTAAAATCCCGAAAGTACCCCCCCCCCCCTCTTTTTGAAAAGCAAAACGGATAAATTTCAGGTGTGTGTGTGTGTGGGGGGGGGTTATGATCAAAATTCTTTAAAAAAATTATTTTAAAAAAATGAAGAAAAGGGAGGGGAGATTATTTTGGATGGAGGGGGTAATTTCGGGATTTTACGGTACTTACTTAAAAGGAAATATTAATGGTAAATAAAAACTGTGTAATGATTCCATTGAAAACATGCATTCGACACTTTATGAAAAATTAGTTAAATTAGAAATAATATATAAAGATTAAAACTTAATTCAATGCCAAACTTAACTTGCAATGCCGACGTACCGTAAGTGCGCCCGAAGATAGGATGTAGCTTTGTTGGATGGAGCAAAAAAAAAGGGGGGGGGTACTTTCAGGATAACGGAGAAAAGGGGGGGGTATATTCGATGGGGGGGGGTTACTTTCGGGATTTTAAGGTAAATAGAAAAGACACAGCTTTAGTATGGGATCCTCATGGCGAATTTAAATATTTTTGGCCATTTTTTCAATCAATTGTAATGACTATCCCAATTGCATTACTAAAGACCTTAGTGAGAAACTTCATTACCAAATTTGAAATTTTGTCAAAGGAGTTCTTGGCATATCGGTCTCACTAAAGCGGACTACAGTAAAGTAAAAGCATTAATGTATAACAAATGTGAACAACTGGGATGTTTGTTTTAGAGCTTATACAGTTTTAAAAGATGTTCTACCATTGTATTTTAAAGTTATTCTTTTCCTTCAAATACATTTCCTAATTTAAAAATATTAAATTTACTTAGTTTGTTCAGGTCGAAAAACATCGATTTTAGTCAAATTTTATACGTTTTAATAAGATTTCTGTAAAACTTAAAAAAAGAAAAAATGTTTTTCTTAATCCAATTCTACTAGTTAGAATTGGACATTTCTTTTTTCTTTTACAGCAATATCAATTATTTGCTTTATGTCTTTTATCGGGAAGCCTGCAGAAAACAAAAATGGTCGGAATTGGCAATTTTTATTTTTAACCGCATTATTTGAAGCCTTAATATTTATTTATTTATTTTTAATGAAAGTATGTTTTCTGCAAATGTTTTAATTATGTTTGTGCATTACTTTACCTTATATTTTTAACATCAATCTGAATAAGGTTTATCGCCATACCTCCAAATTACCCCACACGGGGTAAATTGGAGATAACTTTAATTTTAATTTTTTTATTGGGTAAAACTTTTTTTTTTTTGATAAAACAATCTCAGCGTAATACGTTAATGAATTCTCCTAGTGTAACGATTTTTACAATGGGAAAAGTGTTGAGAGTATGAACATGATAAAAATAAATAAATAAATAAATAAATAAATAAAAAGACTAAACTTTCCACTGATTTACCCCATCTTACCCTATAATATTTCTATTTCAGTCTTATCACTAATAAAGTTACATTATTCTTTCTCCCTAAACTGTCTTAAAAACTTTCTTTAACTCATTCATTAATTATTATCTTGTTCTAAAAATTGATTATTCTTTTGTTGCTAAAAATTTGTTATCGAAAATTGATAAACAATGTTTATAATTTTTAAATAAAATTAAAAAAATAAATAAAAATATAAAATAATAAGTAAAAACTTTTCTTTAGACTTTTATCTTGCAGAATAAGTTTGCAAAAAAGTGAGAATTTACACAGTAAATAAATTTTTCTAATAAAAAGAAGTAATATATATTGTGAAAGTTTTTTGCGTATAAAAATATACAAACAAAAAATGAAAGAAAGACATTATGAAGAATTAATTTCGTATTAAATTTGGATAATTTAAAATATTTCATACCTATGTAGAAAAAAAATACATTTTTATTTTTGTTATATATATATATTTATTAATAATAATAAAACTTTAATAATAAAAGTTTATTTCCTTTAAATTTAAATAAGTAATGCTTAAGATTTTGTAACTATGTGATTTTTATGGGCGTATATACTATTAAAAATGTACGATCATAAAAATCTTGAAATGTTATTTTTAAGAAAAGCAACAATATAAAATTTAAATTTTATTTTAAGATGATACCAATGGACGTTAACATTATTAACAAATTAAGAAATCTTCAATTGCCAATTTATGTTACAAAATCTTTTTAACACTTTCCAACAAGGTTGAAAAGTGTTTATGACTTCGGTTTGTCTGTCTGTCTGTCTGTCTGTCCGTCTGTCTGTCTGTCCGTCTGTCTGTCTGTCCGTCTGTCTGTCTGTCTGTCTGTCTGTCTGTCCGCGCTCTAACTCCCGTAAATATTTATGGAAATTCTTGAAACTGATATATGTTATTCAAGTTCACTATCGGACGGTCCCTATTGAAAATGGAGTTTATACCTCTACTGGTTTGTGTACAGGGATACCCGAAAATATTTCAAAGCATTGTGTTCTATGAGAGGTATTTCTATAAGCCATAATTTCATATCTTTACTGTACACAAATCCTAATGAAATTGAAATATGTTATTCAAATTTACTATCGGACGTTCCTTATTGAAAATGGGGATTATGCCTCTACCGGTTTGTGTACAAGGATACCCGAAAGTATTCCAAAGCATTGTGTTCTATGAGAGGTATTTCTATAAGCCATATTTTCATACCTTTACTCAAAACATATCTTAATGAAATTGAAATATGTCATTCAAGTTCACTATCGGACGGTCCCTACTGAAAATGTAGTTTATACCTCTACTGGTTTGTGTAAGGGGACACACGAAAGTATTTCAAAGCATTGCGTTCTATGAGAGGTATTTCTATAAACCATATTTTTATAGCTTTACTGTAGACATATCTTAATGAAATTGAAATATGTTATTCAAGTTCACTATCGGACGTTCCCTATTGAAAATGGAGTTTATACCTTTACTGGTTTGTGTACAGGGACACCCGAAAGTATTTCAAAGCATTGTATTCTATGAGAGGTATTTCTATAAACCATATTTTCATACCTTTACTGTAGACATATCTTAATGAAATTAAAATATGTTATTCAAGTTCACAATTGGATGCTTCCTGTATAGAATGGAGGAAATACCATTATCGGTTTATGTACAGGGACACTCTAAAGTATTCCAAAGCATTGTGTTCTAGGAGAGATATTTCTATAAATCAAATTTTAATAACTTTACTATCCACGAAGCTTTAGGAAATTGAAATATGTTATTTACATGCACAAAAGAATGCTTTGCATAGAATGCAGCATGGTTAGCATTAGATTTACAGGGTGGCACAAAAATATCCAGTTATATTAAGAGGTAATAATAAAAAATTGCTAGAATTGTACTTTTGTTTACGTTAAGCGTTTTTAACGCTTTCTAGCATTTTTTAAGTGTGAATATGATTTCAGTTTTGTGTATCTGCCTGTCCCTCCGTCTGTCTGTCTCTCCGATCTCTAACTCCCGTAAATATTTATGGAATTTCTTAAAACTGATATATGTTATTTAAGTTTACTATCGGATGTTCCCTATTGAAAATGGAGTTTATACCTCTACTGGTTTGTGTACAGGGACACCCGAAAGTATTTCAAAGCATTATGTTCTATGAGAGCTATTTCTATAAACCATATTTTCATACCTTTACTGTAGACATATCTTAATGAAATTGAAATATGTTATTCAAATTCCCTACTGGATGTTTCCTGTATAAAATGGAGGAAATACCACCACCGATTTATATACAGGGACACTCAAAAGTATTCCAAAGCATTGCGTTCTATGAGAGAGATTTCTATAAATCAAATTTTAATAACTTTACTTTCCACGAAGTTTTAGGAAATTGAAATATGTTATTTATATGCACAAAAGAATGCTTTGCATAGAATATAGCATAATTAGCATTAGATTTACAGGGTGACAGAAAAACATCCATTTATATTAAGAGCTATTAATAAAAAAATTCTAAAATTGTACTTTCGTTTACATTAAGTGCTTTTAACACTTTCAAGCATTTTAAAGTGTGAATATGATTTCATTTTGTGTATCTGTCCATCTGCCTGTCTGTCTGTAAGCCTGCGCTCTAACTCCTGTAATTATTTATGGAATTTCTCGAAACTGATATATTTTATTGAAGTTCACTTTCGGATGTTCCATATTGAAAATGGAGTGAATATCTCTTCTGGTGTGTGTACAGGGACACCCAAAAGCATTCGAAAGCATTGTGTTCTATGAGTGTTATTTTTAGAAACATTATCCCTATAGAATGTTCCCCATTTAAAATGACATTAATAGGTCCTGTACAACTAGTTTGTTTGTAGGGACAAAAAAAAAAAAAAAAAAAAAAAGCCAAAGCATTACGTTTTAGGACAGAATTTTTTGAAAGTTATATTTGAAAGTCTTTCTACTGTAAAAATCATAAAAATATTGAAATTTATTGTTAATACTCTAAAATAATGTTCTGTATAGAATATGATATGATTAACTTTCTGATTTACAGGGCTACACTAAAATATTCAGAGAGATCAAAAGCTGTAATTATAATCTAATGGCTGCATTTTATTTTTCATTAAGCCTTTTTAACGCTTTCCAAAATGAAGAGTAATTTTAAAATCAATTAGTCTATCTATACATTTTTCACTCCTTCTGTCTGTTGTGCGATAACGTAGGCAAAGAATATTAAAAGTTATTCGATACAACAATTACGTACTGTTGGAAAGTGTTACTAATCAATGCGTACTGCATGATTTTTCTTACTTGTTCTTTTTTTTTCTTTTCTTTTCTTTTCTTTTCTTCCTTTTCTTTCTTTCTTTTTTCTTTCATTTTTTTTATTCTATCCAATATATGGATCACAGGAGATAGAATGCAATTAATTTTTGAAATTTAAATGAAATTAAAAAATTCTAAATATTCCTTTATTCAATATATTGTCACGGGGAAAAAAAAGGGGGGGAAATAATTTTACGAATTGAGTTTTTCTTAGCCTCATGAAATTAAATTTTTATTTATTACTTGTCTGGTGATTAGGGAAGAATCTAACATTTGTAGGGCGAATACCTGGCATCATTTGTCGTGAAATACAGAGTTTTTAATATATAGAGATACATTTTATCACATCTCCGTTCTAAAATTACTGTTTATGATTAGTACGGTAGCTAGTACTATTTCTTTCGGGCAGCGACTGTGGGATGATTGTCCAATTGATTAATTGATTGACCAATTTTTTTCTGCCACCTTGAATGAACGTGTAAACACTTTTGATTTCATTTAAAATATACAAAGCTGAAAAACTGTCATTGTATCTGTCCAGATTATTAGATTTTATTAAAAACTGGTACACATATTAATCAGTACAAAATCTAGCTAACGCCGTATTTTTTAGTTCGTTCGGATAATTGTTTCAAAAAATATTTAATAAAAACCCTATTTTAACTCTAAAATTATTTAAAAGGAAAAAAAAAAGATAACTTTAAATTATTTTAATTCATTGCCAAAATGACAACAAAAATTAAAAAGCCGCCAAGAGGCACCTGTGCTAAGAATATACCAAAGACATTTTGAGAAAGGAATACAGTAACTGATGCTAGGGAATGAAACGCAGTTATTACATGCCTTTATATGGGAAAAATAAGGTAAAATAAGTTCTGTCACATTAAATTTAATTCTATTTTGTGCAGAATTTTATATCTATTACTAAGTAAACAAAAATAAGCTTAGGGTTTCATCACTTTCTTTTCTTTCTTTCATTTTTCTTTCTTTTCTTTTTTTAAATAGATGTTTGTATTGACGCTTATTAAAATTTTAAGTACATTTCCAAATCGGAAATGTTATGAATGGGAGTTGATTTCCTTTTGTCGTGAAGAGACGCAATGATGTTTTATATCTCAAAAACAGCTATTCTATAATTTTTGTCTTTTGAAAAAAAACTAGTATAATAATCTATAATTTTTTTAAGCGAACTATTAAAATCATATAATAGCATTTATTTTTTCTGTAAAACAATCCAGCAGGCATAACATTTTTATGTAATTTTAATGTATAGCAAGATAGTTTCATTAAAAAAAAAATATTGTGTGTAACAATCACACAATTTCTATTACCTACTATTACATGGGTTATATGCACTTTTTTAGAGATGATGTGGTCAGAAGACATAAAAATTAACCTAAAAAAAAATCAGGCACCTAACAATTTTCCTGAAAAAGAAGACTGGTACGTGTATAAAAAAAAAAAAAAAAAAAATCGGTAGAAACTTTTTTAAAAACACCCATTTCCGAGATCTGCAACTGATGTGCCTAAATCACGATGACTGTCGATTTTCCTACATTAACCATGAAATATATGCGAGAGAATATCTAAAAAGGGCTTTGTGTAGCAATTTTCATGCAAAACATTGAAACTATTTTTTTAGATACCGATTGCCGATCGCACTTCATATTTTCAAGAAAACTTCGTTAACTAGAAAACAATTATATATAAAAGGATATCTAAAAGGTAGTAAATATGGAGAGTATGAAAATAATTCTTACAGCTGTTTTTAAAAGAACTCATTCGTAATATCTCAAAATGGTCTACCTATACTGGGTGCCTACTAAATTTCCTGAATTAACCAACTAATGCATATGAAATGGCATCTAATAGGGTGTTTATATAGCAACTTTAAAGAAAATCTTCAGAGTCGTTTTTGCGATATGGACTTGCGGCGACAGCCCCATTTCCAGTTCCCAGTGTGCCACTAAAGTTTCCAAAACTTCACCAAAAGTTGAAAAAAATCCTTTGTACACTAGACTAAAGTTTCTTAAGTTTCATCGTTCTACACTCTAGGACAAAAAAAAAAAAAAAAAAAAACGACGCACCAGGAAGGAGTAATGCAAATTGGACACAAATTGACATGCATACAGGTTTCTATGGAAAATGCAAATTGTTAAAGTTAACGGCCAATGAATGAACATGTGACGCTACAGCGCATTTTAACTACGCAACTGGCAGGATATTAAAGAAGAGAAATTTTGATTCCAGGTCATAAATTCATTAAGAATTTTATTACGTCAACTCAGATAAACAGTAACTATGCCTGGCATACAGGTGCGCAAATAATATGCGCAGACGTCAGCATTTGAGAGAAGAGTGTAGTTGGGCTCAAAGAAGCCGATTCGTCTAATCTGCGAATTCTTTGATATTTGGACAGGAGCGATGCCGTTAGTAGATGATTTTGGCAAGAATGGGTGAACCATGGCCGAACATAGTGTTAAGAAGGAAGCGATCGGACTAGAGATAGGACAGAATGTAAGAACCGATCAATCGTCAGGGCGGCACTCAAAGCTCCAAATTCATCGTTATTATCGTTCCTACGTGCAACTGGTACTTCAGTGATTTGAAATATCTTTAATAGTTGGCTCAGAGAAATGGAGTTGAGCTCACGGAGCACCTTGTGCCGAGTGCAATTAAACTTTGTACACTGACAAGCCCATTTGCAGTGATATCGGGCACGCTAGACCTGGAATGTTACTGAATGGAATAGATTTGTCTTCAGTTATGATTCCCACTCCAATTTGAGCCCCGATGACCAGCAAAGACGCGTCTGGAGACGCCACGAAAAAAGGGAAGATTCCAACCTGACTGTCACCAGTCATACGGCCCGACAACCAGGAGTGATGGTCTTGGGTTCCATTTCATCTCAAAACAGGACCCCTTTGGTTGTCATCCGCAGCATCTTTAAGCAGAGTGGTACGGCGACGAAATTCTTCGTCCCGTTTCGTTCTTTTTTTATCACGAAATTTTGGGCGTATATTTCAACATAATAATGCTCGCCCTCGTAAGAAGATAGTTTCTACTGCTTGTTTTCTTTCTTGCTTAACATTATTTTGGCCAGCAAAGTTGCCGGATCTCTCTACCACTGAGGACGTTTGGGGCATCATGAAATGGGTCCAACAACCAGCTCGAGATTTTGCCAATCTAACACACCAGTTGGACAGAATATGGCACGACATCTCGCAGGAGGACATCTTCCAACTCTATCAATTAATGCCACGTTGAATAACTGCTTACATGAGGGTCAGTAGAGGGCCAAAGCGTTATTGAGTTGTTCACTTTGTGTGGCTCTCTATTTTGATTAAATCCTCATAAATTTCTGAAACTGTAATCATTTGTTTTTCTCCACATGTACATCACATCTACCAATTTTCGTCCCATTCGAATAACTCTTTCTTGGTGCGTCGTTTTTTTTTTTTTTTTTTTTTTTTTTTTTTTTTTTTTGTGTGTGTGTGTGTGTGTGTGTTAGAGTGTATTTTTATTACTTTTGGAGATATGGTACTCAGAAAATTTCCCACACACATACATGTACACATACACACACACATTGATTAATGACTGAAAACTACATCTTTGAATTCTGGAAACCTTAAAACATATAAATCAGGTGAAAACTCAATATCGAATGTCTTAATGGAATACAGTACTTCCATAACCTCTGGTAGTCTGATAATATGAGTAAAAATTTTTAAGTCGTATGTCTTGTATTTTAACGCATGAAATATCAAAACTCAGCACAAAAAATGTGTTGCAATATGTAAAAGAACATATTTAATAATTTTAAATTTCAGTATGCAAATGCAATACTGTAGTCAGTCACTACTTTAATAACTATTTATATGCAAATAACTAATAGAGACGATTTTTTACTCGTTATAAATTTTACGAAACCTTGCAAAGACATTACATTTATTTCAAATGCCGTGTATCTATTACGTATATATATATATATATATGTATTTTACATGTGCAATGACAAGCATTTGTCATCTAATTATGGTGTTAGAAAATACACCATGTTCGAATTTTAAATATGATTTAAAGGGAAAAAATTGATTAGAAATCGATGTAAGTCGTTTTCATAATTTAAAATCATTTCCGTGTTACATACATGCCACAGCCCACCCCCCCTCCTCCCAAAAATAAGAGGAAAAGGAAATTGAAAACATACTCCTATTTATTTCTTTTCGAGAAAGTCGGCTCAATGGTTCTTTGTATATTTAACCGCATTGCATTTCGATATAAAAGAAGAGAAGAGAAAAAAAATTATTTTTCATTATCAACAATATCTCTTACTAAAAATCATCTCTTAAAGTTTTTTTTTTTTTTTTTTTTTGTAATGCTGTTTTTTTTCTCTATTTGTATTACAACAAACATTATAGCTATTGTACACTTTAAATGTTGATATAAAGAATACTTTTTCCAATAAAAGAAACCTTTAAAGTACAATACTTGAGTGTATTTTTATTAAAACTTAAAGTATTCCTTTTTGGAAGTTCAATTTGGTTTGTTTTCGGAATAAAAAATTTCTTTGCCCTCTTTTTTAATTATTATTTGAAATTCACTGAGGTAAAAATTGTTGAAGAGATATGCGGAATTAAGTTTTTTTTTTTTTTTTTAAATGTTATTTGTCAATTATGTTTAAAATAATTCAAAATATGTTTTTAATTTTTTAATACATTAAATTCGCATCAAGTTTAAAACATTTTGCAAAGAAGAATATTTAATGAATTAATGATATATTTATTCCATTTCAATAAAATATTATTATTTGAACAAATGCAGCCTTAATAAAAAAATATACTTGTTTTCATTTTTTTTTTAAGTAAAAGTTTTTAAAGCATAAAAGCAAGCTTTATTATACAGTCGGTAACAAAAGTGTCCGAACACTAGCAAAAATTCCTATGTAAAAAAGGTAAACGTCATACGGTTTTGTTAAATAAATCCTCATCGAATCATGTTCTTAGACTGACTAAAAAGAGGATTCGACAAGGATTTATTTAACAAAACCGTATGAAGTGTACGTTTTTTAGATAGGAATTTTTGCTAGTGTTCGGACACTTTTGTTACCGACGGTACGTATGCAAAAAGATAGTCTGTGTAGAATGCGCTTTGAAAAATGCTTTGAAGAGTAGATTAAAAATATAACAACACATTGCAGCCATGGTTGCTTGACCTTTAATACAAGGAAAAATTAGAGATAAAAGTTTAAAAAAACTTTTTTTAAGCTCATTTTGAAGATTTTTTTTTTCTTTTTAATGAGAAATTGAAGGCAATTACCTACTATTTCATTTTTTTAATGATAAAAAAAATCTAAATATAATTAAATTTTCAATAAAGTAGTTTTTATAATTTTTTATAACATTTGATTGAAACACTGTCAGTAGTTAATTTTGAATAAAAGAGCAGAATTATAAAAGAACTGATCTTGTATAATTTTTTTTTTCATATTCGTACAATATTTCACATTAATACAAAATAGAAAAAAAGAGTAGGAGGAAAAAAAAAAGATATTATTGATTTATTATAGTATTTATTATTTTTGATATTATTTATTTATATATTTTTCTATAAAGTCATTTAATGGTGCTTTGTGTATTTAACCATAATTCCATTTCGAAAAAAGTAGCTTTTTTTCCTTTGTTTTTTTTTTCTTTTAAGGTTATTTGTCTTTTTCTCTCTTATTCAACAAACGCGAAATATATTGTGTATTTGGAATTTGTAACAAAAAACAATTTTGTTTTTTATTATAACAAAAGAAACCTTAAATACAGAATAATTTTTTGTGTGTTTTTCTGAAGGGAAACATTTATTCTTCATTTTGTGCTTTGAAGAATAAAAAAGAAAAATATTATATATATATATATATATATATATATATATATATGTATATATTTTATAGGCCAGTACCAAAATGAACTACATTTATTTTATATTGTCTGCAATATTTTTGTAATGTAAAATTTTACAAGAGACATGTTTCATCTTCATTAATAATACACAAAAGGAGAAAATTAATTTTTAAAGTAATAATAAATCAATCACTATGATTTATTTAATGGCATGCCATAATTGAAAAACCAATAAATTACAGAATCAATCTATGTCTTCGTATGATTATAGTTATATGTAAATATAAAATAATTTAGTTTTACAATCCAAATAAGGTAATGTTATATAAATATATTGGAATACACTTTTAAAAGAAATTATATGATAACTAATATTCTAGTGATTTATAATTTATACTTTATACATATATATATATATATATATATATATATATATAATTATATTAATAAATGAAATAATTATACCAAACGGTAAATTATTTCATTAGAAATATTTATATATTACCTCAAATTAATTAACATGTTTTCTTTTCAATATTTGAAATATAATTAAACTTATTTTTATTTTTGTTTAAATATACCATTAAAAGAAATATATCTCATCTATCTAATGAATATTAAATTAATATGGGTATACATATTTAAAAAATAAACATTATATTATACATATTTAATTATAATTATTAATGCAAGTTTTATAAATAAAAAATAAGATTAAATTCATTTTTCTTATTCATTAATTTTTTTTAATTACTCTACATTGGGAAGTTACAAGATAATGTTACTTAGTTTAACTTATTATTATTATGTAACGATTTCATTTGAAGAGAAACTAATGGGTATAATTTGTCATAAAAATCTGAAAACTGAGATTGATAATGAATAAAGTTTTCGATTTATTTTAAAACTATTTTAATGTTACATTAATTTAAATTTTATTAGTGATACATTCCTTTTCTTATATATATCTTGTGAAACATTGAATGAAATATAAATAAAATTTCGAAAATTTTAATTTATAACTTTAAAAATAATAATAATAATAATAAATTGAATTTTAGTGTTAATTTTAAAAGCCAAACTAATAAATGATGAAACATAACGTTTGTTCTGCACTTAAATATTTTTTTCAATAAATGAAACAAACAAAAAAAAAATGCTCTTTAAACAATACTTTGTATTTTTTGGTTATTAATCAAATTATTATTAGAGAGAATTACTAATTACACTGCTCGGCATGAAAATTGCTCCAAAACCATTTATGCAAATTCCTATGTAAAATGACCTTCTGACTCCGAATATGACGGCCATTTTGCCCTATCACGCACCGTTTTTAGCAGTTTTATGGCTATAATTTTGATTTATAGTGGAGAAAAGAAATATTTTAACTGTTAAATATCATCTGAAGGCCTAAAGATGTGACAAATTCTGTAACATGAACATTTGCAGCAAGGGGAAGATTTGGGAGGGGGGGAGGGATTTACCACTGAAATTATAAGTTACATTTATTATATTTTATTAATCAATAATTATTATCACTTATTATACATTATTTATATATATTTAAGAGTTAAAATAATTATTTTAAATTCTCCAAATCAAATTCATGGCCATAAAACTACCGAAGAGTGATAAAAATTGAGGGAGGAGGTGACGTCCCGAGAAAACGGTGGGTGACTGGGCAAAATGGGGGTCATATTCGGATTCAGGAGATCCTTTTACATAAGAATCAGCAGGAATGGTATCAAGGCTCGATTTTATTTTATTTTATTTTTATTTATTTATTTATTTGCAACGTAGTGTTATAGATAGAATTGTATTGTGAAGCACACATAA
The DNA here is from genome assembly GCA_963930645.1 of Salticus scenicus. Lineage (NCBI taxonomy): Eukaryota > Metazoa > Arthropoda > Arachnida > Araneae > Salticidae > Salticus > Salticus scenicus. The sequence continues at coordinate 80,936,009 of OZ005650.1, forward strand.
ATTTTTCAGATCCCTAAATATCTGAATGCATCTACTAATAGCATTATTTAAAAAAAAATAATATTTTTATAATGCCATTCAACTTGTAATTAAATAATTTTAAGAAAAAATTAAGTTATAAACTCAAGAGCATTTAGTTGAATAAACTATAGTATAGTACTTAGCAAAATCATTTTTATTTTTCCCAATCTAAACTATTATATTAAGTGTAATTTTTTTTCTCTATGGAATGTATAATACTCATAATTTAGAACATTTTCTTTTCTTTTAAAATTCATACACAAATATACTTTTTAACTTAAGAATAATATTTCGTTTTAACCCGTTAGCGCTCAGTGTCCTCATTTGAGGACAGCTAATAAAATGGAACGTATATTTTTTTGTAGTTTCTTGGAATGATTTCTGCTTTTTAGTGACAGTTTATAGCGTCACTCTAAATGATCCCTGAAAGTTTAATGTGCTTACTATTAGTAATTATTTCATAACTTGGATAGTCATTTTATCATTTTCCATTCATCGCACATTTATTTGCTTTTCGCGCAGGTAACTAACTTAAATCAAGTTGAATAATAATAAATATTATAATACTTTATATTCGATATTTTTGTCAACATATAATAAGAAATTAATCTGTTATCTCAAAGTTTTTCTAACTCGAAGTTTTTTCGCTAGAACACTAAACGTCAATAAATGAAGATAGGCTTTAAATTTAAAACTATCAGAAAAATTGTTTAAGTTAATATATTTTACTGTCAGTTGTCTATATTAATTTAGAAGTGAAATAATCAGCTAATGTTTATTTTGTAAAATTAATTCGAGCGTTAACGGGTTAATATACTAGTTTTTATTATTATTATTATCATTACTATTATTATTATGTCAATAGACCATATTTTCGGAATATATTTACAAATAGTAATATAAATAATTATTATCAAAATAAACAGGATGTAAAGTATGGAATATCAAGAAAAAAATCTGAAATTACACTAAAAACATAGATTTTTTTTTTTTTTTTTTTTTTTGGTTTCTTTAAATTGCATAATACGCTTAGAAATATTATAAAAATAATAAATAACATCATACCTGTCGTATTATTTTTCTAGCTTTAATGTACCCATTAATGTTATGCGTCATATTTGTACGACTGTGTTGACGACTGTTTCTGTAATGGTTATTACATGAATTTTACGCAGTTAAATTTAATCCATTTGTGACTGGAGATGGTTTTCTAGAGGAAACATCCGGCTTTAATGCACAAATCAAATAGATTCTTGTTTACAAACGAAAAAAGAACCAAGTGTAATTTTGAGAAATTTTGAATTAATAAAGGGCAGGGTTGTAACGTCATTATGAAATTAATATGGGATTTAAAAAGGCTTAAATATATTTTTGCTATCACGTTAAAGTATATAATTGATATATACAAAGCTTATTTTTGACAATATACAAAGTTCTTTTTTTCACTAAATGTTAAAAAAAAAAAAAAAAAAAAAAACTAACTCTTTTCCATACAACTACAATAAATAAATAAATAAATAAATAAACGAATTTATGCTTTAAATTTAACAATATTGCTTTTATTTTAGGCACATTTTTTTTTCTTTTTGTCACATGATTGAACTATGAAGCAGTTGTCATATTATGAAATATCTTTATAACATTTTTATCATAGAGTCTTGCTTTTGTTTTCAAGGTAGTAGTACGCGTTTCGTTGCATTTCATGAAGAAAGGTCACATTCTTTCGAAACTCATAGTGCAATAAATAATTTTATGGTGTGTGAAGTATTTGATGATTAAATATTTATTGTACACCAGTCACTTAATTTATCTCTTATAGTTCATTGTAATAACAAATTCCCACACATGAAAGTTAATCACCATACACAAACAATTTCAGATCACCCTGTCATTCTTCATAAATAATACATTTTTAGAATATTTTCTTCGAACAAAGGGGAAAAAAAAAAACGAAAATTTTTGAGCTTTCAGAAACATTTTTCAGACATATTTTGCCCATAGCTATTTTAACTAACAATTATAATCGTATGCAACTATCACAAGCTATCTGGATTTATTATTTAAACTATCATTGCCGTAAGTATTATATTGTTATTTACTACCTATTCCTGGAATAATAAATCACAAATTATATAATAACTATACATCAAATAAAATATAATTGTGCCTTAATATAGACTATAGTAAATACATAGTTGTCAAACTTTAGGTTATATTTTAATGAATAACCATCAGTATTTTCTAACAGTATTTTCCAGTACAATTAACAGCAAAAAATTAGTTTAAAACATTGATTTAAAATTTCTAAAATATACTCATGGTAATCCATCTACCGGGAAAGACAGTAAAATTCACAATTAACCGAAAATACATGAGTCGCAGCCAGTGGAGCAACGTCACAAATAAACAAGAGGAAGAAATGTTAAAAGATTTTACAGATAAAATAGTTATGTATGATTCGATGATAACTTTGATACATAAGATGTAAATTATACTTCAAATATACATCTATATTTCATGGATCATCTGCATGTATTGTTTTAACGAAGTTAGACAACTGTTATCAAGCAGTTAGACAAATAGTTATCGTAGAAAACATGGACATTTGGCATTATTAAATTTATTTAAAGGCTGCCATGCCTAGACCACGAATTTTATCAGTAGTTCCATAATTCCATAAGTATTTTCAAATCTGAAGTTTTCTTTAAAAATCACGAATAAACATATGTTAAACTAGACATACGTTAATTCCTATTTCTGTAATTCAGACAAAAAGAAAATTGTTGGCTTTCAGAGAATTTTTAAGTTCTGTAGCGAGGACAGTGAAATATTTTTCTAATTTAAAAGAAGTATTCTGTATCCTAACATGTAAAGAAAATCTATGTATTATTCAAAACTTTTCTGTTCACTATTGATAGTAAAATAAACAATTCACACACAAACACACACACACACACACACACACACACACACACACACACACACACACACAAAAAAAAAAAAAACTATAAGTAATTGCTTCTACTTTTTCTTATTCGAAAAGGTCATAAAATTATTTAAATCTGACTTTTTCAAACACATACTCTTGAAAAAAAAAATAAATAAAATACTATTAATAATCGTTTCTTGATAAAGGAAAAACATATAAAATTTTATCTGAAATTCATTCGAGAATAAGAAAAGACCTTTATTTATTTATTTATTTATTTTTGTTGACAACAATGTTTCTCAAAATAAACTATTTTGGCCCCGTAAATTTCGAAAAATTTTTTATGTTAATCAATAATCCCATCCCCTCACACTCCTTTTTTTTTTTTTTTTTTTTTTATCATGTTGCATTTACAAATAATAAAATCTTACCGAAAAAGAGATTTTAGCCCTGTTAAAGCGGGTAAAGACAGTAGTCAATCTTAATCATATAATTCAATGTGGCATCAACCAAATATTTTACCAGAAGAACTAGAAATAATTTTTGTCAACATGAAATTTGATTATAATTACACATTTGTTAGCTTAAAACTGTAAGACCCAAAGCCAGAAATTAAATTACAGATATATAATGTCAACTTTTATGTAATCTGCGAGCAACATGAATGACAACATTTGTTTATCTAATATCAATTTGACTAACAATAAAAAAAAAAAAAAATAATAATAATAATAATAATAAAAAAAAAAAAAAAAAAAAAAAAAAAAAAACTTATCGACTTCCAGATATGAATTTTTCTCATATAGATATCGTAAGTAGAATGGCTGTGGTAGAATGAATTACAAACTGACAAAATTTAAAAATATCTTCAGCGAAGTCAGATCTACGAATTAAGTGTAGCTCGCCCTTTGACATGGGGTTTACTTATATTTCTGTAAAAATCATTCAAATGAATTCGATACAGGCAGTCAGAAATAATTATACGGTTATATTGCATTTTGTAAAAGCTTTTTACAATATCAAAATGCATTTCTTTCAAATTTTTATGCCTAAAGAGATAAAACTAACGGCGGTATTGAGCATTAACTTCAACTCCCGGTTCAACGCAAAAACTTGAAAAGCGTCTAAAGGCAGGGTGCAGCTTTTCAATAAAATTTGGCTGGTTTCTTCTGCCATCTAGCGTCAAAGATTTCATATAATCTTTAATTGGTTATTTTGTGCTGGAAAAGCTGAAAGTGACATTGCCGCTAGATGGCAGAAGCAACGGAACAAACTTTACTGAAAAGTTACACAGTGTCTTTATGCACTTTTTAAGTTTTTGTGTTTAACCGGGAGTTGAAGTTATTGGTCAATACAGCCGTTAGAAAATTTTAATAAAAATCTTACCTTTGACAAAGCAGAAGGTTTTTCTCCTGTATAAGGAATTTCTTCATTGTCAGATCCCGAGTTAAAATCGGCCAATGACACGCTGGCACCACCTGGCCTCTGCACTCGGTGATTGAGAGCAACCTGTGTCGGTGGTGCTAGTAAAGAAGCTAGAGACCTTAGGCCGCCAACAACATGTGGAGGAAGATGAGGATCTGCTAACATGTCTGTCACCAAGCCGTGTGCTTCAGCCAAAAGAGCAACATCCACTGTGGAAGCACTTCCCTGTAAACAAATATTAAAATACATATATTATTCAAATAGGCATATATTTATATATACTCACAAACATTAAAGAAAATATAAATGAATCTGTGACAAGGAACATAATATAAATAAATTAATATATAGCATGTAGACATTTTATGTGTCAGACATTTTATGTTGGCTGTTCAATCCAAAATTAAGTTAAAACATCATTAAAAGTCAGTTTTTTCTGTATTGATTTTAAATAATATATTCTATAGAATATATTTTTTAAATATATCTTTACATATTATTATCTTGCTTTTGTTTTCTTATATTTTTTATTTGATTATAATTCTTAAGATTTACTTCAAGTTAAGGTTGTATATTTGAATATTAGTCAGTAATTCAAGAAAAAATATACTTTTAATACATAAAATTTTACTCGACAAAAACTTTTCTTGGTTTATTAATTTAATTAAATTATACATGGAATTTCCACACAATAAATTGAATTTTTTGTTAGTAAAGTGTTGCTACTATGTTCAGTCGGTAACAAAAGTGTCCGAACACGAGCAAAAATTCCTATGTAATCAAAGTTTACTTCATACGGTTTTGTTAAATAAATCCTTATCGAATCATGTTCTTACACTGACTAAGAACAGGATTCGACAAGGATTTATTTAACAAAACCGAATGAAGTGTACTTTTTTTACATAGGAATTTTGCTAGTGTTCGGACACTTTTGTTACCGACTGTTCTTGTCTTTAGAATAACTGTCACTTGGGTAATCATGCTTTAAACATACATAAGGAAGTATTTTTGAGGATTTCTATGGTACGAAATGCTCTAATTCTGCTAGAGTTCCTTATAAGTCAATATGGGTTCAAGATGGAAAATGGTAGATTACCTGTATGTACTTACTGAGTATCATCTGATAATCACAAATGTTTATCAAATGAAGTTATTCACTCCGGAATATTAACTGTTTTCTTTCGTGAGTCATGTTTTTCAAGTCATAAAGCTTTTTATTTTCTTCTGGTTGGTGACATACTGTACCGGAAATTTATAAATATGAGTTTTTTTTTTTTTTTTTTTCAAATTATAGGTATTTTTTAGTGTTCTTCTAGCTTTAGACTGTTCGCTTTTGACTTCTGTTACGTTTCAAAATCTCTACCCTTTCTCGAGTTACAAGATTTTCCGTCTACATGGATTCGTTTGTTGTAGCTAATTTCTTCATTTGCGAACTTAGTACGTCTCATTTACATGAGCACTGCTAGTTTTCTTTATTAAAATTGTAGTAGAACTGTACTATAACATACTGTCTATATATTTATTGACTTTTTGGCATATACAACTACACCTGATGATATATTTTAGTAATGGCAAAACGTTTTGTGTTCCAACATGCAATTGAATAATAATAATAATAATGATAATATTTTCTATCATGAAAGTTTTAAATTTACGTGTGAAAAAGTGGTTCCTTTTCACACGTCTTATCATTCTATGCGTGTTTTGACATTTCTTTTTTCAAACTAGTTTTTAAATATTTTACTGTTTGATATCGACACTGATAATGTACTCTTCGAATCAAGCGATGGGCAAACAGGACAAACAACTGTAATTTTATTCCTCGTACACTTTTCTACGCAGAAAAGCTTGTAGTTACGTAGCGTAATATCTTATTAAATGTATAGTTTAGGCAAAGTGAAAAATCTCCATATAACTGTCAAAAGTTTCCAAAATTATAGAAAGAAATCAACCCTGGACCATCATTTAGCGTAATTTGGAATATATTAAATTTGATACTATAATATATGATTTCATGATATGCTGAAATATTTTTACTTTGTCACCATTTTATCACCCGTCCAATTATTGAATTTTTTCTTATTTATATATATATAATAACATATCTAAAACTGTCAAGAATTCTTCTGTAAATATAACAGCTGAGGATCGCCACCTTCCTTTCCTCGAACGGTAAAATTACCATTTAATTAAACTATATTACTGTTAGTAATAAAACAAAAATTCTACAGTTCCTGTAAGAATTCCTGCAAAAAAGCACTTCGTGATAATGTTGTAAATAACCCTTATTTTGTGTCTGTATGTGTGTATATAAATGCCCATGTCTTTTTCTGTGTATGTCTATCAGTATATATCACTTCCGATTATACTGAAATGTAAAAACTAAAAATATTCGTTCAAATGAACTGTATAAAATCTTCAAACATTTCCCCATTATTTTAAAATCCTCCTGTATGTATTACATTTATAAAGAAAACTTTAAAAACCCACTAACAAAAAATACATTTATAAACCGATTAAAGACGTTTATGAAATGTAAACGTTTTCACCAGAAAATTTCTCCAGATAAATGTATGTTTCCGAAAAACCAACCTAAAATCACTAAAGTTATGTAATGCATTTCCCATTTTCTTATTTGTCCTTACATTGTGCTAGTGAATTTGATTATATTTAAAGAGCAAAATAAATAGTAATCTTCATTCGAAGAAATCTTTCTCAGAATTGGTAAGAAATTTTGAAAGGAATTCAGACTTAATAAGATTTGGTCTGTGTAAGAATCCCATTTCTGAAAAACATTTTAAATATTGCTGAAAGCATATTTGTTGAATATTTCTTGTATTTAAATTATTTACATAAAGCAGTATTTTTTATTAGCTATTTTTGTTTTGTGGTTGAAATCATCAAACAACTTGTATATATATATATATATATATATATATATATATATATATATACATACTTAAAGTAGAAATTTTATAAATTTATCTACTGCCATTCTCAAACATTTACAGTCGGCAGCAAAAATATCCGAGCACTAGCAATAATCCCTGTCTAAAAAAGTACACTTAATACAACTTTTTGTCGAGTCATGTTCTTAGTCAGTCTAAGAACATGATTCGACAAGGATTTATTTAACAAAACTGTATTAAGTGCACTTTTTTGACTTCGGAATTATTGGCTAGTGGTCGGATACTTTCGCTGCCGACTGTAATTGGTAGAGTAGTTAGCAGAACGTCGAGCTCGTGATCAGAAAATTGCAAGCTCGATTCCTGAGCCAGTCAAAGACCGCCATGTACAATAAGGCTGCTGCACGTAATATTCGTTGCTGTTGCAATTTTCGCTGTGTTCCATAAAATGTAGTTCCACTGGAATTATCGAAACGGGTGATCAATCCCCTCTTTGGAGGATCAAAATTGTGACGACATGTCTAAGGACAACTCTTAGGGTTGAAACCCAGACCCTTGCCAGTAGCCTATTAGTCAGCTCAAGTACTGTGTTGGACCGACGTAGCTTCAAGATTAGTCTCAACTTCGAAGATTTAACTCTTTTCCCCTGGCAGTACTTTAAAGTACCATTAGCTTAAAATGAGTATGAAATCGAATTTATGGAAGAAACGTCACAGGTATTCTTTATAAATAAAATATATATAGGTCCATTTAATATACCATTATATGGAGTTAGACGCTATATGAAGCTGTTTTTGTTCAAAAAAGGATTTTATCGAATGCTTTTGCTGTTTTTGCTTGATCTTTTTCACGATTTTTACGTATGTTATAATTAATTCCTATTAATTCTACCATCAGTATTAGAAAAATTATAAGGAACATAAAAGTTAAATATGTTTTTACCTTTTTTTAAGATCCCAATACCTTTTCAGACCTCAATGTTTCAGTGACACACTGAAGCACCTCCTCACTAAATATCATTAATTATTATGATGAGGTGATATGCATAATTTTAATTGAATATATGTTTAAAATATACTCATAATTTACTACATATTTTATCTGTTTCTTAATGTGATAGATAAAGGGCTAAAAGAAAACATGATTTTTACTTACAGATTAAGAAAAATTATTCTGTGTAAAATAAATTCAATGTAATATACTTATTTCAGAAAATTGTGGAGTGGAAGGCTGATTTTTTATACCAACTATGTGAAAAATACCAGAGCCGGGAATCGAACCCGGGCCTTCCACTTTACGTGAGGATGCTCAAACCATCGAGCTTCCCTGGCTGATTACCAGCTAGGCTAGGCATTTCTCACATAACATTCGTTGGCAAAGTCACCGAGTCTGCAAACACAGCTGTATCAAGTGACATTATTAATCATGGCACAACTCCAATAGACCATTAAATTTTTAATTAATTCAATTTAGAAATTTATATTTAATTTTTAAATCAGCCAGGGTAACTCGGTGGTTTTCTGATGGTCCACTGATAGTCCACTGGTAATTTTCTGATGGTTTCAGAAAATTATGGTCCACTCCATAATTTTCTGAACTGAACTTTCAGGTTTGATGAATAAATTTCTAAATTAAATTGTAATATATTTATTTATTTTTAATATATAAGGAAATTTCCCCATAACAAATAAATAAAACAGTTAAACAAAAGGCACTGATATCATCATTATTACGTTTTAAATAAGATGATAAGACTGACAATCATCATTATCAAACTACCTTAGAACTACTTCATTTGCGTATAATATTTTTATCGTTTAAATACTAGAGGGAAAAGCTAAGTACATTATGGATTTTCCATTTGCAGTATAACTTTCAGAAAATTGGCGAATTTTACTAAAATCTCATATTTATTTATGTTTTCTAAATTCAATGGATTTTACGTTTTGCTGCTACGCAAAGGGAGACTAGCGACGGGGTTACGGATTCCCAGAAGGTTAGTCCTTAAGTTTTGAAAGGTGAAACTTCTCAAAAGAGAATTAAATATTTTGTATACAAAATAGATCAAATTTCAATAATGTTTTTCTAATGTTTGTTACGTATTGAATTTAAGCATCTTTGAACTTCATTTGAAATTTTATGTAATATATATATTTCTCTCGTTATTTCTGCTGTTTATGCATACCAAATTACATCTTACCTTAAAGTATATAGGTATATCTCATTATATCTTATTTTTAATTTAAATTAAATTATATCTTAAATAATATCTTACTTTTTTGCTAGTACCTAAATGGTAAAATTTTTTGTAAAAAAATAGAACCGACTCCAAAAAGGAACTACTATTCAAACAACTAAAAATGAAAGAAAATTGGCAGAAAATGGAACTGTAAATTGCGCCAGAAAATATAAAATAATTTCCTTCGCCAAACAACCTATAACACTACAATTAATCATAACTTTTGTAGTCGGCGCAAAATTAAATAAAATTTAATTAGCTTTTAAAGGTTTGTGTTTAGATCGGTAGCAACAAATGCTGTTGTCTCGAATGATCCATTTTCATGTTTCCTTTATTAATTTATCACTGTATACAATTGGTCCATTAGTAATATTTATATAGAACAGTGAACATTCTTCACAGTGCGGTATTTATGTTTCTACGAAATTAGAGTTTCCTTTGCAAATTTGGCATAACTTTGATAACTATCATCCTTGATGGCTTTTGGATTTGGCGATCAAAACGTAAGGCAAAAATATACACGCAGGATGTATATTTTCATAATATATATTGTACGATGTGTTGTTTCATATTCTTGATTATTCTCTTGATATACCTTATCAAAATAATCATGATATCCCAAAGAAATTAAATATTTTTGCCAGATAATTTTGCGATTTTTCTTTCACCAAGGACGTCAGATACCAGCATCTTCGCCAACTTTTGCTCCTTACGAAATCTTATTTGTTTTCTTGAATCAAAGTAGTTTTCGGCTGCATTTTGCAGGTAACAATGTGAGATCTGTATTTTGAATAGGATTTGATTTTTGTATTGAATAAAGGTATCAATTTTTATTTAATTTTGCGCCGACTTCAAAAGTTATGATTAATTGTAGTGTTATAGGTTGTTTGGCGAAGGAAATTATTTTATACTTTTAGGCGTAATTTACAGTTCCATTTTCTGCCAATTTTCTTTCATTTTTAGTTGTTTGTATAGTAGTTCCTTTTTGGAGTCGGTTCTATTTTTTTACAAAAAAATTTTATTTTTCTCTTTTCAGTGAAAACTTATTTATATAGCAGAGCATCAGAAGACGTTCGACGGAAGTTTCACAAATCACAACTTCCAAGAAAAGTGACATTACTCAAAAAATGGTTTATGTCACTGAAAAATACATGAAATGTACCCAATGTGAACAAAAAAGTTACATCTTCATCTAGAAAGTTATCCACTCGAGAGAGAGTTGTGCCAGTTTTATTCTAGTCAAGTTATTTTTAAGTTGTTTTTTCTCAAATGTTGCATTTTTAAGTTGTGTCACTTTTCTTGCCTTTATCGGATATGAGCAAAAAACTATCTATTGAGCTGTATCAAGTGACATTATTAATCATGGCACAACTCCAATAGACCATTAAATTTTTAATTAATTCAATTTAGAAATTTATATTTAATTTTTAAATCAGCCAGGGTAACTCGGTGGTTTTCTGATGGTCCACTGATAGTCCACTGGTAATTTTCTGATGGTTTCAGAAAATTATGGTCCACTCCATAATTTTCTGAACTGAACTTTCAGGTTTGATGAATAAATTTCTAAATTAAATTGTAATATATTTATTTATTTTTAATATATAAGGAAATTTCCCCATAACAAATAAATAAAACAGTTAAACAAAAGGCACTGATATCATCATTATTACGTTTTAAATAAGATGATAAGACTGACAATCATCATTATCAAACTACCTTAGAACTACTTCATTTGCGTATAATATTTTTATCGTTTAAATACTAGAGGGAAAAGCTAAGTACATTATGGATTTTCCATTTGCAGTATAACTTTCAGAAAATTGGCGAATTTTACTAAAATCTCATATTTATTTATGTTTTCTAAATTCAATGGATTTTACGTTTTGCTGCTACGCAAAGGGAGACTAGCGACGGGGTTACGGATTCCCAGAAGGTTAGTCCTTAAGTTTTGAAAGGTGAAACTTCTCAAAAGAGAATTAAATATTTTGTATACAAAATAGATCAAATTTCAATAATGTTTTTCTAATGTTTGTTACGTATTGAATTTAAGCATCTTTGAACTTCATTTGAAATTTTATGTAATATATATATTTCTCTCGTTATTTCTGCTGTTTATGCATACCAAATTACATCTTACCTTAAAGTATATAGGTATATCTCATTATATCTTATTTTTAATTTAAATTAAATTATATCTTAAATAATATCTTACTTTTTTGCTAGTACCTAAATGGTAAAATTTTTTGTAAAAAAATAGAACCGACTCCAAAAAGGAACTACTATTCAAACAACTAAAAATGAAAGAAAATTGGCAGAAAATGGAACTGTAAATTGCGCCAGAAAATATAAAATAATTTCCTTCGCCAAACAACCTATAACACTACAATTAATCATAACTTTTGTAGTCGGCGCAAAATTAAATAAAATTTAATTAGCTTTTAAAGGTTTGTGTTTAGATCGGTAGCAACAAATGCTGTTGTCTCGAATGATCCATTTTCATGTTTCCTTTATTAATTTATCACTGTATACAATTGGTCCATTAGTAATATTTATATAGAACAGTGAACATTCTTCACAGTGCGGTATTTATGTTTCTACGAAATTAGAGTTTCCTTTGCAAATTTGGCATAACTTTGATAACTATCATCCTTGATGGCTTTTGGATTTGGCGATCAAAACGTAAGGCAAAAATATACACGCAGGATGTATATTTTCATAATATATATTGTACGATGTGTTGTTTCATATTCTTGATTATTCTCTTGATATACCTTATCAAAATAATCATGATATCCCAAAGAAATTAAATATTTTTGCCAGATAATTTTGCGATTTTTCTTTCACCAAGGACGTCAGATACCAGCATCTTCGCCAACTTTTGCTCCTTACGAAATCTTATTTGTTTTCTTGAATCAAAGTAGTTTTCGGCTGCATTTTGCAGGTAACAATGTGAGATCTGTATTTTGAATAGGATTTGATTTTTGTATTGAATAAAGGTATCAATTTTTATTTAATTTTGCGCCGACTTCAAAAGTTATGATTAATTGTAGTGTTATAGGTTGTTTGGCGAAGGAAATTATTTTATACTTTTAGGCGTAATTTACAGTTCCATTTTCTGCCAATTTTCTTTCATTTTTAGTTGTTTGTATAGTAGTTCCTTTTTGGAGTCGGTTCTATTTTTTTACAAAAAAATTTTATTTTTCTCTTTTCAGTGAAAACTTATTTATATAGCAGAGCATCAGAAGACGTTCGACGGAAGTTTCACAAATCACAACTTCCAAGAAAAGTGACATTACTCAAAAAATGGTTTATGTCACTGAAAAATACATGAAATGTACCCAATGTGAACAAAAAAGTTACATCTTCATCTAGAAAGTTATCCACTCGAGAGAGAGTTGTGCCAGTTTTATTCTAGTCAAGTTATTTTTAAGTTGTTTTTTCTCAAATGTTGCATTTTTAAGTTGTGTCACTTTTCTTGCCTTTATCGGATATGAGCAAAAAACTATCTATTGAACGAACATACGTTAAATTAAAAAGTCTTTAGAAATGTAAAGAACGGATACGCTGTATTCGTAACCGAAAATTCTGTTAGGAATATATATTGAACTTTACAGTGAATCCCCCACTGCGCTGGAAATTGCGCAGCGTAAAGTTCAAACAAAGAGCAAAATATGCATTACAGGTGACGGACATAAGTTCAACATCGATACTTACAAACTGCTTTTACCAGTGTAGCTGCATGCGTTCAGCAGCAGAGATCGTGAGAGCAGACTTTTGTGAGTATCCTGTAATTTGTTTATATCTTAATAAAATCATAATGAAACCTATTTCAGACCAAGATCATTACCGCAACAAAAAAAGTATTAAAATTAAATCATCTCTTACGAAGTTATAAGCTAACAAATTTCAACAACAACAACGAGAAACATGGTTTGTATTGAGAACCTCTTCCTTTATGAAGTCGGTTTAAAACGTTTATGCGTTAATTGATGTGACCGCTTACAATAACAATACTTTGAATTTTACATAGCATAAATGTCACCCGCTACGCTACAACATATGCAATGTCGTTCAAGTGTGCACAAAATAGGAAATTGTGGACAAACAAATGCACGTTTTAAGCGTTGTGTTTTTAGCATTAATGTCTAAACTATCTTTGCGTACTACATCGATAATGATCTGCAATTTTATAATTAACTTTTTTCCCCTGTCTTGAAACGTTTCCGTGATAGGATCGCTAACTCCACTACTTTCCAACAGGTTGCGCTTCAGGCGGTTGAATCGCGTAGCACATGTCCACTTTACTATACCTAAATACCACTTTTATGACTACAGCTGCAGCTGTTCAGAAGTTAAAAGAGTCGGGACTGACTTTTTTGGCACCCTGTATTTTCTTTTGATCGTAAAGATCTTATAATGGGACCTATTTCAGACCGAGACCTTTACAATAAAACAAAAAGTATCAAAATCGGATCATCCGCTCAGAAGTTACGAGCAAACAAAAACAAAAACAAAAAAACACACGCATTGAATTGAGAACCTCCTACTTTTTGAAGTCGGTTAATTAGAGCATCTCTTACGAAGTTATAAGCTTACAAACACCAACAACAACACATAGTTTGAATTAAGAACACCTCCTTTCTGAAGTTGGTTGAAAACGACTTTGCGCTAATCGATGTGACCGCTTACAGTAATAGTACTTTGAACTACAGAGTATACGTGTCATCCTCTACGCTGCAAAGTGTGCAACGTAGATCAAGTGTGCACAGTGTAGGAAATTGCGAAGAAACAACTACACTTTTTAAGCATTCTATTTTTAGCAATAATGTCTAAAATCTGTCTTTTCGTAGTAAATCGATGGTAAATCGACAACTTCGTAATTAACTTTTCTCCCATCTTGAACCGTTTTTGAGATAGGAGCATTAAATCCGCTGTTTTTCACCAGATGGCGCTTTATTTTCTTTAGATTGTAAATATGTTATAATGGAACCTACTTCAGACCAAGATCTCTACAACAAAACAAAATTATCAAGTAACCGTATTTTGAACTATATAGCGTATGTCTCACCAGCTACGCTGTAACGTGAGCAATGTAGTTCAAGTGTGTATAGTGTAAGAAATTGCTAACAAAGAAATGCGCGTTTTTAGCCTTGTATTTTTAGCATCAATGTCAAAACTATATTTTCTTACTATATCGATGATGCTCTGTAATTTTATAATTCACTTTTTCCCCCTGCCTTGAACTGTTTCCGAGATAGGAACGTTAGCATGAATGTCTAAACTATTTTTTGTACTAAATCGGTGATACTCTTCAGCTTTGTAATTCACTTTTTCTTTAGAACTGTTTTCGAGATAGGAACACTAACTCCGCTATTTTCTACCAGGTGGCGCTGCAAGCGGTTTAACCTTGTACTGCATGGCCACTTTGCTTTACTTACATACCATTTTTATCACTACAGTTGCAGCCGTTTAGCAGTTAAAAGAGTTGGGACTGATTTTTTTGGGCACCCTGTATTTTTTTTAGATCGTAAAGATATTACAATGGGACCTATTTCAGACCAAGACCATTTCAACAAAACAAAAAGTATCAAAATCGGAGCATCCGTTCAGAAGTTATCAGCTAACAAACATAAAAAAAAACATACGGTTTGAATTGAGAACCTTCCTTCTTTTTTGAAGTCGGTTAAAAATTATTTAACATTTATATGCTTGAGAATTTACTGCGAACGTTTTAAAGATTTAGATAATTTATTGTAAAATTCCAGTCTAAATACAGTCGGTAACAAAAGTGTCCGAACACTAGCAAATATTCCTATATATAAAAAAAGTAGAGTTAATACTGTTCTGTTAAATAAATCCTTGTCTAATCATGTTCTTAGTCAGTCTAAGAACATGTTTTGTCAAGGATTTACTTTACAAAACAGTTTTAACTCTACTTTTTTTATATAGGAATTTTTGCTAGTGTTCGGACAATTTTGTTACCGACTGTACATGCACAAATAAAATTTGATATTTTATTCCTTTTTATAATGATCCATTTTCTTTTATGTATTTTCTTTTCTTTTAGTTTACATACATTTAATTTTTACTGTTTGATATTATGAAATCTAAATATTTATATAATTTTGAATTCCCAAGAATTTGAATGTTCCAGTATCTTATTTATTATTATTCCTTTTTTACTTGGCAGTTGGTCAAGAGTTTTGTGTTTTCGCATTACTTACCATGTTGAAATAAACTGACATTTGATGAAAAATGTGGTTAGACAAGAAATATGGAGAAAGTCAACTTTTATCAACAAATCTCGACACATCGAACGCACTTGTCATGTTTGCTTTTTGTGTATGCATTTTTTTTTTTTTTTTTTTTTTTAAGTTGAAAGAAATAAGCTGAAAGAGTAACAGTAAAAAATAATAAGAAATATTAAATTTATCTTCAGTAATTTATTTTTAGTTTCTTTTTTTTTTTTTCCTAATAATTTTATCTACAAAATTTCGAGTCTTTTTTATTGAATGTGAGATTTTATTCTTCAAAACGTGGCTTGTTGATTCAAAAACTTACAATCGTATTTCATGAATCATTATAAAACAATAGAAATTTTGAAGGAGACGTAAATTTTACTAATATCTTTTGTTATTATTTTAGCAAAAATCCCTTTTGTTGCCTAACAACATCCTGTTTCAAATGATATTTTTAACAAGTCACATTCATAGGAAAATTAAATATAATTTAAATGAACAATTATAAAACTGTTTAACGGGGCAAATCATGGCCATATAGCATTTCCATGTAGAAAATGATTTTAAAACGATAAAATTAAATAAATGAAAAAAAAAATCTGAACAGAATTGAATTTAGAATTCGAGTTCCATTTTTGACTTTAGACTTTTCCTCTTATTATATTTGTAATCTTTTGCATTCTGCAATAAACTATTTCATACTATTTAAAATTAAAGTCATAACTGGCAACCCTGATGATGCTCTCACACCGCTATTCACCTACAAATATTTGTATGTTAATTAAAAATCTGGAATTAATTTAAAGAAAAATAATTTATCTAAAAGAATTATGTTCGACAATAGGAAGAGTTGTCAGCTAAGCAAGGTGGTCTGTGTGAATTACACATTTTTTCTCTCTGTAAAAAATAGGTCCTAATAAAGAAATAAAATAAAGCAAAATATAATTTATTTTATGTGTAAAATATGTGTTTGGAGATGTTGTATTTAGAAAGTAGAGATTTTAGAAAATCTTATCGATACGTTTGCTTTTGAATCACATTGGTGTAGTCATTCATTTGTATTTTTTATGTTATACAATTCAGTTGAAATAACTGGTTGGCATAGGTCGACTCTGTAAGTTCCCCCATAGTATATATATTCTCATAAATTTCTACCGCAGGGCTAAATTCATTTCAGCTATATTCGTGTTAAGAGAAATAAATTTGCTTGACACAGCAACAGACTAAAATGCTGCACTTAATAATCTACCAAACTTTCCGTTTGATACATTTATAATATCTTAATTTGTCATTTCCATATTGCAAATTTATGTGAAATATTGCTATATTCTGGTATGTTAAGAAAATCTTATCTTTATGATGAAAATATGCCTTAAAATAGACGTTTAAGTGAAATTTTGCGTTGTTTTGCCATGTTAAGAAAAATGTACAAATCGAATAATTTACGAATATTTTAAATTGGCAAATTTATAGTCAACTATATTCCTGCTAGCATTCTAACTGATATTTTAAAAGTGATCTAACATCTTCATGATAATCTTTTAAACGGGACGTTTATGTGAAATTTTGCCCTATTCTGCCATGGTAAGAAATTCGTGAATTTCAAATAACTTACGAAGTTTTTTAAAGTTGAATTTTCATAGTTAATGATGTTCATACCAACACCTTAACTGATATTTTAAAGCAAACCTGACATCTTTACAGTAAAAATATTCCTTTTTTAATTTACGTTTAAGCAAAAATTTGCCCTATTCTTACATGTTTAAAAAAAAAAAATCCTAAATTTCGAAACTTACATAGTTTTAAAATTAGAATGTTTCAAATGAATAGGCTTATTTGTATGATTATAACTAATATTTTAAAACTGCTAGGACGTCTTTACAACCATTTGCTCTTGAGAAATCGTGTACACAGACTAACAAATTAATACATCAACAAACGAACATACTATAGACGGCCCCCATAACAATTTTGATATTTTCGGATTCCCCATAATTTAAAACGTGTAAACAAGTTTAAAAAAAAAATTTGAAGTAGAAAATTTTCATGAATAAATAAGTTTCCCATACCTACAATATGATGGGAAAGTAATAAAAACTACACTGAGAAAAAATTCTGTAAGTGGGATAAAGAATCTAAATTGTGACTCTAGAAAAAATAGTTCCATGTCATCCTTATAAATTCTAGTCCCCTTTGAAAGCGACTTCTAGAAACCCCTATTAGAATTCTAGAGAGTTTGTCTAGATTATCGAGGTCAAACTATTTGAAAATATCTCCAAATAAATGCGAACACAAGAGACGGGTTTCAGCAACTATAATCATGGTTTATGACCCAATTCTAGGTAATCAAGCGAGAATCTCTCGCCATACAAAAGATTCAGAATATTGTTTCACCATCTAGAAATGTGTACACTAGAAATTCTCGATCATTTCGACTATTCAGTTTATTGGCGTGCCTTATGCGCATTGCTCGGAAATCTATATTTCTAGTTAAGGGATTTAGAAAATTACCACTTATTCATTCTAGATGAAGGCGGTATATTTTTATTCTAAGTGTATAGATTTGATTTTCGTGTTTGCTTCGTATCAGTATTTTCTGACAACAGTTACTACTGTATTCAATCGCAAAATAATACTGTTAAGAAATACAAGTACAAATTCTCAATGAGAATAGTGGTATGAATTTTAGCGGAAATCATATCTCTTAAGACGTTGTAAGTTTCAGATTTATGCAGTGATTTCTTTTTTTATATCTGGATTCAGATTGAAAATTTACTTACCCTATACAAAATTTTACAGCAGTTCTAGATTTAAAAATTTCTTTTCATATGAAAATTTTTATGCCAGTTGAACACTATATTAATCGAAAGCATAATTTGATAAAGAACCACATACGTGAAAATTTGCTTATTAATAAAACACAGATGGCTTACATCACAAACGAAATTCAATTGGTTGACAGAATCTTTAACAATCACAATCTAAATTTCTCAATGCACAGTTCTTTGGATACACATATGTTTTCGAATTGTTCTTCTTTTCATTCAAAGGTGTAAAATTATACGTTGAAAAATTGTAGTAAAATTAAGTTATTGCATATTTAATATTTGTAATTTTCCAAGGTCTACTTTTAATGCAAAAGTTTCTAAAGATTTCAAAACGATTATTAAATTAATTGAAAAATAATCTTCGTTTATATTATTAATATCTATATCATTTTTATATTAATAACCCTTGGATCATTATGTGCCTCTTGAGTGATTATTTATTTTTTTACATTTTATTTATTATTATTTATTTATTACTATTATATATTACTTGCCTGGATTATTGTGCAATGGTGAAAATAAACATAATAGAAACATTGTCAGTTAAAACATGATGGCAGGCAATGTAAAAAACATTTTGAATAACATGAGATTTTTATTTTAAATGAAATGTTTAACGATAATACAGTAAAACTCTGCTGTACAAATCGTTAGCTATGTATAACAAATTGATGTATAAGGTGATATTATTTTTCATTTTGTCTTCAAAATTTCATACAACAAGTATCAGAAACTGCTGGGCTTGAGGAAATCAGTATTTAATAATTTTTCAAAAAATAAATATAGTAAAATTTGATTTTATTAGTGTAATATAGAAGAGAAAATAAACCTTAAAAAAAAAAAAAAAAAAAAAAAAAAGGTTTTCTCATAAAATATTAAAATGAAAATAAATTTGTAAAATAAATAAATGAAGTAAAATAAACACGACATTTGAAATTTAACAATTTTATTCAGTTGTGAATGCAATAAATTTAATGAACAATTGTGTTATATATTTGACTTTAGTGCTAACAATAAATAATTAACTTTTATTTCTAATGAATCATGCATTAGAAATAGCTATGAAATATGTATCTGATAAAAAATTATCAGTTATATGTAATTTTTTATAATGTAAAATGCAAAATAATAACAATAATTTATTATCACATTAATTAAAGTTAAATGTGAAACTTTTTTTTTTTTTGTAATTTAATTTATTCTCATATTAAATTAATAAAGTATAGCATTAATAAAATATATTTAGTAGTAATATATATGCAATGAATGACGCAAATACCAAATTGCCCTCCCCCCAGTTACAGTTCAAAAGTATCAAAGTGACTGTCTCTTGAAATCGTGTAAATGATACATTACATTTTATCCATTATATCTGAATTAAACTTTACTTTTTATGAATGTATTGTTTTCATTCAAAAGTTCTAGATAATTAGATATCCCTTTTAGTTCATTGTGAATTATCCATAAAATGCATAACCGATGTATTGTCGAGACGGAAACTTATAAGAGTGACTATTTAAAATAAAGACCTTTACATAAAATTGTATCCGGGAAACTGATAGCTAAAGAAGCAACTTTTGTATGAGTAATCATGAAGTCATTCGAAAAATTTATAGAAATAAATATATCTTTGTCAAATCGTGAAATAAGGTCATTAAAAACATATTTGTTTTTACCACACAAATTAGTCCTTTCACTGCTTGTGTCCTCTTCACATACACATGTCTAGAACACCAAATATAAAAAAAATCACAAAGGATTAAAATTTTTCTCTCACAAGTTACTTTAGAACAAGGGGTAAATAAATATAAAATTTACGAGATAGCTTTTAAAATTTAGTTATCAAAATCTGAATTTAATTAAAATATATGCTGTAAAAAAAAAAAAAAAAAAAAAAAAGGAGAAGAAGAAGCGATAACGTTAATTTTACGGTCCTTGTGATGTTTTTATCCTTTACAGTATAGTACAATATTTTTACAGCACATTAAACATAAAAATGCGGTATATGTAGCACTTCATTCGTAAACGACCTTTAACCGTAAAATAAATGCATTTAATAAAAGATACATATACGAGTGAATAGAAGGTACGTATAGGGTAGGTGCTTCAGTGATTGACATGCTCCAGTAATTGACACCTATCCCGAAATAATTAATAGATAAGAAAAATAACAAAAGCACACATTTTGCATATAAGAATGTTAACATTTTATGTCAAACACTGGAGTCTAGGGTGCTAATAACTAGTAAAATGACTAACTAGCAGTGTCAGACACTGGAACATAGGGTGCTAATTACAGGTAAAATGAAAAACTGGCAGTGTCAATTACTGGAACATTGAGTGGATGCAAAATAAAAATTCATAAAAAATATATATATTTATTATCAAATATATATTTTTTAACATACATATGGTTATGAATGTCTTTCATGCCATACGTATTAACTTAAGACTTCTAAAAATATTTTCTGATGACTAGAACATTAAAAACATCAGAGATTGCTCTAAAAGTGTCAATCACTGGAGCACTTACCCTACCGCTAGTTTGCGGCATGCAAAATGTAATTGGTTTGACAGTTCACGATTAATCAATCGTTAATCGCGAATTTTACAATTGACGATTAATTAATTATTTTCTTAAATTTTTGCAAGTAAATTTTAATACAAGTAATGGTTGATCAATCAGTAATCATTAAAATGCAATTAATTTTTGACAAATCATTAATATTTGGATTAAGTGATTGAAGAATTCAACAATTAAAAGTAGTTCGACTTTCACTTAGCCATTTATTAATTATTTATTTATTTTCGTGTTGGTGGGGGAGGGTGAACTTAAAAAAATATATTGCTTTTATTTGTTTTTAGTGAATAAATATATATAACTACCATTCTGTTTTTTTTTCTGTTTGAAAAAATTACGGTACATGTAAGAAAACTTTCTAATCTAACAACAAGCACTGAAAAATACAGCACTCATACCTACTTTTATTGCCTGGTGAAGTTTGCGCTTAGTTGATTCGACTCGATACAGTTGTAATGCGATTTATAATTTATCATTTTAACTTACAAAGTTTTTATTCATACTCATTCAATATTAATTTTGTGTAAATTTCTCTACGTCTTTATTTCATTGAGAGATGAAACAATATAACATATACACTTTTATTTTGCCTAAATTTGTCCTATGAAATCTTTCCATATTCTTAATCTCTCATTTTCTCCATTTTTCTAATATAAATATAAATATATACAACAAAAAGGGATTAAAATTTTTATTTTAATTTTGCAAAGTAAAATTTATATTCTGAGAAATAACATGGTTTGTATGGAATCTAAAAATGTATAAATTTGAATAGTTGGAAAATTCATCAAATAATTTTTATGTTTGTGGTATAAAATATGTCTTCAACTTTCCTTTTTTTTTTTTTTTTTTTTTAAATATAAGAATAAAAATAATATGTTATTCTTGAAACTGGTGTTGATTTCTTTATAATGATGCATAATACAAATTTATAAATCCTTTACAAACATATTTGGTAAATTCTATAGGATATTAAAAAAAAATATATATTCTTACTCATGTAAGTAAAATTCCGGATTCAAAATATATTATTATTGTTGTTGTTGTAAATTGTACTTTCACACATTTGCAGATCAATTCATTTACTTCCCAAAATAAAATACGTAATTTCGAATAATTTGGCAACTTCTTATTTTAAAATAATCTGTAAACAGATTCATTTAGAAATTAAAGATTCATGACATAATAAACATAAAGTCAGAATAATAATTAATATACATGAATAAAAACATTCTTGCTATACTTCAAAATAAAATTATGCAAGATATGTATGACTACTCTATAAATTTCCTCTTATCGATATTTTTTATTTCATGATTTTTATATGTAATGTATTCATGAGTTTTATATGTAATGTCATGATTTTTATATGTAATATAAATATGAACTAAAATATAAACTGGAAATGGCAGCATTACGCAATATTCAAATCTAAGTTTTGCAGTAAAAAGCATCGGAAAACTGAAAAAGAATGTAAACTCTGCAAACAAATTCCATGAAAGGCAAAGTTACTTCTTAGTTTTAGTCTCAAGAAGAAGAAAAAGAAGAAGAAATCTGTTTATTCCATTTTGGAATGATTCCACAGTTTCACAGAGTTTCAAAAACACAAATCTCGATTTCATGTTTTTCAAACTTTGATACTTTTTCTTTTATATTTTAAATAATATATATATATGTATGTGTGTGTGTGTGTGTGTGTGTGTTATTTAAGTTAGTCCATATATTTACTATTATCTATAACTTTTTTAGTTAATGTATTTTTTTATAGCAACAATATCCCTTTTAGAATGTATTTTCATTTATTATTATTATTATTATTATTATTATTATTACGAATGAAAATGTCTCGTTTCTGGAATATGTGGGTAACACAGAAATTTTTGAGACAAATGCAGTTGATAGCTCCTTAAGAAAAAAAAAAAAGTCTATTGGTCAGATATTTGAATTCAAGCTCTTTTATATCCACAGACCATAGACTTTGGCAAAAATTGCAATAAAGCAATTGTATAAAAAATTCTGAAAAGGAAAAAAAAAAAAAAAAAAAAAAGAAGTTGCATTATCGTGCTAAGATGTTCTATGATTTTAAAGCGGGGTTAATTCAAGAAGGACGGTTTAACATCTACAGTTAATATACAGAAATAAAACCCCATCTCATGCCACTTTATTCGAGCGGTTTATAGAATTTCGCAGAAGTCATAGTTCTCTTATGGATGGAGAATACACAGAAAGACTTTTGCCAGCTATAGTCTCAGAAAATGTGTCGGCCATACGAAAAATTTTATTCTATTAAATATCTGCACTTAACAAATGAAATAGTAGGAGCTCAGCATTGTATCTGCAGCTATACATAAAATTATTTATAAAGATTTGCACACGGAAAAATTAGTTTGTTATTGGGTCACGCATAATTAAACATAACACTAAAAAGCGAACCGTGTCAGAATCAGCAAATAATTCTTAAAATTACTTAAAGATGTTGAATTCTGCCTTATCTTTTTGAACATAACTGATAATGAAACATACACATCATGTATGACGTTGCAACAAGTTAAGTATGGATCTTTGAAGATGGCCTCAAACCAACAATGGTGAAATGACAATGGAAAATGGAAAATTAACGTATGACGTTCTCTTCATAAGCACAGGACTGATCAAAGCCACCAAGCTGAAGGAACAGAATACACTTATAGCTAACTGGTGTACCACTAAGTGTCTTCCAGAAAATCTCCCTGAAGTGAATATCAGAGAATTCCTGTGCATCACCATGATAATACATCTTTTCTTACGGCAAGATTTACAGTCGATTTTTTCGAACAAAAACACACCAAAGGGATAGAACATCCACCCTACTCCCCTGATTTTGCTATATGCGACTTTTTGGTTATTTTTTAATTTAAATAAAAATTTACACTGTCTTCATCTTCAGTCAAAAAAATGAGATAGATGAGGCTACACAGGCATATTTTTCCTCGATTCCAAGAAATGGATGGCTTGAAGCTTTTAATCACAGGGAAATTCACCTACAAAAATCTATTATTCTTGGAATGTACTACTTTGAACACTCTTAAGATTGAATAAGTTTAACAGGTATCATTTGGCCGTGTTTGAAAAACTTCATTATGTCTCTCGAAAAATAATTTCGTGTTCGATTCTTTCTTTTGGAACTTAAAACTCTCTGTAACGTTCTACATGTTTTTACATTCTATGCGACAAGAAATGCTCTATTAATTTTATAAATATTTGTTTTTAATTATCTTATAAGTCTCTTGCTAGTATTCTAATTTTTACGCTCTTTTGGATACTTGTAATTTTTAATAGAATTTATTTTTGAAATATAAATAAAATTTTCACTGTTTAAATAAAATAAAAATTTCTTATCAAATAAAATAGTAATAAAAAAGAGTAAAAATTGGTATTTATGTCATTGGAAAAATACTTCATATGTTTCAACACGTAATTTTTTCCATAAAAATTGATTTAATAAATTGTATTTAGATAAATATTGTGTAATTATAGCAGATTTTCAAAAATTAAGAAATGTGTTTTCATTCTTTTAATTAGCTTAGTATGTAATTCATGCGTGTGGGTAAAAATCTATGATATGAAATATCTTGCACTTCCTATCATCCGAGTGAGCTGAAATTAAGCATACATGTATAATATGGTTGTCAATATACTGGGTGTCCCATAAGTCTGTAGACATTTTAAAAATTCATAAAACGTAAAGGATTTGATAGAATTGAACGCGGTTTGCGAAAAATTCACTCCCATGAAAGTTTTTCTTTCTTTTTTTTTAGGGGGGGGGGAAGAAAAGTTACATTTTTCTGCGATAGAGTGCGCTACACGAATACGTAGCGAGAAATATGAAAATCAGAGTTCTACAGTCATTTGCAAGAGTTTAAGACCAGTAGCCGATTTTCAGTAATTTAACACATTGCATCATTTGTGCAGATTATTGTGTCATCTCATGTGCTGATTGCATAATGCATTCTACTGCTATAAATAAAGTTGGACCATAAGAGATTTTTTTTTTCATACTTGGAGTAAGTCGAGGTTTCCTTGCAGGTTAATGGGATGATAAACAAAAATCTTTGGACAAACGTCTTGAAGTAGTACTCTAACTAACGTTGGTGCCTTTTGCTGCCAGAGAATGTCTAATTGTATTGCAGGAGATTCTTGGATCTCCTACAACCATCCTTATCTCATGATCATCATGTGCAGCCGTTTTTCTAGGGCGACCGCTTCTCTTGGTCCACATATTTTACCGAAATTTTAAATTTACTAATAGCTTGATGCACAGCTGTCTTGCTCCCACTTACCCTCGAACTTATTTGACGTTCAGAAAATTCAATTTTATGCAGGGTCAATATTTCTGACCTTTTTGTAACAGTAAGTGGAGGTTTTTTACACATTACAATAATTAGAGAACAGCACTGTCTACGACAAAATCCAATAAACAACTGGCGATAAATGTGCCGGGTACATTTATTTATAGCAGTAGAATGCGTCTGATGCAATCAGCACATGAGATGACGCAATAATCTGTGCAAATGATGCATTGTGTTAAATACTGAAAATCGGCTACAGGTCTTAAACTTTTGCAAATGACTGTATAAGTAACACGGTTTTACGATTAAAATAGCTTATTTCTCATTTACCCCCTTACTTGCGCATACAGGAAGTTTTAATTGCGATGCTTACTTAATTGAAAAAGCAGTATTGGTAAAAATGTTTTCCCTTAGGTAAGAACTGCCGACTGACGCTGCAGTTAGCTTTGTTCTAACTCGTTTGCAAACTATAATTTGAGGTTATGGCGAACACATAGAATAGCATTTATGTGCTTGTAAACATTTTCATACAAATATATATAGTTTTTCATAGAGATGTGTGATTTGCGTACAGCGCCCCCTGTCGACAAATATATTAACTATTATTTTTTTTTTCTTTACTAAAAAAATAAAATAAAATAAAATAAATCCTCTTTACCAGAATAACTTTTTCACAAATCATGTTCTGTTCTACTAAGTCCTTTAATTTTTATGAATTTTTAAAATGTCTACAGACGTATGGGAGACCCAGTATTTATTTTTTTAATTATGCGAGTGGAATTTGTGAAAAGGAAATTGATACAAATGTTAAGATAAAGACATGGGTTTGCTCTCATAACAGCCGCAAAAATAAGTTCTCTAGATACATTACAAAACATAACGTAAATAAAAAATTAATAACAGCGGCAATGCTAGCTATTTTCAATGACTTCCACTCCACCCTATCCTAATAGTATAATAATATATTTGTAAATGATATCTTATTTAACTAAATTTAAAAGAAGCAGGAACAGGTGCTTGATACAAATAACCACTGTATCTTAAAGAGGAAAGGGACAATCTTGAAGATTTTTATTTATTTATTTTGTGCTATAATCTTTCAAGAAAACTTTAAGAATAAAGCCTTACTGTTAAATGTGGCAACCACACCCAAAATGAAGTTACTGCATCAATGATTTAAAATTAAGCAGGTTTTAAACTAGTATCAATAATGCATCTATTTTAAGGATGGAGGATAAATAACAGTCTATTTAAAGACTGATCCACTCTCAGAAATAATATACTCAATTTTGACGATTCAGACATCCTCGGGCTTAATTTCGTTGTTTTTGACAACCATTTCGTCAAGCGGTCAAAATTTTTGAGGAAACCTGAACTCTCAAATATTTGACGAAACTGTTTACTCACAGTAGCATGTGCTAGCTTTCATTACCGCCATATTGGTTTTTTTCCTCTGTTGTTTCGACTTTACGTTACAAGATCTTTTATTTGCCGTCCTGGTGGTTCGGTCGGTATGGCGCTGCCTTCTGGATTCCCAGGTCTCGGCTTCGAATCCCGGTGCGGGCATGGATGTTTGTGATGTCATATGTCTACAAAATATTGTGTGCGCATGTTTCTGTGAATTTCTCTAAAATTATGGATCAATTGAGACATAAGTCATTGTAACTATAGGTCTGAAAGCTGTCAAATAAATGTCCCAATGACTTTTATTTGTATTTTCATTAAATATAATTAGGATTTAATGTCTAGAGCAACGAACTTGCAGGTAATTTTATAATTTTATAATTTGTATTTTATTCTGTATCACGAAACTAGGATGAAAAAATTTATCTTTACTTTTGACGAAATTCGTATGTTCAAACAAGTGACGAAAGTAATTTTCTCAATTTGACGAAATGTTCGCTCGGAGCATATCCCTAGAAACACTTTCGTCAAAAATGAAGAAATTTTCGTGAAATTTGAGTATCCATTTCTGAGAGTGTCGAGCTGTTTTAAATTTAGTCTTCCTTAAGTGATTACCTTTGTAACTGTATGAAGTGCAACTAGATAGCAATTTTGAAATTTGTTTCCTCAGTAAACTCTCTATGCTTCATATAGAAAAAGGAATAATAAAAATAATTATGTTTCTTTACACATAAGATACTATATATCATATCCTAGTAAGTGGTATATTAGAATATGCACAAGCTGTTAAAAATAATTAAAATTAAAAAAGAAAAATAATTAAATATACTTTGTCGTACATCTTCCAAGAATCAGTTTCGATGTTAAATTTGTTAACACCATATATATATATATATATATACATATAAAGAAGAAGACGAAGAAAGAAACAGAAAATAAAAAAAAGAATGCATAAAAATTCAATAAAATTATGTAGTATTTTTTTCAATTATTCCAAAAAATCAGTCTGCCTTCAATTATTAATTCAAAATCTTCCTTCAATTATTACTTCACTTACTACAAAAAAAAAAAAAAAAAAAAAAAAGAGTGATAATTGAAGGCCTAATGTAAGGTCTCTCATGAAACATGGAAGATGAAGAAACATATATTAGGGTAAAATAATCAATACATTTGACTATTATAATACTTTAAATAATAGATAAATACACGAAAAAACTTTAACATCCAGCACAATCAAGCGTATAGTTTAGTCAAAAATTCCTTTAACAAAATTCAGCTACACAGAAATTAAATAATACGGTAATTCGGGGGAAGATGCAAATTTGTTCCTAGCATATTTATTTGTCAACAGATGGTAATACTGATCAGCATGTGTGAGAAATCTTGTCTCAGTGAGCGTGGGAATTTGTGAATTTATCCTAATTTATCGCCTTTAATCACCGCTATTTTGGATCTCGTGAGCATTTAGCATTGTGAGTAAAGCCCTTATAATATTCAGTTGCTCATATTTAAAGTTCATAAAAAGATGTTTTATTTTAAATAAGATATTAGCAACGTAAGTGAGTTCCTGATTCTATTACACACACAAGGAAAACAGAAGTGGCCTTAACCTTGCAGCAGGGGAAGATGCAACAGGGTTCAGAAATAAATTAAATGACCTTTAAATTTTATGTTTTATTTTATATACTGTATCTTATAGTGTAAAATATAAATGAAATTAATAATTATAATATTATCATTTTTATTATTTTTATAACATTATTTTAATAAACTTTCAAGTCTTTAGTAGGGATATGTACTGATTACAGCTTCGAGCAAGGCAGCCACAGTAGGAAATAGAACCTCTGAGTTTTCTGCTATTGGGATTAATCCTTATAGCCCACAAGCAATCCCAGATCATGCATGTGCTATCTGTGTTGGTTCCAACAACGATACAGTTGTAACTTTCCCAAAACAGCGCATGTGACAATAGACCAACACCAGCAGTTGTTTCCACCAGCAGAGAAAGAGGCAGTCGGCTGTCAACACCAGTTGCTCCCACCAGCACAGAAAAGTCATTGTTTCCACCAGCCTATTACATCAAATGCAAGAAATGATAGCACGAATATTGCAGTGGTGATCATTTGCACTAAATGAAATGTTGTGCAGGTTAACATTCAAACTTGTACATTAATTAGTTTTAGCAAAGTAAATTTGAAAAAAAAAAATTGCTTCAATTTACAAATTGTTTGTTTCTTCATAGCTATTCTAAATTCACAGGTAATTTTCCATTGTTTGTCTTATCTTTCTTATTTATTGTGGTGTTGCATCTTATCTCATAACTGGTGGCATTTTCCCGTATTTATGGGAGATATGCCACAATTACATAAGTTATTTAACATTAAATTTGTCAAGTGTGTACAAAGAGAGAGAGAGAGAGACTGGAAAATTAATGAATAATTATAGATAATTAATTAAACGTTGAAGAACATGATGTATATTATTATTATTATTATTATCATACCGTTTCAGTTTTTGGCTGTACTAAGCAATACATTCTTATATATGGCGTCTTCCTCCGATTTATCTTAATTTCAACAAGTATTAAATATTGGAAAATAATTTTTGTTTGAACAAATAACTTTTAAGCTTTGCAGTTTTTAATATTTAGCAGATGTTGACAGGCCCTGACTAACGCCAGGGCATGCGGAACAGTTGCCCAGGGCCCCCTTCTGGAAGGGACCCGCTACAGATGTATGGAGAAATTCTGCAGCCTTAAGACCTCTTATGCCACTGCAAGGGGGCCCCCAGTATAGGCTTGCCCCGGGGCTCCAGGTAGTCTAAGTCGGGCCCTGGTTTTTGAAGTATCAGATAAACAAAAAAAAAAAAAAAAAAAAAAAAAAAAAATGCATGACGTTATTATAGTTAAACAAGTTTTTCGAGCATACACATCATTCCTTTTTTATTCATATGTATTTTCGTAATTAATATGAAGATTTAGTTTGTATGCATATATTCTAGTTTACATCCTTTTTTTACATGCAACTCTTCCATTGCCAATAACCTCTGCACTTCCATGTTTTTTTTTTCGGTTATGCCAAACTCATATTTAATCTCCAATCATGACTTGATAAAAACTAGTTGGTATAGGTGGACTCTGCTCAGTTCCCCATCATATTTATGTTCTCATAAATTTCTAGTGCGAGACATATTACAATCATGTTAAAAGAAATGAATTTGACCAAAGCTTGATACAGTGACAGAATGAAATCCCCGCTTAATAGGCTATCCACCGTTCACTTCGATATATTTATCTTATTCTAATCTATTAATTTATTTCATCGGGATCAATTCCGTTGTTTAGTTTTCATGCTACTATTTCCAATGCAATAATCCTCAAAATTCATATTTAAATGAAAAATTTACAGTTTCGCTATGTCGATAAAATCGTAAATTACGAATAATTTACGAAATTTTCCTATTAGAATATTTGTATTCAATCATGTTCAAACAAATATCATAAACGTAATTTTGAAGTTGTCTAATGTATTTAGGATCCTCAAAATGGAAGTATTTGCTCAATTTTGCCAAATTCTGACATGTTAAGTAAATCGTAAATTCCAAATAACTTACGAATTTTTCAAATTGGAAAAATCATAGTCTATGATATTCATGCCAGTATCCTAAATAATATTTCGAAAGTAGTTTGACATCTTTACGATGAAAATATCCCCCAAGATTGACGTTTATGTGAAATTTTGCTCTATTTTGCCATGTTAAGAAATTCGTAAATTTCCAATAACTTACGAAATCTTTATATTTGAAAATTCATAGTCATTAATATTCATGCCAGTGTCCTAAATAATATTTCAAAAGTAGTCTGACATCTTTACGATGAAAATATCTCTCAAAATTGACGTTTATGTGAAATTTTGCCCTATACTGCCATGTTAAGAAATTCGTAAATTTCCAATAACTTGCGAAATTTTCAAAGTAGCACATTTATAGTTACTGATGTTCATTCCGGCATCAAAACTCATATTTTAAAACTGGTCTGACATTTTTACAGTAAAAAGTTTCCATTTAATGCACGTTTAAGTGAATTTCTGTCCTATTCTCCCATGTTAAGAAAATTGTAAATTTCTAATAACTTACGATGTTTTTAAATTCGAATGTTGCAAATGAATAGGGTTCTTGCCAGTGTCGAAAGTAATATTTTAAAACTGATCTGACCTCTCTGCGACAATTTGTTCTTGAGATATCGTGTACACAGACTAACAAACTAACAAACTAACGGACTAACACACTAACCCACTAACAGACTAACAGACACCCTACAGACAGACACCATAGAAATTTTGTCATTTTCGGATTCCTCACACCTGAAAACGTGTAGAAAAGTCAAAAAACCGAGGTCGAAAATTTTCACGATTACCTAAGTTCCCCATACCTATAGTATGATGGGGAACTAAAAATATGTTACGTTGACCGACAAGGAGAGAAACAAACATTAAAAACATGGTTCAGTTTGTTCTATTCTCTTAAACAGTATTGCCAGATTTCAGTACCTTTTTTATTAAATAAGCGTCAATAATTTTGAAAACTGATATTTGATATGCATAATCGACGATTAATCTTCGAAGTGATTAAGCAACCATTGCATTTAAAACTTATTAGTGGTGGATATTGAATAAAAAAGTGACAAAATCTGGCAATATATCTCTCAAAACATGCGGTACACATATATCGGGATTTTAAGCATATCCAAGTTCTATAAATGGCTAAACACCATAAACAATTCGATATTTATTCTCTCAGTAAACTTTTCAGAAATAATTTATAGAAAATAATGACCAAAATCATGGATAAAATCATGTATGAAACGGGGCATGAATTTTTGAAATTATTTAGTATTACATTTCAATTAATTGATGTCAATTAATTGCTTAATTATTCTACAACTGCAATTTTTAAACGGTGCAATCTGATTTTTTTAATACATTTATAAAACAGATAATGTAAGAAATCAAAGGTATTAAGGGGTTCATGTATTTCGAAGGCTGAAAAAAAAAAGCATATATTCTCTATTTTTATTTTTAACATAGTAAATAAAATTTTGCGTTCAAGAATGTGCGCATGTAAAACAGCTTTGTTTAAACAATATCTTCATAAAAAAAAAATCGGAAAATTTAGTCGGTGGGTCAGTGTTCCCAGAGACCCACCAGAAAGGCAATGACACTATTTTTCAAACACTATTGCACCAGTTCTGTTGAACTTTTGCACACTTCTTCAAAATAGAAATATTTGAATATTTTTTTCGTTTTAATAATGAACATACATGAACAAATAGGAACACATGTCAAAGATAGTGTTCGAAATTTCATCCACTGACTTCAAAGCGGTACACATTGTTTTAAAATCGTATACATAGATTCATTATCAAAATGAATAACTTTTCAATCTTTTTATTTCTGATGTTTCTGTGTAGAGCACCGCATCAAGAAAGCATTTCCGTTCCTGCTTCGTTATATGGTTCTGAGTCGTCGGGATGTACCTACCCTCCCCCCCCCCCCAAGAAGTTATGAAAAGGGGCACTGAAACACCTTGTGTAAATACTCTTTGAAAAAAAAAAAAAAAAACTTTGTAGATTTTTATTTATTAAAATTTTTATTATTAAAATTAAGAAAAATTAACTACAGAATAAAAAGCGATATATGTGTGTACATTAAATAAGCTCTCTCACTGTAACGTGTTCACCTTACGTAACATCATGAAATAGCTTTGAATAAAAGAACATCTGTAAATTTTTCGCAACCAGGATATCAAAAAATACAATCACAATTCAAGAACCTATTACGAAATATATATATATATATATATATATATATATATATAGCATATAAAAAATATGACATCTTTCTAGCATGTTAGTTATTGCTTTTATGTTGCTTCATCTCTGAAAGAGAAGGCAAGTCAGTTCTTTTAATTTATTTTCGGAACATTTGAAGAAATTCTTTAATTTATAGAAGAATTAAGAAGAGATGGGGCAAAAAAGAGATTATAACTTTTTACATAGTAAAGATTTTTTTTTTTTTTTTTTTTTGCTTTAATTCACACTTGTAATAATTTACAATTATTTTGCTTTCATTTATATTTATTTCTAAACGGGTATTTATTTTTTAAATAAAATTGATAAAAATAAATATTTATTTACAATAATAATAATAATTTTTAATTAAATTTATGCACAATATTTTTGGAAGATAAAAGAAGAGGCACTTAAGAAAGTTATTTCTGAAATACTATTTCAATATTCAATAAATTTTACTTAATTTTTTACGAATTATCACTGCCTAAAACTTTTAAAAATTCTGTCTTACAGTGTCTTGTTTTATTTTTGTCAACAAACAAAGCTGATTTTATCATTAATTTTAACTCCGAATAAATTTAAATATAAAGGTTTTAATTATTTTACACTAAATTTCAAAGACAAAAAGTACAAAACTAGTATGTTGTGGCCACCACATGACTTTCTTCTATCTTTTCCTATACAAATTCACTCAGCAACAATAATAATAAAAAAAAAAAAAAAAAAAAAAAGTGGGACATTAACAAATTTTTACCCAAAATTTTATCAAAGTCCCACATTTTTTTTTTTCTTCTCCCCTTAATTCTATCAAACTCCCACGGTTTCCGTGTTCTGACAAACTTAAACAAATTTTTGCATTTCCCTCCCAATTTTGTCAAAGTCCCACGGTTTCCGTGTTTTGACAAATTTAGAATAATTTTCACATTTTACCCAAAGTTTGTCAAAACACGGAAACCGTGGGACTTTGACAAAATTAGGGGAAAAATGCAAAAATATGTTAAAGTTTGTCAAGACACGGAAACCGTAGGACTTTGAGAAAATTAGGGGAAAAAAGCAAAAATTAGTTCAAGTTTGTCAGAACACGGAAACCGTGGGAGTTTGTTAAAATTAAGGGGAGAGAGGAAAAAAAAAAAAAAAAAAAAGATTTTTTTTCTAAGTTTTTTTTCGTAAAAAGTAAAAAAAAATCGATAACTTTGTTTTAAATTATCACAGATTTATAGTTCAACTATTCGTTTTAAAGGTACTGACGAGACCTTTCGAAAGATACCCATCTTGAAAATGTTTGCCTTTATCACCCTGTTGAAAATTTAGAAAAAGCGGGATGGCAACGCAACCTGTAAGACAATTTTTACCAAAAGTTGATAGGCACTAATTTATGTCAAGGTGCAACTACATACCAATTTGTATGAAATTCTGTGCAGTAGTTCCAGAGATACAGTTGCCACAAAATTTTGCCACACACACACACACAGACAGACAGACATTTTCTAAAAATGTTAAAATCGTGTTCTACAGCTCTCAAAACGTGTAAATCCATCAAAAACCAGAAATCGAAAATTTTTACGAATCCAATACTTTCTTCTATTGAAGATAGAAGAAAGTAACAAGAAAGGATTGATCCACGCTTGCCTTGTAAGTTTTGATTTAATTAACTTTTGTACAGAATTTCTAAATGAGAAAGATATTGGTACAGATTTTAGGCGATTTAATTACAAAAACGAAAAATATCCAGGCCATTGCCTTCACTTACCGCATTAAGTTAAAATAAGGACCCTGGTTCGGATCATTGTCGAGACACGTTTCGCTCTTATAAAAGCTAATTTTGGCCAAAATCAAGAAAAATTTAGAAAAAAAAAAATCA
Organism: Salticus scenicus; assembly: GCA_963930645.1. Classification (NCBI taxonomy): domain Eukaryota; kingdom Metazoa; phylum Arthropoda; class Arachnida; order Araneae; family Salticidae; genus Salticus; species Salticus scenicus. The sequence continues at coordinate 80,970,618 of OZ005650.1, forward strand.
GTTGAATAATTTGGCAACTTTTATATTCATTATGTTTATTTTTAGGTTTTTAAATATTATGATATATCAAATCCTAACGTATACATTATTGCTGCACACGATTTCTTACGCATCTGAAAATAGGTAGAAATATTATTTTTTTTTTTAGTACGAAAAACATGTAGTGATTCAAACAAAATCACGATTTTTAAATGTTTACAGATTTGAATTTTTAATTAAAGAAAGGGAATAAGTACTAAATTGGTTATTTAAAATTACTGCATCATAAATGCTTAACTGAACTCAAAATAATCTGAAAAATTACAGTATATTTATGTTTCCAGGAAAAAAAAAATAACCTTATATAAAAATTTGTTATTTAAAAAACATAAAGGGATAAATTGACTATTAATAAACTGCAGAATTTTAATATTTATGTTTCAGGAAAAAAAATAAAATAAAATAAACTTCAGCGATAAACTTTCACTCATATCTCTCTTTAGCGAAAACGTTCAAATTTTTAAAACAGATTGCTTATTTTTCTAAGTCTCTCATTCATATTTAAAGACAACAGAAAAATATTCATATCAAATCGAAAGAAAACATTCATATCGAGAAAACGTGCTAAGTATTTTCAATAACTAAAAGTTTAATTAAAAAAATATGTACATATTATTTATTAATTTGGTATATTTAAAGTTTATTCAGAGACCAACTTTTAATGAAATGATTGGTGAATGAAACTTAAAAATAATATTTAACATTTATTTATTTATTTTTATTATTATTTTTTTTTTTACATTTGATGGGTTTTAAATTAATTAAACTAATTTAGTTAAATATGTAAAGAAATTACCATTATTTTGGTTAGCCATTTCTAATATAGTTTCACGGGCATTGCAATACATATGTAAAAAAAAAAAAAAAAAACGCAAAATTACACTTATAAAAAATTATTAGTTAAGTAAAAGAATAATAAATAAATAGTAACGTTTTTAATTGCTCAAAAAATAATAATAATAATAGATAAATCGATGTCAATTAACTTTATTATTATTATTATTATTATTTGTCTTTACGTGTTTATGTCAATTTTCAGAACAAAGTAAAGGTTACTAAAACCAGAGTTGCCAACATTTTAATTTATTCCAGAGCCTTTTTAGCCCCGCCTTTATTTCATACCATTTTTATTTTAAGAGTAATTTTTTTCTTATTTCATTGTAGTTATGTATTGCAAAAACATATTCTATAAATAAAGTGGTGCGAAATAAAAGCGGGGCAAAAATACTCTAGAATAAATTAAAATGTTGTCAACTATGCTAAAACCAGTAATTTTTTTAAACATAATAATGTTAAATCTCACCAAAAATTGCATTTGCAAGTACATATATGATCAATTAAATTTCTAATACGAATAAATATATTGTTTTCATTGATTATTTTTAATGAAGAAATGGGAAAGTATTACACAAAAGCACGCTTTTAATCATATTCCATTGCATTATTTGCGTTAGTATAGCAAAAATTGTTTTACGAGGGACGAAAAACCGGGTAATAACATACTTGCCAACATCCTAATTAATATTCTGTAGTGTTGTTAGTCCCGCCCTTTTTTCACACCAGTAAGAGAGTAATATTTTTAGAGTAATATTCTCCAAATGCAATTACGATTAAATAAAAAGAAAAATACTCTAAAACGATACTGGTGTGAAAAAGAAGGTGGGGCTAACAATACTATTGAATATTAATTAGCATGTTGGCATGTGTGTAATAACTAATGAGTTTTGCTGGGCATGCGCGTTTGCTAGTTTCATTTAAACTCGCTAAATATTACAAACTTAAGACTGAATTTTCGTTAATTTTTCTATAAAAGTTAACAGAAAAAAATATTCATTAAATATTAAATATCATTTTAAGACTTTCTTTAATATTCACATTTGCATGTTTTATTTATATTTGATATTTAATAATTGCTTCTTTTGAAACTGGATTTCAAGCAAGATATTTAAATGCTGTTATGAAATGAAAAAACTCTACTTCTTGCTTAAATAAATTAGAAAAAGAAAAGTAATTAAACACATGTTCGACGTTCTAGAATATTTAATTAAAAAAGCAATTTTACCTTTTTAAAATAACTGTGACACAGACAATAGAAATCAGAATATACATATATAGATTTCTTTTATTATTACCAAAAAGCATGATTTTAATAGCACAAAATTTCATTTGGAAAAACCTTTTATTTTCCGTGTAAAAATTAAATAGTTTATGCGTTGCTATGTCAACGACTTCTTTTGTCTGCTGCATCATAAAATTAATTATTTTAAAGAATTATTTTGTTAATAATTGTTTTTACTCCATGCTATCCCACATACGAAATAATTAGATTCGTTACAATGTGAAAGTTTTTCTAAATATGTTAAAAGTGAATTCATATTTTTGTAAGTGATTTTTCATCCGCGATTGTAATGAAATGCTCGCCCTCTGATGGGCTCAGGTGAAATTACAATTAACATGAATAGCTTTCGGCTTTCGTTGAGACGCCATTGCTTGCCGATGTTTAGTTTCACATATATTTATTGAATAAAAATTAATAAATACGGTGAAAAGATAACACTTACTGTTGTATGCCACAGTGTAACTCCAAAAAATCAAGAAATTCAGAATTAAGCTTCCATTTATTTCCAAATGACAAATTTAAAATTTCAGTTGCTTCGGCTAATGGAAGTAAAGAATTAATCAGATGATTTGAAACTAATATTTGTTCAGCTTCAGTTAAATATCTACTTCCGATCGAACTTTGAATAAACTGAAATATTTTTTCCAAAAGCAATCAATTTTCCATAATGCAATGGCGGAGAAATTATAGCACGAATATTAAGTAGTAACACAAATGGAACAATAATAAATACGTGGCTATTATATTTACTAACAACAACAGCTGAAAAAGCGCCATCTATCGATCATTACAAACGCGGATTCTAAAAACTTTAAAAATATAAATATTATTTTAACATTTATTTAGTGACACAGGTCTTTTTTTTTTTTTTTTTTATGTGGATATGAAGAAACTGCGGGTCGTAGAAATTTTAGACTTGTGCTTATCAATACATATATTTAGCGCTATAAATATATATAAATACTTACAGAACGCTAAAATCATAATGACAACATAATTGTTATTAAATTTGCTTTTGGTAAATAAAGGTTTATAAATACAAATCAAAGTTTTATTTTAATTATCTATAGTGCAGGGTGATTATAATTAAAGTTACGATTACAAAACGCTATAACTTTAAAAATACCGCTGAAAATGACTTGATATTTTACCAGAACAATTGTTGGGCAATGGAATTTTGTTTGGCAAAGGAAAAAAAATAAAAGTTCCAAAATGTACTTTTAACCATTTGTAAGATGTTTTTTCGTGAAGCTCCTCTATTTATCTTGTCACTATCAGTGTTTTGCTGTAAACACGTATTCTTGTTTTTTTTTTTTTTTTTTTGCTAAAAATGCTGCTGTTTTATTAACACGCTTTTATTAGCTTCACCTGTAAATATGTATGTATGTATGTACAGTCGGTAACAAAAGTGTCCGAACACTAGCAAGAATTCCTATGTAAAAAAGTACACTTCATACGGTTTTGTTAAATAAATCCTTGTCGAATCCTGTTCTTAGTCAGTGTAAGAACATGATTCGATAAGGATTTACTTAACAAAACAGTATTAAGTGTACTTTTTTTACATAAGAATTTTTGCTAGTGTTCGGACACTTCTGTTACCGACTGTATGTATGCATGTATGTTTGTTTGTAACTTCTCATGGGAGCAAACAAAAAATTTATATTGTAAAAAAAAAATACTTTCCCTACGTGAACAATGTGGCGTAGAGGTAAGGCGCCGCGCTACGAACCTAAAAGTCCAGCGTTCGATCCCCGTCAGGAGAGATTTTTTTTAAATGTTTTTTGTTAATTCTAAGTTAGTTTAATTAAAGATTTAAAAGTATGTAAATATTACGGTGTGTCACTCACACGATTTTCTCTTACCCTGAATTTTAATACTAAGATAGATGGTTTGTGCTTTTTAGTTCACATTTCTATAAAAGCGTGTTCTTTAATTTTTTAAAACTATAGTATTATTCTATTGCTAACAACATTCCTGAGTATAATGAATCTATTTAGGCATTTCTTCTGAGATTACATTGACAGCGCCATCTATACGCACATTTTATAAATACTTTTTCCCTTCATCAAACAAAATTCCATTGCCTCACGATTGTTCTGGTAAAAAACCAAGCCAATTTGACCGTTAGTTTTAAAATTACAACATTTTGAAATCGTAGCTTTAATTATCGTAACTTGAAATCGTAACTTTAACATCGTCTTGCGTTGAAAATCTAAATTCCTGGAATATAATTTTCCGATGCAAAATTTAATATTTGTCCACACTTCACCAATGTAAACTTCATCGGTTTTTTTTCAAATAACCTTTCTTTTATTACGGTATGTAAGTGACAGTTCTCATGATAAGGTTGGGTGTTACAAAAACCAGTACTTTCACTGAAAAACAATGTTTTTATATCACATAAATAATTATGTTTTAAAATTTACTATACTGTTTTAACGTACTTTCAAAAAATAAGCAGAATTTTCTCATTTTTGAAAGGTTTCATGTCTTGTAAAAGAATTTTTTTTTTTCTCATTTAACTATTCATTTCAAATTTTACATCACTTTATACACAATTGACGAATTTTATAGAACAGAATATTCTAGAATTCGAAAAGTCTAAAAAATGCATAACATTAACTGAATAATTAACATAAATATGATTAACATAACCGAATAATGAAAAAATGAAAAATAAACAATTTAGATTTAAATAAAAAACGTAAAACAATTTTAAACAACTTCCCTTGACAGGGAACGAACCCACAGTCTGTGGTTTCATAGCCCGATGCTTTTCCTCTGAGCCATAGTGTTCACAAACAAAATAACTTTCTTTACAATATTACAAGAGTGAATATGAAATGAATAGTTAAATGAAAAAAAGAAATTTCCAAAAATGGAAAGTTCCTACTCAGAGCTATTATAAGAAGTGAAACTTCTCAAAAATGAGAAGATCACGTTAATTTTTTAAAAGATTATCCTCATTTTTGAGAAAATGTTGCTTATTTTTGGGAAATGTATTTTAACAGTCAACATTATTCAAGGGATTCATAAAAAAAATTAAAAGCATTTATCGTAACGCCTTTCATGAAATTAAATTATTAGTAATTACACTTATTTTTACTGATATTTAAATTTTTGAGAAAGCAACGGCTTTCGCATTTTTTGAGAAAAATCTTCTCAAAAAAGATATGAGAAGTGAGAAGGCTCCTCTTCTCATTTTTAACAGTACAACAATTAATTTTCTGATATGAATGAAAACATCATATTTATACAACAACTACAAAATATAACTAGAATTTTTTTTTTCTAGAAACATGTATACAACTAAATTTTATAACATTGGAACGAAATAATAATAGTAATATATATATATATGCGCTTCAAATGCATACCTATATATAAATTAACTTTACAATTATCAAACACCACGGAAAAGTTATTACATATAGAAGTGAAGCAGTATACAAAGCAAAATACATTAATTTTTTTTTTAAGGAATGTAGAAAATTAACTTTAAAATTTTACAAAGTCTTTATCAAGGACAATTATAATAGAAGGTCATGCTTAATGGGTTGTTTCTAAAACTATGATATAAGATACTATATAAAATCAATATTGCTCAGCAATTCAAAATTTTCAACAATGAACAATAAAATACATGTAAGAGGTGAAAAATAAAACCCCATATTTTTTTGAAAAGTAGCATATTATGAATAATTTTCAAAACTACCTCAATTTGCGTATTAATTTACATGAAGCAAGGATAATAAACACGATACAAGTTTAATGTGCGAGATTGATAAGATTAATCTTATTAAATAGTTAACGTAATGATAAATGAAAAAATAACAATTAAATTTATTACCGATAACTAGAATTGAAAATAAATTGCGAGAAATATAAACCTCTTTATTATGAAAATAGCTCATTATATATATATACCACCATACAACAACTATTTCCAAGTGAATATATCCTATATAGAGAAGTGAAGAAACGAGTTATGTAATTTAAAAAATATCATCATAAAACATTTACTTTTAATATTTAAATTAAACTAAATATTAGAAGAAGAGTGGATACATCTTTTATCTGTTGCCATATATATTTCACCTGCACTGTCAAAAAAAAAAAAAAAAAAAAAAAAAAAGTCCTGTTTGCTGGCAGAAATTTTCTGTAATTCAGAAAAATACGTTCTATCAACGTAATTTTTCCGTAGATAGAACGTATTTTTCTGAATTACAGAAAATTTCTGGCAGCAAACTGCAGCAAATAGGACTTTTTTTTGACAGTGTGTGTTTAAACTTCCTTAAATAAATAAATAAAAATCGATAATTATTAAATAAAATCATCAAATAATAATTTATAAAGAAATGTGCCATTTTAAAAAGTACCATTTTAAAGAAGTACAATTTGTACCATAAAGGAAAATACAATTTTTAAAAATATCATCATAAACAAAGTACCATTTTAAAGAACTATCATTAAGAAGTACCATTTTAAAGAAATACCCTAAAGAAAAGTACCATTTTAAAAAATAGCCTCACAAAACATTTACTTTTAATATCTAAATTAAACGAAATATTAAAAGAAAGGTGGATACATCTTTTATCTGTTGCCATATATATTTCACCTGTGTTTAAAAAATAAATAAAAATCAATCATTGTTAAAAAAAAAAAAAAAAAAAAAAAAAACATCAAACAATAATTTGTAAAGAAAAGTACCATTTTAACAATCGAACATTCAATATTTTTTAAAGACCGCTGAAAAATAATTTCCTTATATATGGCAACAAAAACATTATTGATGTAACAAACAAAAGACAATCGTTTACTCCAATTTCAGTCGGATTCTGAGATTTTGATCATAACGGATGAAAAAAAAAAAGAAAATACACTCAATTAAGAAAATAGATACATAAAAACAAGGACATGCTATTTCCATTTACGTCATTTGTGCAATACAACATTTTCATACACACTAGTTAAAAAAGACTCCGGCACAAAGCACGGAAAATTCAGCTTGGGCAAAATAACGACTTGTGGCGAGTAAGAAAGAAAGCATCTTTACGAAGCCTATGAAAAGATTTCATTCATTGCTGTTCCTGACCTTCGAAACGACCCAGAAAAAACGAGACGTAGTGATTAATTAAAAAAAAAAACAGTCAGAAAAAGAAAAAATGTAATAATAATAACAAAAAAAGATGCGCGACCACACCCGAGGTGCAGTATTTACAAATAGGAAATATGATATTTGGCTAAAATAGTGCTGTTGTCGAGTAGAAAGGGTAACAGCCGATATAAGAGAACATAAAACTAGAGAGACATATTTGTGATGTGATAATTAGGGTTTTGCATTAGTGAGATGAAGCATATATGAACGGAAGATTACTACTATATCATAACAATTGCATTAAAATGGCTTTTTATCCTCTTCGCTTCAGAGGTCCACATATGTGGTCCTTTATTCTTTCCTTTATAAAATCCATACCATTTAATATTTTTATATTTTGACTAAACTAATAAAAAGCTGAATAAATTGGCTTTAAAAAGGTACCGGTATATGTCAGCATGAAACTAAATTTATTTCTGAAACATGTTATTTTGTCGACTTTCGTAAAACGACTTCAAAACAGTATAGTCGACCACAAGAAAAGTACGCAATTTTCAAAATTATTTATTAAGTACTTAGACACTTGCTAGAGTAAAAAAAAAAAAAAACTAATATTGATTGATTGTTTTAAGGGCATCAAATTTTGAATTGTGTTACAGTTAGGAAGATTTATGTAACTTAATAATTTAGAGTTTAGTTGTTTAAAGCCATACATTTGTATCGTACATTACTAACCCCCTAAATTAAAAATGTAAGAAAATTATACTTTTTTGAAATGTACAATGTGAACGTATATGTCTAAAAGCCTTCAAGTGTAACTTATGTTGTTATTATAGCTTCGGGTTCGAAGAGGTTATTTTAGAAAAAATTTTCGTTTCTTGTTTTTTTTTTTTTTTTTTTTTTTTTTGTGTGTGTGTGTGTGTGTGTGTGTGTATTTACACGCTTTGAGACTTCCCGAATGCAATTTAATCATTTTTTTAAATTGTCTGTTTGTTGGTCTGTTTATTACAAAAATTTGTGGATTCTGTATCGCGAAAAAAAAAAAGAACATTTGTTTAACATTTTAACAATTTTCAACATTTACAAAGGATTTTATCTCAGCTTCTTGGAGTACAAGTGATAGGTGATATTGATATTCCGAAAACCTTTGCTTTAGTACGAGTGCATATCGATTGACATACAGCGTTTGTCCATGATATGCGAAGCTATATCTCAATATCTTTATCATGGAATCACACTAAATTCATACGTTAGATATTTATTCTGTAAAGGCATGCTGATAAATTTAGATTCTATCATCCGACAGTATGATTTTCTATAACAATGTGCAACATTTTTCAATAATAATAAAAAAAAAAAACTGTGGCATTTGTATTTTGCTGCATATATCACCCGTAAGGTGGAGCTTCAAATACTCACTTGCTCTAATTCAGCATCTATTAGTTAAAATCACACCTAACTGCATTTGTAGAATATTTATTTTGGTAAACGATATCGCTATTATATATATATATATATATATATATATATATATATATATATATATATATATATATATTGTGAACGTTAACCAGTAGATGGCTATGTTCTATAACATATTACAGAATAAAGTTTTGTGATGGCGATAATATACTAAATTTAAACAAAATTTAAATAAATGCTTAATTTCATAAGTTTAGTAATATTATTTAATTATACCTAATAATATAATAGTAATAATTTATTTATGCGAAAATTCTGAAAAAGATGTAAAAAATATTCCAGTTCTTTCAGGCAGAATGCAATAAATGTTTCATTAAAGTACCTGGTAACTATCATAAAATGTAATGAAAGACGTCAGTTTTCAGTATATTTCTGATTTGATTAATTCCCTAAATACATGCATTAATGAAATGAGTAAATCTCTACAATATTAATTATTTACCTGTCAAATTTCAACATCCCTTTTCTGTTTAGTGTTCGTTTTCGATTGATTAATGTAATGAAATCGATTACTTTCCATTAATCTATAAAATTGTATATAGCCATCCAGAAAAATAATTTTTGTTCAAAGCATTATTTGTCGCATCTATCTTTAAAAAATAAAATTATGTATTTAATATATTTTGTATCCAAAATAATCTTTTGTAAAAACTAGTGTGGGATTTTACAAAAACGGTGTGTTAAGTGTTTAGAAGTAAGGTTGACTGACTACGCAAGGGTCCTCGGTACCCATCGTGGGGATCTTTTAAGCGGTTCCAACTCGTATTAACGCGAGATTCGGAGAAAATCTCAAAAAACTCCGAAATGTTAGGCCGACGAGCACGACCTGGTAGCAAACCCGGCACCTCTTGTCTACCATCTTTGAGAACAGAACCCTCTCGGCCACAATAGTTTCAGCAGATTATTCCCTTATCTCATGCTGTTTGTTTCAAAAATTCTATCATTTTTTAAAGTTAAAATAAAGAAATAAAGAAAAAGTGTGGCATTGGCAGCTTAAACTTGTTTATCTTGTTAAACGAGTGAGTCAAGTATATGATAGATGCTATAGTCAGATTTTCGGAAAGTTTGCCGCAAAACCTTATTAAATATAATAGTTTGTTAATTGAAAGTTTTTTCTTTCCTTTTTATCATATTTGTACTTTTATTTTATGTAATTTAAATACTACATAAATTTAAACTAATACAAATAAAATTTTAGACTTACGATTACGTTAATTACACTTATTTAACGTTAAATATGTTCGACATACACATTCACATTAGTTTGCAGGCAACAAAAATAAATGAAAATATCTTTTAATATTGAATTATTTGAAAATAATATTAATATATACAGGTTGATTCAAAATTAATGTGACCAATTTTAAAAGTATGTAACTATTTATGGTAAATTTTAATCGCTTTATTTTAAAAGTGAGACGTCTAAATTACCAATCTAGCTATTTTTATTAGTGGGAGTAAATTATGGCACCGAAATTAGATCCTAAAACCCGAAACGAAATTTTAAAGCTTTTGAAAGATGCTTACTCAAATTCTGAAGAAGAAGATGAAAAGACTTATCGCTGTAGAAAATCCTCTGCCTCAAAGAACTTTAGCAAAGAAACGACAGGTATCGCAATCGACAATTTGTTATCAGATAAAGAAAATTGGCTATAAAAAAAGTGAATAAACCAGCTTGTCATCAAATGTCTGCAAAGACCGTAGAAAAACTATAAGAAAACGTTCTTGGCCTCTGCATTTAATGATACGCAAAGGTAGATATAAAATATGGTTAACTTCGGATGAAGCATTGTTTCACCTGTCATCCACAACTGGCAAAACGAAGATACAATATACTTCCCGCGAAAAGCGCCGCAAAGACGCAACTGTTTTGCTAATGGCAAGTTGGCCGTCAGGAGATACGGTAGGGATGGGAATGTCCTCCCAAGGTTTAACAAAACCATTCTTTGTAGAACCAAAGGCCCGAATAAAGAACCCGAATAAAGGTTTGAAGCACATGATCAAAGAAAGTAAACGTCTTTATGCCAAAGGAAATTTTGTTTTTCACAAAGATTCTGCACCATGTCATGCAGCAAAATCAACTATAAAATGGCTGAAAGATAAAAAAAGAAATCTTCTTCTTCCTGAGAAATAGGCACCATCATCCCCTGACTGTGCTTCATGCGATTATTTTTTATGGGGATACTTAAAAACACAATTAAATAGACGTAAAGTAAGAACAGTTCAAGGGCTTCAAAAAGCAATCAAAGAGGAAGTTGGAAAAATACCCCCCGAAATAGTCGAAAAAAGCTCTTTTGGCTTGGCCTAAACATTTAAGTAAAGTGTACTATGGTAAAGGAAACCACATTGAAAATTTCAAGTAAATAACTTAATTCAATAAAAATTTCTGATGCTCTGAAATTGGTCACACTAATTTTGAATCAACCTGTATATATATATATATATATATATATATATATATATATATATATTATAAATCAAAATACAAACATTTAAAATACGAGGCATTATATAAAACTGCTACAAAGAAAAAATGAACATAACCAGATGAATTGAGAAAACCATAATTAAAATGCATCAAAATATATTAAAATACTTTTTTAAAAGTATCAGCAATTAATATTTCTTCATATTAAATTTTAAATAACTTCCGCAATAAGACTGATACAAAAATTCCTCAGATATCTTTCCCTGTTTTTTGTTATTTTAAAATAAAATAAATAAATAAATATGATTCAAATATTTGCAGTAATTCCATAAAACAAAAATAACAAAAATGTCTCTCAATATTTTGAATATTTATTTCTTTGCATTGAAAAACAATCCAAATTTAAGAACAGCGGGAGATGAAAAGTGTGATGCACTACGAAAGAAATTTCCCTTTTGTTCATAGAAGCTTGTAATAGGAATTTAGTTATATGTTTCATAAAAAGCAATCAATCTGGTTTAGCTTTTCATCTTTTCAACATACTACGAACTACTCTCGAAGGTTTTGAATGTGACTTTTTCTGAAAGACTGCGAGTCGAAAAGCATTTCTAGGTGAGTTAACGCATATAAAATGTCTATTTTTCTGTAAATTCAATTTCACAGGAAAGATTTCTCTAATATACTCAAAAATTTCTTGAAAAAATAACGTATTCCTTTTTCATGTGATATTTTTAGATTAATTGAAATAACTAAATGTAGGAAATTCTGATATTTAAAAAAAAAAATTAAAAAACATATTTGTTTTTAAAATGTACAATATCTATAAAGTCACTAAATAAATTAATTTTTTTAAAGACATCCGAAAAGATTTTGATGAATTTAAGATTGACTTTATATTGGGTTGTTCGGAAAGTAATTTCGTTTTTCTCAGCAGAGGACTTAATTGTACTTTTTTCACACCATCTTCACAATTAAGCAGCATTACAATATATTGTGACAGCTGATATAGCAAGGCTTGCTGGTGAAAACGTTCGTTTTAATCTGCTTTGATTGGTGCCCTATCAAATAAAGAAAATCGAAAGCGACATTTTCGGCATATTTTGTTTTTGCTATCTAAAAGGCGAAAATACTGTTCAAACAAGGAAAAAAAGATTTGTATACAGAAAATTCATTTAAAGAACACCAGTGTCAAAACTGGTTTACCAAATTTTGTTCCGGCAATTTTAACGTTTAAGTTGCATTACATTCTGGAAAACTAGTTTATGCTAATGAAGACGAAATAAAGTATTGATTTATGAAAACTGCCAAATAACAACTCGAGAGATCGCTAAGAAAACGATCAAAGTGGAGAATATATAATTCAATAAAATACTTGTACAATATAAGAAAATCGTCTTTTATTTTTAAAGGAAGAAACGAAATTACTTTCCAAACAACCCAATAGTTAGTTTCAATTTAATTCTTTTTTTCCCCGCACAATATTAATTTAAAAACAAAAATATTACTGCGTAACTCCCTCATATGCGAATATAAATTTGAAGCTAAGCACTTCACTAGAAAATAATGTCATCTTATAGTGGCTTAAGCGTTGTATATATTAATCATATATGTGGCTACTACATTTAATATTTTTATTGAAGCTAATGATATTATCTACAGAATTTACTTTTATTTACATTATTTAACCGAATGTCAAAACTTACCAAACTTAAAATAGGGACACAAACATAAATAAACTTCTTTAGAAACATATTTATCTAGGTTTTATTTATACGCTTTTACTCTTATAAGTAAACATAAGGGGAGAAGTGTAAAATAATGAACAGCCTGTTCTTTATAGAAGGAATAACTTTTTTCTGAAAAATAACTATCACAACTAAATCAATTTCCACCCCAATGATGCATGTTAAATTTTATTATTCAGAAATATTTTATGTATCAAACTACATTTTTGCAACATCGAATTTACAATATTGTTGCTAAAAATATCACTTTATTATTACATGTATAAATTAAATCGAATACTTGAAGCATATTTTTGTAATTTCAGCACTTCCGGAATTTTTCTTTAACTTGCATTTTCCCTTTTTTGCATGGATACATGGCTTTTCTCACTCCCTCATTGATATTTTACCACCTTTCCTAATTTATTTTGAAGCTGTGATATTATTTATTTATTTATTTATTTAATATAATTAAAACACTTTAAACACACGTGTTCAATTTAACTCTTTATTTTTTAGAGATTATTTATTTATTTATTATTTTATTTAATTTGGTATTGACTCAAAAACATTTTTAACTTCAAAAATATTTTCATTTAACGGCCCTCTTCACTTACCGTCGCCGGAAGCCCGAACCAATGTTATTCTATGGGGAAATTTTCTTTACAAATAACTTATTATCTAATACAGATTTTAAAATTCTGTTTTCGCATTCAGAAAATTCCCGACTGTTAAATGGACAGACCTTGTTTAAAATTATTATTATTATTATTATTATTTTTTTTTTTTTTTTAATTTTTAATACTTTATTTTGAAATTGCAAAGTGAAAAAAATTCACATATTGAAAATTCGTATTTTGCAGCTTCAAAATAAAATATAAAAAATTTAAAAAATAATTAAAGAAAAAAAAAGTCCGTCAATTTAACAGCTGGGAATTTTCAGAATGTGCAAACAGAATTTTAAAATATGTATTAGTTAATAAGTTATTTGTAAAGACAAATTTCCCATAGAATAAATAACATTAGCTTCGGCTTCCGGCGGCGGTGAGTGAAGAGAGCCCTTAAGTCTATACAATAGTTTCTATTATCCTTTAACATGGTAAAGAATAAAAGAAAACTTAACAATTTATCCATTCACTGTAAATTCCCAACAACAAAATAAAGTACTTCCGACTCTTTTCAAATTTATTGTATTGTTTTGAAAAACAATCCGTACCAGAAAACACCAGAAAAAAATATAGAATTTAAACAAACTATCAAAAAAATCCTCTCTCGTGCTCATGAAAGCTTGTAATAGGAATTCTGCTTTATATTCGGGAAAAATGCAGTCAATCTGACTTAGCTTTTCAATGTATTGCTCTTTGAATCCCACAAAATACATTTGAAGTCCTCGAACGTAAAGGTTTCTAAAAGAAAACGGAATGAAAAAATGTTTCTAGGCGAGTTAGTAAATCTAAAGTACTTATTTTTCTAAAAATTCGATTTCAACGGAATTTCTTTTTTCCAAAAACTGAAGTTTCGCTTGAAAAATAATAGATTTTTCCTCTTCATAACCATTTTTGCATAAATGCAAATAATGAAAAGGTATTTTATATAAAAATGTTTGGCAATGAAAATATGCGAATTAGTTGTAGTATAAACTAACTGTCTGTATTTAAAACGACATGCAAATATTTACATTTAAGGGGGAAAAAATAGTCTTTTAAAAAACTTTCCAAGATATATAAGTGACAGTTGAATGTATGATATTATTAATTTTGCAGACATTTGTTAAAAATAACTCTCATTATGTACATTTATACGAAATTTTGTCCTATGCTGTCATATTAAAAATGGGATAACAGCGCCACCTACCGAGCGATTTATCCCCAAATGCAATCAGCACCATTTTAAGTCAAGATCAAACAAAATACCAAATTTGGTTAAGTTTTCTTTTTTGGTTCGTGAGATGTCACCACAAAATTTTTGGTAGATGCACAGACAGACACTTTCTAAAAATAGTTAAATCGTATTCAAGACAGCTCAAAACATACAAATATGTCTAAAAACGGAGTTTGAAAATTTTCATGAATTCAATACTTTCATCAAATTTATATAGAGAAGAAAGTAAAAAGAAAGATAATTTAATCAAAGAAAGAAATTTCGTTATCAAATCTGAAAACACAAAAATGAAGCAAAACGAAGCAATGAAATCAGCATCTTTAAAAATATTAATAACTTATTGAAATCGTAATATTTTTTCAAATTTAATTGACCCAATTTAGCATATACTACTAGAGAAAATTAGATAATTATCTAGTAAAGAGTCTACATTAAAATTATGAAATCAAATACCCTAACATTTTAAAGAACTTTAATAAAACTTATTATTTATCTTTATAAAAAATATGGTCTTTCTTTTCTTGTTGTTTATAATTCAAAAAGAAATATTTATCAAAATTTACCAATTGAAGAATTAATAATTCACAGGTGTTAATCAAATAAATTACGATTAGTATAATTTTATATACGTGTATTTTAAATTTTCTATGTTATAATTTAAAAATACTCACGACGATTATTGAAATGTAATGAGGCATATAATCCAATTTAATCAATTGTTGTCTATAAAACTGGAGAGAGAGTTGAGATATAAACTGCTAATAATCATAATTTGAAGAATAAAACAACTGAATTTTCTTAACTTTCCAATCGAAAGTTCCAGGATAATGCGGTATGTACATTTGAAGATAATAGACAAAACATGTAAAATCAAAAGTGGTTTCATTATTTTGTCGTATACTTGTACATAATATCTCAAATGAAATATATATATAGTATATTTCAATAAAATGAATAGATATTGATGAATATATATTTCATATAAATGAAATATATATATATATCAGATATAGTATATATATATATATATACACCGTGACCAATAAGTTCTCATACACTTTCAAATTTTTATAACAATAACACAAAATAAATCATACAAAAACTTTTTGCATCAAATTAAAGTAGCAATCATTGAGTATCTTTACAATAAATCCTTTGGAATAATTCCGACTTTTAGTTTCTTAACGAGCTTAAGTCTTTTTTGACATCGATCACATGCGGCACGCACGGCTTCCATTGACATTTCCTACCATATCTTTTGAATTACATTTTTAAATTTGCTCAAATCAGTGATTTTATAGTTATTCAGTTGGGAGAGCATATATGACCGCGCAAAATTATGAAGGGGGTTCATATCGGGGAAGTTGGGGAACCATTCGTTCTTTGGCAAAAATTCAGCTAAATTTTGACTGCACCACTCCTGAACCACACGTGCGGTATGAGAAGGAGTACCATCTTGTTCGAAGCAGAAATATTCCGACCCATACATTCTCTGGACATTTGTGAGTAAAACGTTTTCCAAAACCTCAGTTTTATAATATTAGGCATTGATTTTTAACCCCTTAACAACGAAGACTAACGGGAGTTTTCCTCTTTTGGAAATAGCGGCACAAACCATCAGAGACGAAGCATTTTAATAACGCGGAACGTAATGTTGGCTCTTAGGGATGTTATCAATAGAAAATGACCATACTCTGTCATTTTTGGGGTTGAGACTTTGCTGTAAACTGAATAGTTTCCCGTCTGAAAAGACAAATTCATCCCCAGCGTGCCAAGCAAGAATTTCTTCCACCCTTTGCTCCCATTTCAACTTAGCAGACTCTAAAACTCCGTGAATTTTAAGTTTTCTATAAACCTTGCACCCAAGGTCCTTTTTCAGAATGTTTAGCATTGACTCATTCGATATTTTGAGCTCTCGTGCTAATTTTCTAGCAGATGTTTGTCCGTTTCGTCGTATCCTTTCCCTGACCCTTTTCGCAGCCTCTTTTGTCCGAACGGACCTCTGCCTGCCAGATCTTTTTCTGTCATCGACAGAGAACGACTTATTATACCTTCTGATAGTTCTGTAAATAAAATATCTCTTCACCCCCAGGGCTTTGAAGTCTCTGAAAATTTCACCGGCTGCTCTTCTTTGAAAAATTTATTTATTACAATTTCTCTCAATTTCTTCATTCTACCTAATTAAAGAAAAATTATAATTACTATGACATATACACTTGCAATAGCTTTATAACTTACACTAAATTGCCTGCAAAATATTTGGGACTACAGCAACACATATGTACAACTTTTTAACGTGCTTCAAAAGTTGTATGAGAACTTATTGGTCACGGTGTATATATTATTTATATATATAATTTTTTCATGTGATTTAATTTTATTAACTGTAACATTTTTCACACACACACATATATATATATATATTTGAATTTAATATGAGATAATGCCTCATGGATAAAAGAGGTATGACAATCTTCTAGCATGTAGCATCCTTTCTTACCAAAAAGTATGCAACCAATATAAAAAATTACCTCAAATGTTGGAACAATGTAGATTGGTAAAATTCGAAATAATTTTCTATTTATTTTTATCACTGTTTGGTATCGTTTTCGTTATATTTGTCGTTTGTATAAGTGTTTATATCTCTGTAAAATAATAATTGAAAATATTTTTTAAAATGAGGACGCTACAAATAATTTATTCACCGCTTAAGGCAATGTAATCAATGAATCATCTGTTAGGCAGTCATGTTGAATGTTTAATTGAAAAGGAATAAATGTTCATAATAACATTCAAAGCATTCTTTTAAATTCAGTCATCATGAGCAAATGACTGAATTCAGTTTAGATCGACTAAGTACATTTGATGTTTTACAATTGTTGAAATTATGAAATGAGGAAAATCTGGAAAAGGAGTGATTTCTTTTTAAAGGATTTAAAACAGAAAAATTTGAAACGGAGATAAAAAATATCTTTACATGCTATAAGGAAATCCGAAGACTATGCTGTAAATTTATAGAATACTGCTTGTTATTAAAAAAAAAAAAAAAAAAAAGAATATTTTAAGGAAAATTTTCTTTTATTTAAAAAAATATATATATTTTTTTAGGGAATACCCGCGCAGAATAATGGCAGCTATTAAGGATCAAGACATTGTATGATCAGTAATGTTAATTTTTATTTTTTTATAACCAATGTTTCAACAACCATTTAAAAATTGTTTCTCAGAATTTGAGCTTCACTTCTTATAAATAAAGTAATTAATCTCATTTTAACAACAACTAATATATATATATACACTGAGAAAAAGTTCAAGAACTGACATCTAGAATGTAAATTGTGGCTCTAGTAAAAATAGTTCCAGGCCATACTTCTAAATTCAGGCCTTATTTGAAAGCGAGTTCCAGAAAGCCCTATAAAAATTGTAGATCGTTTGCCTATATTATCTAGATCACACTTATTTAAAAATCTATGCACATAAATACGAATACAAGAGGCGAGTTTCAGCAACTATAACCTTGGTTTATGACACAATTCTAGAAAATCAAGCGAGAATTTATCGCAATACAAAGAATTTATAATATTCAGAATATTGTTTCACCATCTAGAAATGCATAGACTAGAAATTCTCTAACATTTTATCTATCCAGGTTATTTGTTTACTTTATACGCATAGCACGTCAAACTATATTTCTAGTATAGGGATTTAGAGAATAGCCTTTTATTCGTTCCAGATGAAGACGGTATATCCTTTTTCAGCGTGCATATATATATATATTAGACTTTGACATTATCAATATTATTATTTTATTATATATATATTTATTTATTTTTGCATAGATATTTGTGTGCTGTGTGTATCTGCTTTTGCAATCTAGCGAAATAATATTAGTCTAAAACGACCAGATTCAAATAAATAATTTTTTGTAACTATTTTTCTTAAATAAATATAGAAATAATACACGACTTCAACGCCAAAGGAAATAATAAACTATCAGATAGCTGTTTCGGTAGCATTCAGTTTACTGTCATCAGAGCAACAATTCAACTGGCATTCTAGACGTCCATCATTATTCCAGTATTTATTTATCTACTGATAATTCTCCTGTTAATATTTATTTAAATATTGTATTATACACTGAATGCAATGTTTACTTTCTTGCATATTTAGTTGTAGTGCAATGTTTTAACTAAAAGTAATTTTACACGAGTTATAAAATATATGGCTGTGCTGTCAGACTAATGTGACAAATGACCCATCATGAGAATAGTCTGAAGCATCGTTTTCTTTTTCATATTTTTAAATACGTATTGATAGCTTCTTGCTTGATTTAGAAAATGATTCTAAATTTAAACATTTAAATTCTTTTAGACTTATTGTTTAAAATAAACAAAAGTAAATGCTATTAGAAAAAAAAAAAAAAAAATCCAGAGCTTTCGTGGGAAATGTTGGGTAAGTATTGCCGCCAATTATTACTAGTAATGCTTCTATAAGGCATAAGTAACCATTAAGTATAGCGTAAAAAATACTACCTAATTACTTAAATCAGCAACTTTTATGGAGATCTGTTAAGATTTGTTAAAAGGAAGAACGTTTACATTACGATTTGTGAGAGTAATGTTACTTATATATATATATATATATATAATTTGAATAATTTATTACCATTGTAACACTCGGCAGACAAAAGATAGATGAAGATACCAACATAAAATTAAATTTAGGTTTATTTCGAATAAAATTGTCACGGTAATAATTTAATTTGAGTACCAATGATTAGTAAAAGCATGTTAAAGTACTTACGCAGAAGAGAAATGACACTAACATAACACATAAGCCTAACGATGAGATAATTTGCAAAAACTATGAAATATTAACAGTCAACATTTTAGAGAAAAGAGAAAGGTTAAAAATTACCAAAGAGTTCCGTTAAAAGGAAAAATGAATAAATAAATAAAAAAGGAAATTCATGAACTGAAAAATTGAATTTTCAATGCTGAAAAATAGAAATGTTCACTTATTAGGTAACTTGCATTTCTATCAGCATATGCAAGATTTCGGAAAACTGTATAGCTAATTCAAGCAATATACAGCTCAAGTCTCTATCTTGCAACAATATATATATATATATATATATATATATAAATATATTTTTACTATAAAGTGAAGATATAAAATACTAGTTAGTAATTATTTGATTATTATTATAAAAAAAGCATCACAGAACTGGCGTTGTGGGTCGAAAGAAAACACGACACTTCGTCAGCGAACAAAGTAGGCACGAGTACAACAAACAAAGCGGTGACGCTCTGTATGCACGAGTGCTGCAAGCAAAGCCACTTTGTTGGCAGCACTCGTGCCTACTTTGTTCTCCTGATGAAGTGTCGTGTTTTCTTTTGACTTGAAACAATTGTTACAATTTCTTGCATTTTATGGTGTTTATTCAAAGTTTTCTACTTATTATTAGTAGTACTATTATTATTATACGTTGTAGGTGAATAAATATTTTTTTAAATGATGCGCTTTATGAAAAATATATTAGTATTGAAACATCGATAATTTAATATCATCTAAAACATTACCTTTCAAACGTTATGTAAGGACACGTTTCTATTAAATGTATTTTTTAATGGATAAATTCATAAATTGAAAAAAAAATAACCTTCCTCTTGAAAATATTTACTTTAAATCATGATGTTTTGGTGTTTTAGTTGCGTAAAAGGTCTAAAACTCTTTTAATACCACGACAAAAAAGACAAATGCTTTTAAAAGCTTAGAAATTGTTAAATTCTATGATTTAAAAAAGTCGATAGGTTTATAGTTAAAGTTGTATTGCATTGTCACTGTTAAAATTTTCGTCACAGGTCGATAGATGAAAATAAAATGTTATTTTGATTACAAAAACTTTTTTTTTTTCCCCGAAAGTTCAATTTTTTTTTTCTTTTCCAGGCGCGTTAAAACAAATGAAACAACAAAAAAAAATATTTATCAAAATATTTCGATACATATTTTATAACAGTTTAAAATTTTAAACATATTAGAACCTCACTTCACTACTAAAGTAAGAAAGTGGAATATACACCCCGTGATAAAAAGATAGGTACAAAGGGTTTTTTCTTTGATTTTTCATAAAATAACATCATCTAAATTGTGATTATAATTTATTATTATCATAAAATAACACTATCCCCGGACTAATGTTTGTTTTAAGACAAATTTAGAAATATTTTAAGACTAAAATTTTTCTAATTTAAGACTACACACCGCGACAAAAAGATACGAACAAAGGGGTTTTTTAAATTTTTGAATATGAATATGTTGAATATGATTCAAATATTTAATATGTTTTTGATATGATAATATTTTGTTATGATAATAAATGATCAGCACAATTTAGATAACGTTATTTTAAGAAAAAGAAAAAAAAAAAAAAAAAAAAAAAAAAACTTTGTTCCTATTTTTTTGTCGCGGAGTGTAGTCTTAAATTAGAAAAATTTTAATCTTAAAACTTTTCTAAATTAGTCTTAAAACAAAAATTAGTCCGGGAATAGTGTTATTTTATGATAATAATAAATGATAAGCACAATTTAGATAATGTTATTTTATGAAAAAGCAAAGAAAAAACCCTTTGTACTTATCTTTTTGTCACGGGGTGTAACAATTTACGTAAAATTCTAATGTGATATCTCCAGATGTCTAAGAAACATGATCATCAAAAGACAGAACACGAAAAATTAGCGGCATATTTTTAAATATGTAAAATTTTGCTAAAGGGATGGTCCTATATGAATTCTTGAAACATACAGAATAATGCATCAGATGTTTAGAAGGCTCTATATTTGTTGAACGATCGAATTTCAATTTCAATTTAATATTATTTTTCCATAAAATCTGTAATTTTCCTTAGGAAGAACGTTAGCTCTTAAATTATCACAGGTCGACATGCAAAATTTTGATTTTATAATTTCGGCTGATCTTTATGTTTTTTGAAAACCGAAAATCAAGCCAGATTTTCTCTATCACGTATAGGTTTTTGACAATACAGGGTGCCTACCTATACAATTTCTTCCATTACTCTTCTACCAATATAATTATGTGGTAAGCTTTATAGAATATTTCCATGATTAATTAATCATGGATACCTATTGCTGTAATTGCGCAGCACAAATGCTACGTAAAACAATACCAACCAACCTATTGTTATGATGGCATATGTAAGAAATTGTGTCGGTAAACATCTATTAGTATTGGCAAAAATCTATACGTGATAGAGAAAAATGGACTGCACTTTCGGTTTCAGCACATCAAAAAACATAAAGATCAGCTAAAATCATCAAATGAAAATTTAACAACTTCATTTTTGTAGGCCTGTGATTATGAAACTTCAATACATGAATGACCACTAAACTAAATATCGTTTTTCTTTAAAATCTATAATTTTCAACGGAATTTAAAATTTTTTGATCTGTGAACCCACAATCACTATTTATAACCAATTTTTAAATTCAAAATCAGTCGCTTAAATTTAAATAAAAAGTGGCTTTGTGATTTTTAAAAAACCGTTTAAATATTTCAATAAAAAAAAAAAAAAAAAAAAAAAAAAAAAATAAGTGACTGATATTCTAGCATGGCTTAGTAATTTGAAGATGACGATTTAGTAAATTTACTGTTAGTAAATTTACTGTAAATTTACTATTAATATATCAATACAAAAATGACCCTCCCCCCAAAAGAGAACATTTTAATTAATTTAAAGAAATATGTCTAACAGATTTTCACCATATGTAGTTATAAACCATGCCGATCTAGTGACAAAAAATAAATATAAAAATAAGTAAAAATAAAAATAAAAGAACATTGAAGTCGGTTATTTGTTTTAAATCTATGTCATATACAAACACACACATACGCAGACAAAGATTTCAAATTCATAAAACCGTTGTTTTTTTAAGAACACTGAGAAAAAGTTATGTAACTGACATCTAGAATCTAAATTGTGGCTCTAGAAAAAACAGCTCCATGTCATTCTTATAAATTCTAGTCCTCTTGGAAAGCGAGTTCTAGAAGCCCCTATTAGAATTCTAGAGCATTTGACTATATTCTCGAGGGTAAAGTTATTTAAAAATATCTGCAATTAAATGAGACAACAAGAGGAGGGTTTCTGCAACTATAATCTCGGTTTATAACCAAATTCTAGAAAATCAAGCGATAATTTCTCGCAATATAAATGATTCAGAATATTTAGAATATTGTTTCACCATCTAGAAATGGGTACACTAGAAATTCTCGATCATTTCGTCTATTCAGTTTATTGGCGTGCCTTATGTGCATAGCTCGGAAATCTATATTTCTAGTTAAAGGATTTAGAAAATGGCCACTTATTCATTCTAGAGAAAGGCCGTATATTTTTTTCTCAGTGAAATTAAGTTTTTAAAATTATTTTTTGTTTGTACAACAGAGTTTTGCTTACATACATGCGGTTAACAAAGAGTTTTATCATTTTTTTATTATCACGCATTAAAAAAATTCAAACGCTTCACTCTCGTGCTTTCATTTACAAACAACAACGCAGCTTTCGCCTCGAATTATTTAATCTTCCACTTTATTATCACCAATTTGAAGACATCCTGTATCAATCATCATTGCAGTCAGAAACTTCTTTTTTCCCAAAAAAGGTGTTAATGTCCCTTTAAATTACTTTCCAAATTCATATGAGGCCCACCTAAATCACATTTTACATTATTTTTCTCCTTTTCGCTTTCTGAATATACGTTGTTCCGAAATAATTATCAAGAATTAAGAAGTGAGTTAAAAAAAAAGTAACAAATATTTTTATTTTAGGAACCTAAGTGGTGACTCATTTGTTTAATTACAATGCAAGATATACCCCCACAATTTAAATCATACTCATTTTATAACTTTCATAACAACAAAGAGATTTATTCGATTTTCTACCTTCACTGAGAAAAAATTCTGTAACTGACATCTAGAATCTAAATTGTGGCTCTAGAAAAAATAGTTCCATGTCAACCTTATAAATTCTAGTCCCCTTTGAAAGCGAGTTCTAGAAACCCCTATTAGAATTTTAGAACGTTTGCCTGGATTCTCGAGGGCAAAGTTATTTAAAAATCTCTGCAAATAAAATGCGAATACAAGAGGCGGGTTTCAACAACTATAATTTTAATGTATGACCCAATTCTAGAAAATCAAGCGAGAATTTCTCGCAATACAAAAGGTTCAGAATATTTAGAGTATTCAGAATATTGTTTCACCATCTAGAAATGTGTACACTAGAAATTCTCGTTAGTTTCGTCTATTCAGTTTATTGACGTGCCTTATGCGCATAGCTCGGATGGTCTAGTTAAGGGATTTAGAAAATGACCACTTATTCATTCTACATGAAAGCGGTACATTTTTTTTTCTTTTCTTTTTTTTTCTTTTTTTTTTTTTTTTCTCAGTGTTTGGTAAAAGGTGATGTTATGATGAGAAACATTGCAAAATGCTTGTTCCTTTAGAGCACAGTATGTCTAATTCAACACTTGCTAGATGCGGAAGATGTCACTTAAACATCTTATTATAGTATCATCACATTTTGCATAAAACGATGTAATATTACTGAAAATAAAATTTAAATATTTTTATTTCTGTAGAATGTACAGACACAATTCTGTACCCCGGAAATAAAAAAAAAAAAAATCATTCCAGTTCTTTTTTTTTTTTTGTATGAAAAAGAAATACACGAAAAATAATACACCAAAATGTATTATCAAAAGCAATATTTTTATTTTTAGTATATTATATTATTATTACTGTGTTAAAGTATCATGAAGCGATTATTGATAGTTGCTAAGTAACAGGCAAAAATTTTGTAAAAATGAAGGTGAAAAAAGTAAAAATGTTAAGCTCCTGAGGAAATTACATTTTTAGATATGGTGATCTTTACCTCCTGAGTACAGAATTTATTGTTAATTAATTAATTAATTTGGCTTTGAATCTAGACCTGTGCAAATAGACTGCGATTCTGGTTCTTTCCAACGTGATAAATAAAATAGAGTGCAAATTCAATGGATATAGGATTAGCTTTCCGTGGTTCAACATGAACCACTGATATGAACCAATAGATTGCCCTTTCAGTTCGGCAAATTATCATTACTAGCAAACCCGTGCGAAAATTTTCGCACTTTATTTTTTTTCTTATTTACCTTTAAAATTTGAAACTTATAAATATTTTACCACTTTCATCACCTAATTAAAGTTTTAATTTACCAGAAGTCAAATTATTATTAGATCCAAATAAATATTGTGCAATAGTAAATTATTCAAAGAAAAGTTTCAAAATAAAATTCATGGTTGATGACTCAGCTTTCATACTTCGCAGGCAGTACGGTTTTAATACAGGACCCCCGTGACGCCTTTTAAATTTTAATCGCCAAAAATGCAATAACATATTATTTATTTTGGCGTAATTTTTTGTTAAAAAAAAAAGAATCCTATTTTATGATTGCGTTTTTTAAATCAATTTATGATAATAATTCACATTCTGTTTATATCTTTAAAATATTGCTAGGTTTAAAATGACGCTTGCAAAGATCTGAAGAAATAACTTTTATACATAATGTCATCATACAAATGTCGGCATGTTTTTTTTTATTAGATCATTGAGCTGAATCCGCGTACTTAAATATTGTTCATTTTTAAATATTATTTTTTATCCTCGCGTATTTTATTAATTTCACCACTATCGTATCATTTCGACAAAAATTAATTGAAACTGGTCCACGTTAGAGAAATATTATATAGATTATTAAGTAACACGATAGTCCTATGACCGAAATAAATCGTTTTTAAAATAATTTATCAGATATTTCACATTATAACAAATAATAAAATCCATTTTTTTTTTCATTATTTCCCAACAAAGTTTAAAAGTGTTTATAAAGAAAAGTTAAACTTTTAAAAGAGCTAAATTTAAAAACAAATAATTACTTATCAACTATTTTTAAATTTTTTGTCAATTAAATTTTGACTACACGAAATAAAAAAGAAGTAAAATAAAAACTAAAAGGATTTAGAACAAGAAAATATTAAACTGCATAAGTAAACAAAAACATTGGCGGTTACGACTTTTGCCAAGTACAACCTCCAAACCGTTCCCATAGAAATTTATTGAAAATAAGCTGTTACCAAGGGAACCAACGCATAGATGGTTCATATCACATGACTCATGTTGGACCCTGTCAGGGTTACCATTTATCAGTCTACTTTATTTATCTCGTTGGTTATTTCATTCCTCCTCTAAAAACGCAGGTGATTTAAAATGTGTTATTATTTCTAAAACTTGGTTTCATAGGATTAACGACGTTCCTTTTATTCCCAAACTAAAACATTTAAGAAACATATATGCTATTGCATGAGTCACACTGCGACTCATTAAAGAAGTCACATTTCTGTTACCGTAGTGACTGACATCTAAGAGTCACAATGTAAAAAGTTAAAATAGTCACTTTTTGGTCACCTAGGGACTGTCATCTAAGAGTCACAATGCGACTCATTAATGAAGTCACATTTAGATCATCATAGTGACTGATATCTAAGAGTCACAATGTAACAAGTTAAAGTAGTCACATATTGGTCACCTATTGACTGTCATTGAAGAGTCCCAATGTGACGCATTTAATAAGTCACAATTTGGTCACCGTAGTGACTCTCATCTGAGTCCCAATGCGACTCATTAAAGAAGTCACATTTTAGTCACCGTACTGAATGTCATCTGAGAGTCACAATATGACGCATTAGAGGTGTCACATTTTGGTCACCGCAGTGACTCTCATCTGAGTCACAATGTGACTCATTAAAGAAGTCACATTTGGGTCATTGTAGTGACAGTCATCTAAGAGTCCCAATGTGACGCATTAAATGAGTCACATTTTGGTCACCGTAGTGACTCTCATCTGAGTCACAATGCGATTCATTAAAGAAGTCACATTTGGGTCACTTTAGTGACAGATATCTAAGAGTCACAATGTGACATATTTGAGGAGTCGCATTTTCGTCATCATAGTGACTGTGACACTTGTGATTATTTGTGAAGTCATAGTGAAGTCACATCGACTGGCTGTGCTATTAGGGTTAAATATTGCAAATTTTCCTCCTCATTTTTTAATAGTAAAAATTAAATATTATATTTAATTTCAGCTGACACAAAAACCTTTTGGTATTATATGCGTATTCATTAACATGTCAGATTAAAAATTGAAAATATTTCTCTATTTCGAAGTTAAATATTGATATAAAAATAAAATGCAGATTTGAGCATTCACAAAATTACAAAACTGATTAATAGCATTAGAGTCACATTGGACCATCTTCTTATATATATATATTTTTTTCATACATGATTCAACGAACTACGTAATAACTTATAACTGTGCAATGTTATCTATATAAATACATACACAGAAAACTAAAGACAAATTTAGCTCAGTAGGAGGTCAATGCTTTATCGATCTATTACAAGCTTACTTATTAATACCTCATTCAAGTACAGAAAACTGAAGTATTTACTGAGAGTGTATGATTATATTGAATAAATAAAACGAGTATTTCCATCCACAGAGATTTATTCTGCATAAATGTTACTATACTTTTAAAGATAATATAAACTTTATTTTATAAACTTTGTAAATTTCAGTTTGGTTGATGTTGAATGTGTTTAACATCACACTAGAGCTACGCAGTGAGCAATTGGCAACGATCTGGTATTAATTCCGCAGAATAATCCGGCTATATAATATCATAAATTTGATCCTCCGAGGTGGGAATGGTTCCTATTATTCGGTAATCCCCAAAGGTGTTATTTTTACAAAATATGAAGTGACATGCAGCCATTACGGATTTTATGTACACCAACTATCATTAATGTGCACGACCTGTCTTTGATAGGCCCGCAATCTTCCAATCACTTGCTCAATACTTTAAAAACTAGCAAGTTGTATTTTAGCTTTGAGATAAAATTCACTTAATTAGGTGCACTACATTTCAACTTACTGTAAAACATTTTTCCCGAACATTACTGCACAGTGTGCTAGTGGAAATAATGCCTATTTATCGTACTGTATTTTTACAGTGTAATTTAAAAAGGAAAAAAAAAAAAGGAGAACTTTTACTTTTGTGTGCTATATTTTTTTATAGTTTTTTGTAAATGAAAAGTACATACTATAAAATCTTTAAAAATAACCAGAAAATAAATAAATAAATAAATAAAAACCTGAAGCGAAAAATGCCGAAGTAAATTTTTTACACATAAAATATAAGTTTCAATTTTATGTGTAAAAAATTTACTTCGGCATGGTAACAATGATTGCTGCCTTGGGTGATCCCCATTACATTAGTTCAGTTCATAATAATGCAGAAAATAATTTAAACATATGAGGATGTAAGCAAACATCATGCTTAACCAGAGTTGGAACTCAACGTCATCTGCTGTATGCAAGTCAACTTTCTGCCAATTAAATAATGCTGCCAATTCAAACTTCACCGTGTCCCTACTGATCGCTGAATATGTCCCCTACATTGACGATTGAAAAATCATGAAAAATGGGAAAATTTAAAAAATCTATGTGAAAACCTATAAGAAGTCTTAGAAAAGTATCTCTAAAAAGTCACTACCAAATCAAAGTCCGTCCCTATATCCCAAAGAAAACTACTAAAAGTCCCTACGGGTAGGGACAAATCCCTATAGTTGGGGGGAATAGTTTATTTTTCATTTTACATTGTATTTAAGTTTACGTGTCTTCCATTTTCTGCATTTTCTTGCGCATTACGTGTGTAAATTTAGTTTAAATATTGCTTATTTTATTAATTTTTGATTTTTTAACTTTTCATATTTGTCCTCTTTATGTATGTATATATATATATACAGGGTGATTCAGAGGTCATGCGACAAACTTGGTGTAAAGCTAGAGAACATCACAAGGATTGAGAATTGTACAGGAACCCATAACCGCAACCGTCATTTTAACCCTTTAAGAACCGGATGTTTTTGCGCGGATATGGGCGTGGCTCTCGAATATTGCATATATATATATATATATATATATATATATATATATATATTATATGCTAATGTTTATATAAATAAATTAATTCTATTGTTTATAGATGTATTTTATCGCACCGATTGCATTAATAAGAATATTGTGTATGATTTTGCAAAAAAAAAAAAAATGAAGCATACAAGATTTTGAAATTTATATAGTAGGCGGAGTTATCAGTACACAGTAGCTAAAAACATCCAGTTCTTAAAAGGTTAAAATGACGTTGCCGGACGGAGTTTCTATACAATTCTCAATACTTGTGATGTTCTCTACCTGTCCTCCAAGTTTGTCCCACGCCCTTAGAACCACCCTGTATACAAAATAAATAAAAAAATAAAACAAATTAAAATAAATAAATGTTTTGCTAGGCAAGCAAATGTATTTTGTTGATTTTTTTTTAATATTTCTTTTGTCATTTGAACGATATTTTTTTTCAGATAAGTCAACCAATTTCCTGTGACTGACCAAAAGAATGTGGTTGAAAGAAGAGTTGCTGTTATTGGACAGTCCCATAAGCTATCTCATATCTCAGTAAACAGCCAATAAACGAGCGGTGTGCTGAATCAACAACACTTTTTGGTTAAACAACATAATAATTTGGTATAGGTTAAATTTTTTTTAGGGTCTATCAACAAATTGATGTTTCAACAAAAATATTTTTTTCTGTGTAAACATAGTAAGTTTCTTTATTTTTCATAGGATTTTGGCAATTTAAAAATATTGGTTAAATTATTAATCATGTATACGTAAAAATTTATTTTTTGAAACTAATATCACTCATAAAATTCCTTTTCTAAAAATACATCTGAATTCGTCTTTTAATATTAATATTTCATGTATGCATACTAAGGACAGAAATTTTATCGTCATCAAACTTTAAACTTGAAACAAATGTAAAGATTTTCTTATATTGCCAGATTAGAAAAAAAAAAAAAAATGTCAGCATTATTTGTATTAAAGTAAATCCAAAATTTATTTTAAAAGTAACCTCAAAAATTAATCTGGTTGTTCGTTAAAATATTTTGACGATGCTACCCTTAACTAATTGTGGAAAAAATAAATAAATAAAAATAAAAAAGAATAGGGTTAAATCATTTGAGTACTTTGATAAATTTGATACCATTGATAAACTGACAATCTGAAACTTTACTTTCACATTCAATATACGATCCATTTTTTTTTTTTTTTCATTATTATTTATTCTATTGTTGTTTGTTAAAACTGATAGTATTCCCTGATTTTTATTGATTTATTGATTTTTTTTTTTTTTTTTTAAGCACCATGAATGCTTCTAATTATGTTTATTATTTTTAATTCCTTTTTAAATTCTTAATTTTTTTGTGTGTGTCTGTATGTATGTGTAATTTTTATTTTATAAAGCCCACACGATGACTAACAAAATCTGGAATACTTTTTTCTGAAAAGTCATGATTTAATATTTTTTATAAAATGTAACAGAAGCAATATAAATTAATAAACTTGAAAACTCAGGAATTTGTAATTACAGTCCTTATTGTTAATGAATTTATGATTGTTTTTTTCTTTTCTTTTCTTTTTTTTTTTTTTGCTGAATTTCTTATCTATAAGTATAAAATTGCTTTTCTAAAACATAAAATTTTCATAAATAAAAATAACCTTTAAAAATGTGCTATATAAATCTATATTTTAAGACAGACATAAGAAAAAATTCTAACGTAAGAAATTACACTATTCTTTTTTAATCATTAAATTTTATTTTAGGTTAGTTGGTTTTTACGTCGCACTAGTGCAGCGCAGTGGGCAATTGGTGACGGTAGAAGTGGTCTGAAATTTCATTTTAAGAATTTAAAAAACAAAATGGCGGATTTTTCCTAAAGAACATTTTAATTACGTTACGTAAAGAAAAAAAAGAAAAAAAATTATTCAAATTATTACTAATAGACATAAATATTTAATACACAATGTAAAGTTTAAATAAAATATCTCTAGAAATATTTTGAAAACAATAAATTTGGAACATGATTTTTACCTTTTTGTTTTATACATTTAAAAAAAATAATTTTTAACTTAACATATTTATCGCTAATGCAATTTTCACCTATAGAAATATAATTCCATTTCCATTGACTAAATATATTTTATCACAAAATGTTTTATTTAACAAATAATATTTCATTCGTATTAAAGTTAATACATTTCATAATATTTGATTTTAGTGTAATTTAATATTTATGTAAAACTAAAGCATATTTATCTCAGAATATTGTGAAATATTTTTTGAAAATAATAACAATATTTCAAATAACATATATATACGTAAGTAGATAATATTATTTTAATAATCACCTTTCATGCATTCGTTTTATTTATTCTTAAGATAAATAATAATTTTCAATGTAATAAGTATAATTAAATAGAGTATTAGAAATATTATATATATATATATATATATATATATATGAAGAAAAACCTCAGCAATATAATCAATAGAATTTAAAATAAAATAACCTAAATTTTTTATTTAAGAAATACCTTTACATAATCTCAAATACTAATAGTCACAATTTTGAGGAATGATAAAAGTCAGTCTCTCTCTTAAAAAAAAAAAAAAAAAAAAAAAAAATCTACCATGAAATGTGGGGTCGGAAAGCAAGTGAGAAATAGCAAGAGGGTGCTTTCTCTGGCATGGATCAGACTTACAGTATCAATGATTCAGCTACTATTCATCAGCAGCGATCAAAGCGGATATTAAAAATTGTGTTAATATCTCTATGAATGACTAGTCACATACTTACAAATATGCCTTCAAGCGGTTATATAAAAAAACAGTATTTATCTCAATTTATTTTTTTATATTATTTTATTTTATTTATTTATTTATTTATTATTATTATTTATTTATTTATTTATTTATTTATTTATTTATTTATTTATTTATTTTTATTTTATTTTATTTTATTTTATTTTATTTTATTATTTATTTATTTATTTATTTATTTATTTTTATTTATTTTATTTATTTTTTTTTTTTTTCGAAAAACTTTAATAATTCATGACGGAATTTCTAAGAAACTTATTTTACATCTAAAAGTGTCGCCGGTGGAAGAAGAAGAGGATAGTATTTTGATAGAGATACAACTACATTCTAAAGCGGAGAATGTCGATATCCACCTTGTGTACATACTGAAAATAGCAATGTAGTAGGAGTAAGACCAAGGAGTAAGACCACCAATGTACCAAGGTGGATTTACTTCATCGGAAGACATTTGCGAACACATACAACTCATGGATATGGGATCATTTTTAGGCCGTTTCACCATGCAGATAAGATACGATATAAACATAATAAATGCTAATATAATAATATTTAAAACACAATCCGATGAATAAAGGGTATAAGAACGGTAAATCCGGTCGAGGTAATACTTGACGTAGCTGGCGAACAGCCAGAAAGAAGCAATAGCTCGTGGCAATACTATCAGTTTCATAACGATTTGGTGACTATTGTGTGATGAAAAATACTATCTAGCGGTTACATTGAAACAAAAAAGTATATTATTTATCTCAAAATTCTTTCCGAAAGCCTTCACAATTCATATTGAAATTTATAAGAACTAACACCTTCTGCCATCTTCAAACTGTGCATGACTTAAATGAACTAAATTTTTCAAAATGTCTAACAACTGCACGCTATATCCTATCACAGGAAACAAGGCATACATACAGTCGGTCGCAAAAGTATCCGAGCACTAGCAAAAATTCCTATAAAAAACTAGTATGTTGTGGCCACCACAAGACTTTCTTCGATATTTTCCTATACAAATTCACTCAGTAACAATATATTTAAAAAAAAAAAAAAAAAAAAATCAAAGTTTTTTTTCGTTAAAAGTAAAAAAAAATCAATAACTTTGTTTTAAATTATCACATACTTATAGTTCAACCATTCGTTTTAAAGGTGTTGACGAGACCTTTCTAAAGATACCCATCTTGAAAATTTACCCCCCCCCCCTGGGGGGAAGTACCCACCGGGGGGTGAAGCGATGCCCCCACATGCACAAATTTTTTTCCTAATTAACTATTACTATTATCAATAATTCATATTAATTTTACAATCACAGGTTAAGAATAACTCTCATTATGTACATTTATACGAAATTGAGTCCTATACTACCATGTTAAAAATTTAGAAAAAAATACGATCACAGCGCTACCTGTTGAGCGATTGATCCCCAAATCTAATGAGCACCAGTTTATGTCAGGGGCCAACTAAGTACCAAGTTTGGTTAAATTTCGTTTAAAAAATTTTTTTAAAAATGTACCGAATTTTTTTCTGTTTTTTTTTTCGTAAAAAGTAAAAAAAAAATCGGTAACTTTGTTTTAAATTATCACAGATTTATAGTTCAACCATTCGTTTTAAAGGTATTGACGAGACCTTTCGAAAGATACCCATCTTGAAAATTTACTCACCTCGAGTGGAGACTTCCCCCCCAGGGGGTTGACGAGGCCCCTACACATACAAAAAATTTTTCCCAGTTGACTATCTATATTATACATAATTCTTGTAAATTTCATAATGATTACTAAAAAATAATTCTCTTTATGCACATTTATACAAAATTTTGTCCTATATCACCATGTTAAAAATTTAGAAAAAGCGGGATGGTAACGCAACCTGTAAGACAATTTTTACCAAAAGTTGATAGGCACTAATTTATGTCAAGGTGCAACTACATACCAATTTGTATGAAATTCTGTGCTGTAGTTCCTGAGATACAGTTGCCACAAAATTTTGTCACACACACACACAGAGACAGACAGACAGACAGACAGACATTTTCTAAAAATGGTCAAATCGTGTTCTACAGCTCTCAAAACGTGTAAATCCATCAAAAAGCCGAGGGCGAAAATTTTTACGAATCCAATACTTTCTTCTATTGAATATAGAAGAAAGTAAAAAGTACACTTAATAATGTTTTGTTAAATAAATCCTTGTTGAATCATGTTCTTAGACTGACTAGGAACATGATTCTACAAGAATTTATTTAACAAAACACTATTAAGAGTACTTTTTTATTTAAGAATTTTTCCTAGTGCTCGGATACTTTTGCTGCCGACTGTAGTTTGAAGTTTGGAGGAATGATATAAGAAAAGTTGGCATACGACGTATCAGCATGCAGGGCAAATGAAGTTAACTGTTGCCCTCTTAAGATGGCTGCCGAAGTGGCAGCCAAGACTACCGCAGGAGCCATATTGAGTCTACAAATACATTGGCTTTGTGTTATTTTATTTTTTTTAATACCTGTGAGACCTATAGTTACAATGACTTTCGTATCGAATAATCCATTTTACATGATTTCACAATTACAATGCAGAATTTCTTATATAACTGTTTTACATAATGCCTTCTACGGTTATGATTTTAGATTCATGTTTTTCCGGACATGTACATCTCCTCTTATATCATTCCTCTAAGGTTTGAAGCATTTATCCTGTTTACGGTTAAGTCTACGTTCTCATGAGACGGAATATTTGATAACATTTGAACATTTGATAT